>JBAJHW010000001.1:78751931-79951931 GCA_037013535.1 Intellagama lesueurii | reverse complement strand
TGCAAAGCAAGCAGGGAGGTATACCTTACACCTGCTCTGAATTTCAGCTACATACGTAGGGTTCAGATCAAAATTTACAAATGGCACTGAAAGAAAAGGTATATCTAGTTAATGTCCATTGAGTGGCCATATTAGGTGGCCCGAGGCCATTATTTGCATCCTCCCCTTCACCCTCATCCCTTTTATATTTCTGTGACTCCAACCTACTAGGAGAATCACCCACTGCACCACTGAAGTGCTGGAAAGATGGCAGCAAAACACAAGGCCTGCTGGCTGTGCTTTATCTGTACTAAAACTGTGTTTCTGGGAGACACTGTTCTTGAAGAAAAACTCCTGCTGCTCCTGAACCTCTAAAAATAGGTGGCTGTAGGGATTCAGGGGTTTGAGAATTCACTGAGGAAAAAATGTTGCTAGGAAAAGTAGAAAGCAGTAGGAAAAGAGGAACATCAAATGTGAGATAGATTGACTCAATAAAGGAACCCACGACCTTGATTTTGCAAGACCATCAGTGCTGCTAAGGACAGGGCCTTGTGGAGGTCACTACGTCATGGGGCTGCCATCAGTCAAAAATATCTTGACAGCACATAACAAAAGGTTAGGGGAAAATAGCACAAAAATGGGCAGAAACTGCATACATTTTATGGATTCTATGCTACCCACCCCTCTGCTACCACTTTCTTTCTTTTTTACAGCAATTAGAAAAACAGGCAGTCCTTCTACTGAGTCAGACCATTATTAGTCCATCTAGCCAAGTATTCTCAACTCTGATTGGCAATGCTCTTCCAAGATTCCATGTAGCATTCTTTCCAAGACCTATCTGGAGATCTCTGTTATTTCCTGATATTCTGCCATCCAAATGCTAAACAAGCCTGTACCTACTTAGCTTTCAAAATCTGACATGTTCTCGTGCATTCAAAGAGGTGTGCCGGATCATATGGTGGGCCATTATAATTCATTGGTTCTACATCATTAGATTTGATTGGTATAATGTACAGAGGTGTGACATCAGCACAATGCTTGCAATACAGCAGCCGTGGGTTAGAGAACTCGACAAAAGAGACTGTGCTTTTCCAGAGTTTTTTTTCAATCCAGCTTTTTCCAAATTTTTAATTCTGAATCCAAACAAAATTGTAATGGTGCTGTTTTGATAGGTGTCAAATTTCTGCTTCCAATTGCACTCCACTTCTGTTCTCAAGGAATAATAGTTGGATCGCAAAAGTCTAAGCCATCTCAGGCATCATGATATCAATTAATTGCACCATCCCTTAAGCATAGGTGTAGCCTCCTGGTCCATTCCTTCAATCAACAGCTGGAAATGGGGCTGGTGCAAAGGAAGCAGAATGTACTAAGAATGGAATGCTGACTGAAATCCAGAGCCTCATTCTGATCACAAATCAGAAGGCTTACTATTAAATAGAATACTGGGATCTGGAATCTAGGAGTGTGACCACACAAAAGTATGTCCTCATGCAAACATCTTTTTACTCTACACTGGCATTTAAATGGCTGCTGCAGTTTACATAAAAAATGTTTAATTATCCCAGGAATACGTTTTTCAAATGTCTCCACATCACACAACATCACTTCTTCCTCATCGTTCTCTGCCATTATGGCAGGGCTGAACTGACAAGACACAGTAAGCATTTGAATTAGTGGTGTATCAATCTACATTGATATTTAGATTGTGCTAATTTAGAAGAAAAAGATTTTGCCGCTGTAGTCCATACTACTGCAGGCAGCAGGCAGGAGAAAAGAATAGGGTTCACTCCCACACCATGCCCCACTCTGTACATCCTCAGTAATGTCATCTGGACATGCCCAACAATGGCCCTAAAGGACTGGTATAGGCAATCACACGAGCCAAAACAAAACAAAATGATACAAGTGGAAACTCTACAAAAATCCACAAGCCCTGCCAGCCAAACAAAAGATGCTGCATTGTGATTAATGTTAACATCATGTAGTCATTGGGATAAATATTGAAATGAACCATGAGGAGCATGGCACAAACACCAGGGCAAATACCCATCTGTTTGCTCTCTGAGTAGCTTTGCAGATCAGGAAGTTCTAGATTCAGACCAGAAGGTTTGTAATTCATGTCCTGGACTACGGGACATTTTTTTTACAACGCAAATCAGTTAAAGTTTTGTTTAATTCAATTTTTTGGATACTAATTGCTTCATAAATGCAATAGAAAAAAACTCATGCTTACATGAAATCACATGTGAGGGATAGAGAGATCAGTCAATTCACTGATTCATGCTGAAGACCAGGAGTTCTTAGCTGTTCAAATCCTTGTGCATTCAGCATGTTTGTGGTGGCATACCAGGGTGGTCTCCGTTTTTTTTTCCTCACAAGTTGTTCATCTGCAGCTGCATAGCAAGAAAGCATTCTCTATACCTGGAATAGCAGATCTGGCTGGATTCGGCTACTGCAGATAAAAAGAACTTCCCAAGATTCACACATTTTGAAATTCCAAATTTTGGATTGTTTTTGAGAACTTCCAAAAAATTTATGAATTTGACAGAAAGGATTGCGAAGATTTTTTTTCTTAACTGAACATTAGAGAAAGCAAACTTGACAGATTTAGCCAGTCCTACAACAATCAGCATTATTCTTTTACCTGCTCATCTAGGGCAGATGACTTAGATATAAAAGCAGGAAGACCTGTACTGTATTTTTGTGGAATGCTGTTTGGAGCAATTTTGTGCTTCCTTGGCTCATCTTCCTCCTGCTTTCTACAGCCATTTATTCTAAATCATAATTACTCAGAATATGCAGAATATGAATATCATTCTTTTATAAGGGTATATGATGAATGCATTCCCATTTTCTTCCCATCCCTAACCAACCTCTTACCTTCCAACACACCCAACCCCTTCCACATCCTAACAAAATATGAAGTTCAGGAAGCAAGATTAAAAGGTTTTTGGCAGGACAGTTAACATAGTTAATTCTAACAGGATTTTGCTAAAGTTGCACTCAGCACTATATATTTCAATGAAGAAAGGTTTGGATTATTGTTAACATGTAAATTATATTTTTGAGTTGAGACAGATACATTTGAATTATAATTCAAGTTTCCTATAATTAATTTCAGTCATGGGTATCACAGTCAACAAGCCAGCTACAATAGAATAATTATAATTAAGTGCTTGTTTCACAGAATCTTGATTTTAATTTATTTCAGTGGCCCTAGATTGGTTCAAATCCAAATGTTTTGGATTGTCTAATCCATAGATCATATTGACAGTGATGTAATTAATGATAAAGAGTTTAAATCTAGTCATTTCTTGATTCAGAGAGTGCTTGGAAAGGAATTGTCAGCATCTTGGACCCTCAGCTGTGGGGTGCCCCAGGGGTTGTCAATCTTCTCAATGCTTTTCAACATATATGTTAATCCATTGCCCCCTTACCCTGGAATAAATACGCAAGACCAGAAATATGGATTAAACGTGGGCCAACACTTTATTGAATATAATCATTGTTGCCAATCATTTGGCAAAGGGGGGTCCTGCCGTAGTGTGGATTCAAGTTTCAAAATGTATGACTAAACGGACCCTTCTAACCAACCAATGTGCGAGTCCCTGGCCCAAGTTCTCCCAGCCATGAAGACAGTGAGAAACTCTGCCGGCCCAAATTTGACCACCCCGGACCTCGAGCCAGTCTCTCCTTGTTGACTGTTGGTCAGGGTGTGTCCCCAGCGCATCTTTCCCCCCCAAGCACTGTAATCGCATGATCCGCAGTGCTGGGAGTTCAGATGAGCTATAATTACCTGCTATTGCTATGGGATTCCCCAAAATACCTGTTTAATCCTCACTAACCGCCAGTGTAACTGAATTTCCACCTTAAAATTGCCAGCGCACCTTCTCTAATGTGGGATAGGCAAAAAATTCCCCGCCTCCAAGAGCCAATTAGGAGACAGGCCAAAAATTCCTATCCAGCCCCAAAGGCGACCAGATAAACTCACACTACAATATAGGGCCGGCGGATGGGATGCCAGTAAGAAAGAGGAAGCGAAGAGGGGGGAACAGCCTTTAAATAGCCTATTGTTCCCCCCTCTTCTAAAGCTGCTCACGCGAGACTTGACAGAGATCTCGCATCCTCAGGGAAGACGGCAAAGGTAAGCCACGCTGCTGAAGCCAAGGCTCAGCAGTGACTTCTTCATTGGGAGAGGTCATTCAGAGATTTGTTGTCGTAGGTATGCTGATAACATGCAACTCTATCTCTCCTTTACATCCTCTGCAGTGGATACTGTCTCGGTGCTTGAGCACTCTCTGGCCTCAGTTCTAGAATGGACCAGGTCTAATAGACTGAGACTGAACCTGGATAAGATGGAGATCCTTCTTCTGGGGGTCCCTCCTGACAAGTTAGGGGACTGTCTCCCAAGGTTGCATGCAGTAACCCACTTAGGGATCGAGTTTGGAATCTGGGTGTGTTTCTGGATCCGGTTCTCTCATGGGATTTCCAGATTGCAGGCAAGTCCAGGTCACCTTCAACCAACTGAGGCTGATCACTCGGACTTTGGTGCATGCATTGGTGATCTCCAGGATTGACTACTGTAATGCTCTCTACATGAGGCTTCTCTTGAGACTGGCCTGGAAACTACAATAGGTTTAGAATGAAGCCTGAAGGCGGGTGTCAGGTGTGAATAAATTGACCACATCTCCCTAGTCCTGGCTTGCCTGCACTGGTTACCTGTGGCATTCCAGGTCATGTTCTTGGTGCTCACTTACAAAGCCCTCCACAGTTTAGGTCCTCAGTACTTCCCAGAGTGCAAGTAATGAGATTCTACAATTTGGGACCTCATTACTAGTTTTAACTTTATGTTAAAACAAACAAGGAAGCAAGAAAACAAACAAACTTCAAGGTAACCTTCTAAAAGCTAGGAATACAGAGACCATGTTTATCTCTCTGGAAAGGAATCATGTTTGGAGGCCACCACCCAAAGCACCCTAACCCTAACCCTGTCATTAGCTCATATGAGTCTGATTGCAACAATGGAGCAAAAAGCAGGGACTTATGCAGTTATAGCTAACGAGAATAATACTGCCTGTAGTTGAGATTGCATCAACAAACTGGCAAATAAGTGAGTCCTCCTATCCAGCTAATGATGTTTACCCAATCCTTCCACTATTAAACAGAAGTGCACCTATTCTCATTTGCAAAGAGAAATAGGTATTTTCAGAAAGAGAATTTAAAAAAACACGAATATGGATTCTCACTAAACTGCATGATTATAACTGATCTCCTAGCTCTTTTCTCCCTGAATGCTCTCGCAGAAAGGATTTCTTTGTCTAAGCTGTCAGCTCATTCTTTTGTTGTTCCTGATTTGTTTACCTTTAAATTAAGCAGAGTTAGCATAGCTGAAAGGAGCAGAATTATTATCACAGCTTTTCTTTAACAGTTTGCATCTGTTCCATGCATCTCATTCCAAACACTCACCTTTTCTGAACTCTGCAATAGATAACTGCAGTTTTAGTCTTGCAATTTCTTATAAACATCAAATTAAGCATGAACCACATTTGAAGAACTTATCTTTTTCTCTGTGATATAATTATACAAAAATTGATTAGTGCCGAGATATGTATTTTACTGTCCAAGTTTCCGAGTCCTTCTCTCTCTCTCTTTTTCATGATAATTATCCAAGTGTAGCTACTGTCTAGAAAAGGGAAGGAAGAAGAAACAAGTACTATGGGATGGACTAAACACACTGAGACATGCTGACAGCAGTAGCAGAAAGACAGGCTGGATATTAAACACTATTTTCCACCCTGGGCAGGACTATACATTGCAGATACGAACATACTATGTGTTCAGAAATTAGTTGGAGTCTGAACTGAAGCAAGGACATTTGCCAGTTACCAAACCAATCCAAAGTTAAGCAAAGATCCTCTAAGCAATGATTAAATCAGATTAGAGCTTTCTAACATGGTGAATATTGCTTCAGAGTTTTTAAAGCACTCCTGGGAAAACAAAATAATGCTGTAACGGAAGAACCAAGAAGCCCAAAGCAAAAGGAGATTGATAGCTCAAACACCAATGAAAAGCCCAAGCTGTCCCAGAAATCCCAATCACAGAACCCCTGGAAGGACATTCTGTCTCCTTATGACTTGCAGCCATTTTGCAAGAGAAGAATGTTAGAGAAAATAGAGAGAGATTGTGGTTGCATTCCTTTAATTTTCAGGAGGTATGGTGAGAGTGCATTGAAGAAAAATATTTTGTTGCTTTTAGGCAGCTACAGATCTCAATCCAATCAACTGAGTGCCTGTGTGTGAAATTTGAGATTTTAATCATGTGGGATTTTAATAGGGTAAGTCACAGTAGCACTAGGAATAGAACGAAAGCAGTCTAATCCCTTATTTCATGCCTACTGCTGGCTTTTAATATTAAAGCACTTTGCAATTTTCTTTTTTCATTACATGTTCCTATGTTCCACACAAGGTGGGTGGCAAAAGTAGTACACAAGCCAAGAATAAAGTACTCTACTCATTGGGGCAGTGAAGCTACTAATCGGGGGTATTCTTGTGCCCTTTGGTTGAGTAAATTCAGTAAATAAGAGTGAATTGAATGGCTCTTGGTGGAGAACGGGGAAGGAAGGAAAGAAGAATGGAAAGAAGGAAACTGGTGGGAGTTTTGTCTGTGCACTGAAGATTGAGCAGTAGTTGATGGCACTGAGTTTCACTTCCCCACTCCAGGTGAGAGACCTTTAATTTGCCCATTTTCACGCTTTCTCACTATTCAGACAAATATAAATACTCTGAAATATTTTGATACAAATTAAAATAGTTTTCAAATTGGCTCAAAGTAAGCCAGTAAGACAAATAATTCAGACCAAATCAATGTAAATATTATTCACACACTCCTAGCATGTAAGATTCAGGTGCCCATGGTTTTAAAGTACCCACATGTAGCAATTTCATTTGAGAAACACAAAAGTACATAGTTACTTCTAATAAAGTACAATAACAGTAAATAACTTTGGGGGTGTTTCAAACTCTACCTGTAACTAATTTTCTCCAAAGGCAGCTTTCTAAGCTCTGTGCAGCTCTTTATTTCTGTCCCACATCTTGACCACTGAGGGAAGATGCTCGTGGGCCTGGATTTCATTTAAAATAATCTAAAGTGGAAGGAGATTTGGAGACCTCTGATCTTTAGTAAGAATGGAGGAGGGAACCATGCAATTTCCATTTGCTTTTAGGCATCTTGGAATGTTTTATTTCACCAGAGTCCAACAGTGCATGTCTCTCTAGCAAATTCTGTATTAATCTTTTCACTGCGAGCAAGCAGTGAACTCACTTACTTCATAGTCTACAGCAACCTTGCATCCCCAGACATTCTTGGACTACAATTTCCAGAAGCCTTCTCCACTAGCTGTGGTGGCTTCTGGGAGTTTTAGTCCTAGAAGGTCTGGGGACCCAAGGTTGGGAACCACTGGTACAGCCTTTTAGCCAGAGAAGGTTCACAGCAAGATACAGTTTTTCATGAAGAATATGAAGACTTGAATGGTTTGTCAGAGGACCTGTTGTTGTTGTTGTTGTTCAAAAATACCAAGCACAGTCAATCAAAATTATAAAAACATTGACTGGTTTTATATAACAGATATGAGTTTTGACCAAAATCCTAAATATCTGTTAAATATTGGCGCAGTATGTATGCTGTTCTTAATACTGCAGTTTTTTGTAGCTCTGGTGGTGTTATTTCTAAGATCTGCAGCTGATTATAATACTGTGTGAAATTCCACCATTTAATTTTGATTTTTAGATTTTCCACAGTCTTTTGATGTATTTCTTCTCTGTCAGATCTTAAATTTTTGTGTACATGATGTTATCTGCTTCTAGTATTCCAAGATACTTACAGTTTTCATCACTTGATAATGATTTTATAATATTGCCACTTTTTAACTCTATTCTAGTTTTTGGATTTCATCATCATCATCATCATTATTATTATACAAGATGGAAGGACAGAGCCTGAAATTCAGCAAAATACAAAGAGCTCATTTCTTATATTATTTCAGGAATCAAAAATAAAAAAACCTCAGAACACTACATTCATTACAGCTTTTATTTAATCTCAGTTACACACACACACACACTACAAGAAAAGCCATCTCCAAATGAAGGGCTCAAGCATCCTATCCATCATCATAATTTGAGCCGGATAATAGCTGTAGTCTTGCATTAGAACAAATCCCTTGCAGTAGACCAAAGGGCTCAACCAAAGCCTTGCCCATTGGAGGCTGGTCTAAGATGGTGACTACACAGTCAAATGATGTCGGATTTGCTGTGGGTGTAAAACAGATGAATTCACTTTTAAAAAAACTGATCACACAACAAAAAGGGCAATTTAAAAAAGTCTGGTCCTTTCTTTTTACTCCTGACACAGGTTTTTTCCCCTCTACTTTAGTTGCTTCTATTGTTTTCAAACAGACTTTTCCCAATATGATCAGTTGTTTTGTTGTCCAAAAGGACAGGGGAGGCACGATTGTGGATGGTATCCTGGTGATGTTCTAAGCAGGGTGGGATGTTTTGGGCAGCAGAAACACCCATGCCTGCAATCTTCCTTGCTAGTCACCCCCACATGTTTTAAATTCTTTAAAAAAACAAACTACCAAGTTTGTCGTTTATCAAACTTATCATCTTATCACTACATTGATATACTTCTTTATCTCTAGACAACCTCTGAACAGACCAAAAGAGAGAGAGAGAAAAATAAACGTGAAACAGAAACAACTTCAATGAACTACAGTAGACTACTGTGTTTCCATAGCATGTGTGTATGTGTTTGTATAGCTCAGTGGTTTACCCAGTGGTTGAGAGTTTGATTCCCCACTGTGCCTCCCTGACAGGGGCTGAACTCAATGATCCATAGGGTCCCTTCCAGCTCTCCAGTCCAAAGGTTATATTATTATATTATGGAGAACTTTGGAAAACTGTCCCTCTTTAAAAAATCTAGTACTGTGCCACACTTTTCACAACCCACCAGCTTTACAATGAACCATAAAAGAAGAGCTGTAGATCAGCAGAGGGCCGTATGTGAATCAAGCCTCAGCAAAGCCAAATCGCAATGATTCGGTTTGCCAGGGTCATCACAGCCTAAGAGGCCAAGTGGGGTAATGCTCCATCAGGCTCACCTAACCTCCAGGGAGCCTCCTTCTGCCTGTCTTCTTGCTTATAGCCAGTGCATGGCTTGGCATTGACTCTTGGGTTGCTACTTAATCCAGCCAAGGTTTGTGGACTGTCCCCCAGCACCAGGCTGGCAGCTGTAATGCAAAAAATATAATTTTCTAAAGCTATATTTTGAAGCTCAGTATGTGCAATGTACTTGCAGCCCTATGAGCTGGCGTACAGTGTGTTTGTCTTAGCCAATCTGATTTTCCAGTCTAGCTATGTTAATGGTGATCATGAATGACATTGTTTATAGGAAAGTGTGAATGCTTTCCGTTTAATTATATATATTAAAAAGGAAGCCTGTAACATCATATGCAATAGGAATTGGCTTATGGGGAACACATTTCCTTCATAAGGCTGCTTAAGCTGTGCAAATGGCTGTAACTGAACTGATCAGAAGAAAATTCTTAAGAACTCTCAAATGCTGCAGCTGCTGACAAGTCTAAAGACATAGGGTATAGTAATAATTGATTAAACGGCTCTACAAATAAGGCATTGACTAAGGTTGGTTTGGAAGACCCCTGGTCTCAAGTGCAAACACTTTTGCAGGACCTGTATGTTACGAATTAAGGCACACAGGTCATAGCAAGGGATCATTGCCAGAAATAGTTGTTAATTAGCATCCAGGCACTGTTGCGCTTTCTCCTGGGGTTTGTGTGTTATTAGTGCTATTGCGACCAATTATTCAATACATAATCTACTTTAACAATGACATTGAGAAAGGGGCAGGGCACCAGGAAGGGGAAACAACGGGCCAAGAAGAGGCCAGCCCCGCAGGTGTCCCCCCCCCCCCCACAATCCTCCTCAGATGAGGAATCCTGGCCAGTATGGCAGGAATTACAGGATAAAATTTTGGCTTTAGAGGCCCAACAGATGGCAAGGCAAGCTCCCTAGCCAAGCGAGGTTCAACCATGCAGATCGGCCAGGGAGACTAGGAGCCATCGGAAGGCTAAATTAAAAGCAATGGCACAGGATCTAATGGACAGTTTTGCTGCCCTTGAGTCCGAACAGCTCCCAGAAGTTCCTGCCAGGTGAGAGGCGGATGGGGCCTCATCGACACCAAGGTCGTGAAGCACTGAAAAGGGGAAAAGGTCATCAACTCCTGGGGCATCTGAACCAGCGTCCACTTGCCAGGAAGGACATTATGTGGTGGAGGAGGTCAGCTATGACAAACCCTATCCGGTGGAGGAACCTTGCAGGGCTACGACTTCATCTGGTGAGTCAGCTACTGCACCTGGCATCCATAGACCCCTCCCCGCATGGCCTTGGGCCGGCGGTGGTCCATATATTTACACAGCATACACACCCTACAACACATTGAATACAGGGCTAACAAATGCTGCCTGGCCATGTGCCAATCCTCAATTCAGCGGTTGGGGCATGCCCTACGTTTCTCCTTCCCCACCGGCACAACCAGACAACGTAGCTAATGCAGGGGTGTGGCCGTATCCCGCGGTGCCTAACACAGGCTATAATATGGTCTCATTAGGGGCCTTGCCATATGGAAACTACTCCATGCCCCTGGGGGATCACCTAACCCCGGCTACAAAGGAAAAAATTTGAAAAGGCGAATACGTAGATGTATTTGACCTACTTAACAGAAACGTAGATAAGAAAGATCTAGACAAAGAAGATGAAAAAGAGAAGGAAAAGCGCAGAAGGAAAAAGCCAGATAGAACATGGGCCAACTGACTTCCCGGGTTTCTGATCTATGCAGGAGTCATAGTTAAGGCCCAGCCTTGGACGGCTCAAGCCCTCTTTCAATACTTAGATATTATATATAGAGCCTATGAAGACTTTGCGGGCAAGGTGTGGTTTCAGTATGACCAAGCGTTCCGCATGTGGAGCGCTATTCATCCGAACATGCGCTGGGACGAGCCCCAGCCGGGTCTGTGGCTTCAGCACATGACCCCTGCCAGGCCAAACACTGGCAACAGATTCGATAGTGGTCATTTAAATAGAAAAATTTAAATTTAAATAGAAAAATTGCCACTACTCAAATTCCCCTCCCTGGAGCAGGGCAGGTGGTTCAACCCTGCATGCCTTGCTTTGAGTACAATTCCAGGGGATTTTGCACAAGGAGGCCATGTAGATTTAGGCACGAGTGCATTACCTGTGGAGGTCTGCATTCGAATTCATCGTGCTTCAAAGTGCGCAGGAGATGGCAAAAAGCCTAACAGTGGCGGGGGTACCCCTGGAAAAGGGACCCAGCCCAATTAAGGTTAAGGTTTTAGAAGAATGGTTGAGTATTTACCCGCATGAAGAAGATGGCAGGTATTTGTTGGACGGCTTTAGATACAGGTTTAGAATCCCAGCAGAAGGAGAGTGCAAAGCGTTTATTGCGCGGAACCTTCGATCACTATCTGGCATGGAAAGTATCATTCAGAATAAGATCGATAAGGAAGTGAAGGAGGGTTGGGTCCTCCGACCATTCCTAACGCCACCCATTGAGAACCTGAGGGTTTCTTCTTTAGGCAAAGTGCCAAAAAACGCCCAGGGCGAGTTCCAGTTAATCCACTTCTTGTCCTTTCCGGAGGGAACGTCAGTTAATGATGCTATCCCCCTGGAACTATGCACAGTTAGGTACACTTCTTTCGATGAGGCGGTGAGTATGGTTAGAAGGTGCGGGATGGGTGCTGAACTGGCAAAATGTGACATAAAATCAGCATTTAGGATTTTGCCAGTTCACCCTCTTGACTTCAATTTGTTAGGATTCC
Source organism: Intellagama lesueurii (assembly GCA_037013535.1). Classification (NCBI taxonomy): domain Eukaryota; kingdom Metazoa; phylum Chordata; class Lepidosauria; order Squamata; family Agamidae; genus Intellagama; species Intellagama lesueurii. The sequence goes on along the minus strand of JBAJHW010000001.1, from coordinate 79,940,041 downwards.
AATTTCAAGGTTCATTTTACATAAATAGAGCTTTACCCATGGGCTGCTCAGTGTCGTGCGCTGCTTTTGAAAAATTTAGTACATTCATAGAATGGAAAATTAGGCACAGGGTGCACTGTAACTCTATGGCCCATTACCTTGATGACTTCCTTTTCTGTGGGAAAAGGGATTCAGGTAAATGCAGATTTATATTGAATAACTTTCAGGCATTGGCGAAAGAGCTGGGGTTGCCCCTTGCCGAAGAAAAGACAGAGGGACCAGCCACATCCCTCACCTTTCTAGGCATAGAACTTGACATGACACAACAAACGTCCAGGCTGCCTCATAATAAATTGGTGGACCTTAGGGCTAGGATAGCTTCTCTATTAGGCAAGAAAAAAGTATCACTTAAGGAGCTACAGGAAATAGTCAGGCACCTGAAGTTTGCCTGTAGAGTTGTTGCACCAGGACACGCATTTTTGTGGTGCCTGTGTAGTGCCATGAAGGGTCTTCATCGACCAATGCACAGAACTAGGGTAATACGAGGTATGAGGGAAGATCTCCTTGTGTGGAGTAAGTTCCTTGAGAAATTTAAAGGGATCTCCTTCTGGAGAAGTGAAATTGGTTTGAAAGCGGATTTCCAGGTGCACTCGGATGCTGCTGGATCGTTAGGATTTGGAATGTATTTCTGAGGTAGATGGTGTTCAGGCATATGGCCAGAAGAATGGCACCAGAAAGGCATCACAAGGGACCTGACCTTTTTGGAATTTTTTCCAATTGTGGGTGCATTATGGCTCTGGGCAGAAGAATGGTCAAATTCAGTGGTCCGCTTTTGGTGTGACAACCAAGCGGTCGTTTGTATCATAAACAACCTTACGTCACACTAGGAGTGGGTTATGACACTGGTCAGGGCCTTCACCCTACGGGCACTGCAATTTAACATTTTGGTGCATGCCTGACATGTACCAGGCTTAGACAACAGGATAGCTGATGCATTGTCACACCAACAGATCAAACGGTTCAGGGAGCTAGACCCCAGAGCCAGGGAACTGCCAGAAGTTCTTCCTCCAGAGGTCTGGCAAATTGGCGTGAAGATGCATCCAGAGCAATAGGTTTGGCCCTGGCACCGAGGACAAGAAAGGGTTACTCAGCCGTGAGTATAGAACTTCAGGAATTTAGGAAGATGGTTGACCTGGAGCCGGTTTGGCCGGCACCAGTCGAGCATTTACAGCAGTTTATAGTATATCTTAACAGAAAGGGGCTGGCGCCTGGCACTATTCAAGGTAAGCGATCTGCTCTGGCCTTCTACGCAAAAATAAATGGCTATAAGGATTTTTCAGGGGACTACCGCATAAGGAAAATGTTAGAGGGATGGTCCAAAGAGAGGGGAAGAGTTCTAGACACTAGGACACCTATTTCCCCTCCATTATTAGAGCGCATCTGTAAGCAATGGGCGCTCCTTTGTAGGGACGAATATGAAAGAGTATTATTTGATGCAGCTTCCCTAATTGCCTTTTTCGGTACCCTCAGAATCAGTGAACTGGTAGCCAGGGGCAAAGCAGATAAATCTAGGTTACCCTACAGTGGCAGGACGTTAAAGTCCAGGAGGGAAAAGTACAAATCTTGATTAGGCGATCCAAGGTCGACCAAACAGGCAAGGGTAAGCAAATTACCCTTGGGCAATGCAGTATAGATAGTATATGCCCAGTTAAAGCCACAAGGGCGTATTTGACACTCAGAGGACAGGAATCAGGATATTTCTTCCAGCATGCTGATAAGTCGCCTTTGACTAAATATCAGTTTTGGAAGTTGACAGACCTAGTAGGCATTCTGGGCACAAAGTTTGGTACCCATTCGTTCAGAATTGGAGCGGCCTCCACTGCAGCAGCCCTGGGTTATAGCTCAGAGGAAATTAAGCGGTTAGGCCGTTGGTCATCTGTGAGTTACCAAAGATATATAAGGACCCTACCTAACGTATAGGCAGGGGCCTGGGTTTTGTGTCTTACAGGTCCTTTAGGGTCCGGAAGACGCAGGCACATTGTGATCGTCAGTCACAGTTACATACACTGGGCAGAGTGCTATACTGCCACATCCCCGTGGGGGTGTGATTTGGGGCTTGGAGCCCATACGCACATCACATGGAAAGGACTGTGTGGCATGCAGTGGAGCCAGTTATGCAGGCTGACGGCCTTTGGCCATTCTCCACCAGACATTCTGGTAGTGCACCTTGGAGGCAATGATTTGCCCAAACTTTCTGGTAAGGCGTTGATCCTGGACATTATTCGCGACCTTAAATGATTGAATGCCAGGTATCCTATTATGCGGATCGTGTGGTCCACGATCATTCCTCGGTTAGCCTGGTGAGGCTCCAGGAATATATGCAATGTTAACATGGCCCCACGGGGCGTTAACAGAGAGGTATGCAGAGCTGTCTGCAGCGGCCTTGGATCGGTGATAGGTCACCAAAGGATCCAAATGGATAAGTCTGAATTTTTTAGAAAAGACGGAGTCCACCTTTCTGATTTGGGCCTGGATGTCTTCTTGGAAGACATCAAAGGGGGCCTGCTTGTTGAGCTCAAGCGACTCGGTGGCGGGCATGGGACATAGCGTGGCTAGTCCCTATGCTGTGGCGGGTACGGAAAAAACAGGTATTTTCCGGTGTGTCCCATTGTAATATCTGGTAAGCCAACAGTGCATCCGACCTCCCGGCACTGCGGATCGTGTGATTACAGTGCCTGTGGCGGGAGGACGCGCTGGGCCACTTCCAGACCAACAGTCATCAACTAAAGATGGCTTGAGGTCTGGGGGTGTTTATTAGCGGCCGGCCGGGTTCCTGCTGTCTTTAAGACCGCTGGAACCTGGGGCCGGGGACTCGCCCATTTGTTCATCAAGGGGTATGTGGATACCTCTGACATTTACCTGTTTCTGCACTACAGCAGGCCCCCTCCTTTTGCCAAAGGATGGCAAATTTGAATTTGAATTTAAATTAATAAAGTGTGCCCCGTGTTTAACCCATATTATTGTCTCACGTCTTTATTCCGGGGTTGGGAGGGCAAAGGGATGTAGTTGCTCCAACTGCCCTTCTAAAGGCACAGGCATCTTAGAAAGCAAATCCAATGTGTCTGTCATTTTTTTTCTCTTCTCCTGCTGTCCTGTTAATTCTCTCCTGCAGGCACAAACTTGTAGAAGACATTTAACTGTGTTAATTAAAGGTGCCAGCTATGCATGATGCTTAAAAATGATACTGCCAATGGGATGTTCTCTTTTAAAGAGATAGATTGTTTTAGGGCTCACAGCCAACTGCTCTTTAATCCTGCTGCCACTGGCTATTGAGTTATTTTTTAAAAAAACCACCTAGAAATCTTCTTTGACACATCTGGACTGTAGCCACGCAGCAGAACCAGATGGGGACAGTAACAGTAACTCTGTATCTAGGTGGAAGGAAATGAATTGTTCATGACTGCTGATTGTTTGCTTGCCTTAATGCTGTCTAATCCTGCTCTGCCTTTGCATCTGCCATTAGGTAAAACATTATTTCAATGCACTTTTCACCTGAGAGAAACTAAACATTTTCATGGTCATTTGGTGTGTTTTACTTTTCCAGCAAGAGCCTGGACTTTTAATGGCAATTCCACACATATCCCTTTGGGGTTTTGGCATGTGTCTATTTAGCCTATATTGGCTTGAAGGGTCGGAGGTTGTCCTAGAGTGGTGTTGGCAGTGATGCCTTCTGTGAGGCCAAGTGTAGTGGGTAAGCTGGAACATCCCCCTCCAGTGAACAGCAATCCTGTTTCCACAGAGGATTTTTGTAAAGTAATGGTACTGTCAAATATAGTGCTAATTCACTTCTGCACTCTATCACCTGTCAAAGGATTTTTAACAACAAAAAGTATTCATAACAACCCTGCAGTGTGACCCTGTTTTTATTCCCTTGTTGTGTGCAAGACTGGGCAAGTGGGGTGGGGATGGGGTCAGGGATGGGGAGTTGCAACTTACCAATCGCTGTCGCATCGGACTTAAGTTGCACTTGGACTCAACTCGGGGGTTTCTGGGGCGACCTGTGACTCAACTTGTGACTCAGACCCATTTGTCACATTGTCAAGTACCTATGTTGCCCTGCCCACCACCAGCCTACCTGCTGCTGCCGCCACCATCTTCAAAGGCAGATGACAGTGGGTCATTCATGGTGATGCTCTAGCCCAGTGGTCCCCAACCTTGGGTAACCCAAGAATTCTTGGAGTGCTGCTCCTAGAAACCCTATTCAGCATAGCTGGTGGTGAAGGCTCCTGGGAACTGCAATCCAAGAACACCTGGATTACCCAAGGTTGGGGACCACTGCTCCAGCCTACCGGAGTCAGAAGACAGGTCCTCCAACCCACCTCTTCCTGTGAGTCACCCTGGTGATGTTCTAGCCTGCCATAGAGCATCACCAGGGTGACTTACAGGAAGACGTGGGTCAGAGGACCTGGGACCTGCCCTCTGAATATACCAAGCTAGAGCATCACTATGAAAGGCCCTCTGCCTTCCTCCTGTTTCAGTGGGCCTGCCTGCACTAACCTACCAGCTGGCCAGCACATACACAGGGGGAGGCAGTGGCCTAGCTCCCAAATAGAGGCAGCAACAGCAGATAGGCGATGGTAGCAGGTGTGGGATTGGACAGCGGAAGCCCCGAGTCTTTGGTACCAAGTTGTCCCAAGCCTCAGGGGGAAGCAAGTGACTCACAACTTGGACTCGGGGCTTGGGGCTTGGGACTTGGGACCAAAGACTCACACTCGGACTTGGGATGCAAGACTCGAACTTGGACTTGGAACTCGGGTCCCAAAACTTGCCAACATCCCTGCTTGGGGTTAACAGTAAGCAGCCCAGCACAAAAGTCTTGTAGTTCTGCTTGGTGGGTGGGGCACATGGAGCAAGGAGCGTCCTTTGTCTTCTAGCTCCTCAGAGCCGGTGCTGCTGCTCCTCTGCTGCCACTTTTGCCCATTACCAGCTACCTCCAGACTTCCTAGCAATTGGTAATTCACCTCATTCACTTTGTCCCCTTCTGTACAGTCTTTGAGGGGAGGGTGCCTTGCATAGAGTGGAAGGAGGAGGCAGGGGTTTTTATATTTCCTGGTGGCACAATATTCATTTACAAAAGAGAGATCCTTCTATGTAAAGTAAGATGTGAGTTAATAGCAGTAATAAATTAAATTTGAAGTTGCCTCATTGATGTAAAAAGTGGGGGGCTGAAATTGAGCCAACACTATTCTTTGATGTTGCATGCACTTTTTTGCAGTCTTGCACTAGGTAGGCAAATGTGCAGCTACTTCCATTCTTCAATTAAGCTACAAGCACAACCCTGTACTAATGATGGGCATTGTACTTACCATGAAGTGTGACACAGATGTATAGTCTAACTGTGGCTATGGCTAGGTAATAGGGGGTGTGATGCTTCTCAAGAAGCAAGAAGCCTTGAGAGACTAGATGGGGTGAGTTTAATCAGAAGTGGAGGGGAAAATGGAAGGATGTCACCCCAATGAAAAAATTATGCAGAGTGGACTCTTTCAATTGTATGATTAATTATTTCCTGTGGGGACGACTACAGTGATTTCATAAGTGGAAACTACTAGGGACCTGGTTTTAAAAACGTCAAAGCAACCAGATGAAATCTGGATGTATTTCCCCATATAGTTGCACCCTGGTACGCTCATCCTGAGAACCTCAGTCCAAGAATATATTCAGGAGGAAGTAGAGATACGAGAGTCAAAAGAACAGACAAGCTTCCCCAACATCTCTGCTCCCAAATGCTCTTCATAGCCATTTGGGCTGGATGGGCGCTCAGAGATTATGCTCAGAGGATGCCAGGCTTTGCAATTTATACTTTGCAAGAGAGTCTTGAGTGGATGGGATAGGAGAACACATATGTTGCAATACACACGTACACATACATGTACACACACACACACACACACACACACACACACATACATACATAAAACTATAATGTGCAGCTGGAATACTATAGCTCCTTTTCATGTTCCTATAGTTCCCCATTTTATACTCACATCTGAAGATCAAAATGCTTGATGCTCAGCTGGCCAGGTTAATTCTATTCTCTTTCCTTTCCACACCCATATTTTTCTTGCATCTCGATTAATCAGATTTTACACCTGCTAGCCATGTGTATGTTTAAGTCACACCTCCATGAAGTTGAATGCTCATCTGATTTAATATCCTCCTTTGTTTTACATTGCTTTACTGCTTACCAGTGTTTGTTTGTTTTTTACATGGCGTGCCTGTGTTTGTTTCTATGTAAGTAAATCCCCTATATTCAAAAAGCTTACTTTCTTAAAAATGTACTTACAATTCTAGCTTTTTAATTTATTATTATTATTTTTTTGGATGGCTCCAGACTAAAGCCATTGCACTTTGTTCCCACTCAGTGTAATTAAGCCATTGCCAACTTCTCACACCAAATTTGTTTTGCCCTTCATGAAGATAATCTACTTCCAGCACATTATTAATAACCATGTTAGCATTATTTATGGCAAACAGCAGCAATCCCAAGGGAACTGAAGTTATATTTGTTCTTGATAAAAATCAAGTGAATAGGGCAGGGGCAGAGGGGCATTTAAAACTTATTTCTGCTTGCACTAGAGAAAAGCTTAAAGACACCAGTAAAAATACAGGTGATCCCATGAAGAGCCTAAAATAGAGCTCTGTTTGCTCTTTTTTCTCCAAGCCTATGCCTTTGTATTCAGGATTCTTACTATACATAATGTATTAGCATGTCAAGAGATAGCTAGTTAATCTAAAGGGGCTGACATTCACCAGACTTGTTAGCATGAAAGGCTTATCTTGAGATACCACTCAGCTTCTCTAGGGTTATTTCCAGCCATTGCCATTCACCTATGCTGAGTTTATGCCTGCTGGTTCTCACAAAACACTGTCATTTAAAGCATCCCAAAAGTTCCCATAATGCAGGCCAAACACATTTGACTCTAAAAAGGTTAGAAAAGGGATTGGCTGCTTTAGAGAAGCTGATGCAAATGAAGCACCAGGACCAGCCACAGTAATTGCTCTTCGCACTGTGAATTCATGTCAGTGCTCTGCCATTAATGTGAATGAGACTGCTGTTTATTCAAAGGACATCAAATAATAGGGGTTAATTGTGTAAAACAAAGAATGGATCATTGACGGGATTGGAGTGGATGCTTGTGAAGGTAACGGTGGCTTGCATCAATGTTCCAGCGTAGCCTGTGGGCCGTTTGATTTGAAGGCTGATTTCCTGTGCCGGTTTCTGTGGCAACAGTAAGCCAATACGATCATAAGATTAAAAATATGCTCCTGCATGAAACATCAGTTCTAGTCATCTGTAATTCTGTAATATAGTCATGGGAGCTGATAATACATACGGCAGCAAGGAGTCGAGGGTCCCCTCTTTTATTGACTCTGATGAATCCTTCAGCTAGGGGCATATCTACATCCCAGCTTTAAATTGGTTTAATTGTCATCTCAGTAGGCTCTGAGAGCTCTAGTCCTGCAAGGCTAACAATGTAATTGTATAATTCTGTAACATTAACAATGAATTTTGAAGATCCTAACTCAACTATAGTGTTCTTTTGTATAAAGCCATGACAGTTCAATGGGTAGAAAGGCAATATCCATGAGTGTCCATGTGTGTATGTGTGTGTGTGTTTGGTTTATATCATACTCTGCTCCAGCACTCAAAAAGTCATCTGCTCACCATACCCGCATTTTAATAATTCTCTTCCATTGGGTCTTACACCCTAGAACAATCAAATATTGAATGATAAAAAACAAAATGAAAATCACTTTAAACATAGTACTTATTTTTTGAAAAAAGTTCAAACTCATACAACACCAGTTTAATACTGAATCCCAAATAGAGACGGGGGTATTCTTATTCGTATACGGACCGTCCACTCACACGTACGGCAGTGGCGGCAGCCCCATTCATCCTTCCAATCGCACCCAGAGCGCCACTCTTTTCCTGCTCCGCCGGCCACTCAGCAACCGTGCAGGGAGACTCATCCGTCCTCCCCCTGCTTGGAGTCACTAGCCAAGTGGGAAGACAGCTGTACAATTGGAAGGATGGGCGGGGCCACTGCCACTGGCGGACACATGAGTGTACAATCCAGCTCCAGGGGCCGGAGCCTCATTAAGTCCAGCTATGCGAGGATATTTGTATTTGTATACAAATACCCCCATCTCTAATCTCAAACTATCCACAGGACAATGCTTTTTGCAGGAAACCACCTGCCCAATGCCCCTTTGTTAAAAACAATGGGTGAAATTCAAAGCTCAGATCTGGGGGATAATGCCGAGAAGGGAGATAGATCTCACTTCCAGGTCCTGGAATCACCCTTTTCTGCTGCTGCAGCAGCAGCTTTCAATGGCAACTTTTAGATATGGACTATAAGGAATCCAAGGCCATCATGTAGATGCACGCTACTTTGCTGAACATCTACTTTAAACATTTTATTATGTTGATTTTATTATGTACAGGATAAGCCACATACTGTCAAGTGAATTGTAATAAATGAGAATGAAGACTTTTGCTTGCAAAACACCTTCTTTTCTGTCTCATACACACAGTACACTTGAGGACTCTGGAGAAGCAGCACAGTCCTATTAATCTTTACTTAGAAGTTCACTAGGACATACACCCAAGTATGGGTGCACTGCAGGTGTCCCAAACTTTCCCATCTCCTGAGACTTGAAGAGAAACACCACTGCATTACATTGTTGGAGTTATTTCAATCTCATATGCTGCCTCTGGTGCGTTTGGCTGGGAGACACCTTTCTGGGCTGGGGTGACTGTCAATCACTTGATTTATTGCAGGATTCTAATCATTTCTTGAATTCAGAGGTTGACAAATGATGAAGTACTAAAACAAATGAATGCATGCCAAGAAATCATAAAACTCATCAATGCAGAAAGCTAGAATAGTTTAGTCACACAATGGGAAATTAAAAGTAAAGACTGTGGCAGCAAATAAATGAGAAAAGAAATGCTGAAAAGAGAAGGCACTTTGGAGACTGGTTTGGATATGACACAACATCATTTTTATAGCTGCTGCATCTAAACTCAAAATGGCAATAATTATGTCCATCGTCCGTTACAGGAGGAGAAGGAGGAGCATTGTAATATAGTACTTGTTGTTATGTGCCATCAAGTCAGAACCAGCTAATACAGGCCCTAATAGGGTTTTCAAGGTAAGTGAGGTATTTAAGGAGTTGTTTTACCAGTTCCTACCCCACAGTGAGCTTCCATGGCTGAATGGAGATTTGAACCCAGACCTCCTGAGCCCTAGTCTATTACTCTATCCACTATGCCATACTGGGTACTGTAAAATAATACTAGCATACTAAAAAATCTGCACTAGTGTTGTTGCGGTGGATCACACCTTTGCACAAAATGTTGCACAAAGGGTTATGCAAGCACATATGCAATCAGCTGCATAGCCCTTTTACAACAAAACTACTGGCTTTTACCCATTTATTTGAATATTTATATATTCATTGCATTAACTCTGAAAGTGTGCAACATTGTCAAGTTGTGAAATTTTGTGAGAACAGAGAGTTAAAATAATTAAGGGGGGTGTAGAAAAAGTAGCCCTGGAAATGAAAGTACTTTTAAGATTGAGGCTTGAACAACAGTTTACTATAGTTGTTGCAAAACAATTAGCCAACTCTCCAGCCAAACAATCCTGACAGTTGAACATGTTTCTGCTGCAATGTGTAAATATGGAGGTGGAGTTTGCAGGTCCTATAGCTACAATATTATGGTGTTCCAGGACCTTGGTGTTACAATATTCTAATTTTCCAGTATTCTGGCATTCCAGGATCCTGTTGCAGAAAGCCTTTATTCCTCAAAGCTTTGCTAAAAAATTAAGTGAAAACAATGACATTATAATCATAGTGGCAACTTGCTAGATTCTAAGTTACAAGATTGTTGGCATTATAAAGACTGCAGAAACAATATAAATTCATATTGGAAAATGTTATTAGTGCTGTAGGCCACTGGATCCCAGGCCCCTGGAGAAACAACTGTTTATAGTTTGAAGGGGAAAGAAAACAATTGAAAGAATTATAAATATAGAAAGATAACACATATACAAAGGGATTCATCACATCATAACTCCATGCCACTTTGAGCACCAGACATCAGAGAGCAACAATAATGTACAAGCACATCAGCAGGCTTCATTTCTAGAAGCAGTCAACAACAATTGATCTTGGATTTTCTTCCATAGAGTCAAATTGGCCTGGCTGGGTGAGCACTTAGAGTAAATTTGTGTGTGTGTGTGTGTGTGTTTAATATGCTTAAAGGATTAAATGTATAATGCTTTTGACTTTTACTTTTTAATTATGTGTTTTAAAGATGTATTGTCTGTCCTATGTTTTTCAATGTGCATTTTAAGGCTATAAGGTCTTGCACTTTTACAATGTAATTTAAAACATTCTTTTTAGTGCTTTACTGTATTGTAATTTTTGCATGGTTTTTTTAATAGAGGTCTATAAAGCTCTGTAGGGCTCTTAAGGAGATGTTCAGCCATCAGAATTCCTGAACTCGCACCACTATCACAACAGGCCTTGCATTAGTACACATATGTTGTTAGATGCAGACTGCAATACTTGAGATAATTTGTTTTCATTTCATAGATTAGTGTGGGAATGGAACACACATCTGGCAGAAAAAAAGCCAAAAGCGAGATGGTCCAGAGATGGAGTTGTCCACTGAAACCAAAAGCAGAAACAGTCATGTTTGTCTCAGCTAATGTCACCTGGAACTTGAGACATAAACATTGAAATTAATTAACCCGATAAGGATCTCTGTATTCATGGCATTAGGTAAAGGTAAAGTTCCCCTTGACAATTAAGTTCAGTCATGTCTGACTCTAGGGGCCAGTGCTCATCCCCATTTGAAAGCCAAAGAGCTGGCATTTGTCTTTAGGCCCTTTCCATGGTCACGTGGCCAGCATGACAAGAGATGGAATGCCGTTATCTTCCTACTGAGATGGTACCTATTCATCTACTCACATTTGCATGCTTTCGAACTGCTAGGTTGGCAAGAGCTGGGACAAGCACCGGGAGCTTACCCCGTCATGCAAATTCGAACTGCTGACCTTTCGATCAACAGCCCAGTGGCTCAGTGGTTTAACCTGCAGCCCCACCCACGTGGCAAGTAAACTCAAGTAAACAGAAGTAGACACAAGTAAACATTTGAACCTTTAGTATATAATGTGGCATTCTGGACAAATCGTGTAGCCTGCATAATTAAATTGTAAACTGCCCAGAGAGAACTTTGAGCACTTTGGGGTGGTATATAAGCAGCATACTTTGCTTTACACAAGTGTAAGTTGGCAATAGGGTTCTGGCCATTTTTTTTTAAAGAATTCTCTCTGTTACCATGTGCACCACTATGTGCACCACTATTGGGCACATAAACAACCATTAATCTCTGTTATGTGGATCTGAAGCTATAGTCTTTGACTTTTTTTCATTGAAGAACCTGTTCTGTAAGGGATTTGTTCATTTACGTCACATTCACTTTGTATCCACAGGTAACTTTTCAGTAAGCTTGTTTCCTCTTCTTTTAAATACCATGTTATCCCCTTAAACAAATACAATTTAAATACACATTTACCTGGATCTTATTACCAACCAGGAGGCATACTTATCAGCAAACTCAATGCTATTTAAACAACAACAATATAAATGTGTACACTAGTAGACACAGAGGTAGGAGGAATCAGTAATTTGCTCAATGATGCTGGAGATGAAGCATTTCTACTTCACACTGCCAGCTTCTATTTGTTCACCACAATCCAATTTGTAGTATTCTTGACAGTACCGAATGATGGTGGTTTTGTTGTGTTAAGACAAGAGGACTACAATACAATGTCACAGTATGATCCATGTGTGCTATGATTGGCTATCACAGAGTCTGCTATGAGCCATAAAAGGTATTAAGAACAGCTGTGTGATTTGTGATTTGTTTCAAACTCGGGCATACAGATATTCTTTTATTTTGCCAAATTGACGTATTCACACTATTTAACTTTTGAATAATAAAGTAATGATATTAAACACACATCCTTCTTACACAGCTGCTTTTTTCCCCTCTGAAATGAAAGCAGTTTTGATAGTCATGGCTGATACCAGCAAGATGGCCAGTTTGATGTTAAGTTTGGATCCACAGAGGCAAAGTATTCTAGCACAGAGACAAAGTGCTTTCCACATTAAGCATTCTTCAACTCCATAGCTGCCTGCCAATCAGCCACCTCTACCTAGATATCATAATTACTGTCTTGGAAACATCCATAATTGTTTAGAATAATCACATGGGGCTGTCCTTGAAGAATCTTTAGAAAGTACAATGGGATGGAATGCCACTGCATTTCTGTTGACATATACACACTGGTGAGAACACATGGCATTTTTAGCACTTTGCTTCTCAGTCCATTTTAACGTGGCAGTTTCGCCATTTCAAAGCTCTTTATTGTCTGCTTTCCTTGTATCTCAAGAAACGTTTCTCCTTATGTGACCACCATTAATTATGGACTCATGTCTGCTAGTCAGATGCTCCATCCATCCCTGCCTCCTTCTCTCCCTCCGCTGTCTCTCTGGGCACCATCACAGTTGCTGAGGTGAGATGTTGCTTGGGTTAATTTCTTCAAATAAGGAAGGCTGTAATCTATCAGAAGCAGGGTCTTTTTCTAGGTGGCTCCAAGCCAGAGTGACAGAATCCTTATCCCCCAGGAATTCACATGTCTCTTTCCTTAATCTCTCACCTTCCAAAGAAGTGCTATAAAGAACAACTCCAGAGTCCATCCTGAGGGTCCTGGGTAAACTCAGTTAGACCCATTTTATAGAGCTGTGAGATTAATACGAAGTTCTTGCCCACCTTTGCCTCTCACAGAGTTAAACAGCTGGTTAAATAAAAAGAAGTCTTTATTCTAAGTGGCTGGATTTGTGTGCCATCTCACCAATGTCCTGTTCTACAAAATATTTGGTCTGGAGAATTATTTTCTCAATCTTACTGCAGCCCCTTTAAGAAAAGCATTCACAGCTTCATGCTTTCAATGTATGTCAACAGCCTTTCCAGAGAGGAGATTTGCTAACATCCCGTTTCATCTAAGAAAATGGTCGAATATGTTTTCCATTATTTATTAAGTTGCCCTTTATATAAGCACCCCAGAAGTCAATTTCTTGCTGACATTCTTAGACCTTTGTGTGATAGACCCCTCCTTGGCTCAGCTTTGTATCCTGCTTGTGGGCAGGGATGTAACCACTACCTATCAAGTCACAAAATTTGCTTCAACAGCAAAGAAGATACATGCCAAGCATCAAAAGTCATAAGGAAGGAAGGAAGCTATATCACTTTATATTTATGTGTAAATATGTGATATCAGTGCCATATATGTTTTGTATTGTTGTTGATATATTGTGATAACCTATGGTTTTAAGCAATAAAGCTTGTTCTATTTCCTTAAACTCTCATAGCCAGCTAAACATATTTTTATTCCCTTGGTATTTGATGATAAGTGGAGACATTTCCTGCTTACTGCAGTTCAAACATTTGTACTTGGCTGTATTGGGTTTTGGATGTATTGATTTTTTTTTTGTTTTGTTCTATATACTGTTTGCTTTACATTCTTGCATACCAACTTTATGTACAGGTAATATACAAATATTGTAAATAAATAAATGACTGTGTCTTCCAGGCATCTGCAAGGAAACTGTGGGAAGGCAACCAGAAGAGAAGCTATTGTACTCATTGCTCTTTTCTTACCCATAAAAACTGGCCCTAGCCCTAGTATTAGCAGAAATTTCTCTGCAGTGCTACTTATTCCTCAGACCAATTCTCATATAACATTATTTCACAGAAAAGATGTGATGTGGAATGGAACATGGAGAGACAACATAATATATTAAATAAAAAGTTGAGTTAGAAGAAAAGATTGAGATTCAAATCCCCACTCCAGCCACAGAGTTATTTTGGCATTTCACAATCCCTGTCAATCTAATCCACCTCACAGAATTTGTTGTGAGTATAAAAATTGGAAACTCTGCACACTCACCTCTGCAAAATCCATGCAGATTATTTAACCTCCCTCAAACTTTCTATCTCCTAATTTGTCATGTCCCATTAGGTGATTGTCTTAAGGTCTTATCCTGGAAGTTGAGTCATGGCAACTGGACTTCTTTCTTATTAGGTTGAAACGTTTCACTACTCATGCAAGCAGCTTCTTCAGTCTGAGGAGAGTTGGTAGAAGATCCCTGATATATCCTCCAGGTTGGTTTCACTTCCCCCTGGTCTGAATAGGCTCGTTAGATGGACAAAGGGTGGGGGGGTGAGTGAAAGACCCACCTATGCAGTTCTTCTCCACCTGTTGTCATGGGTCATTAACAATTAACAGTGGTCTTTCGGGTGTGTGGTCCTGATCTTTCTGGGGATGGAGGAAAAGGGCAGCATGATAAATAGGAGACAGATTGTATCTAAGGCCTCCACCCCTGTCGAGTGAAGGATTTTTCTGTGTGCATATGTATGGCCTTCCTGACCCCTCTCTCAAACCACCTATCTTCTCGGTCCAAAATGAACACATCTCGGTCATTGAATGAGTGTCCTTTGTCCTTCAAATGAAGGAACACTCCTGATTGTGGTCCTGAGCCATTGCCCCTCCTGTGCTGGGCCATTCTCCTGTTTAGTGGCTGTTTGGTTTCTCCAATGTAGCGCTCCAAACACTCCTCTTTGCATTGGACTTCACTCAAGACAGGCCAAAAATTCCCATCCAGTCCTGAAGCAACCAGCAAAGCTTGCTCTTAACAAAGGGTGGGCAGGCGGGCCAATGCTCAAACAAAAAGTTAAGATGGCAGGGGCAAGCAGCCTTTAAAGGGCTTGCCTTAGCCCCTGCCCCATCACACCACTTTGTGTGTCATCCTGCACGTGCCTCACCCGAGCAGGCAGGCAAAAAGCTCCCACAGCTGCAAAAGCAGCTGCGAAAGGAGCCTTTTCTTTGGTTTGTCAAGAAACTGCCCACAGCATAATCTGTGGATATAGCTGCAAACAGCTTCTTGGCAAGTCCTTTTTAAAAAAAGATATGCAGTGCCTTAACAATAGTCTACCAGAGTCTTAAAGGAAATTTCACTTCTCCTGTGCCTCCACCACTATTTTTGGTAGCCCTGACCCTTCGCTCTCCAAGCCTTGGCATTTTGCAAACAGAATGCCACCAGTCATTGTTCTGCAAAAGGAAAGAAAGTTCTACCGGCATCTCTTTGCCAGAGACATACTTTGATGGAAACCAATACAATAATTTAAAAGAAAATTCCAGCAGAAACTGTTTTTCCCTGAAGAAGAGTGTCTCTGCTGGGATGCTATTTACAGAGATGCTATTCATGTGAGGCACAAGTGTGCCTGCTTCATATGAGATGCAGGGAGGGGGTAAAGTCATTTACCAGCCAGGGTTTCATACAGTTTGGCATCTCATGTTTTAAAAACCACCGTGTGCTGGTGCCTTTTTGCAATCTGTCAGCAATGTGACAAGAAACTGCAGCCTAAACTGGAAGGAAGCCTGGTACATGCGAAGCAACAAGTGCTCAGGTTAATTTTTACTGAAACAAAAAATCCCACTTTAAATGAGATTTCAGGCTGCGTGAAACTCTATCCAGTACAACTAAGTGCTTAGTTAGCATGTGTCCTGCCTACATAGGCACTTAGAACTTTGTCTGTCAGGACACTGACGTCTTTTCTTTTTTAATTCAATGAACTGGCACTACTTTTTGTCCCTCCCATGGTCCTTAAGGATTCTGCAATGTGTTTGATAAAGTTGATTATAACATTTTGCAAGCTAAATTAACCTCCTAGTGTTTTATGGTTTAGCTCTAAAATGGATGACTACATATGCAAATTTCAGATGGGGAAGAGAAAGCTGTCTTTATTTGGAATCATCCATTTTCTTAATGTTACCCAAAGTGGCATTAAATGCTGTGTTGACTTGGTGCAATTGTTTTCTTATATATTAAGGCATAAATAATTAAGATTAATTTGCTGTGTATGTCTCTGCCCTATTCTTCAACCATGAGATGGTTTCCAGAGTGAATTGTTCTTGGTTTTTTTTTTAAAAGCAAAGGTTCAAACAAAAGATAAAAGTAACACGTGTTAATGTTAAAACCAGAATTAAGAAAGCTATGGCAGTTATTTAAATGGTGTCTGTAAGATCTAGACCAGGAAAAAGAGCTTCCCCACTCTCTAAAAGAATTGCAAAGTCAGAATTTGCATACTTAATATTGCAGGCAGCCTTGGATCCTTTAGGAGAAAGGCAGTGTATAAATATTTTAAATTAATAAATACAAATATACTTCTCAGGAGCAGAAATTTCCATTTGGGAAGCCACCAGTGAAAAGGCCCTATGCCGTGTACCTCATTTCCAAAGATCTGGGCACCTGATGATGATCTGAGGAAGCTTGAGTAGAGCAATGTGATTCTGTAAGTTTGCTAGTTCTAAACTACAAAGGTCTTCCAAATCATCAGTGAGGCCAGCATGAAGCCTTCTAGGACAAAAAGGGAGGTCCAAGTGGTTCTAGT
Source organism: Intellagama lesueurii (assembly GCA_037013535.1). Classification (NCBI taxonomy): domain Eukaryota; kingdom Metazoa; phylum Chordata; class Lepidosauria; order Squamata; family Agamidae; genus Intellagama; species Intellagama lesueurii. Next base: position 79,923,468 of record JBAJHW010000001.1, on the reverse strand, counting down.
GTTGAAGTCATGCTTGGAAACAGACCATAAATCATGCTATGGATTTAGCATTATCAGGTGCTCAAAAGAGAAAAGAATAATAAAAGGTGGGGGCTGGTTATGTTCAGCATCACACTGTTGATGTGTGCTCAGCATGGCCTGCTAAGACTCCTAGATATTTCTCACATGCACTGATGTCAAGCTAGCTGTCAGCCATCCTATACATGTACATCTCATTTTCCTGCCTAAAGATGCTGAATAACAATGTTTTCAGGACAGACTCCTGCAACACCCCATCTGTCAGTTCTTTCCAGGATGACCCAAATCCATTGGTGAATGCTATTTTAGTACAGTCTGTCAATAAGCTACAAATCCACCAGATGGGACCATGACATAGCCTATATTATACAAGTTTCTCTGCAAAAACAGCTTGGGGTATTTTGTTGAAATCCCTGCTGATATCAAGATATAACCCATACTCAGCATTCCCTGGTCTACTTTGCAATGTTTTCAGAGGGAGAGAAACAGAGAGGAAGGAGTAGGTAATGCTTGGTGTGGCGTTCACCCTTATTATGCTGAATAGGTTATGCATTGTTCATGTTCTATGCTGCTGTGGTTGAGGGGTGGGGCCACCAGAGATGTTAAAAAGGTGGAGCCTGAGAGGAGAAGGGGAGTAGAGTTCAGTCAGAGTTAAGAGAGAGAGAGGGAGAGAGAGAGAAAGTTGGGAGATCTGAGGTGTGAATAGTCTGAGGAGTTGTCAGAGTATTAAAAATTTACAGGCCTGAACAGAACAGAACAGAAGCATTAATGAGCTGCCATGATATCCAGGTGTGTAAAATGCTGAGTCACAGTGATTCAGGAAAGGTGGTGCCTGGATGATGCAACATCTGTTCTGATTGGGCAAGAGCAGATGCTTAAGTGTATATATATGAACTGTACAGAGAAGATGTATCACCCTTCACTCTGATGATTCCATGCTGTTGTGCTGCCGCTTTGTATATATGTATATGCTGTTAATACACGTGCCGTGCTGAAGAAGCTCAATGTGTCTGCGTGAGTTATTTTCCTGCCATCAGGACCTGAAATATCACTCTGCTAGACTTTTGCTGGTTCACGCATTAACATAGTATACCGACATAGAACTCATACCCAATTCTTTGGTTATTTCTTCATGTCTCTGAGTATTCAAAGGTTTTGTCATAATGTCAGCAACATTTTTCTCTGTTTTACAATACTGTAATTCTATCAGTTTTTCTTTTATGGCTTCTCTCACATTATGATACTTAATGTCTACATGTTTGCTCCTATTTCTCATTTTTTCTGTTACAGCCATTTGTATGCAAGTTGTATATGCAAGCCTGAATAGTAACCGGTGAGATTTAAATAGAAGATTGATGCTTGATGAACCTGAAGTAGATACTTATGAATTATTAAAGAAACATCTGTAATTAATAAACCTGTTTTAAGAAAAAGTGAAAACTGAATGGACCTTCATCTTTCCTAAGTAAAGTACGTTGATTTATTGATCAACTGGTGGCAGCATGTGAAAAGGTGTTTGGTTTGCCTTTGTGTGCTCTGTGTTTGGAAGAGAAACTGGGGCCATGAACGTCACAATGTCACAGTTGGTGTCCAGCGGGGGGATACGAAGCAATCCAGTAAAGCCTGAGTTTAAAGTGAATTTTTTTTTGAATCAAGGGTACCTTTTAGTCAGAGGTCTGTGGTGAAGAAGTAGGTTACCTGCTAGAGCTTTTGGGAAAAGCTTAGTAGCGGGGCTTCTAAACCCAGATCTGGGGGACTAAGATAGGGAACGACTCTGAAGAAAAAAATTCCTGTTTTACCTCAGGATTTGAGAGACCTAGTGGCTAGCTTAAGATCCAAGGCTCTGGGAGAAGGGAGCGCTGGTAGATAAAAGCAGAAGCCAGGGGTCAGTACATATCTGAGGGAATAGAAGAAAAAGCAGAGGCTTGAAATAGAAATTAGTTCAGTGACTGGAATTAGAAGAAAGACAGGTCCTTTTTAAAATCAGTATAAACTCACTCAAGACTAAGTAACTCAGATAAAAATGCCACCCAAAAGAACTAAAAAGCCAGTAATGGAGGAAACTGATTATCAAGAGGCACAAAGTTTATTACCTCAAGAAATGGAGGGAAATGGAGACCCTTTAACTCCAAGGGAACAGTTGGAGACTGAGGAGGATGCCTCAGAGGGACAAAAGGAATTAAGCTCCCAAAATGGAAATTATTACAGGAATTTCGGTTTAGAGAAAAGGAATTAAAAGCAAGAGCTGAGCAAGAGGCCAGACAAATGGAATTTGAGCAGGAAAAAAGACAACTAGAGATGAGAGAAAAAGCTGAGGAAGAAAACAGACAAATGGAGTTGGAGTTAAAACAAATGGAATTTCAAATGGAAATGAAAAGATTAGAATTAGCCTCTCAAAATAGCAACAATAATAACAGCACTAATGAGGGAAATCTCTCAAAGATTGATCTAAAGAAATTTCCCCAATATGGAAAAGGTGACTGCCCAGAATCTTTCCTCATTTCCTTTGAACGTGCTTGCTGGGACTTTAATATCAGGAGTGATGAAAGAATGATAGTGCTGAGATCACAAATAAGTGGAGATTTGCTTGATATTTATTCTCAAATTCCCCTAGATCAGGCTAGAGATTTTGAAGCCTATAGAAAATTGGTGTATTCTAGATTTAGGATAAATGCAGAACACCTGAGGAGGAAATTTCGTGCCCTTACCAAAAAGCCAGAAGAATCTTATGCTCAACTGGGGGCTAAATTGGTTCAGTGTTTGGAGAAGTGGATGGAACGTGATAATGTCACTTCTCTTGAGCAGATGAAAAATGTGATTGGGTTGGAACAATTTTATTCTATTTTGCCTGGGGGGTTACGTTATTTAGTCAAGGACAAAAATCCCAAAAATCTACTAGAAGCAGGTGAAACAGCGGATTACCTTGGGGAGATTCGAAACCACAGGTTCTCTGAGGTAAATTTTAACAAGCAGAACTGGGACAACAATAAGAAACCCTTTAATAAAAATTACCTCAGCAAAACAACAGGAAAAGAAGGCCAGGGTAGTACTTCACCTAAATTAGCACGGCCTAGTTCTCAGACCCAAATGAACCCTGAGGAAAAGTTAAAGTTGAACAGATCTCCTCAGAGTGAGCAAAGAAGACAGTGTTATAACTGCGGGGAGTTCGGTCATTTACAATTTAATTGTATGAAAACTAAACTTAGGAATGAGAAGGATGATAATCAGACCAAAAAGGTTTACTGTTTAAAACCAGCTGAAGCCACTGAGAAAAACAATGGTAGTTCTGTCTCCATGGCAACTGGCATGACAGAAAATTCTGATCTGCCACTAGCCCAAGTTGTTCATTGTTTTCTAGTAAAGGCAGAAGATATTTTAGTTCATAACCCTGGTGAGAGGATTCTTATTAATGGAAAGTCTTATGTAGGAGTGGTTGATACTTGTTCTAATATCACCCTGTGTCATCCTGAGGTGATTCCTAAAGAACAAATTCTCCCAAACCAGACTGTTACCATCAAGGGAATAAGTGCTACTCCAGTGATTTTACCCATGGCTAAAGTGGAAATAAACTATAGAGATTAGGTTGGAATTTGGGATGTGGCAATCTCTGATCAAATTCCTGCACCTTGTTTAATTGGGCTATATCTCACTAAGCATGCGCAGAGTGCTTTTGAAGTAACAGGTTCCCTGAGGGAGCAGTTAACAATCCCTGAAGGAAAAATGGATTCCCTAACCTCTGAATCTATCCAGGGATGCCCCAAGTTAGATAAGAACCATGAGGTAACCAAAATGGCTGATGAGGTTATTTTGAAAACCCCTAATGATCCTTCCTGTATTGAGGAACAGATGGAAGATAGTACTTTGAATGATTGTACTACAAAAGTTAGAGAGAATCCCATTCCACTGACCCCTGAACACCCAGAGAGGTCTATGACTGATAAAAACCTGACATTAGAGAAGGTTTGCATCTGATAGAGCATGTTAAGAGTGCTTTTGTACTTGCACGCTCACAGGGGGGCCAGGAATCACCCACTGCAGCAGAAATGGATACAGTAGCAGAGGGAAGCCTGGAGAGGGAAAGTCTCTTAGAAACTGATCTCATGCTTTTGAAAACCCCAAATAAATCTAGTTTGGCTCAGGAACAGAAGGAGGAAATTAGTTTGGGAGGTTGCTTTGATCCAGCCACCAGTACGCCCACTTTATTATCTCCTGAATGCCCTGAAAGGTCTTTCCTGGATAAGGAGCTTTTATATAGAAAAAAGTCCTTAGAAGTGGCAGAGCCAAGCTTGGGAAGTACTCCTGAAAAAGAGAAAGGCTTGTATGAGGCCCAGGAAAGAGTATTCTGTCTTAAGGACCAAGTAGTAGAACTGAGAACTATAGAGGGGAGAAAATTGCTTTTGGCAGGGGCGGAACAAGTAGACCTTAAGACCTTGCAAGGCAACCCCCTATCTAGTGTATCACTGAATGAAGAAATAGAATCAGCTAACATACTCAGTGCATCTAAAACAAACCAATCGCTGATTGCACTTAAGAGAAACTTGCATGAGAATATTAAAGTGACCCATGATAGTGGTCCCCTACATAGGGAAAACTTTGCAAAAAACATACCTGTGAATGAATGTGTGAGTGAGGAGGAAGGCGTAAGCCCTGACGTCTTGAAGAGGGACGCATCCAGAGATGTTCGGGAGGAGGAGAGGGAACTGCCTACCCTTTCCCCAGTTGAGAAAGTGAAGCCCCGAGCCAGACTTAAAGCAGACGTCACTAAGAAACTACCAGCAGAGGACATCCAGTGGACATCAGAGGGCCCGATGACCTCCAGTCGAAGGAAGAGAACACGGAAGAAGGAGCCAGTGATCATCAGAGGGACCCCTGAGTGCCAGCAGTCATGTGTCCAGCTGAAGGAGGCAGTAACGACCGGACCAGTCCACGGCGCTCCTTACTACAATGGGAAGGTGAAAGACTTGGACTTTGCAAACTTGGACTTTGCAAAAGAGACTCAGATCGTGCCTCGAAAGCCAAATGACTGATGGAGGGATAAACAAAATTAGTAATGTATAATAAATGTTCTGTTGGTAAATAGTGATGAAAAATTGAATATTGATGGAGAGAAACATAAAGGATGCAAGGACTTTTAAAATAAACTGGAATGGACTATTGATTTACTGGTTAATTATATATGTAAAAGTTTCCTGATTGTGGTATATTTCTGTAAGGTTGAAAATGTTAAATGTAGTAAGTGTAAATGATAAGGTAAAGTATATTATTGAATTGTAGTGGAATGTTTAGTGTAAAAAGGTATTGTGATTGTTATAGTAAATGTGGTATTGCTTACAGAATTGTGCCAGATGGTAAGTAGAGTTTCATGCAATTGTGTCTGTTTGTTTGGGAGGGAAAACGCGTTTCCCTTCCCAAACAAACATATTTAAGGGGGGAGGTATGTGGCGTTCACCCTTATTATGCTGAATAGGTTATGCATTATTCATGTTCTATGCTGATGTGGTTGAGGGGTGGGGCCACCAGAGATGTTAAAAAGGCAGAGCCTGAGAGGAGAAGGGGAGTAGAGTTCAGTCAGAGTTAAGAGAGAGAGAGGGAGAGAGAGAGATAGTTGGGAGATCTGAGGTGTGAATAGTCTGAGGAGTGGATAGTAACCGGTGAGATTTAAATAGAAGATTGATGCTTGATGAACCTGAAGTAGATATTTATGAATTATTAAAGAAACATCTGTAATTAATAAACCTGTTTTAAGAAAAAGTGAAAACTGAATGGACCTTCATCTTTCCTAAGTAAAGTACGTTGATTTATTGATCAACTGGTGGCAGCGTGTGAAAAGGTGTTTGGTTTGCCTTTGTGTGCTCTGTGTTTGGAAGAGAAACTGGAGCCACGAACGTCACAACGTCACACTTGGTTTTGAGAAACCCATGTTGTTTTGAGAAGCCATGCTCTTATGGTAGTCACAGATTGACTTAATAAAAATCCAGTCTATACGTTTTCCTGATAGTGATATCAAGCTGATCAGTTGGCAGTTGCCTTGATCCTCTTTATGCCCTTTTTTGAAGACTGGGACAACATTTGGTCACATCCAGTCTCCAGACATTTCCGCTCTTCCCCAAAATTCTAAAAGATTATAGGAGGAATCCTGACAGCAATCATTATCATATTGCATTCTGCATTACATCTTTCTGTTAGTATCACAACATGTCAATTGTAATCATCTTCGGGTTCCATGTGGATGCTCCCCTTTTTTCACCCTTTGTTTGGCCCATAGTGGGACTAGAATGATATTATCTTAAAAACTCCATGCCTACAACCTTTCTCATTACTTGGCCCTGAGCAATGCTCATTTCCTGTCTGCAGGTGCAATAGACTGCTGCTGCTGCCACTCCTGCTCCTGCTCCTGCTCCCTGGTAGCACAATTCAGCAATGCAGAAACTGGTTTTCATAGTGACCCTGTATGCAAAATGTGCTGGCACTCACATCACTGTAACACTAGTGTTTCTACATCCCATAATGTGCTGCCATGTCCCTGTATTGGTATGCTGGTTGTCCACTAGTATGGAAGGGAAGGGTTTATTTTTGACTTGAGTGAGGGAGGCTGAAGATCATTGTAACAACCTGTCCTTGTAACATCACACTGCCATAACTGCACCAGTATCGAGAAGCTGCAAGAGCAGGATGTTACCTCTTTGCTGAATCAGGGCACCAACATAGTAACACAGAGGAAGAACACAGTTTGAGAGAACTGATAATGAGGCTATCAATAAGAGGAAAGTATACATCGACGTGATCCAGGACATAATCTTGGGCAGGGAGTGGAAGAATTTCCAGTGCTGGGCAAATTCTGACAGGATCAGAGAGTAGGAGATTGAAAGCAGATTTAAACTAGATCTGGGGGGAGAAAGCCACTAAAGAAGGCTGGGAGATCAACCTGCAATGAAGCAGCATCAGACAAAATAAGCAAGAATGAGAACAGGAAAAAGAGGATCACCTTTAAATTAAGGAACATTCCAACTGCAGACACATCACAAGAGATGTTAACGCCCACCCACAACCATCGCAAACCACCCTAGGATGGATATCCAAGCACAGAAATAGGTGTGTAATTTCCAGTCCTAGTTTTTTTTTCTTGATCTGCATGATCTCAGACTGTTCTGGAAGCTATGTTGAATAGGGTATGCATAATGTCAGTAATGAAACTTCTAAAGTTATATCCTGTGCCAATAAGGCCAGCTGGAAACATAATACAAACCCATCTATTTTCTCTTATCAACAGAGGCTCTGAGATCACACCTGCATGTTCCTTGAATGCAATTGATCTAGAGACTTGAATTCATTTAAAGGTGTTATGTATGCCCATAACACCTCTTTACATTTCTATGATAGCAGCCGCTTCACTGCACCATTTTTGATGAGCACTGCTTTCCTTTTTGAAGACAGAACCAAAGCAAGTGTCAAATAGCTACTCCTATCTGTTTCCCATTAACATCCTCTCTTCCCTGTGCAGGAGATAATCGCTTCCTTGTTCTTCCTCTTGCTTCAAACACAGCCTCAAATCCCCCTTTTATTATTTTAACATCTCTTGCAAGTCTGAACTGTAGCCTTCCTGATCTTTCCCCCCACATACTTTGGCAACCCATTCATATTCCTTCTGAGTTGCCCTTTCTTGGCATTTTTTCCCCTTGCTGGAATTGTTTGGGATTGTGTCTTCAATATCATGTCTTTTAAAATGCCCATCTTTTCTGAACATCCTTCTCTTTCAGTGTTTCTGAGCATGGGCAGTGTGAGTGTTGACAACACCAATGTTAGCAGTCAAGATGGTCTACATGATACCCTCTTCTGCTAACTATCATTCACAAAGAGACAACAAGCAAGAGAAAATCCCAGAAGCTGACTTCTTTTTTCATCAGTTAACCACTTCTCACAAAGCAATTGTCAGCACTGTTTTTCAAGAAGTTCTCTAAGGATCTAAAGCTATCTTCCAATATCCAGACCCTTTCCTTGGGGTAGGCAACCTGAGGAAGAAAAGCTATACAGGCCGAACATTTCTGATAACATGTTGTCTGCATGTTTTTCAAAAAAGTCCCCTTGCCTTTTGAAATAAAAAATGGCAGGAGGGGCTGGGAGTTAGCAGTCTTCAGTGTCTATATAGAAATGCCAGGAGTATGGGAAACAAATAAGAAAAACTGGAAATCTTAGTTCAGGAGTATAAATAGGACTTAATAGGGATAACTGAAACTTTGTGGGAGGACTCCAGTGACTGGAATGCAGCAACTGAAGGATATAAATTGTTCAAAAAGAGCAGAAATAATAGAAAGGGAGGTGGAGTATCAGTATATGTCAAAAACACATATCCCTGCACAGAAATACAGGAGGATGAGCTTTATTGTCCTCTCGAGAGCATCTGGATTAATATAATTGGGGTGAAAAACAAAAGGAATGTGGTAGTTGAAGTCTATTACTGATTGCCCAATCAAGAAGAAGATGGAGATGAAACCTTTGAAAAACAAATTTTGCCAAAATTTGCAAAGAGACACTGTGTAGTAGTAGGGAAATATGTGCTGGGAGACAAATTCTGCCAAATATGGACCTTCCAAGAAATTCCTGGCTTGTGCGACTGATAATTTTCCCCCAAAAAAAGTGGAGGAAGAAATTAGAGGAGCAGCTATCCTTGGCTTGATCCTAACCAATAATAATGACTTGATGGAATGCGTGTCAGTAAGGGGCATTCTGGGGGAAAGTGACCATGTTCTACTTGAGTTCTTGATTTCAAAAGAAATAAAAGCAGAGTGTAGCTGCATGTAAACACTGGATTTTAGGAAAGCCAATCATAATAAACTCAGAACAAGGATAGGCAGGTCCCATGGCAGGAGATCCTAACTGGAAAAGGAGTCCAAGATGGATGGGAGATTCTTAAAAAGGAAATCCTAAAGGCACAACTACAGAAAATTCCAGCAAGAAAAAAAAGACGGAAGACAGCAAAAAAGACCAATGTGGCTTCACAAAAAGCTCAGAAAGACCTGAAAACAAAAGAGGACACATATAAGAAGTGGAAGAAAGGCCAGGCCACAAAGGAAGAGAACAAACAAGTAGCAAAGTAGCAGAATTACAGCCTGAGATTGATAAACAAATAGTCAAGGAATACCTTATTACTTTGAGTGAGTTCAGATCCCCAGGACCAGATGAACTGCATCCAAGAATATTGAAGAACTGGCTGAAGAAAATGCAGAACCACTGTCTATTATTTTCTTGAAATCATGGAGGATGGGTAAAGTTCCAGATGACTGGAGGAGGGCTAACATTGCCCCTATCTTCAAAAAGGGCAAAAAGGAGGAACAGTGGAGCTACAGACCAGTCAGCCTGAAATCAATCCCAGGGAAAATTCTGGAGCAGATTATCCCACCAAGTTTCAGTTATCCCTATCAAGTCATATATAACCCCCATCTCTCTCAATACCAACAATGCAGTGTGCCTTAGAAGCCTCCTTAATGAGACATGAACCTAAAGATCTATCTTAACACTTTTTGAACACAGAAGGACACTTGATAGAAATGAAATGAAATCAAGCTTGGCATTCAGATCCTTTCAAAATACAGAATTCATTATAAAAAATCCATTCTGCCTTCTTTCTTAATAAAAATGTATCACTGTATATCAAATCATACCAATGTGTATAGAGCGTTTCAGTAACTTCATACACTAAATGAGGTAACTGGAAAAAGAGTCTTCTCTGCGAACCACCACAAGATGTTTCTGTTTTGTTCTTGTTGTTGACCTTGGAGAATATCTGTGCATTTCCACAAGTGGCTTTTGTTCATTCGTGTAAAATGTGTAGTATTCCAAAATGTGGTAATTATTGCCTTGTAGTAAAAGGAGCAGCCTTGCATGGGTTGCTTGTCCTTTTGAGATCAATCAGTCTGTCATTTTGTGCTTACTTATGAGTGTGCTTTGATTCATAGGGGAAAAAATACAAGGTTTGCCCAGAGACAAGAGTCTTGTGCAATGTCTGTTTTGTGCAAAATGCAGAAACCATGGTGAACAGAGGAACTGGCATCTTGATCTCATTCTGCAAGTGAGATTTCTCAAAGGGCTAAACAAATACTTGAGGTGCTGTCATGCCATGCAATAGTGAGATTTCTTCACATCTCTGGTTTTTATGTATACTACTTTCAGATCACTTTTGGATGAAGGGTAATCCAGGCCTAAATAGATTAGTGAATGAAATCAGTAGTAAGGCAAAGAGAAAGCCAAGGATCATTAAACTGGGGCCACTATCTTCAAATATTCTCGTAGCTCCTCCAAGAAATTTCCAGCAGGTAGCTCTGTTAGGGTGCTGCAATAAAACCAGAAGTTTTGTGGCACTTGAAAGCCTAGAAACATTCATTTGGCATATGTTTTTGTGGACTTCAACCCACTGCCTCAGATACAACAGAAACGGACATTCACAAATGCATTTTTAGATTGTTCATATACAGAAGAAACAACTCTGCACATGACTTAGAGAAATCAGCTATTAGCAATTTATGTTTTCTCAGTGCCTCTGGTTGTGGCTATTATCCAAGAAACAAAAAGAATATAATTGCTAGTAACAGAACTGTCCTCTTCTTTGGAAGGATCCAAAATGCTGAGAAGATAGGGGCAAGGAGAGAAAGGAAATTCAGAGGCTATATGGGTCACAAAATAAAAAGGGCAAAGTAGACTTGTACATCAGTCACTTTAGTAGCTGGGCTTCCCGTGAACTTTTATTGAGATCCGATTAGCTCCACAGGGAGCAATCCAAATGGGAAAGCATTAGAAGTGACTGAACTTGTGATAAATCCTTTTCTCACCCAAGCATTAGTCAGTTTATTCAACACCCCTTGAAGTATATTAGGAAATATACTGATCTAATAAAAAAGTGATGATTAGGTTTTTAATCCTGAGTGGTACTTTCAGAATTATAGATAAAATGGATCATTTAGTGTTGACTTTTATAATTCCCTGAGGTGACAATATGATGTTCTGTTTAACTAACATAATTCTTCAATTTGAGGCTGAAATTATATGAGCTTTATAGATTTAAAGGGACGAAAATTATTGATAGGAAAAGACAGAATAAGATTTGAATAAGTATAAGCCAAAACAAATGGCAACAGGTTTAAGAAGACATCTTAGGATAATGATGTCTGTTCCTTAGCAAAGTTTTAAGCCTTGTGTTATGGGTCCAAAGAGACTGGTATAGGGTACTGAAATATATTTGCCTATACAAACCTCAGCCCAATATAAGCTAAGCTTTGAGTTCAATCAGAAAAGGACAGTATAGACAACAAAAACAACTGTGATTAAGTCTAGAAAGTCCATACTGAACAAGGGTCACAGTGACTCAGCTTTTCTTACATTCCCAAAAAAGTTCAAGCTACATCCATGCTTGAACTGGCAACACAAACCCTTAGTTGTCTTGTCCTCATACAAGAAGACAAAGAGCTACAAAACTATTCTTCCCACAAAAGGGTGAAGTATTTTTTGTTGGGCTTGATTTGTACATTTGTGAGACCAACCTTTGTGCAATTTGTGCAACTGTACTCTAAAAGGAACACCAACTTGCTCAAAGGAAATGCAAGCAATCAAGATACTGTTAATAATATCAACAATAAAGAATTCATATATATCAGAAGCACAGAAAATGTGCTAGGGATGGAGTTCCATTGGGATTAAAGTAGGACAAGAGAACTAGAGTGAATTCTTTTCATCTGTTTTCATACAAACGATACAGACCATATAACAGGTACATTTTTACTAACAAGTTCTGAGGAACTGAGGGAAATAGTGGTGGAAACAGATAAAGTTCCAGACCTTATTGACAAATTAAAAGCAAAGCATTCACCAGCTCCAGATGGTATTCACTTGAGAGTTCTGTAAGAAACCAAATGTGAAATTGCTGATCTTCTAATAAGAATACATAACAAACTGTTAGGATCAACTTCTGTACTGGGGACTGGAGAATGGCCAACATCGGTTGTCACAAAGGGACCTGGGAAATTATAGGCTAGTTAGCTAACATCTGTTCTGAGTAAATTGGTGGAAAACATTATTAAAGATAAAATCATTAAGCATATAAAAGGCCAAGTTATGCTTGAAATGCTTGATGCTTGATTTAAAAAAATGAACCTAGAGTGTGGCTACTGTAGAGTCTATAGGAGATGACGGAGAGTACCTTAGCTGACACTGAATGTGAATGGCTTTGCATGAGAGAAGTAGACAGGAAACTTCCTTGGGATTCCTAGACTGTCCTTTATCTGGTTTATCTTGTGCTGACCTTCCTTCAACCGATACTACGTTTCTTAGGGTAGATGTTGTCACTTCCTTTTCTTTTTACATTTCTTCCTTGATCCTCTTTGGCAGATGACAGAGGCAGCATCTTGTCTTTGTTCTTGGGAGATGAGAGGACAACAATGTATCTCCATTTTAGATAGCTAGAACTAGGATTCATACTCTCTTTACTACCTCAATATATTTTTCTCATTGACAACTTATACAATTTCTTCAAATGCAAAGCATGGGTGTAGTGTTTTGGGTTTTTTTTCCCCTACACATATGTGCAGCATAACCACATTTTGATACAATATGTAGTATTTATTGTTTGTTTGTTTGTTTGTTTTATAGGCTGCTTTTCTCCCAATAAGGGGACCCAAGGTGATTCGACATATTAAAAAAAATAGAATTAAAAACTTAATAAGTTAAATATTAAAAACAATTAAACTATACGCTAATTAAAATACAATTGAATAATTGAAACAAGTATACCTTACGAACGATCTTAACTAGTGACTGCAGGTCAGAAACAGATATACAGCAAAACAAGGTGAAGAGCAGGGCAATCAAAAAGATCAGTTGGTTAAAGTAACCTCTTGTTGAGACAGATTACACCTTTGGAGTATTTTTAGTTGAGGAAAAAGAGAAGAAATCTCATCAGGATAGAAGTAAAGATTCTGCATAATATAGAGAAAGTAGATAGGAAATCATTTTCTTTTTCTTTCATAATCCTTGAACCAAGGATCATACAACTACAAACACACCCAGAACACAACCATAATCTTGCTAATGAGTAGAAATTTGTTGACATGACTCACAGGATTTCCCTTACACCAGCATAAATCAGCAGGAAGATAGCCAGTGGAATTAACCACTAGAAGATGTAGTGATGGGCACAAAATTCAAGAACTTTAACATGGAATTAGACAAGTGATGGAGAATAAAGCTATAATCGCCATTAATCACTGATGAGACCCATACATTACTCTCTGAACAACCTTCATTAGTTTAAAAGCTTGTATTAGCATTCCCTAAAGGCAGTATGCCATTTTTTAAAAAAAAAAACTGAAACCCACGAGAAAATGGAACTGAGAGGATTGTTTTAAAATCCTTAGCTAGAGAATGATCAGTGTTGTCTCCCTCAATGCATGAATAATATGAATGCCAAAATAAAGCTTTTCTTTCTAATGGAGTCTGGAGAGGCTGCATCCCACCAACATGCCAACTGGGACTGCAAAATATCTTACCATTTTCTAAACAATATACGTAGTTTCTTTACCCTTCAATCCTATCAACACCTAGAGTGCCCTTCATTTACATAAGAAGTGGGTTCTACAGACGCTTGTGCTGAATACAATAGGTAACAAAATAGATTTGCTGCCTGCAGGTTGCCATTTCCAACCTTCCTGCTTCGACAGCTCAGCTCCTGAGGGAGAAGAATTGTGTTCACAGCAACAGACAGTAAAGTGTGTGCAACTTATAAGCTTGACAGTACAGTCTTCTCATTTACATAAGACTTTAAAAACATAATTTAACATCCTCCATTAGGGAAGCACATCAGTATGGAGTTATCTAAATCCTGTTGATGGGTATGAGATGACTGCAGCATAAACTATTTGAGGAGGTAGCCCAGCTGTTTAAACCAAACAGCAGTGTAATTGAAATCCTAACCATTGTGTACATTTGCATGCTTCTTCCATTCATCTGACTTCATTTCCTTCATTTTATCTTCTCTCTCTCATTCTCTCTCTCTCTCTCTGGCTGCTGCTTTTCTTATGCTACATCTGGTCTCATTCATTGTGCTTCTTTGCTTATTGCCCTGACTTCCAATCTAGCATGACTTGTATGATCAACCTGAATGCTTATTTTGGTGCTGTGGCATCCATGTTTTATTGGGCCTCGTTACAATGATATGAACTTTAATACAGTAAGGTTTATCTCTATCAGATAATGCTGCTAAGGTGTGTGTGGGTTCCTCAAAAAGACCAACTTTGAGCGACTGTGCTCACAGGATCCGTTACAAATTGAGGGGGAATTTCTCAGACCTAACCCAACCTGCCTAACCCAACCTGTACCCGGCCTTTATCTTCTAGATACTGTACAGGGCAGCTCAATATCACAAGAGCTAGATTACTGCTGGGGAGGATAGGGCAAGGATGGGCAAAAGATCAAGATCTATTGCTAGGTACCAGGTGGTTTTAAGTAAATTTGTAAGGCTCTCTTGTCTCCCAGTTATTTAACAATAGCTTTCTGTGGTCTAAATCAGAGATCTTCTAGAGAAGGCCATTTGTACTGCCTTGCACCACCATCATGTTCCATGTTGCTCTACTCAGCATGGACTTTATGAGAGTCTGCAACCACAGGAGCTGAGAAGATCTAAAGGTTGGCAAGGGGACAATGTGGCAGGAAGGGATTCTCTTGTGGTTATTTGTCTTTTGTTCAATTCTGTTTTGGAAGCAACAGTTGGGCCATGTGGCTGTAGGAAAGGAAAAGCACTTTGTTGCATCTTCTCCTGCCCTCATTTCTTCCAGTTTCCCCTTTTTTGTGTGTGTGCATATTGAGAGGCAGTCAGAGTAGTGCAAGGTTTGTTACAAAACAAACAAGCAAATAAATACACATTTAGACAAGGAAAACCAACCTGTAAGATGTCAAACTAAAGATCCATAGAATGAAGCTCCATCTCCAGAACAAAGAGATACAAATTAAAATGAGGGATTGGGGAGAGCATAAAAAAGTATGGGAAAAGAAGCAGTACGAAGCAGGTTAAGGGGAATGTCATCTGCACATCAGAAGAGTTTCTATTGTGACCCATGTTTGTAAGGGGTTTAAAGGGGTGGAAATGCCCCACCTGGGAGAGCTCTTAAATTATTAAGCTGCCTAGTCTGTAGTACTTTGATGTGGCCTTGATTTGTGTATTCCTGTCATCATGTCATAGGTAGCTCATATTAATAATTTGGTAATTGACCCTGTGTGTGTGTTGTGTCATCAAGTTGGACCTGACTTATAGCTACCCTAATAGAGCTTTCAAGGTATGTGAGATATTTGAGTGGTTTTACCAGTTCCACTCCTGAAATAAGTCTTCATGGCCAAATAGGGATCTGAACTCTGTTCTCCAGAGTCCTGATCTGTCACTCTATCCATAACAACACAATAGAGCTTGGAAAAGCTACCATTCTCTGAACGCTTCAGTGACTTTGGTTAGAGATGGGCATTAGTGATTCAGCACAGTTCCCTCACAAGTGTTCTGTGGGCACCACACACTCACCTCTCTTGACTCCTCTGCATGCTCGCCCATTCCCCAGGTGAAATGTGCTTCCCTCCCCCTCCTCCTCAGCATGATTGCCCACTCACTGTTCACAGTGTGTTCTTCCCTCCTCCACCTCCTCCAGTGGCTGCTCACTCAAAGGCAGAACGGCAGGCTTCCCTGCCCTGCAGCCTTGTCTGAGTGGGTGGCTCCCAGAGGAGGAGGTGGAGAGAAGTGTGTGCTTTGAGATTATTGCCTTCTTCCCCCAAAACATCCTTGAAAATGAGCACAGCAACAGAAATATAGAAGTTCTTCCTCTTCAGACTTGTCATCATGTGGAAGAGAATGGCAGTGCTGGAAAAAGGGGTAGGGCCACAACACTCCTCTTTAACTGCTATTATTGTAGATAGATAAGTAATGCCTGAATAGGGCTTTGTATTTCTTGCTCATGAAAAATTAACACTAATACTGAGGAGAAGGAACAGCATGTAATAGACATTTGACACTTGTATAAATCAGAGCAATCAGACAACCTGAAATCAAAGGAGCTAGAAGAAAGGATCTCACAAAGCTAAATGATACCAATTACTTCCCCAATTTTCAAAACAGAGAAGGACTTCAGATGGCAGAAGGAAAGGGAAAGCATACTACATACGTTATGTTAGGGAATGCCTGTCATACAAAACTCTTTTCTCACCAGAGAAAAAGAGCTTGGAAAAGTTACTTTCTGGACTCCAGTCCTCAGCATCTCTCAGCCAGCATATCCAGTAGCCACGCTGGCCGAAGGATTTTGGTACCACTGCAGTACAATCCCACCCCTGCCCCATGAGCTTTGATTATATGGAAAAGGTATGTCCAATCCCTGATAGCTACTGTCTCATAAGAGGTTTGCCAACATCTTTTACCATTATGTCTAGAATCAAATTGCTGGATAGCTCAGTGGTTTATGCATCTGGCTGCGGAGCCTAAGGTTGGAACTTTGATTCCCTACTGGGCCTCCTTGACAGAGGCTGGACAGAATGATCCATAGAGTCCCTTCCATCTCTGCAGTTCTAAGGTTATTATTACAATTATTATTAACAAGAAGGCAACTATTAACTGCAAACTTCCTTCTCTTGCTAAGAAAATACACCTCATTAAAAATTAACCATGTTGCTATTTTGGTTTGGGGAAAAGTGCTTTTATTTTGGTCCCAAGCCAACAGCAATAGTCACTTAAATTAAATTCAAATTTAATCACCTTTTACTTGGAATGGTTGGGGGAATCTCTGCTCTCCCCACTGTATCACGCATGTAAGCTACCATAGGCAATTTATATGCTTGGTTTAATTGTGCACTAGAGATACTTAACCAAGCACTTATATACTTGAGTTTTATCCTTAAATTGCTCTCTAAAGTGGTGTCCTCATCTTTTAATGAGGAAACAGAACATAATGAACACAGTTTTGGGATTTAAACATCCCTTTACCCACATCTGATCTCATGTTAAAGAGCTGAAATCCTAAACTGAAATAATCTCTTATTCTTTCCTTCAGTAGGAGTGGTGCACTGACACGTTGTAACATGTGGTTGTAGAGGAGGGACATTTCTTATATATCCAGAGAAAGACCCAAGTTCAATCCCTGGAGCCTCTGGGGATGTGAAAACCTCTCCTTGAGATCCTGGACTGCTTCAGTCTGGGTGGAGAATGGTGGGCTAAATAGACACCTTACAATTTTGACCCAGTTTAAGGAGGTTTTGTACGCTTCTAAGAACTTTTCCCATGAATGAACGCATTCCTTCCTTATTCTGTGGGGTCTGTGCAGGGACAGGCTTACCATAAAGCCAAGGAGCTTGGGTAGGCCCTGTGCTGCTGATGTTGCTTGCAGAAGGCTCATAATCAGTCCACAAATAGCTTTTCTTCTTCCTGGCCCAGCTCTGCTATTGCCAGGGCTTGTGCAACAAGAAAGCTCAGGAGTCACAAGGCTGGACCACCACTCCCTGCCGTGCTCCAAATGGCACAGTGATCCAAGCACATGCACACAGTGGCTCTCTCCTCTGGCTTTCTCATGCACCAATTTGTACACATGCAACACACATACAAATGCCTTAACACTTACCTGTTGCTGACTCCATCTGAAAGACTCTCAGTAAAGAGGACATTCTGCTATATTTGGAGCCCATCTATGTAACCAGGAACTTTGATTTTTCAGGATCCCCAATCACAGGGAGGGACTCCACATGTGGCAGGAGGTTTCTTCTTCAGAGAGTACCTCTGCCTTTAGAGATAGCAACAGGCAAAATGTGGGACTAGAATTCTCCCGCTTCAAATTAACTCTTCCTTGAATACCTGAATAGGGCTTTCCTGGTCCCATGATCATATTTTTTAAAAAAATCATTAAATTTGGCAGTTGTCTCGAAATATCTATAGACACTTTTAATTTTGTTACCTTTTCTTTTGGAAGGAGAGTCTCTGGCTGATTTTTTTTTCAGTGTAAAAAAGCAGCTGTGTGGAAGTGAATACAAAAAGAAAAAAGAAATGAAAGGAAAGGAAAAGAAAAGAAAAGAAAAGAAAAGAAAAGAAAGAAAGAAAGAAAGAAAGAAAGAAAGAAAGAAAGAAAGAAAGAAAGAAAGAAAGATAAAGGGAGCAGCCATCCTGGAGGGCATTTATTTGGAGCATTTCTCTGGGGCCAAAGGGGAGGATATTAGTTGAGATGGCATCTCCTCTAGTGGAGTCCTTCTTATCTATCATAAGTCAGTACAGTATTATTTCCAATGCCACTTTAACTGCCCAAACTGAGAAATGGGCTAAAAATTATTCTACATCTCGAAATTGCTGGCCTGCTTAAATGACATTTTTCATAAGAATGTATTATACGAAATCACAAGAGCAGGTGTAAAGGCATCTGGAGTATTATCTAAATTTTGTCAGTGCTTTCCGACATTACATAAACTAATGCCTTTTTGGCAGGGGGCCATTCATTAATTAATTGCAGTAATTTTAATATAAATAATCTTAAATCAAATGCTTCAGATAAATCAGGGAGAGGGTATGCTGTAGTTTAGATTGCTTTCTCACACTCTCCAGTTCACAAGAGTAGCACTTTGATAAAACTATTATGACCTATTTGATTTCTGTGGCAGTCTAAACTACTGCATACTACAGCATTACCTGACATCATAAATCACGATTGCAGTTGGAAGAGAAATTGTGTATAGTGGTATACTCCAATAATTTAAAATGTGGGTAATCCTACCCATTTTAATTGGATTTTCTAGATGTTTGAACCGATCACATTCTTAAGAAAAAAAAGAATTGCTTTTAATGTTTTATATATGCTTGCATCCTGGCATTCCCCCTCCCCCTTTATTAACTTTCTAGAAAGGGAAAGATAGAGAAAAAGCAAAAGAGGGTATAAAATTAATTAAACACAGTAATTTGTTTCAGAAAGCACTGGAATGATTGAAGAAAGTTAAAATTGTTTTTGGTAGTAAAGGGGGAGGGAAATCCACTGTATTATCACATAATTGGTTTTACTGAAATAAATCACATAATTGATTTTACTAAAATAAATCAAAGTGTGAATGAACTTAAATGGGATTGTTTTAAAGAACTTTTTTTTTAAAGGCTTCGGAAGAAACAGAACAAGGAAACATTGACTTTTCTGCCTATTTCTCACTCAATGACATGTTCCTTTCAACTCCTCTGAACAGAAAACTTGAAACATTCCAAATACATCTGATAAAATCAAAAAGGTAAAAATGATTTGCTGCAACATATTTGGAGCTGGCAAGCTTTCCTCGTTTACAAACTTTTTTGTGGTACTTCAGATCCAACTCTGTTTAATGCAGTGCGTTGGTGCAGAGTGAAAAAAGCGTATGGCTTTTAGGTGTCTGTAAAATAGATAGAACTCCCAGAATGGAGAATTATGACATTTGCAGTCCAGAAAATCCCAAAATCACATCCCTAACAGTAGGAGTCACTGAAGTGGACACGAAAGTTGTAGGTGAGCTTAGCTTTGATGCTGGATTAGGTAATCTCAGTTTAGTTTCCAAATGAAAAACAAACTTGTCCATACTATAAAGGCAAGAAAGAGCAGAGAGGAAATATGTACTTTAGGCTGTGCTTGTTAACTCCTTCTTGAGGATTCCTACTTCTACTCCTGTGTCTGACCTTCAGATTAAAGAACTAACTAAACTATTGAAGGCTAATTGAGGAAAGCAATCATTTGTCCTTGCTGTTTAACTGACCTTGGGTCACGTTTTCTTCAGAGAAACCCTGGAAGGACCGTATGGTAAGCTGCACACACTGGGAAAATCATAAAAGTTAAGGCCTAACTGGATCGGCAGTCAGCTGCTTGTGGTGTACACAGCAGTGTTTATATTTGTTTAGGGCTGTTTTCATCTTTTGCCATCAAGTGTTCACAGAAAAGAAGGGGGGAAATAGCCTCTGTGATTATCCCCTCCACCACCTTCTTTAGAGATTCCCAGCATTAGGTTTGCATTTCTTTGTGCTCAGGAGAAGGAATGAGCCAATCATTCATTTACTGCTCTATTTATATCTGCTTTCCCTTAGAGAGTTCAAGGCAGCCTATACAGCTCTTTTTCTCCCCGCTTTGTCCTCACATCCAGCAAGGCCACCCATTGAGCTTCATGGACTTGAAGCCAGGCCTCTTACCCACCTCTCCAAACAAAACAGTCATCTTCAGCCAAGCAGCTGTTTTCTAGAAATGGGAACTGTTTACTTTTACAGTTAATATTCCCTAATACTACCGTGTTTCCTCGAAAATAAGACAGGGTCTTATAGTAATTTTTGCTCCAAAAAAACGCATTAGGGTTTATTTTCAGGGAATGTTTTATTTTTTTCATGCACAGCAATCTACATTTATTCAAATGCAGTCACGTCATCTTCTTCTGGTTGCTGCACAAGGGTGGAGGGCGGGCTTTCACTTAACTGGGGCTTATTTTTGGGGTAGGGCTTATATTACAAGCATCCTGAAAAATCATACTAGGGCTTATTTTCAGGTTAGGTCTTATTTTCGGGGAAACAGGGTAGCAGGGAAGGAGAAACAAAGAGTAGCAACTTGAAAGATAACAGATACTGTGTGTGTGTGTGTTTAAAAGAAGACCCTTGAGTAACAATGTAAGTACTCCAACTCTCTGTCAATGAGCTAGCAGTGAGTCTGGTTCAATGGCTCTTTGCCAGGGGCAGCAGAGAGCGAGTGAAACTCCAGAGTGGTATATATATAATATAATATTTTTATTTATCTATCTATCTATCTATCTATCTATCTATCTATTTATTTATATGTCGAATTTCTCCCAACAAGGGACCCAAAGTGGCTCACAACATTAAAATTCACACAATTAAAAACACAATAGTTAAATATTAAAAGACAAATTAAACAATATATGGTTTAAAATAAAAATTAAAAGATTAAAACATGAAAACATGAAAAAGATTAAAATATCTGCTAAAATGGGGTTCAGGGATTCAGTTGTAACTGTTAAAAGCCTGCCTGAAGACATGGGTCTTTAGCTTTTTTTGAAAGCATAAAAGGGAAGCATCCTGATCTCCCGAGGGAGAGCGTTCCATAGCCTGGGAGCTGCCACAGAGAAGGCCCTCTCCCGTGTCCCCATCAGCTGTGCTTGTGCTGGCAATGGGACCAAGAGGAGGGCCTCCTCTGCTGATCTTAATCACTGAGAAGGCGCATATAGGGAGATGCAGTCCTTCAATATATATAACATTACTGCATTAACATGCAGCTGGTTGAATGAAGTTTCTATAAGAATGCAATCATTTTTATTCCCTCCCCCATTTTTAATCTGCAACTCATGCCATACCTCCTCGCCCACTGCCCCATCCAACACAGAGAGATCAGGGAGGCCAAACTAAGAAAGCATAGTCATGACACAAGAGATGGTGGAAAAGAATGTGGCTAGCTCTTTTCTCCTCTTCATCTTGTTTAATTACATGAGAGAGACATGTATACAAAAGGCTGTAGTTCACAAGGCAAAGCTCTTATGCTGCCTTCATGTTCCCTTTCTTAAGGAAAAGGTTTTTGCTCCTCCACTGAGAGTACAACAGGCAGTTTCATTCCCAGTAATTCTTCCTATATGGAAGTGAGAGTTGGACCATAAAGAAGGCTGACCACCGAAGAATTGACGCTTTTGAATTGTGGTGCTGGAGGAGACTCTTGAGAGTCCCCTGGACTGCAAAGAGAACAAACCTATCCATTCTTAAGGAAATCAACCCTGAGTGCTCACTGGAAGGACAGATCCTGAAGCTGAGGCTCCAATACTTTGGCCATCTCATGAGAAGAGAAGACTCCCTGGAAAAGACCCTGATGTTGGGAAAGTGTGAAGGCAAGAGGAGAAGGGGACGACAGAGGACGAGATGGCTGGACAGTGTCATCGAAGCTACCAACATGACTTTGACCAAACTCCGGGAGGCAGTGGAAGACAGGAGGGCCTGGCGTGCTCTGGTCCATGGGGTCACGAAGAGTCGGACACGACTTAACGACTAAACAACAACAAATTCTTCCTAAGCAAAATTAATGATAGTGCTATAAAAACAGTATTTAGAATTGAAATAAAAGCAGTTTCTTAACCTTTATAGGTGCTGGCAAGACCACACATGAGGCAGTAATAAGTGTTAGGTGAAAAAGTATAGCATGCTGCCAGTATTTAATCACAGATTCACTTCCTCAACAGGGTCTCAAATCTTCTAATTGCCATAAATATTTACTAACTGGTTAATCATCTGTAGATTAATATTCTCTTGTGCAAAGTGTAATTAAACATGTGAATCAATAAAAATCCAATTGTTGATGGTTATTTTATTGCCTTAAAAGGCAACCTAATTGCAGATGAAGGAAGGCAGTAATTTTAATGCATTTAATATCATTTCAAAGCTCCCATTAATTTCCACAGAATAGCTAAATAGCCTGATCAAATCACTACAGCTATAGAATATTTCTCAACAAAAGCACAAAGCATTGGTATTAATTTTAAAATAGTCGAGCTGAATGTTTAGATACCAGTGCTACATTAACAGACTTCCTTGTATACCTGTTTGATCAGCAATTTCTATACGTAAAAACCAATTTCTTTCCATTTTGCTCAAGTTATACTCTTAGAAAGCAGGACATGCTAAAAAAAACAAAAAAAACCCTTATTGCTCCCTTTAGTTTAGTTACTAAGGAGAAATCTCTCAGACAAGTCACTTAGGGATGATTTCCTATGGAAGAAAGGGTAATATTGGCATTTTGGCGCACTCGCCGGCAAGGAACTTTGCCAAGCAGGGCGTCTTTGCCTTCCTGGCTGGAATAGCATGTTGGTTGGAGCTATTTAGAAATGATGGTGTCCATTTGTCAGACATGGGTTTGGAGATCTTTTTGCAAGATCTCCAAAGGGGCCTGCGGTGGGAATTGGATATTATGGCGGGCAGGGGACATCGTTAAGCTAGTTCCCTGCAGTGGTGGGTAGTGCGGAATGAAGATGGATCAGTGAGTTCCCCATGGAGTTCAAGCGGGGTATAGCGCGTCTGAACCCTCAGAGCCATGGATCGCAAGATTATGGTTCAGGGGGGACGACGTGCTGGGGACACCTCTGGACGAAAGGCCGCCAAGTGACAGGGGGCTAGAGGCCCGGAGGGTCATCAAATCATGGCCGGCTGAGGACGTGTGGCCATAGGGGCCGCGCTACCTCGGGGCTGGACACTCGCCCATTGTCGTCAAGAAGGGGTCCTGTGAGACCTTCGCTACCAGCATCGTTCCACACTACCGCAGGCCCCATTTGCATTTTGAAGGGGCTAAGAGTTGAAAAGTGTTATGGTTAATAAAGTGTGGCCCTGTTTTCATCCCATCATTTGAGTCTCGCCTCATTATTCCGGGGTGGGAGGGCAATGTAGTAAATGAAGTCATTGTAAAATATACAGACTGAGCATAGGTAGAGACATGTTGTCCTTTCATTAGCTGAGCTTTTATGAAACCATATTGCAACTGTGACCACCTCATGCTTTCTTTCCAAAATCGGTATCCTATTTTTTTTCCCCAAACAGCCATTCTACCATATTTTCCCAGATATGCACTTTTGTCTTTTTCACACTGAACTGAGATATGGAATTGCTTATTGTTTTTTTCTAAATGAAGTTCTCATTTCCAATATCTTGCTTAGATTCTCTTACCCTCGGGACCACAGATATGTGTTCTCCTGCCCTGTCTTTTCATTATGTCCCTGTTGCCCATCAGCAGTCCGGAAGAGATGCTGATGTTTTCACTAGTGCCATCAGGTGACATCACTCTCTTTTGAACTGGACTAATTTTATTGTTTATCCTTTTGCCCAGGCACATTTCTGAGAGGAACTTTCAATGCCTGTGTTCCTCAACTCCAATCTGGTTTCCAAAGCCGATTACTGTCATTTCCATAGTGTTTCTTTTCTGCGCATTGATATTCTTCTTGCTTACTCTCTCTTATTATTTATCATCTCAGTGATTACAATATTCACTTTCTTCTCAGTTTCAGCCATTTATCCATTTTTAATATTTTACCATTTCATTCCTGGTAGCCACTTAAACTTCCTTTTATCGAGAGTTGTTGCCCTTACACTTGAAATCTAAATGACATGACACAAAAGGAAGTTGGATTGGAAAGGAAGAGGAAAAAAGCAAACCCATCCCCTAGTTGTTATAACAACCAATTGGAACAGAACTGGTTCAAAGAGAAGAGCCAGCCGTTACTGGTCTGTCCACTGATCTGATGAAATGCCCTTACTTCTGATCTCCTGCAGAATGATATGGCTGCTGGTGGACTGGCTTTTGCTGAGGATAGCCTACCTTTCTTCTGCTTTCTTAAGGTGTTGGCCTGATTGAGTAGCTGCTCTTTTCTTTATCTGTCTGTGAGCAATCATTTCTGTGGATCAATACTTTCCTATTAGTAGTACTGTGACTCTATGCAATATGAGCAGCCTAGAAGTCTTGGAACAGAGCTTGTAAATCTTACATTATAAGGTTACAATTCTGTGGCACCACAGGTGCCGTGGAGGTCTGTTCTCTTCCCCTTGAACTGGCTGGTCCACTAACTGGTTGCTGTGCAGCACGTGCAGCTGTTGTCATCAACATCGCACCAAAAGCAGAAGTAGCCCAGCTGGCGCTTTCCTGCCTCACCATGCAGCTGACCATTTCAGTGTGGAGGCGGGATGAAGAGTGTGTGGGCAGGTGGTGAAGCACTGGCTGGGCTACTTCTGCAATTGGAACAATGTCAACAATGACAGCCGTGCATGCCTCATGGCAACCAGTGAGCAGACCAGCCAGTTCTGGAGGGGAAGGGAGCGGACCTCTGTGGCACCTGTGGTGCTGCGCTTCATATTCGTATCCCCAGGGATAGAAAAACGAAGTGCCCATGTCTAGTTCTGACCAATTCCTCCTGGGCATCACCCGAAGTTTCTTCCTCAAGGTCTTCTTTGTATTTATCCAAACCCCCTATGGCCCCTAGTATGGCTCCCTCCTGATTCCCTTTCCTCCTTCTCCCTGTTCTGTGGGCTCCTTCTTTTTCTCCCCTTCTTTATATGTCTCAATTTGACAGCCCACGTCTTATTTTGTAAATAGGTCTCCCTTCTCCTCCTTGCCTGGCAAGAAGCGATCATTTATATCAATCATCCTCCAAGGGTAGGGTCCCACGCCTTTCTCCATAATAGGATATCCTCCAATCTCCTTCAATGACATTAAGCTTCTGTATGGGTCTCACTTTAGTGAAGCACTTTAAGAAACATTCAGTATCAATGAGAAATCTGTATGAAAAATGCAGTTTAATGATTTATGAGTTCTCTAAAAAGACTCCACCAAAATGTAGAAAGTTTTCACTGCAAAGATAGCCACAAAGTCAAAGTATGCTTCTTGATGCTACAGCTGAAGATACGTTGCCTCTTATGGATAGTTTCAGAGACTGAACTATGAATTTCAGAACTATTCCCTGTTGAATATCATCATCTGCCAGTCACCATATTACAATGCAAGCACCTTGTTCCAGTAGTTGTGATGCAAGAGCTATGTTGGGAGCAGGTGTGCTTCAAAGCAAATACTTATTTTGCCTGAATGAATACAAGAAACATTAGGCAGTGATGCCGAGGTCTCGTTAAACAAATGTCTGATTATATTGCTACCTGTTTGTGTCAGTGAAGTGAAGGGAAGCTGGGAAACAAACAAACAAACAAATATTTGAATTTACTAATTGATCATTTTTGTATACTATGTTTTTGTTTTGATGCTGTTTTTAGTATGGTCTCCATGTTTCAGGGGTGGATTATTGTGGGCTGATACCAGAAATCAAGACTTATAATCAAGAAATAAAATGACTTAGTCAACTGAGTAAGTGGTTCACAGAATGATAGGTCACTGTTCAAATTTCATTGAAACTTAAACTATGCATTATCTGTTAGAATGAAGGTGGACGTTAAACTGCCTTGTGTTACCTTATTACACTGAAGAAGAACCTAAGAAACATTATTGATGTCTACAAAATTCCTCCTGTAGCAGCTTCCACTACCAGTGGCAGCAGAGCATGAGAAGCAAAGGTTGCAGGCAGATTCCTTCCTTTCTCCCTTCTATGCAGTTTGCCTCTCAGAGAAGAGAGAAAAGGGGAGGAAGAAGTCACAGGTGCTCCACCCATGGAAAATCTTTGAGTGAATGAAGCAAAGGACTCAGAATTTGTCGCTGGATTAGGACTTTGTTCATGGGTGCAGCCCATACAGCTTGTGTCAAGCAAGCAGCCTCTCCTTCATCATGCTTCTTCATAGCTGTACTGAACTGACCAGGGATGGGGAAAGTTACTTTTCTGAGCTACAAGTTCCAGAATGCTACAGACAGCATGGGAAGATTAAATATCTGAGATATGTGTCCGTTTTTCATATTTAGGAAAAGAGTATTTACGCATTTAACAACAGATGTGCTCAAATTTAGGTGGTTATAAGGGAGAGGTTGTGCCACTTTTAAGTTGGATCCTTATGGAGGCATTGGGTATTACAGCACAATCCTTTATATGCCCACTCAGAAGTATATTTGACAGAATTCAATGGGGTTTACCCCCATGTCGGTAAGGAATAAGCCCTAATGACTTATGAGTACTTAACAAGGTTGGAGGGGGTCCTAATGCAGCAATTTATGTAACTGACTCAATTTCTATAGCTGGAAAAAAAATCCTAACCATACAGTCCTATGCATGCCTATTCAGAAGGACATCCCACTATATCCAAGGGGGCTTACATTCATGTAGATGAATGTAGGATTGCAGCTTAAGTGTGTTTTAATCACAGCCTCCTCCGTCCACATAAAATATCTTCAAAATAAATAAATAAAATTTATTTATTTAAAGCCAGAATATATATGCAACTAACAAATAAATAAGCCTATACACAGGAGAAAAAGCGTAACAGTTTATTTCTGAGGAAATCTCCACTGCTTTGAACTCTTTAAACACTTGAAATCCTATTAACACTTTTCATGGGAGTAAACCTCAATGAATATTGAAGGTGAGCAGAATTTAAATGAACAAGTACAAAGCTGTTGACTGTCATTGTTTAATTAATAATAATTACATACCATCAACTCAGTTCCAATAATAATTACATGCCACCAACTTATTGCGACCCTTGCCAAGGTTTTCTAGGTGTAGAATACTCAGAAGTAGTTTTTCAGTCTCTGGGTCTTCTTCTACAAGGCTCAGTGTACAAGTGGACTCCTGACCCCTTGCTTTGACACATTGAGCTATTCAGCCAGCTGGCATTTAATTAATTCAAGGTTAAACATTTTAAACCAATAGACAGTAAGGACAGCTTGGAATGGATGGTGGTCTCTTTTGCATTAAAAGTGTTGTCCTCATGTTTTCTACATTACAACTCCCTGTCTGTCCTGGAAAACTGAATTTTGACCCACTGGGACTATTCCTGGAACCCACTTTGGAATCAGTAAATTAAAAAGGGGAGCGCGTAAGAAGATAACATTATAGAGAAAGGGAAAGCAAGAGAAAGGCATTTGTAGGGTGAGCCGAAAACAATGTTATCAAAAATTCAGATGGTTGTTTCCTTCTCTCCAAAGTTCAAAGCAGAGATATGGGGAGTAAAATATTGAATAACATTTTCTACATTTTTCTGCCAAGCCTTTGCATTAGTCAACTAACTGAAACTTCAGGTATGGGGAAAAGAATAAGCATTGAGTTTGAGGCTGCTCCGATATGCTCAGGTGGTTGTGATAAGTGCAGCTTATGTCAAGCAAGCAGCCTCTCCCACATCATGCTTCTTCATAGCTGTACTGAACTGACCAGAGATGCGGAAAGTTACTTTTCTGAACTACAAATTCCAGAACACCACAGACAGCATTACTAATGGCCAAGCAAAAGTCCTCAATAAGTAGAGGGAAATAAGTTCTTCAAGGCTGGGTTGCTGTTGGCCTCCCACCAGACAGTTTTGACTATGTATTCTCGAAGGCTTTCATGGCTGGGATCTGATAGTTGTTGTAGGTTTTTTGGGCTGTTTGGCCGTTTTCTGGAGGTTATTCTTCCTAATGTTTCACCAGTCTCTGTGGCCAACATCTTCAGAGGACAGGAGTTAGAACGCTATCTGTGTTCTGGTGTAGTGTGTGGGATGGTTGAGTATTTGTAGTTGTGGGATCAGCTTTTTGTCCTTTTCAGGAGATTGGGTGATTATGGTGATCAGGGTGTTTTTTTGTGTGGGTGTATTGTTGTGATAAGGGGGGGGGAGATGATCTGTCACTGTGATTGATGGGTATCGTTAGCTAGACTTTTGTGTGCAGTGATCACCGGTCCTTGTGACTGGGTCAAGTTTGTTGACCTTTTTGCAGGCTGTCTTTTTCAGTGCTGGGAGCCAGGCTTTGTTGAGTTTTAGACTTTCCTCTTTTTTGTTGAAGTGGTGCTGATGTTTGTGGATTTCAATGGCTTCCTTGTGTAGTCTTATATAATGATTGCTGGTGTTATCCAGTACTTCTGTGTTTTGATACAGGATTTCATGTCTAGCTTGTTTCAGGGCATGTTCAGCTACTGCCGATTTTTCCGGTTGTTTTAGTCTGCAGTGTCTCTCGTGTTCTTTGATTCTGGTGTGGATGCTGAGTATTGTGGAGTTTATTATTATTATTATTAATTATTATTATTATTATTATTATTATTATTATTATTATTATTATTATTATTATTATTATTATTATTATTATTATTATTATTATTATTATTATACTGATGTAATGCCAACCTAGAGATTTTAGACATTTGGGAAGATTCTCTGACTACTTTGTTACGCTATCTACAAAAGCTAGACCCTCTATTTTTACTGCCTAACTGAAAAGCCTAATAAATATTCACAAATCAGTAACCAAAAGACAGCGATACTAATAATTGGACATTTTGCTTCTGAAAAGGTTGGAATCTCCTGAAAGCCTTTCATGTATTTACCAAGCTTTTCATGTGGAATGAATTAAGTCTTTCTTATATTCTCTTTCCAATGAACATGTCTGCTTTGGTTCAACATTTTGGTTCCTTATTCTCTTTATGACAGTGGCTTGACTACTACTGGCAAATTTAAATTCCCAATAAAGCTTAATTGCTTCTAATAGTTATCAAGGGATCCATGGCTGATGATATCTCCTTTGACAGATTTCTTCACAGCTGCCTGGATTAACTTGCAAAACATTTGAAATGAGGCAATTCTGTTGATAGACCCCATTTCCACCAGTTCAATGATTGAATCCCCTATGCTTATTTGCTAGAGCTCCCAGCAGGATTGCCAGACTTCCATGAAACCAACAAAAATTACTTGCTCCCTCATAGCATATGATAAGGATCTGGGGATTTTTATTCTCATATGCTCTGCTTCATAATACCAGTAGCCATATAAAAAAGAGGGTCATGCTGATATACCACAGCAGGTAATGGACTTAGCAATGAATCAGGAAGTGACCAATCATCAGGACATAGGGCCAAACTAGGCAATGTAGGTAATAGATTATTCTAATATGAGTTTACTTTAACTTATATTTAGCAAATTAATTGTTTTTGTTTTGTGAGAGTTCAGCTGAAAGTTAGCATAACTTGCACGTTTGTGGGAAACTCCTGCTTAAAGGTTGTAGCTGCATTCTGTTCCAGTGACGTGCAAACACTCCTGGCAGGATGCGGCAGCTGCCAGCAGGCGGGGTAGCCCCCTCTTCTGCCCTTTTGCTTAGAGGTAGAGCATAAGATCAAAGGGTTATTTTAGCCAATCCTAGTTACGATTAGGTAACTAGTATCCTATCTGTTTCTCTCATAACATACTATGTAATCATGCTAAGTCAATAAAAGAGCCCTAAGGGTGTTCCCAGTTGGCTCCACTGGCTCGGACTTTCGCTGTCGAATCCTTTGTTCTCTCTCTAAGGCAATTAGCCTTCCTTTGTTCCGTGATCACCCACACACGTTTGTCTTACATTTCAAGCATGTAGCAATGAACGATTTATGAGCCTGGAGAGATAACACTTTAAGAGGAGGAGATATGTTTTCCATAAAATGTGATCCAACTGTGAGCAGTGACTTGAACTAAACTGGTGGAACCAGAGTCCATGCGACAAAGTCAATATGCAGGTCCAACACGGCTGATATGAGAATTACAAAATGTAAGTTACTTGCTTTGTACACATGAAAAGGACCCCATAAATGTGATGCCATCGATACCTGACACAAAGGAGACTGATTGATATGCATTCTCTATTTACTCATATAATAGATTTGTTGGTCCACATTAGTTGTGACTGCCTCATCAAAAACAAAGTAACTTTGTCCAGCTGATGTTCATTCATGAAGGGTTAATTTCAGTGTGAGATCAGATAACCTTTTTAATCATATCGACAGTCATCTGGGCATCACTCATGATGAAGGAAGTTATTCTCTAGACATCCTTGTGATATACAGTTTACTCCTTCCAAATAGAAAAACTATTCAGACAACACCAGTTTTCCTATTTCTACAAGCTTTATTTATCTAATTGCTCCTATGCATAAAAATATATTTTGTAAAAAAATTGATTGAAAACATGTAACTTTTGAGAATTCACAGGCATGTTACTTCAAAAAATGCTTCTTCCAGCTATAAGGAAAAATGTAAGTTCAATTGAATTTTACAGTAGCTACTTCTAAGAAAATATACATGAGATACACACTGCCAAAATGCCTAACTGATTGGAAATATAGCTACATTTGGCAGCATACATTTCCTCAAAAACAGTCGAAAATGAACTTCCAAACATAAGTAGATCATATATTAGAAACTGATACTGTGTGATGTTCCCATCTCTGTTCTTATTAGGATAATAACACTGAAAATACAGTCAGAGAAGAAAAGAAAGACCTTGCAGAAAACTGAATCAATGGCTTGTTCCAGATGAAGCTTTCATCATGCCTTCTTCTCCTTCCTCTCCTATCAGAACCTGGACATAATCATGGTTCTATCAGGGTTTTATTTAGTGCACAGCTAGATACAAAATATGCATCTGGAAACTGATGGGTGTGCAATTAAAGAAACAGAGAAAAAATGGCAGGTTATACATACCTATGAACTTGAATGATAGGCAGTGTCATTGAATTTGTATATGAGTTAAGTGGCTGGTTTCCATACTTAAATCAAACTGCCCAAACCATATTGAAACAACTTTTTCATTTGGCTTGAATGTCCTCTTCTTCACATTCGTCAGTTGTGAAAGTCCGCAGTATGGACTTCCCCAGGCCCATGTAACAGACACACTCAAGTAACCACTCAGCCTGAACATTTGCCTTCGGCTTTTGGTGGGGGAGGGTCTGAAAAGATAGTAGTGCCATTGGAAAATCTGCATAAAAAGGAAATGTGGATTATAGGGACATTGGATTCAGCAGCTCTAAACAACATTGTTGTGTTGCATCCTAACCAATCCCTGAGGTTCCTCAACCACGGGCAATGTACCTACTCAAAGCCAATTTGACATTTTTGTTGCATATCGCCTTCATCATCTAAAGAAAACTGCTCTGCAATATCTCAATTCTGACTTATATTTCATGGCTACACTCCCACTGTTCATTCGCCCAACACCTATTTTTACCAACATGATCCAACTTTTCATTTTTGATTTTAAATTGCAATTCTCAGGCTGCTTATTATTTTTAGACTATATTCATTAATTACTTCACTGACTTTATTCACTAACCGTTGTGGTCTGAACTGCCTAGAAATATTATGTCATCTGAGCATTAGGAATTGTTGATATCCAGTTGTCAATGTTGCTATCATTGACAATGACACCATAATTAGAATCAGCAATTGCTTCTCTAAAGATTGTCTCATGTTACAACTTGAAAAGCAGCAGAGAGAGTATGCATCCTTGTTGTATTCTGCTTCATATCTCCATGACTATGTTAATTCATAGACATGTGAATGACTATGACAACTCCATTAACATGCTGTAATGGATTTTGTCAATGACTTTCTTGCAAACAATAAGGCAAGCATGTGTACACATTCAAGTTCACGTGACAGGTCTGCTCCCAAGTACATGTAGACCATCGTCCTGGCACATTCACATACAGATGACATTGCCTTCGCCTTTCAACCCTCCCTTGTTTTTTCAGGCCTCTTTCATCCTTCTTCTTATCTTGAAAAATCTTTTATGGAGAGAAAGACTGAATAGCTGTAGAGTGCTTTTTACTTATTAGCATGAGAGGTCCACCATGTGGAAATGACCTATATCGCTATAAACTACAGATTTACTCTTTAATTAATCTGCCATATCTGAAAACAAAAACTTCATTGAGAAGGAACAAAATGGATGTCAAAAGTGGACTTGATCACTAAATTGTACAAGATATTTTTTGCTTAAAATGTCCTGAACTAACATCCTTGAAATGAATTTTCCCAAACGATGAAATAGTAAGTATCTGGGTCAGCTTTTTGCATTTCTGTGAAAGTGTCTGTACTTCCAACTAAATAATTCAGTTGCCTTGTAGCAGTGGTTCTTGAATAATAATAATAAAAAAGTTACAACATCACAAAATCAAAGTTCTTGAAGTCTTAAAGAGTCTAAATAACTTTAACTGATATAATTGTGGTTTTAAATGAATCTCTTGGAACTCCACATAATGTTGATATATTAGCTCACTTAAGAAAGCATTTTTAGCAGCTGATTGCTTATATAAT
Organism: Intellagama lesueurii; assembly: GCA_037013535.1. NCBI lineage: Eukaryota > Metazoa > Chordata > Lepidosauria > Squamata > Agamidae > Intellagama > Intellagama lesueurii. The sequence continues at coordinate 79,890,750 of JBAJHW010000001.1, read as the reverse complement.
CTTTGTGGCAATTTTCTACATTTTACTTGCCCTAATTTCGTGGCAAGAAAAGATTTTTACTTTAATTTGGGCCATTAATTTCCCTAAGTCATTTGGACAGTAAGGTACTTAGCTAGCCTCCTACACAGTTGGAATGAGATACTATTTCTAAAGCACCTCAGCTGAATGCTTATTCTAAGGTTTAAGACTTCCATTAGGAACAGACTAGACTATCCGTGAAAGATTTATGCTCTATGAACAGAGGTATAATGTAACTAGAAACATAGACTCTATCTTCATAAAAGAGTGGGTTTTCTAAAAACCATGCATGAAAGGATTAGTTTTCCACACCGTCCAACCTCTCTCTTTCTCTTTCTCTGCCTTTTTAAAGTATTACCATTAGCAATGAATTAAAAGTAATTATCTGCTAATCACCATACGAGTCAGGTCAGATGTTCCATTCCAATCTATGATTGCTGTAAAAGCCAATGTGAACACTGGGAATAGTCTTTGCCCATGCATGGAAAGGAAGACATGGCAGGGCATCTTTGCAGAATACTGTGCCTTTTAGATTCCTTTTTTTTTTTTTTTTAACCTTTTGGGCTTTGCAGCTGAGTGAAATGAGAGGATTTATATTGTTCCTTCATTCTAGAACTCAACTTGTTTTCTTAACGAGCTGTATTGTTGGGCATTTTTTTAAATAACAGAGGTGTTTTGTTGTTATTGTTTAGTCGTTAAGTCGTGTCCGACTCTTCGTGACCCCATGGACCAGAGCATGCCAGGCCCTCCTGTCTTCCACTGCCTCCCGGAGTTGGGTCAAATTCATGTTGGTAGCTTCGATGACACTGTCCAACCAGCTCGTCCTCTGTTGTCCTCTTCTCCTCTTGCCTTCACACTTTCCAAACATCAGGGTCTTTTCCAGGGAGTCTTCTCTTCTCATGAGATGAGATAGTCCTTCCTTCCAAATTACTGGGCAGTACTGTTAATAAATAGGGAAGCAGAGATAATTTTCTCTGTACAGCTTTCTTGTCTTTGGAAGAAAAATGCAATTGCAACAATTAAGGGCAGAAAGAAATTAGAAACATGACTGGAGTCATAGATCATGGCAATGTCTCTTTCAAAACCATGGTGGGTTTGATTCTACATAATTTTGTGTTTTTGCTAGACATCTAAGTACAATTTAGATCAAGGTGGGCAACCATTGCCCTTCAAATATTGTAAATCTACAGCTCCCATCAGCCCTAGCCAGCACAGCCAATGTGACGGATAATGGCAGCTGCACTTCCGCAATATCGGGAGGGCCATCTCTGACTTGAATTAATGAAGATTTCTAACAAAGTACACATAATTATTCATTTTTCCATCAAAATTAATGCATCCACATGTATTTAAACATAAGTATATATATCTCTAGTCGCGCTGGCCACGTGACCACAGAAACTGTCTTCGGACAAACGCTGGCTCTATGGCTTGGAAACAGGGATGAGCACCGCGCCCTAGAGTCGGACACGACTGGACTAAATGTCAAGGGGAACCTGTACCTATATATATCTCTGTAGACATATGAAATAATTTCATATTGGGTTAATGTTTTCATTATTAAAGTTATATGCCTAAGTAACATGAACATCTTGGATAATATTTGTTTTTGCTAGATATTCTCAAATCCCTGTTGTCTATTGACCAGCTAATTCTCATCATCTCACCCAAACCATCTTCAAAAACTCTAACCATCCATCTTAAAACTCCTATTACAAAAAAGAATAACCCCACCCATTTATTTGAATGTACTCTTTTAAAAAATGTATGGATGCCTTCCTGAGCCATGAGGATGGGCATGTTGGTGCTATAATGACCCTTTCTTCATTAGCTGATGTGGATACATGTGCAGTCTGGTTGCACTGTTCATGGTGGTAAGTGGAAAAGACCCATATTACAGTATTTCTGAGCTATCTCAGATGATGCAAATAGACAGAATTTTATTTGAGGCCTGTTTCCAAGATTCTGTCCTGATCCACCACCATCTAAAGTGCCAGTGGTGAATAGATGGGAGAAACCCATAAGTTTTCTCAGTTGTGGCACATTGATTCTGGAACTTTCTTTCCTGGGATTCTTGCCTATAGACTTTTTTTCCTCCTAATTTTTCTTTGTAAACCAGTGAAGGTTATCATGCTTAGATGAATCATCAGTTTGGGGTTATATTTGCTGCCTCCTGGATAATTGTTTGCATTTGTTTGGTTGAGCTCAGATGAGATCTTTGTGCTGTCATGTTTCCAAATTAAGCTTCTTTATCATTTAAATTACCTTTTAATATGATGATACACTCTTTGAAGACCTTTCTAGGCTGAAAAGTAGCCTCTATGTATTTCATATTTATTTTTGTACTTATTCATTGGTAAATTCCCATATTTGAAGACCATGCCTTTATGTAAATGTAGACTATTATTCAATGCAGAGAAAGAAGCACAGAGTTGATTTTTTCTTTCTTTCTTTGATTAAACACTCTTCTAGAATATGGCCATAAAGCCAGACTGAAATTAGAACATACTGCTTTATATCATATGAATGTTGGTCCAGCAACCCTAGTGTTGCCTGCTTCGTCTGGCATTTGCTCTCCACAGTTTGAGACAGGGGCCTTCTCCAGCCATGCCTAGGGGCCAGGGTCTAAAACTAGGAACTTTTTGTATGTAAAACAAGCATATTACTTAGTGAGCAGTACAGCAATGGAACCAATTACCTTGAGAGGTGGTGAGAGCTCCAACACTGGAGGTATTCAAGAGAAACTTAGAAAACCACCTGGCAGATATCCTTTGATTTGTATTCCTGCACTGAACAGGGGGTTGTACTCGATGGCCTTATAGGCCCTTTCCAACTTAATTATTCTATGATTCTATGATTTTATTCTATGATTCTATCCACTACTGCCACAGTAGAAGGTATAGCAGGATGCTTAAGCCTAAGACCAGTTGGTATTTCCAACTAACCTAGACCTCTTGAATCAAAGGTATTTACATGTAGACATAGTATTATCAATTGATTTGATAATAGGTTCTCCTGTTATAGGATCTATTATCCTATGATAGGGTATCCTCTAGTTGGAACTTGCAATTGGCTTTAGTGGTGCACAAGTCCCCACTCCCAACTCACCCTCTGAGAGGTTTTGAAAGAAAGCAGTATATATTTTTCACATTCAGAAAAATCCCAAATTCTGAACAGATTCACTTTGATTTGGACCAGTTTGTATGAGGTCTGAATTGATATAGAATGGTCAGATTCCATTCTGGGGTGAAGCAAATTACTTACTTACTTAATTACTTATTTCATTTATATGCTGCCATCTTCCTAGAATTGGGACCCAAGACTATTTACAAGATAATTTAAAACAGCAGTGGGGTAAAATACAGTAACATGAGAAACATTCACATGGAATTTAATTCAATTAGTTTGTGTCCAGAGCATAAAGTTGTGGTGATCACCCTGCTTTGGCTCATGTAGGAGATTATTTGCATGCACCAATGGGAGCTGTTGGGAGGTGGAGCCAGAGAAACTAGAAGGGAGGGGTGAGTCAGATAAGGTGAGTTTGGGGAGTGAGAAGTCAGTTAGCCAGTTTGAGTCAGAGATGAGAGCCTGAAGCAGAAGTTAGTCTGTGGGAGTTAGAGAGTGTGGTATAGTTAGGAGTTAAGGTAGGCAGTTAAGAGTGTGGAACTTATAGAGAGCTAAGAGAGTTAAGCTCTCTTAGCTCTCTATAGAGATTAATGCTTAAGCCTAAATCCAGGCTCGCTCTCTCTATAAGAGAGAGCTAAGAGAGTTAAGTGGAAGGACAGATCCTGAAGCTGAGGCTCCAATACTTTGGCCATCTCATGAGAAGAGAAGACTCTCTGGAAAAGACCCTGATGTTGGGAAAATGTGAAGGCAAGAGGAGAAGGGGATGACAGAGGACGAGATGGTTGGACAGTGTCATCAAAGCTACCAACATGAATTTGACCAAACTCCAGGAGGCAGTGGAAGACAGGAGGGCCTGGCGTGCTCTGGTCCATGGGGTCACGAAGAGTCGGACACGACTTAATGACTAAACAACAACAAAAGAGAGTTAAGACTGAAACAGGTTATTACTAATCTAATGAATACTTTAAAGTCTGTGAAGAACCTGTTTAAGTGAAATGTAACCAATAAACCTGTTTTGTTCAACTTTATATTCAGCTTAGACCTCAATCTTTCTAATTAAAGGGTGTTGACAGATGTCAACTGGTGGCAGCGTAAAGGAGAGAATGTGTCATGGGCCTCAGGCTAGTGAAATAATCTGAGGGGCACATCAGGGGCGAGGGGCACATCACAAAAGTGAAATAGTTGGGGCATAAATCACTCTGGTCTTTTTCTCTCTTTTTAAAAAGCAAACTTCAAAGATGTATAGTAAGCACACCCTAGAAGATTGCTGTAGGAAATTTGGCAGCTTTACCTCCTTCTTTCGACTCTATCATGTTTTTAAATTTCATGTGTTGTTGTTTAGTCATTAAGTCGTGTCCGACTCTTCGTGAACCCATGGATTTACATGTAAATTTACATGTAAATTTCATGTACATTACTGCAAAAACAAACAAACAAACCATAAAAAATTATAGCTATTTTGGTTTCCCAGCACTAATCGATGGGAGGTTTACAAATTGACTTGGATGTGAGGCAGAGAATATATTCCAAAGTCCCGAACTGACTTCCAAATTGTATTGGGGGAACAAATATATATATAAAGCATTTATGAATTAAAACAACCCAGTTTGAGCTTTTTGTTTGGTTTGGGACCAAGCGGAAGACCTTACTGAAAAGGCTACTTAGCATCAAGAATTGGTGGGAAGGTTGGGTAGCATCACAAGCCTGCTTAGCATGAAGAATAGAGCCAGATGTTTCAAGCAACAAGAATTTGGATTTCACATTTCCCCTTTTGAACTGTAACAACCGACTTGGGATTATTATTCCATACTGATGATGAAAAGTTGAGTGAGTCTCAGAGAGCATAGTTTGCCTGAAGCCATGTATTGAGTTCACAGCAGAGACATGAACTGAACTAAGGGTTTCCTCATTCATAGCTCAATTTCCTAATCATTATGTTGAATTACCACTTTATTGCATGATGACAATGAGCCAAGTAAGTGAACTCTTTCCTGGAAAAAATGTTGCATACAAACTGGAATTAGTTGGTTGAAATGTGCAGGTTTGCAGAGATTAATCTGTAATGGCTGCTTCACTCATGCTTGCACATTCAATAGCACAGTCAAACGACTGGTTCCAAGGAACTACACATGTATGGGGAATCTAAGGGGTAATTCCCATCCTCTTAGCTGCCCTTCGTATCATGACAATTCACTCAGGTGGATCAGGAAACCCACTAAGCAGGGTTTTGGACAGCACACAGGGATTTTATGCAAGGGAGTAGACAGCCACTAGCACAATATTGGATTCAAGTCATGGTGGATTCAGGCCACTGCCCACTAAGATTCTGGGAAATTTCCATCACAGTATTGTCATTAATAAATTCAGTTCTCATCCTTCTGCTCATGCAAGTGGTTACACTACCTCTTCTACAACCTTTTGTAGAAGCTGAAGACCTTTACTAGATTTTCTTTTTGTTTAGCCCAAAGATAGAGCATGGGTTTTTTTTTAAAAAAAATCTGCTATGTCCTGAAGGCATCCTCAATAGCTTTAGATAAATCCCCATGAGTGATAGCATACATGCCTGAACCAGCAAAGAAAAGTGAATTGATAAGCTGCCATTGAAAGATTGATCTTAGGAGACCACAGAGTAGAGACATAAATTAGAGCTTCTATAGTCTAAAGCCATCCTCCGAAGGAGATAGTTACTTATAGCCATGTCATTAATGGGATTTCTTCACCCAACTGTGACAAGTGAAGCTTGACTCTAGACCAGAATGTTGCCCAGAATATTGGCTTCCCATTTTTAATGCCCATATAATGTTGTATTCAGCCTCAGCAACAGTTCATTAACTTTTATTTCCTTATTGATCTATAAAATATGGAGGTTTGTGTTTAGCTTTAAACGTTTAATGTACAATTTCAGGGACAGTGACTTCCAACTCTGTAGAGAAACTGTCTGTAACAATGCAGATAGACATAACACATATTGAAAGGGTTCGTGAAATTTATGCATTTATGCTCTGAAGAGCATAACTCCTTGTGGCCATGAACATTTACTAGATGCATAAAGGAACTCTGATCTAAATCTGCCTCCTGTTGTCTTAATCACTTTTGCTGAGGCCACATTGTTTTACCTTCCCCAAACCTGAATTTTGCCGGTTAGGGAACCAATAGTATACATAAAATATTTCCAAGCATTGAAATATCCCATGACTTCAACAAATACACCCTGTGGACTGTATTTAAAAGTACATAAAGTTGTAATAGAAAGCACAGAAGGTCATGCCAGTAGAGGTATCATAACAGGACAAATAAATTTTTTGTTTCCTTGGTAATTTCCCTCCAAAGTGGTCCATTATCTTTAGAAACTCATCAGTTCTGCCTGCTTGGACACATATGGGGGGTATCTTATTAGAAGGACTGAGTATCATCTTCTGGAATGCCCTGGATTAATTACTGGATGCATTTCTTGGTCTCCTTCAAGGACTACAGACCTCCCAAGGTGGTGTACTATATAAATGACTAGTTTGATTCATTTATTCTCATGGCACCATGACTATATAAATCTTGCTATCATTCTGTAGCTTCAGTTTTCCTTCCAAAAAACCTCCAGCACAATATGATTAATTCTGTGCCTAAAAACAACAGTAGGAAAAATATGTCTCATTAGGAACTTACCCATAACAGTCCCTTCTGCACTACCTGCCAGTGTGACCTATTTAGAAACAGCAACACCAAACCAGCCCATGACAGCCCATGAATATACACCAGTGTAGGATAGGCAAAAAACATCCTGCTCACCTTTCTCAAATCTGCCAATCAGGTAAATGGGCCAAAAATTCCTATCTGGTCCCTGAAGCAACCAGCTAATCTCACACTTGATTCCCAGGGCAGGTGGGTGGTTCGCACACCTCGAAAGAGGCCTGGCTCTGGGTAGGGCCACCTTAAATAAGGTGCTCTGGCCCCACCCCAATCCAGCCATTTCAGATGCTGTGGCGTCCTGTGCTCACCTGGTTCCATGAGGGGTGGGCAAACAGCCACCGACTCCTCACAACAGTGGAGCCAGGCATCCCTAGTTTCCTCCTCTGATGTTTGTTTCAGTTGTCCAAAGAGTAGGCATTGTCTCTGATGCAGCAATGACCATTGAGACATTGGGACTGTGATCCAATACTCACTTGCCTGTCTATGAGCCCACTGATCCACTACACTTTACTTCTGGGTATATATATTGTGTGTTTAAAGGGGGAGAGAGAGAAAGCCTATTATATAATAACAGCATGTATATGTATATATATCAGCATGAACTGCTGATTTGCCAAAAAAGGGCAAATTGTAATATTGTAAGTGATATGCTGTCAACTGAAAAAAGAAGTGATTTGACTACAGTTGAGCTAAAATTCTTCATAACATTCTTCACATACATTTCCAGAATATAAACCATTACTGCTGAAACATGTGTACTAGGCGCTTATGGTACCGAGAAACAACAGGGAATAAAAATCTACAAGAACAAATGAAAGAGTCTAATTTTGAGTGTCAGCCTATAAATACAATGGCAATAAATATAAATCACTAAGGAATCCATTTTCTTCTTGGTTGGTTTTCTCTCAGAACAGACACAAAGGTGCTCAGTACCAATCACATTCTCTCAAAGATTCAGCACAGGTTCATGGCTGATGAATTCAGGATTGAGTTCATAAATCAGACTTCTAGTCTAATACCAGCCCATTGAAACTATATAAACAAGGTCCCAAATCTAACATCTGCTCCAGACTGTGTCTTTAGGACTAAAACCCTTTGAAAGGATATGAGGTTTGCCAACAGGAAAAAAAATGGCCAGTTGGTTGAGCTGATATTTATTCCATTCACAGAATACAGCTACTCTTCCTTTCCTTTCCTTTTTTCTGTGAAAAGTGACAACCCAGATATCCAGATATCCAAGAAACGAAATAAAACAAAACAAGACAAAAACATGTGGCACCTTAAAGACCAACTATTATATTTTAATGTGAGCTTTTGTGGACATGTCCACTTCATCAGATATGTGTGGAGAGAATGATACGGATATCTATATTTGAAGGGGAAGCAAAAATGTCGAAATAAATCTCAGTCAAATTTTAGAGGAAAACTTTTGTACACCTTGCATAAACCATTTCCCAGAAGAGAAGGAAGCTATCTAGTGATAAATTGGAACCAGAATTCCTTGGGGTGGAGCACCAAGATGTCTGGATTAACAGGGACAATGACATTCTCTGCCATACACTTATCGCTTCTTTGTTTTCTCTATATTTAGCTGCAATCCTCAGTAGCTTGGGTGGGGGTGGATTTGTCCCAGCTATAATAATACATTTTGTTGTGAGTTTGCTCTGTTGATAGGTAAACTATTCTGAGGTGGCTTTGCACTTGAATAGACAATTACATATATTAGCTTTACAAAAGACCTACTCCTGGTAAATATGAAAAATTTAAAACTGGTATGTTGATGTGGCTCATCATATCCTTCTTCCATTTTTGGATTGTTCTTAGGAGACATTCAAAAGCATGCAAATGCAAGTAGATAAATAGGTACCACCAAGGTGGGAAGGTAACGGCATTCCATTTCTAGTCGCGCTGGCCACGTGACTACGGAAACTGTCTTCGGACAAACGCTGGCTCTATGGCTTGGAAACAGGGATGAGCACCGTGCCCTAGAGTTGGACACGACTGGACTAAATGTCAAGGGGAACCTTTACCTTTATTAGGAGACGTAGCTATGGGGATTGTCATGATGAATGCCTATATCTCAAAATAGTGTCATTGAAGCTATCTCTTTCTTTCTCACTTCCTAGAACTTGCTGCTGCTGCTGGAGTAGTGCAGAGATTTTGCATCTGTGGTGGATTGGATCACCAGGCTGCACAGCCAGAGGTCAGGAGTTTGAAGCCTCACCCTGCCTCTGAAGAGAGAAGACAGAGAAGATCACATGGATTATGTGTGGCTAATAAAGTTATGTGCCCTGCCACCTATGCAATCCTACACAAGCTTCATGGTCCCAGAGCTACCCGGAGGGACTAGTAAACCACCTTATATTTTGATAACCTGAGGGAGATGTGTTCCATAAGTCAGAAATCAACTTCATGACATATAATGTCCGAGCCGCTGCTGAGCCACGCTTTGGCAGCGCGGCTCGCTTTTGCCCCCCTCCCTGGATAGCGCGAGACTTCCTGTATCACGAGAACGGCTTGGGGGAAGAGGGGGGAACGTTAGGCTATTTAAGGGACGTTCCCCCCTCTCCCCTCCCTCTTCCTTTTCTGGCATTGGTTTAGGACAGAGCTCCACTGCTTGGCGTTGTGCAAACTGCGTCACTGGTTGGGAGGCCTGCGAGGATCAACGTTCAGGAGTCTGGGAGGGTAGCATCAGCTCCCTCCCGTGGTTTGACTGCTTAATTTGATTAATTTGGATTTATTTTTGAATTTTTCTTTGTGATTAAGTGGGATTAATTTTAATATTCATTGGTTTCTTTTACTTTTCAAATATTTGATTGTGGTTGAGTTATAGCAGCGAAGGGGGGTCGCGACCGCTCGTGTTGCGCAGGCTGCGCTTCCGCGCATCTGGAGCTAGAGGAGTTTAGCTAGGCTAAGCTTTAGGCAAGCAAAAGCAAACTATTACAAACTATTACAAGGGGGTTTGAAATAAGGACTGCAGCATTTAAGTTCCAGCCAGCAATTTACCTTTGGAGAGGGACAGGTAGTCAAGAGGAGACTGTGGTGCGGTTTTTCAACCGTTTGGTGCTCCATTCTCTCTTCCCCCCATCCTCCCTCCGTCCAAGGGTAGGCGTTTAGAATGTGCGGTGGTGCCTCGTTTTGAATTGCGCCATATGCTTGGTGATTAGGAGAAGCACGTTCAGGTCGTGAGGCACCAATCTAGATCAGCCTTGACGGTTCATCAGCCTCTTCAATTCAGTGGCTTAGAATTTGAAAAAATAAAAATAAAATAAAATAAAATAAAAAAGAAAGAAATAGATAATAATCATATAATTAATTACCAGGATATATTAATTGGGAGAAATAATTTAGATTTAAATTAATATTTGCAATTACTCATCAATAGGATTGTAGATTAATATTCAATTAATTATAATTACATAATTGGTAATTGAGCCAGGAATTGATTAATTAAAATTGATTAAGTGAATCAAGTTTATTATTAATAATAATCTAAATAAATAAATCTTATTACAAGAAATTGCATAGGAAAATTGATTTTATTAAAATCATTACTTAATAATTAAAAACAATTGATAATAGTAGTAAGTCAATACATAAGTGCTTCTTTATAAGATAAATATTAGGTAGTTATTGTGGGTAAATATTTACATAGCATAAATAGTACAGCTTTGGCAGGGTTGTATTTCGGTGCAGCAGGTCGCAACTGAGAGTCATCAGCTGGTGCTCCTTATGGTGGTCTATAAAAAGAGGGATTTTCATCTTAAATTAGCACTGAAGCTGGTGAGACCCGCGGTGCCTTTTGACAGGTATTGTATGCTAGGTCCATAATGGCGTCAAGATCAGGGCAAAAGGAAAGGAAAACAACCGGCTAAGAAAAGGCCAATTCACCAAGTGTCACCGCCTCAGTCTTCATCGGATGAAGAATTCTGGCCTGTATGGCAACAGCTACAAGAAAAGATCTCTGCTTTGGAAGCCGAAAGGGAAGCAAGACAGGCCCCACAGCCTTGCGAGGCACAGCCACGCTGCTCGGCTAGGGAGGCCAAGAGTCATCGTAGGGCTAAGGCTTAGCCGCTAAGCTGAAGGTGATAGCTGATGATCTGATGTCTAGGTTTGCTATCATTGAAGCAGAGCAGCAGACGGTGGGGACGTCCAGACGTGAGGCAGATGAGGCAACTGCAACACCACGGTGGCAGTGTACAGATAAAGGTAGAGTGACATCGACCCTGGCAGCATCCAGTTCAGCAGCAGCGGCTCTTGACAGGCAGGAAGCTATTGAGGAGGTCAGCCAAGAATATTTGTATGGTGGAGATGAACCAAGTGTGGTGCCGCCTTTGTCAGGTGAGTCAGCCGTTGCATCGGGCACTCCTTCACCGATCCCTGCTTGGCCTTGGGCAGGCAGTGGACAATTTAATTCCCCCTTTTACACAGCTTTTGACACACAGGGTTTTAGGGTTCCAAATACATGACCTTGTACAAGCACGCAGTTTGGCAGATGGGCTTCACCTTATCCCCAAGTTACATTTCCAGCCACGGTAAATCCTACAGCTGGCGTAGGGGTTTAGCCACACACTTCTGTTCCTGACACAGGTTACAGTGGGGTCTCGACCTACGGAATTAATCCGTATTGGAACGGGGTCCGTAGGTCGAAAAGTCCACAGGTCGAAAATGCATTTCCCATAGGAATGCATTGAAAACCATTTAATCTGTAACCGGCCCAAGAAAACGCCCCCCCACACACACAAAATTTTTTTTTAAAAAAAGGGAATTTACCTTTCTGAAGCCTTCCAGGGGTCCCCCGCCGCCGCCATCGCTGCTACTGGACAACTCCGAGGGCTTTGGCGCTGCTGCCGGAGGCCTCTCGGAGCTCCCCTGCCGCCGCCATCACCGCTGCCAGAGGACTCTGAGGGCTGCGGCGCCGCTGCCGGAGGCCTCTCGGAGGTCTCCCCCCCCCCCCGCCGACGCAGGCTTTCCCAGGGTGGACCGGGCCTCTCGGAGGTTCCCCGCCGCCGCCGATAGTGCTCCAAAGCACGATCGGTGGTGGGGGTGGACCTCCGAGAGGCCTCAGATGGCAGCGGGGAAGGCCTCCGGAGGTCCCCCGCCACCACTGCTGGGCAATCCCAGCCATGCTCGGACTCCTGGACTTCCCCCGCCGCCGCTGCTGGGAGCCGGGCGGCGGTGGGGGAAGTCCAGGAGTCCGAGCATGGCCGGGATCGCCCGGCGCGGCTTGGCTCCCGGCGGCGGCGGTGGGGGGGACCTCCTGATGCCTTCTCCGCCGCCATGGGAGGCCTCTCAGAGTTCCCCCCCGCCGCCGATCGTGCTTCGGAGGCACTATCGGCGCCGGGGGGGACCTCCAAGATGCCTCCCATGGCGGCGGAGAAGCCCTGGAAAGCATCCGGAGGCAGATCTGTGGCCCACGGACTGGAAGGGGGAGGCGGGGTAAGCGCCCAATTTGAATTTGGCGCTTTCCCCGCCTCCCTCTTCTGCTCCGTAGGTCGATTCTCCGGCCGCAAGTCGAAGTGAAACTTTGCGGCCAGAGAACTACGGATGTCGAAAAGTCCATAAGTGGAGCCATCTGTAAGTCGAGACTCCACTGTACAATACCGTGCCTTTATGAGCATTGCCATTTGGCGACTATGCAATGCCCCAGGTGATCATCTCACCACGGCGACTCAGGAAAAAATATGGTAGGGCGAATATGTAGATTTATTTGAGTTGCTAAATAGAAATGTGGAGAAAAAGGATTTAGACAAGTAGGATGAGAAAGACAAAGAGAGACGTAGGAAGAAAAAGCCAGATAGGACATGGGCTAATTGGCTATGCGGATTTTTAATTTACGCCGGAGTGGTTGTGAAGGCCCAGCCGTGGTGGGCTCAATCTCTTTTTCAATATTTAGACTTGATCTATAGGGCGTACGTAGATTTTGCGGGACAAGCATGGCTTAACTATGATGAATCGTTCCATATGCGAAGTGCGATTCACCCAAATCTTTGCTGGGCCGAGCCCCTGCCGGGGCTTTGGCTATAGTCTATGACACCAGCTAGGCCCAATTTAGGGGATAGGTTTGATAGTGGACATCTGATCAGAAGGACTGCCCTGAATCAGAATTCCCGCATAGGAGCGAGGCAGGTGGTTCAACCCCACCTGCTCTGCTGGGACTACAACGCCAAGGGCACCTGCGCTAGGAAACCATGCCGTTTCAGGCATGAGTGCTCGGTGTGCGGGGGGCAACACCCCAGTGCCTCATGTTTCAGGGCTGGGGCTCAGCAGCAGAATAAGGGTCCAGGAGGAGGTAAAAAACCCAATAGTGGCCGGGGTAACCCTGGAAAAGGGCCCCAGCCCAATTAGAGTTACAGTTTTGGAAACATGGCTGCTTGATTATCCACGTAGAAAGGATGCCAGTTACTTATTGGAGGGTTTTAGGCATGGCTTTAGCATACCGGCGGTTGGTGAGCGTAAAGCGTTTTTTGCTTAAAACCTTAAATCTGTTCATGGAATGGAGGGTGTTGTCCAGCAAAAGATTGCTAAAGAGGTAAAGGAAGGGAGAGTACTGGGACCCTTTGCAACGGCTCCTTTAGAGACTTTAAGGGTCTCGCCTTTGGGAATAGTTGCAAAAAAGTCTCAAGCTGAGTTTAGATTAATACACCACTTGTCCTACCCAGAGGGGGCTTCGGTTAATGATGCCATCCCTCAGGAGCTTTGTACTGTGTGCTACACCTCCTTCAATGAGGCGGTTCGCATGGTAAGAAAGTGTGGTGTGGGGGCGGAGTTGGTGAAATGTGATATAAAATCAGCTTTCCGGATTTTGCCAGTTCATCCACTGGATTTTGACCTGTTAGGTTTTCATTTTCAAGGAGCCTTTTACATAGATAGAGCTTTGCCTATGGGCTGCTTGGTTTCATGCGCAGCATTTGAGCGTTTCAGCTCGTTTCTTGAGTGGAAGCTCAGGCTCATGGTGGGCTTTAAGTACATGGCCCATTATTTGGATGATTATCTTTTCTGTGGTGAAAGGAACACAGGGAGGTGTTGATTCATTCTAAACACTTTTCAATCAATGGCGGAGGAGCTAGGTCTGCCCCTGGCTGAGGAGAAAACGGAGGGACCAGCTGCATCCCTGACGTTCCTAGGTATCACACTAGATACCGTTCAGCAGACATCTAGGCTACCTGAGAGCAAATTAGCTGACCTTAAGATACGAGGGGAAATGTGACTCAAGGCGGACTTTCAGGTCCAATCGGACGCTGCAGGTTCATTAGGGTTCGGAATTAATTTTAGAGGCAGATGGTGCACTGGCAAGTGGCCAGAAGAATGGCATCAGGCTGGTATTACCAGGTATCTAACATTCCTGGAATTTTTTCCAATAGTTGGTGCATTGTGGCTCTGGGCAGGCGAGTGGGCAAACTCTGTTGTACGGTTTTGGTGCAACAATCAGGCAGTGGTTTATATCATAAGCAACCTTACATCGCATTCAGAATGGGTCATGACATTGGTTAGGGCATTCACACTGCGGGCCTTACAATTTAATATTTTAGTGCAGGCCCGACATGTCCCAGGTATAGACAATAGCTTAGCCGATGCATTGTCGCGCCAACAGATCGAGCGGTTCAGGGAGCTAGATCCAAGAGCCAACGAGTTCCCAGAGATTCTGCCCCCAGAGGTCTGGCAAATTGGAAAGAGCAACAGGCTTGGCCCTGGCACCAAGGACACGAAAAGGGTACTCGGCTGTGAGTATAGAGTTTCAGGAGTTTAGGAAACTAGTCAATTTGTAGCCAGTCTGGCCTGCCCCAGTAGAAGACCTACAGCAATTTGTCGTGCTTTTGAACAGGAAGGTTCTGGCGCCGGGATCTATACAGGGCAGGTTGTCAGCGCTCGCCTTTTATGCTAGGATACATGGTTATCAGGATTATTCATCAGATTACTGTATTAAGAAAATGATAGAAGGGTGGCCTAAAGAAAGGGGTAGAGTTAAGGATACTAGGGCTCCCGTATCACCAGCGTTGTTAGAACACATTTGTAAGCAGTGGGAGCTTCTCTGTAGAGATGAGTATGAAGTGGTGTTGTTCAGGGCAGCGTCCTTGTTGATATTTTTTGGTGCCCTTAGGATTAGCAAGGTAGTCGCTGCAGGAAAGGGAGATAAGACTGGGGTAGCCCTGCAGTGGCAAGATGTCAGGGTTGCAGATGGTAAGGTTCAGATTCACATTCGCCGATCCAAGGCTGATCAGTGAGGTAAGGGAGTGCACCTTACATTAGCACGTTGCCATATAGAAAACATTTGCCCGGTGAAAGACACAAACGAGTACCTGAAGATTAGGGGACAGGAGCAAGGATATTTCTTTAAACATAAGGACAGCTCACCATTAACAAAGTACCAGTTTTGGAAACTGACCAACTTAGCGCTGGATAAGGTAGGAGTGCAGGGATTGATATTCGGCACACATTCTTTTAGAATCGGTGCAGCATCCACTGCAGCGGCCCTAGGATATAAAACGGATGATATTAAGCGGTTAGGTCGGTGGACTTCATCCACCTATCGGAGGTATATTAGGACACTTCCTAATGTCTAGGCAGGGGCCTGGTTTTGTTTTATCTTTGCAGGTCTGGTGGTGTTGGCAAGGTGAAGGCACGTTATGATCATGGGCCACAGTTATGTTTTTTGGGCAGCTCGCTTTGCGGCTGCATCCCCATGCGGGAGTAGTCTGGGCCTCGGAGCCAGAGCCCATATTGAATGGAGAGGACTATGTGGAATGCTGTGGTGCCAGCTATGCAGAGCGGTTGCCTTTGGCCAGTTTCCACCAGATGTGTTGGTGATACATCTAGGTGGTAATGATCTGGCCAGGTATCGTGGAAAGGCCTTGATCCTGGACGTGCTACGTGATCTAACATGGCTGAAGGCCACGTACCCGGCTATGAACATTGTTTGGTCAACGATCATCCCGCAGTTGACATGGAGAGATGCCAGGAATTTTTTACCCGTTAACACTGCATGCAGGAGTGTTAATAGGGAAGTCTGCAGAGCAGTCTGCAGCGGCCTTGGATCAGTGATTGGTCACCAGAGGATCCGCATGGATAGGCATGAGTTTTTTCGGTCCGATGGTGTACATCCATCCGATGCTTGTTTGGATGTCTTCCTGGAAGACATCAAGGGGGGCCTGCTTTCGGAGCTCGATAGGTTTGATGGTGGGCATGGGACTTAGCTTGGCTAGTCCCTATGCTGTGGCAGGTAGTGTGGATAAAACAAGTTTTTGGTGAGTCCCATTGCAATCTCAGGTAAGGTATAGCTCATCTCACCTCCCAGTGCTGCAGATCGTGCAATTACAGTGCTTGTGGGGAAAGATGCGCTGGGGCCACACCCGGACCAACAGTCAACAAGGAGAAGGTGGCTTGAGGTCCGGGGATGGTCAAATTGGGGCCGGCTGGGTTCTCGCTGTCTTTAAGACCGCAAAAACTTGGGGCCAGGACTCGCCCATTTGTTGATCAAGGGGTCCTTTGAAACCTCTGTGCTTAAACTTGATTCCGCACTATGGCAGGACCCCCCTTTGCCAAAGGATGGCAACAATGATTATGTTTAATAAAGTGTGGTCCGTGTTTAAATCCATAATTCTAGTCTCGCGTCTTTATTCCGGAGTAGGGTGGGCAATTATTATTAACCAAAACACAGCAGCAAAATATTTACAGTTGAGTAGCTCAGCCTTGACTGTTCAGCTTTCTAAAAGGGCTCTAGCAGATCTCCACTTGCCACTTGAAGGAGACGACTCTATACCCAGCAGATTTGCAAAGAAGTAGCCAGCACCATATGATAGATTGGCCCTCCCCAAGCCAGCCAGTCAAACATCCTAGCCAATATGTGCCCGACTCAGTGCAAAACATCAGCAGCAGGCAAGAAACTTACAATTTGGTTTGTTGTTCTTACATCTCCTTAAGGAGATTACATGACAGTTTATGTTAGTCAGAGCCATATACACAATAAAAGGTTTATCTTTCTACTCTGTAGGAGGATTATTTTCAAATACAGTCCCCTAGCTCTGGTAAATAATTACTCCATTGACTCACACACCAATTTTCCTTCAATTAAATTGTGTTTTCTCATACAACTCAATATAAAAGACAATAACATTGAAATCACTAGTGAGCTTTGGCTAGTGTAAAAAAAAAAGCAAATAAAACTACATTCTGATATTTCAAATACCATTGTATTAAAGAAAGTTCCCACTCTGTGTTTTTTTTCCAATGGGTGCCTTACAAAGTATATGGATGTGAAACAGTAGGTGTTTTCATTTCAAACGTTTCATTAAATTTTTTCTTTTTGCAAAAGTTGTTTTTAAAAATATTAATTATTGAAAATATTAGAGAAATGGATATGAAAATGTAATAGCTTTGTTATGTGTTATTCCTGTGTTAGATGAATAATCACATTTTTGTTGGAACAGATTTTGTGCTAAACAGATTGGGCCCATTTCTAAGCCTACAACATTGACATTAAAATGGGGGCACATACCATCATCTAGATTTACAGGTGGCCGAAGTTTCATCCGTGATCCATACACAGCCCAACAGGAATCTAGGTGTGTCTTCCAACACAGTGTGGGGTCTAAGAGTACCCCCTCATCACAATTTTTTAAAAAAACAACACACAAAAATGCTCAGAAGGTTCCCTCATGCTATCCATGAGGCACAGAGGCAAACTAGCTACATTTTGGCTGTGCCCTGACCTGTCTGGGGCTGAGAGGGGCCTTTCATTTCAAAATGAAACTCAGGTACAACAACTTGAGAAACAGTCCCAGACATAGTGAAATCTATTCCTGGGGTCTCTAACCTTTTCAATGAAATAAACAAATGGGGGAAATATTTGGGGGATGAGGCAGAGGTGCAGCCTTTCAAAATCTAGTGGGGAGGACTGGACTTCTGGAAGCTGGCCATGTCAGATTTACATGAACCACACAAAGTGCCTCCCATGCTTTGCCATCCTGCTGTATAATTGCCAACCTTAGATGAAGGTTGGTGAGGCAAGAGAAGGCAGAGAAAAAGACATCCATATTGTCTTATGATAGATTAGACATTAAGTGCCAATAAACCTGTAGGAAGAATGGCTCATGGTCTTAAATTTGAATGATTATGATTATTTTTTACATAAGTGGTCTTCACTCCCACACCCATACTTAAGGAAAAATAATATAATTCTACTCATTGAGCAGTTTTAAGTACGGCTGTGCCAACTATTATCTAATTTAACATTTGCATTGAGAGAAACATACCTCAAAGGCAAAGTATTGGGGAAAAATCTGTCCCATTCCGCTTGTCTTTATGCTGCTCAAAGGCCTTTTGTTATGTTAAGGTAGGCAAGGGCCTGCCACTTTGTGACTATAACTGCCAACATCCTTCACCATTGGCCTTGTTTTCCAGGGGCTGGCTGGACTTGGTGGCTCCTTTCTGTGCCCAGTGCAATTTCTCCTTCTTTTCCCTCACTTTCCTCAGCTTCATTTTGCCAACACTGCCTGAAAAGACCCATATGATTATGTTTATCAGCGTTTACAAGACCATCACATTACAGGTAGCGGTACAGGTATTACCAACAAGAGCAATTAGTTCCCAGTGACATTACACCAGAACAAGTAAATAACACCAAATATTGTAGGAAGGAAGAAAAAAAGATGAAGCACAGTACAGAGAACAACATGTTGAAATAATATGGGGGAAAGTATTGAAATAGGAAGAGTTTTGACATTCTCTCAAGGCCAAGCATTCAAAATGAAGGAAGTTGCCTCGATCCTAATTTAAGTCCCATGTAAATAAACAGGAAAAACAATGGCAAAGCACTCTCTATCACAACTTGGGCACTGGGCATTGTAGTTCCAAAAAGTAGTTTTCCCACATTCTGCTGAAATTAATGTCATTGTCCTAGTGTTTTAGCATCACTCAGTTCATTTTTAAGCAATACAATTACTAATTGCAAGGATTTTTAGTACCATGGTGGCTAATGCTCTTGTAGAACGTCTTTTGGCTTTTCCATTATTGTTGCCTCAATGAGCACCTGATCACAGAGAATCACTGCCTTTTGAGACGCATACATACAGAAAATGCTAAGATTAAAAACTCTTGAATTTGCAGTTCCCTTATTTTCAAGGCACTTTCCAAAATTACCCATTTTGAATCTATAACAAACCGCTGAATTTGAATGTAAACAACTGTTATTTCTTGGCAGGCTGGTTGACTCAACAATCTAAGAGGACAGTTATTGACTTCCTGTCTAAATGGGTTGTTTCATCAAATAGTTAGCAGGTTCATCTCTTTATTCTCCCCACAGGAATATAGAATGCACCTGCTCAACTTGATAAGGACCAAATTAGGCAAGGGAAGGAACCATTTTTTTTAATGGGAAAACAAGCACAAAAGGGAGGAAAGCATAAAATATTTAAAGTGTGCTTTTATTTTAGTGTCTGTGAACATAATGTCTGTTATATACTTAATCAAAGTGTTCTTCCATCTCCCTGGGCTATAAACTAGGCAATCAGTGAATATTACAGGAATCCACCTTAGGCTCTTGATAGCTTGTGAGGTTTTTATGCACATCAGTTCCCAAGATATACCTGGAAGTCTGTAGAATGAGTGTACAATAAAGCCTTAATTACTCAAAACTATTTTAATTGTATAATTGTTACATCCGGAGTGCTCTACCCGAGTCCTAAATGTCTGCCAAGTGGCTAATAATTGGATAACACAGTATTCATGCATTAAATCTACTTAGAATCAGTTCAAACGTTACTGCTCTAGTTTAGTTATTGTTAATATCAACTTTCATATGGTGGGACTTAGCACATGTAAGTTGTCTACTACACGGAACAGACTCAGCATAAACCTTTCCTAAACTCCACACTCCATTAGCTGCTGTCTTCTTTCACTGCTATGGACTACACTATGGAAAGGAATTAGATTCCTAGCACACCTTGTACAATTTACTTTTCGGACTATACAATGCAGAATCCCCCAGACAGAATAGTGGCTCGGCATTTCCTGGATCTGTAGTCCAAGAAAATAACTATGGCAATTTCTATATCATAATAAGTATTATCAAAGCACCGCTAATTTGAAGAATGAATGACAGCCAGTGCAGGACTTTCCATATTAGAGAATTATAGCATGCTCCAGATCATTCATTCATAGGGTTGCCCTAAGAGGTGACTTGAGGGCACATAACAACAGGGTAGCAACTTATCTGTTGCATTGTGGAACACCTACAGCACTTCAAAGGCAGTCTGCCTTAGAAGTTGTGGGATTGTGGGAGCTGTAGTCTATAAAAGCAATTGTTTGAAGCTCTGACCTCTGAACCTCCCTCTTATGATCCCTGGAGGTATTTGTGGCCCCATTTTCATTGTACTCAACACCAGTAGCAATTTAAAAATAAAAGACTCTCCTTTTGAAAGACAGCCCTCAGTCCACCTGGCAAAATATATGGCAGCAAGGATTCCAGAGGAGAACAACATTTTGGTGTCTGATAAGCCTAGCTCTGGGATACAGAGTGAACAAAGTCCTCGAGCATTCCTAGCTAGAAACTTGCAGGTATTGGTCTTGTACCTGCAAAAGGACGATTAAAATCCCTAGGCTCACATTTCAGTCTAGCTGTCAACAAATCACAACCTCCTTTAGCAGATTTCCCCATCAGTTAATTAATAAAGTCATGGAATAATAATAGTCATCGAAATCCATTCTAGAGTTTATTTTTCTTTAGAATAAACATAAGATACTTAGCTGTTGAAAAGGTATCAATCATTTAGGTTTAATGCAAAGATCACTCACACCCTAATTAAGCTGAACTAATAGTGTCTAAACAACTATGAAATAAAGTTCCTTATAAGCGACTATAATAGAAAAAAAACAAAGCACAAACAGAGGAAGAAGATTCAAGTGTTTGAACAGTAATGGTGTGTAAGCTTTACCCTTGAATTTTGAGTTCTGGATGATATTTATTTGAGGAGATTCCTCATTTGTATGTAATGTTCGATGGTTGTAGGTTTTTCGGGCTGTTTGGCTGTGTTCTGGAGATTTTTCTTCCTAACGTTTCACCAGTCTCTGTGGCCGGCATCTTCAGAGGAGGAGTTAGAACTCTGTCTGTGTTCTGATGTAGTATGTGGGATAGTTGAGTATTTGTAGCTGTGGGATCAGCTTTTTGTCCTATTCAGGAGTTTGGGTGATTATGGTGATCAGGGTGCTTTTTGTTATGGGTGTCTTGTTGTGATAAGGGGGGAGATGATCTGTCACTGTGATTGATGAGTGTCGTTAGCTGGTCTTTTGTGTGCAGTGATCACCAGTCCTTGTGGCTGGGTAGAGTTCGTTGACCTTTTTGCAGGCTATATTTTTCAGTGCTGGGAGCCAGGCTTTGTTGAGTTTTAGACTTTTTTCTTTTTTGTTGAAGCTGTGCTGATGTATGTAATGTTCCATTGGATTTTGGAAATGTTACATATTGAAATGCAGTGCTTGATATGTCTCAGCCAGCTTTTAACAAGCTTTGGTTTATGCTGTAATACAAAAAGGTCTCTGATTTCTGGATAGAATCTGGAAAAACAGAAGAACAATACAAAATTCTCAATTAGTGCTAACTTTAATAGTACACTGAATATTTAAAAGAACAAAGCGAGAAGAATGAATTTCTTAAACATTTAAATATCCCATCTTTCACAAGCTGAGACATGAAAATCAGACTCTTTTACATCAGTCTATTCTACTAAAAATGGAAGTAATTTGATTGTTATTTTTTATTTACTTTTGCTGAATGGAGATGACGGCTTCTAATCATATATGGTTAAAACTCATTAGCACTGAAACTGTGTGCTTTTATCCCTTCTATTGGAAAGACGCATGCACTCACTGACTCTTGCACCTGTAAGAGTATTTTCTATCTCCTCATTTTCTTCTCTAATTACTCCTTGATTGTGGGGTAAATTCTCCGAGCTGCATTGAAAAGGAAATCATTGTCTTTTTATCCTCTCTGTGGGGAATTGATTCCACTTGTTTACTGATGTGTGTGGCAGGCTGAATGAAATGATTCCTAATTAGCATATATGAAATAATCATTGGTCTATCTGGAGTCATAATTAATGCATTAGGAAAAATTTACCGAATGTCAAGGAGAAAGACATTAGCATAAATGAGCTTATTTTAGTTAGGCTGTGATGGAGAGAATACTTTTCAGCAAGAATGTTTACTAAAATTAAGCAATAACAACATATCAATTTACTAAGAGCCATTACCACGCATGATTGGAAACATTAACTTTTAAAACTGATCTCCATTTCCTTTTCTTCACCACAATGCTTGGTCTAAGCCTCTTCATGACATTTAAAAATACTTAATACACAGCTTGCACAGAATGGGGGCAAAACAAAGGAGGGAGTTGCCTGCCAGCATAACAATTGCTAAAAACTGAACAAACTTAAAAGCATAACATCTTCACATAAGCATGGAAAGGATGTTGGGAGGGATTATACCATACAAGGGAAATCTGGGCTTCCGTTGTTCCATGTTTTGCTACGAGTCAAACACTGTCACTTCTCCTATGAGTTACTTTCACGTGTAACCAAAAGCAAAATTTTAATGTTCAAGTTGCTAGGTGAAGTGCCAAGCCACAACTGCATATATTGAATGCTACCTCTTCCTTTTTGAATGAACCACTTACTTGCTTTATCCTGGGAATGAGCCACTGTTGTGATGTCACATATTCAGTCTGAAATAATGTCTGGAAACCAGCTGTTCACATTCTAGTATCTATAAAGCAAACCCCAGACTACCAAGTGGTGATGTCTGTGTGCCAATGCAGCTGTTAAACCTGACTGACAGTCAGGCAAGTATTGTAATAATTATTCAGCTAACTAAAAGGCAGAGAGATCAGGCCTACTTCTGGTTTCAATGTTAGATATCCAATGGCAACTCCCCCCTCCCCAAAGGATACTTACTTTGATCCAGTTCAGTCCAGGTTCAGACCATGTCATGGCATGCAGACAGCATTGGTCACCCTACAAGAGGACCTCCTGAGGGAGACCAAGAGGGCCAAAGTGTCCCTGCTGGTCCTCCTTGATCTCTCATAGTTGTATAGGTAGAAGGGGTAGCCATGTTACTCTGTGCAAGCATTACAGGTGAAAACGAAATAATTTAAAAAAAGTAAAAAAAGAAAGACAAAAACACGGTGGCACTTCAAAGACAAACTTTTGAATTTTTTTAGTGTGAGCTTTTGTGGACAAGTCCACTTCATCAGACATAAGGAGATATAACATGGCAAATACATGGAATCAAAGTATTAAAATACAGACATTGTGGTTGGTTGGTAAGAAAGTCAGTGGGTGCTAAGCATTGTGATGATAGTGTCTTTGATATGCAGGTATTTCATAGAAGCTTGTACTGTAAAGGATGTGATTAACAATGGTAAAATAACAATGGTAAGATAACAATGCTAGATAAAAAGAATGTTAATTAGACTGCTCCTTATAGTTGTTGATGAACATTTTCCCCTACAAGCTTTTCTTTGTAATTGTTGTAATCAATAGCAATAATGCATGAATTACCCCAGACAATGGAGGGCTCTGCAGGCGAGATACTTTGCGATGAGGAGCCTCTTTGCCCTCCCCACCCAGAATAGCACAAAATGTGCGATTCACATCCTGGCAATCTGGGAGGGGAGGGGGAAGGAGCGCCTTATTTAACAGGCACTTCTTCCCTAATTGGCCTCTTTCGAGGCTTGCAACTGCTCAGTTTCATTTCCCCACCCCAACCAGCAAAGAAATAAACAAATATACAGGGGAATTGGGGTGGAATGTGGCCCTTCCCCACAAGAAAGGGGTGGCCACCGCCCATAATAAATAAATAAATAAATAAATAAATAAATAAATAAATAAATAAATAAATAAATAAATAAATAAATAAGAGCTAAAAGAATTAAATTGTATAAATAGATAAATATTAAATAAATAAACATAAATAAATAATAGTGGGATAAGTGGGGGGGGAAGCAGGAAGAGTGGCTGCTGAGACCTTAGCTTAGGACCATGTTGCCCTGCTGAGGGTCCTAGTGGTATTTGGCTTAAGTTAAGGGTCTAGCAAAATGGTGGCCATGGGTCCCAAAAAGAGCCAAGGCAAGAGCAAGGGTAAGCAGCCAACCAAATGCAATGCAGCACCTGTGGCTTCTCCATCCGCGTAATCTTCAGATTAGGAGAGTTGGCTGGTTTGGGAGGTGCTTCAGGCCAAGGTTTTAGCATGGGAGGTGGAGCATGACGTATGGGCTAGACCAAGGATGAGCAAAGAGCAGCTGCACTGAAGGCTTAAGCTGATAATCGTATGTCCCATCTTGCTGCCTTAGAGGCTGATTGTCAGGGGCCATCGCGGTCATCGGATCCACAGGCAACCTGATCTCAGTTAGTCGGACTGGAATTGGGGGAGGTCAAAGAGGTTTTCAACTCCCCGGGGCCGAGCAGATGCAAACCACAACTGGGCACGCCAGTTGATCACTACGATGCAGTGACAGAGAGTACCTGAGAGAGCAAGGTGGTGTGTCCAGGACAGGATACAGCAGTGGTGCCAATGGCAAGTGAGCTAGTGGTTGCACCAGACACTAGTTGTGCCATGGTGGTCTGGCCTGGGCCAAGTGCAAGCATCCACTACACCACAGTGTAGTATGGGGAGCCCAGGGAGCTCAGGACTTCAGTTGCAAGCACTGCCAGTTCAGGGGCTGGTGGTGAGGACCAGGAGCGCCCTCTACCTACCTGTCACTTTTCCGGCACCGCTAGGGGTTACACTAGGTGTGGGTGTCTGGCCATATTCCTCGGTGCCTGACACAGGTTACAACTCTGTCCTGTTGAAGGCCTTGCCATTCGGAGACTATGCCATACCCCAGGGGGACCATCAGACTCCAGCTACAAAAGAGAAAATCTGAAGAGAAGATTACATTGATGTTTTTGAGTTGTTAAATAGAGAAGTGGATTCTAAAGAATTAGAAAAGGAAGATGAAAGGGAGGAAGGGAGGCACCAGCGTAAGAAGTCAACTGGTTGCTGGGTTTCCTCATTCACTTTGGGGTAATTGTAACGGCGCAACCTTGAAGAGCCCAGTCACTCATACAATATCGCTTTATTGGGATTACATGGACTATCTGGGCCACACATGGCTCCTTTATGACAAATCATTCAGGAGGAGAGTGGCCATTCATCCTAACGTGCACTGGGACAAGCCACAGCCAGGCCTTTGGCTGCAGTACATGACACCAGCAAGGCCCGCTTTGGGAGAGAGATTAAACAGCATTCATCTGATTCACAGGGCAAGTCAACCTTACAATCCCTGTGTAATGATGGGGCAGGTGGTTCAATCCTGCCTGCTCTGTTGGGAATTCAATTCCAGGTGTACCTGCACACGAAAACCATGCCAATATCGCCATGAATGGTTGGTCTGCAGTGGCCAGCATGCTAGTTCCAACTGTTTTAGAGGGAGGGGGCAAAGAGCCGGCAGCAAGGTGGCCAGTGGTGGAAAGAAAGTGGACAGTGGTGGAACACCTCCCCCCTGCAAAAGTGCCCCAGCCCCATTAAAGTTGCAATGTTAGAAAAATGGCTGTAGCCTTATCCTAGAAAGGAGGATGCTGCATACCTGTTAGATGGTTTCAACTTCGGTTTTATGATACCTGCAGTTGGGGAATGAAAGGGCGCATGGGCTAATAATCTCAAATCAGTGAAGGGCATGGAACATGTAGTGAGGGGAAAATTGACAAGGAAGTGTGTGAGGGGAGAATCCTGGGTCTCTTCGAGCGGCCACCTGTTCCTTATCTCAGGGTATTGTCTTTAGGGGTAGTGCTTAAGAAAGCACAGGGGGAATTTAGGCTGATCCATCACCTCTCTTTTCCTGAGGGTGATTTGGTAAATGATGCCATACCTTCGGAGATGTGCTTGGTGCGCTACACCTCATTTGAAACCGCTGTGTGTATGGTCTGGGTGTGTGGCTTTGGTGCCAAAATGGTGAAATGCAACATTAAGTCCACATTTTACCTTCTTCCAGTACATCTGGGCGATTGTGACCTTCTGGGTTTTTTTATTTCAGGGTGCATATTACATAGACAGGGCCCTCCCTATGAGCTGTTCTATCTCCTGTGCTGTGTTTGAGCATTTCAGTTCCTTTTTGGAGTGGAACTTTAGACACAGGGCAGGATTTTTGAGCACGGCCCATTATTTAGATGATTTTCTGGTATGTGGGGAGAAAGGGTCAGGACAGTGCCTGCTTCTTTTAGAAGCTTTTCAGGACATGGCCAGAGAGCTGGGGTTGCCCCTGGCAGAGGTGAAGACAGAGGGTCCATCGTCACCATTGACCTTTTTAGGAATAGAACTGGATACACAGGCACAGGCTTGCCACCTTCCTGCCAACAAATTGCGGGAGTTACATTATTTATTTATTTATTTTATTTATTTTATTAGATTTATACCCCACCCATCTATTTTATTAAATTTATACCCCACCCACTCTGGGCGGCATGAGAGGCTGAGAGGCCTCAAAGGCAGAAAAAAGGTTCCAAGTGCAGACAGACGCTGCATGCTCCCGGGGTTATGGTATCTATTTTAAGGGTAGATAGTGTGGAGGCTAGTGGCCCGAGGCCTGGCATAGGTTGGGTCTCACTCAAGACCTGACCTTCTTGGAATTATTCACCATTATAGGTGCAATTTGGCTATAGTCGGAGGAGTAGGCCAATTCTGTGGCCTGTTGTTTTTCATGTCATTAACACGCTTTCCTCCCGATCCAAGCAAGTGATGAGGTTAGGGTCTTTACACTGCGCACACTGCAATTTAACATTGTAGCGCAGGTGAGGTACATCCTTGGGCTTGATAACAGCATAGCTGACACCCTGTTACGTCAACAGATGGGTTCAGAGCATTAGCTCCAAGAGCCAGAGAGTTTTCTGAGAGTCTTCCTCCGGAGGTCTGATTAATTGGCAGGATGAAGCTGAGCATGCAATAGGGCTTTGCATTGGCTCCAAGGACACATAAAGGGTATTCAGCTATGAGTATGGAGTTTCAAGAATTTAGAGTTAGTTTGAGTTTAGAGATTAGTTGGCCAGCCCCAGTAGAGCATCTGCAACAATTCACAGAAAGGGTTCATCACCTAGTTTGATCCAGGGCAAAATGTCAGCTTTGGCCTTTTATACCAAGGCACGAGGCTACCCTGATCATATAGCGGATTTTTGTTTCAGGAAACCAATAGAGGGTTGGAGTAAGGAAAGGGTTAGGCTTCCTGATGATAGATCACCTTTTACCCCCACTATTCTAGTACAACCTAGCCAAGTCTGGGGGTATATTTATAGGGATAATTCTAAAATGGCACTATTCAGGGCAGCTTCACTGGTGGCATTTTTCGGTACCCTTAGAGTTTGTGAGGTTGTAGCTGAAGGAAAAGAGGATAGGGTGCAAGTGGCATTGCAGAAAGATGACATGCAGGTGGTTGGAAGAAAGGTTTGCCTGCACATAAGGCACTCCAAGACAGACCAAAGAGGAAAAGGAGCAGATATTTCTTTGGGACAGTGCTCTGTCAAGAATATATTCACTGTTTGCGCTGTTGAGCATTACCTATCATTAAGGGGTGAGCATCACGGATATTTCTTTTGCGATAGCGACAGCCACCCACTCACTAAATACCAGTTTTGGAAGGTGACAGATCTAGCTCTGCAGCAGGTCGGCTTGCACGGTTGGCACTTCGGGACACACTCCTTTCAATAGGAGCAGCCTCTATGGTGGCTGTCCCGGGCTGTGGTCCTGAGTACATTAAAAGGATGGGTTGCTGGTCCTTGAATAAATTCCAACTGTATGTCAGCACACTGCTACAGGTGCAGGCTGGTTGCTGGCTGTTTTCTGTTTGTTTTGCAGGTATGTGGGGCATCAAGAGGCAGAAACGGATTCAAGAGGCAGAAATGGATTTTGATTGTTGGACATAGTTTCATCTTTTGGGTGGTGTGTTAAGCAGAAAGAAAAGCCTGGGGATGCAATTTGGGAGCAGCAGCCTGTGTAGAATGGAGAGGATGGAGAGGGATGCTGTGGGGTGAGTTTACTGATACTGCTTTCCACTGCTCTGCATGTGTGCCCCCTGATGTGTTGGTGGTTCATTTTGGTGGTAATGACTTAGTTAAGCAGAGCTGCAAGTCCTAAATAACTGACATCATACGGGACTTGCATGCATGGAAGAAGGCACATCTGTTCACATGAATTGTGTGGTCCGCTATAATCCGCAGGATGGTGTGGAGGGCTGATTGTTCCCCACATTGCATTAATAAGGCTTGTTGGAGTGTAAATGGGGAAGTGTGCAGAGCAGTGTGCAAAGAGTTGGGCTCGGTGATCGGGCACCCGGAGATACGAATACATTGGCCAGAGTTGTTTAGAGATTATGGGGTGTATTTGTCAGATTGGGTTTGGAACTGTTTTGCAGGATCTGCAAAGGGGCTTGTGTTTGGAGTTGGAAAGGTTGGCGGCGGGCAGGGGACATAGCTAGGCTACAGCAGGCACCCTTTTCATGTTTTGAATTGGGCTACAAGTTGAATACATTTTATGGTTAATAAAGTGTGGCCCTGTTTCATCCCATCATCTGAGTCTCATCTCTTTATTTTGGAGTGGGAGGCCAATGGTGGGCTCCTCAGGTGAGATAGTTTGCTGTGTGGAGCCTCTTTGCCCTCCCCACCCAGAATAGCACAAGACATGCTATACACGTCCTGGCAATCTGGGAGAGGAGGGGGAAGGAATTTCCTCTTTATTCTGGAGTGTGATGGCAATGGCTGATCACTAGAGCAGAGTAAAGATTTATTTACCTTAGAAATGTCTAAGGTGGATCTGTTAAGGGGGGAAACATTTGGGAGATGTAGTAGAGTACAATATTTTAATGTTTATATCTGGTAGTGCCCCCAAAAGCCTTAAGTCCATTGTTAATCTGTGTCTAGCATGCATATATGTTTTATCTCAGCTGTTTCTCTCTGGATTCTTGTCCTGTAGCTTCTTTCTTCTAGGATGGCCACTTTCAAATCTTCTGTGGAATGTCCTTGTAAATTAAAATATGAGATAGGTTTCTCTGTGTTGCCATTCCTGATGTCTGATTTATGTTCATTGATTCATTTGTGTAGAGCTTGTTCTGACTGTCCTATGTAGAGCACAGATGGGCACTTTTGGCAAAAAAAAAGAAAGACATAAATCACATTGGTAGAGGAAAAGGTGAAAGTGCCTTTGACATTTTGTGTGACATTGCTGTCAGGAACGTGTCTCCTTAGATAAGTCATTCCCCTAGGGGAAGGAGCCAAACTGTAGTTCCCAGCTTCCACCACCTTTCCTCTAGATTGGGTGAGACCTAGAAGATGTGCAAGTGTGCAACTATGGGCAAGCTTCTGTCCCTAGATTTCCATTTACTCACTTAAAGAGTTTAAAACTCTTTATCTGTGTACTTTAAACCTGGCACACCAGCCTTACCAGGTAGGACACCGAAATAACATAAATAGCAACATAACCCTTGTGGCTAAGGCACTTTCTTTAGGCTCTCTCACCCTTACCCCCAAGAATCACACTTCAGTAAAATATAAAATATTTATTCAAAAAGAGTAAAAAGTTATAAAACAAAAGAAATACAAAAAGATACCAATTGTACTGATTAAATGCCAAGCATCTACTGTAAGTATTAAGTAAGCTTCTGTAAGACTTTTCCATAAAACAATAAAATAATTAACTAGCTAATAGTTTTACTACTTAATGACTAGGCTATTCTAAGTCACCATTGCTAAAATCTCCCAATCAATCAACAAAGGCTTTAAACTTGTCGTCCATCTTCTCTCCTCCAACTTACACATACACACACCTACTTAACTCCCCTTTCTATAACTTAAATCAAAGTCTCTGCTTCATGATGGTATCCAATCAACATACAGTCCTTTGTTCACAAGTCCACACCCAACTTGTAACTTTCTGGTACAAGACTGGTAGGCTATTAGCAAGGAATGTTATGTTTATTAGTCTTGAGATGTGGCCTTGGTTCTTCTTCCACAACAACAGCTAGGTCTCTGGCTGAGACGAAACACTTGCAAATCCTGGGAAACAAGTACTACAAAACCCATATCCTCACAATTGTTAGGTCCAGTTATTATGTTGCCCAAATAAATGCAGGGGCAGAGCTGGGTTTGTGGCAAGGTTTTGTTCCAATTTTTGTGTCAGTGTTGCATAGTCCATTGTGTGTCAGTATTTGTTTGAGGTTGGAGGGTTGTCTATAAGCCAGTATAGATTTGCCACCCAGGGCTTGGGAGAGTGAAGAGTTCTTGTTGAGGATGGGTTGGAGATCACTTATGATGTGTGTAAGTGGTCTCAGTTGTGGACTGAAAGTGACACCGAGTGATGTTTGATATTTTCCCTTCTGGGTTTATCCTGTAGTAGATTGCTTCTGAGAATCCATCTTGCTTTATTAATTTATTCCTTAATCATATTGGGTGGGTATTGTAGTCTGAGGAATGCATTTTGTAAAGCCTTCAGTTTGGAGTCTCTGTCTTGTGGGTCCAACCAGATGTGATTGTATCTGAGGGCTTGGCTGTAAGCAATGGATGTTGTGTGTTCAGGATGGAAGCTGGAAGCATGCAAGTAGGTGTATCGATTTGTGAGTTTTCGGTACAGTGTGGTGATGAGATGTCCATGTTGTAGTTTTACAGTGGTTGGGGTTAAGGTTAGGGATAAACAAACAAACAAACAAACAGGGCTTATAGAGCACTGTACTTCCAAATCTCTATTGATCTATATATTTACACACATACAACAGACGTCTGAATATATGCTCAATTGATTTCAGCATTCTTTTTCTTCACTGGCAAAAGGAGCTTCTTCTGAAGCAGGAGCTTTTAGTCATAGAATCATAAAATCATAGAATAATGGAGTTGGAAGGGGCCTAGAAGGCCATCAAATCCAAGCCCCTGCTCAATGCAAGAATCCAAATCAAAGCAGATCTGATAGATGGTTGTCCAATTTTCTCTTGAATGCCTCCAGCATTGGAACATTCACAACCTCATAAGGTAACTGGTTCCATTGTTATACTGCTCTAACAGTTAAGATTGTTTTCCTGATATTCAGCCTAAATCTGGCTTCCTATCACTTCAGCTCATTATCATGTGAGTGTAATGGGATGGTCAAGAACAGATCCTGCCCTTCCTCTGTATAACAATCTTGCTGACTCATATTCAGCTTGTGATCTACAACAATTCTAAGATCCTTCTTGCTCTTAGTATTCCACATCTTGTACTGGTTGTGTTTGTTTCAACTCCCTAGGTTAGAACTTTGCATTCCCCTATTACATTTCATTCTATTGTTTCCAGCCCAGTGCTTAAGTCTATCAAGATCTTTATGAATTTTGTTTCTGTCTTCCAAGGTATTAGCTACTTCACCCTATTTTGTCATCTGCAGATTTAATAAGTATTCCCTGAACTCCCTCATGGAGTCTTTAATAAAAATGTTGAAGAGCACCAGGCTCAGGACTGGGCCTTCTGGTATTTGTGGATTTGGAATGCCAGTCCCTTGGAAAGCAATCAGAGGAAGTGGTTGCCACAGGTTCATTCTGTTATGAGGGGTTTTTTTTAAGATCCAAAATTTCAGACCCTAATTTCCTCTACATTTTGAAACTGGGAAGGGGGTTGCAGTTTGTTGATTCCCTATTTTCCTTGTTTACTTTAATTTGAGAATGTATCAGCAAGGCTGATGCAGAGGGAAAGACAAGACTTATGACTCTGAGAGGTCAAAGAAGAAATTATAATTCTTGTCATTTTTTATGAGCCTTGTGGCGCAGTGGTTAAACTGCTGTACTGCAGCCAAAACTGTGCTCACGACCTGGGGTTCAATCTGAGGTAGCTGGCTCAAGGTTGACTCAGCCTTCTATCCTTCCGAGGTTGGTAAAATGAGTACCTAGCCTGCGGGGGGGGGGGGGAATGTGTGGCCTGCATAATTAACATGTAAACCACACAGAGAGTGCTTTGAGCGCTATGGGGCGGTATATAAGCAGCACACTTTTTTTGCTTTGCGTTGATTCTGATCACACAGAAAAATAATTATGATTTAATCTTGCGAGGAGCATGTCATTGCAATATTTCCTTCCATTTCCCATTTTAAACCACATATGAAGTCACATACAACACTAGATCTTTTTTAAAAAATTACATTAATTCACTCCTGCTTTCTCTGACTATTTATAGTGATTCCCAAGGACTCTAACTCTCCCTGTGCCATTATACTCTCCGGACTTCTTTTTATCTTCATATTTTGAAGATAAAATAAGAACAACAAAGATAAAATAAGAACAACAAAGATCCAGCTCCTACGTTCCTTCTCTGTAGAACCCATTTCAAGCTTCTTTCCTTGTCTGTCTCATCTCAGTGACTAAGAACATGTGGTGCAATTAATACCTCTGTGGTATTTTGGGGGAAATGGTGGCTATGGAGCAAATCTGCATATGGATCTATAACTCAGTTTTAATACTAACTGGGTGACCATGGACTATCTCTTTTCCTTGCCTACTTGATAGGATGTTGTGAGGATAAACAGGATAGGTCTCTGCACATTCTTTGGAGGGAGCATAGGAAAATGTGAGAAAGAGTAATGCAATGTTTCTTTTCTTTTTCTTTTTTTAAAGTATAGTTTCCTTCTTTCAAGTCTGTCAAATGAAACAGTTATCATTTGAGCTGATTTAAAGGTTCTATTATGGATCTTTTGGCTCAAAATGGGGAGTGGGGACTGTTTCATGAAACTTTCAATCAGAATAATGTTTCTCTATTAGTCACCTGCCTTATCCTCACTGATCCAAAGTTAACACAGGAAGAATTGCCCTTGCTGTATGACAGACTCTGTAACTCCACATCAGAAGCAGTCGAGCTCTCCACTCTATGAGGCAAAAAGTGAAACACCCCATCATCCTAATCCCAACCTTCTTTTACCTAACCCATCTGCTCTCTTCCTGCTGTCTTGCTTTCTTCCCTTCCAGATCCACTGTGCTTCACCTGCCCAACAACTCTCCCTGTCTCACCTAGCTTCTGCTCATTATTCCACTGCCACCCAATTTATGACACAAACAATGCTGGCTGCAGAAAGCAGCCATTTCTACTCTCCACAAAGCCCATGAGGCCCCAAATGCAATTTTACACCTGAGGAGAGTGTTTCACCGCACTATGTGGGAGTGCAGCCCTGCCTCATATGTTCCTGCATGTTCATCTATTGTTAAGGCTTGAGGTTCTTAATTTTTAATCAACTGGTGGGATACAAACCTTCAAAATAAATAAAATGAATTAATTATAATGGTGTCCACTGGCCACCAGGATTCCCAGGATTGTCATCGCTACCAGAATGTTTATACTGCCTTCAGTCACCAACATGACATGCCCAACTCCACTGCATGTGAAAAGGTAGCAAAGCTGGGATAGGCATTTCAATTCAGCCATATTTTTCAAGCTAGTTCTACAGTGCATCCCGATTAATATTAAATGCACATACTGTGGAAGAATAAATACATATACTAAACTGTATTTATTTGTGTCATCACTATTAACCTAAACTAGTTATTCTTCTTCAGACCATGTCTTTAGTTCCACGGTCATATAAATGTCTTCCACAGATTTTTATGGGATTTGAATCAAATTTATCCTGGTACTGTTTTTAATAAGCTGCACAAATCACATCTTGCAGTATATGAAGCATAGCATTTTACTAGCTATGTCTGAACTAATAATTGTTTAGTCAGTCAAAATGCTATTTGTGATTATTCCATAACTGCACAGAATCAATGCTGGCATAAAATGAAAATAGATATTGATTGATAGGTAAGTTCTCTTCTTTTTATAGTTCATTATAGATTAAAGAATAACATTCTTTGGAAATGATGCTGAAATATGGCATTTTGTAGAGAATAGTTTATCACACGGAAGTTATTTATGTACAGTCTTTCTGGACGCTTCCTATTTGCTGTTTCGTCTTCCAGAACATATGCAAAAGAAAATTGTGCTATACACATTTGAGACCATTTAAAATGCTACTGTATCATGATTCCTGTTGTAAGCTATGTTTTATATGGTAGTACAGTTATATAGCTCTGTATAAGGTAAGTGTCAGGAGGAGCTGTTTAGACTTGAACTGGAAACTTTTCTGTTTGTTTGTATCTGCTACTGAACAGCATCTTGTAGCTTTTGGCCTTGGACTGTGGTCCTGGACTTTTAGACACTGAACTGATTCACATAGTCATCTAAATTTGGCAAATCCTCTGAATCAAGCAGATCCTCTGTCCTTTGGTTATCCTTTAGTCTTGATATCAACCATGCTTCTTGGTTTTCTCTCCCTTGGTTTATCCCTTTTTATCTACTGATTTGTGTTGTAGCTCCTTAGTTTCTGACTTACTTCAGGTTGTTCCTTTTGCCCCAACCCTGATCATGAAGAATATTAGAAGGGAAATGTGAAGCCAAGCTGTCCTGTCCCCTCAAGGCTAAAGGATTCAGATGATCAAAGAAACAATGGCAAAGGTTGTGCAAATGACTTGTATTTGATTTGTGCTTTCAGAGTAACATTCGGTCTTAGCATATGTTCCTGTGATGAAATGAATTAGCTACTCGTGCCCTGTCTCCTGGACGCTAGTACGTTGGTGAGATTTTGTTTCTGCAACATATTGCACATGCTCAGCCATAGCTGGAATTCTTCTAGGCAGAAGTTCAATGAGCCACCAGAACAGCAATGTGTCAGTGCCAATCTATGGCTTGACTGTTAAGCATTTCAGATAACTAAGTGTTCTGCTGAGAAAGCAGGAAAACTACGCTATGTTGTTTTACATTTAACTATACCAACAATTTCATTGAAATACAAGATGCCTGTAGTAATGCTATCTAACAATTTCCAGGGCATAATCTGGGCATAACCCTGTGGCATCAGCACAAGACACATACACCCCAAAAATAGGAGAATATGGTGCCTCCCCCAAAAGAAAGAGAAGCTTTATACTTTAAAAAAATGAGAAGTAAACAAGGCAGCAATATTTTCCTAACCACAACTAGATTCAACTGCAAATGACTGCACTTGGGAATGACCCCATTGCCCCATCCTACATATGGCCCTGCCATCCCTATTAATCTTCTTGATTTCTGTACATCAAGCTACTGTTGGGAGATAGGAGCAAGCCCATTAGAAATGTGACTTGTTCCTATCTGAGCATTTTCAGTGGGACTAAATTTATTCCTGCTTAACAAACTGTTGTCATGTTTAGTTAGTCACAAATTGCATTTATTGTGGCTGTATTTCACTCAGCAGGGAATGAGCGGCTCTGTAAACAGGTTAGTTAGCACCATCTATAAGTTTCCCCTTTGTGATTTCATTTTCCTGACCTATGTCTTGATGTAAGGTTCATAGAGCATATACTTCCTACTAAATGTATTTAGAATTGAGTATTCATCTGTGGAAAGTGCCCTGAATGCCAGGAGTGCTATTTTAGATGAATACAATTAAGTATTTATTCAAGTGTTTATAATTGTTCAGCTAACTCAGTTCATTGATACAAACACCAAAGAAGCCTCATAACTATTCAGAGTCTTTTGCAACTGCTTGAATAAATAACTGATTTTAGCATTTTCTGTTGCTTTCTTATTGCTTTTAGAGATAATAATATATTTTACAATATGTACTTCCTGGCTTTTTCTAATCAGGTTGTCTGCCTTTATATAGGAGAACAATAGCCGAGAAATCAGCCTCTAGTCTATTTCTATTTGTTCCTGTCCTAAGAGATCTTTATGGGGGCATCAGCAGAGGTGATATTTCCGGAAATATATGCAAACGGCCACAAGTGCTGCTACCATGCTCTCTACTGACATTTTGGCCCAGTGATAAATGTTGCAGCAAAATAAGGCCATTCCAGAAAGGTCAACGCTGGAGAAAGGATTAGTGTGGCAGCTTCTTACAGAGGCATGTTAGTGTGATGGAATATACTGTTTGCTTCATTTTTCTTTGGGGCTTCCATGTCATTAAATAAGTAAAAGCAGGGGGAAGGAATGTCATTGTAGTTGTCTGAGGTGAAAATTTACCTCAGCTGCTGCTGAAAAGTGAACTAGCTTTGCACCAATGTCCCTCTCTCTGCGGAAATTACTTCAAGATGCCTAGCCAGCTGGTATTTCATTGGTTTTAGCCATTGATCTCTTTAAACATCTCTAATCTCCAGATTTGATCTTATCTAGATTACTGAAAGACACTACATGAGGCATCACTACACTACATGAAAAGCATCCTAAAAGTAGACCTAGAGAAAAATTCAGCAGCTATACTGTCATCAGGTGTGCAGATTACAGTCGAGTTAAAAAACACTAATCTTGGATCAACTTCTCAACTTCACTGACTAACACTTTGTGTCTTAATCTGATTCAAGTTACTGTTTCTTATCCATATAGACCTTAACAGTTTGGGGCTCTGGATTTGAAGCTATAAACTCCTAAGCTTTTTGATATGTGAAAGAGTGCCTCCTTCCAGTTAACAATTTTAGCTCTCTCCTTCTCTCCCACTTATCCTTTAAATATATATATATATCTGCACCTGTTTTTAGTTGATAGGTCTGATCAATTGTTTTATCAAACATCTTGTTTTATCTCATATATTGCCTTGAGCAGCCACTGGGCAAAAGACAGTTATAAGTATAATAATATATAATAATTTTTGAACTGCAGAGCTGGAAGGGCTCTAAGGATCATTAAATCCAGCCCTTGTCAAGGAGGAACAGCAGAGAATCAAACTCCCAACCTCTGGCTCCACAGCCAGATACTTAAATCACTGAGCTATCCAGCTCAAACAAACAATACATTCCAGATTTTGCCAAGTTAAATCTATGATCCCCTTGATTCTGGCAATTCTCACCCACTATTTCCTGGTTTCTGGCTCCACTACTAAAATACCCTGCTACATGTTGGTTTCCCTAGGACCCATCAAACTCTACGTCTCTCCCTGTTATGCTTTGCCTGCCCAGCCCAGAATAACAAGATGAGACACAGGAAGTGGGTTAAACTAGGGCCACAACCTTATGAAACCTTTAAACTTGAACTTCCCCTTTCACAAGGGGGTGTATTGTAGTGCAAAACCGGGTCTGGAATCGGAGTCGACCCTGACCTCTGACCCAGCCCTTCCCCGGGCAAGTTCCCAGCTCCGAAGCTGCACTGTCCTCTGTACAGCATGGCCTCAGCCATCCAAATGTTAGAATACCCCCAAGGCTGGAGTCCACCCGAGCCTCATGACCCTAGGTTTCCTGCAGCCCATGGGATCCCTCTGCCTCACCCCTCCCCTCAACAAAACCTTTGATTCTGCAATTCAGAGAGGTGGGATGACTTGCACCCCCATGTGCCCTTATGGAACTCACCTACACCTCTTCCCTTTTGCACTACCCGCTACGGCATAGGGGTTATTTAGTATGCCCCATGCCCTCCACACAGCCAAAAATTTCGGCCTTACGCCCCCCTTGTAAAGGGTGCAAACGCTGTTTTGCCATTCAACAGAGCTCAAAGGCAGGACAACAGGGTCACCGGACCTGCAAGGGGAAATACAGAAACACCAGCAACATAGCATTGTTACAATGAATGCTCATAGTACACACACCCATAAGCTGATCACCACTCTACCTTGTGTACACTTTCCACTCCATTTCTAAGTGCAGTGCCCATACTACCTCCTGACCCAGCGTTCATTCCAGGCCCTGATTCTGAAGGGACTATTGTAGATAAGGCATGACCATGATTTTGGAGCCATGGGTGAATTCACCACTGAGAGGGGGTTTAACTAATAGTTTACCACTGGCTGATGCAAGGGCGACCTGTGCCCCCCCCCCCCGGCCAAGCACCCGTGGGTGGTGTGGTGTCCAATGTGGCAGCTGACTCACCAGGCTGGGTTGCTCTTGTTGCCACCAGGGTTCCACCTATGGCACCAGCTGTGGACTGCCAAGGCCAACCCACTTCTGAATGAAGTCAATGTGCCTGCTTGCTGCACCACAGAATTTCCCGCATAAGATACACTCAATTGGCCAGGGCACATACTCCCTAAACAGCAAGATGGGACAACATCACATGGCCCTCATCAGTACGAGGCAAAATCGAAACTGCCTGCAGTGCTGAGCCCATCCTCCTCCGATTGCCTTCTGAGCAGCAGAGGCCAAGTGAGGGGCAGGCAGCCTTTTAAAGGCTTGCTTATAGCCCTGCCCCCACTCAGCCGGTGTCGGGTTTTTTCCTGTGCTCTCCTTCATCTGGACGAGCAGGCGGGCAAAAGAGCCCTGCTTCTGCAGCTCTGCACAGTGGTGGAGAGGACCTTGAGGCCATGATTGGAGGCAGATATTTGCATGCGGAAGTTTGAACCCCAATGCCCATCATCAAGTAAGAGAGTTCAGGTATATGCACAAATTATTCTTTGATTGGACTTACTCTTCACTCAATATTAAGAAATGTTTTATGGAGTATTATGGAATAACTTCCTCTTTTCTCAACACTTTGTACCTTCAGATGTCCAAGCAAACCCTGGCAGTTCAGGAAGTTTTGGCTTGGCTTTGTTTTTATCTTCCTGTGGATTCCTTCTGTTCCTGCTGTTTCACTGCTGAAATGTAATTGCCATTTAAATTCAATTTGTCTCTACCTGTGGTTCCCACCCCTTCCTATTTTGTGTTCATTTTGGTGTTGAATGGTCTTAAGTTTTCAATGTAAACTACTTTAGATTAAAACTGTAAGAAAAATGATTTTATAAGTCTAGGCTTAACATTAGGAAGAGCAATTTTGGAAACACACATATTCCATCACATCCCTTGTCATACATATGTTTGGAAGAGAGCAACTTAAACTCTAATAAATGCAATCTGAGGTAAGTTTCCTTACAGGTAAGTTCCACTGTGTTCAGTTAGGCTTACTCACAGTACATATGAATTCTCAGGCATTCATAAGCCTGAGAATCCTAGTAGTCAGAACAAGTGGACTGGAGAAGAAGACTTGCCACTTTCCAGCAGTTTCCTTTGTTGTTATAAGTCTCTTCAGGAGGAAGGATGAGGAAACTAGCTGTGAAACATCAAATCTAGTGAGAAAAGTCCACCTTCTATGAATTGTACTATGAATTATACTTAAGACAAGCTTCTGTGGAATCAGCAATACTAATACTAAGGGGTTTTTTTCCCTTTTCTGGTTTTTAAGTTGGTTTTGTTCTGTATTTATGGGTTAAGCCTTGATTATTTCTTTATAATATTGAATATGCTGTATGTCAAATTGTTTTTACTGAAAAGTAATGACATGACTTGCAAAATGCTCCCCACTCTAGGATATGTACTTTGATAAGTTGATAGTTATTGTGAATCACTTTTGCACAGACTGCTGAGGCAAAGCAGCATATAAAATAACAAACTGATTTAATCTGACCACATGGCCCATTTTCTTGTCACAGTACACAGATCGTTCTCTCTACATGGACATTCAGATGTGTGGTACTGCAACACCCAGAATCCCCCAGAACAGCCAAAGAAGGAAGCTGTTCAAGAACCTCTTGGGAACCATTCCACCTCAGTTAATTACATATAAAATCAGTCTTCAGGAGGAAAGCAGAAGATATTTAAATAGAGCGAATGTATCCTGGATGAGATTCCTTATGAATTACTATGCTTTTGAGTTTTAATTAGGCACTTTTTCAAAAGCTAGGCAACATATTCACCTTGATTCTTTTTTTCCCCCTTGTATGTTTCCAGTGGCTTCAATCCCAGAGGGTTCCATTTGGGTGCTCTACCTATGCTAAATAGTGTTATCCTGTATCTCAGTGGCTATGGATGTTGCAAATAACTTAATAACCAGAGTTGTAGGCAGCAGTGATCTTTACACAGAATAATTATGCGGAAGATACATGGTAGAATCAGATATTTAGGCATTTCTGAGATTTAGAGTTCACATAATGTAGGTAACATTTAATAACATTTACATTTTTTCAGACATAACATTTAGCATTTAGACGTATTCCTTCTCAGAATGCATCACTTTCAAACACTAACGTCTCTGGGAAAATTCTTTACATATTCATACTGCTTTAATCACTTTTTCCTGTTTTGACTCAGGAAGACCAGGTGTGCAGCAGTTTCTCTGGAAGTTAAAAAAATCATCTTTTAAAAAGCATTTGAAAGTCAATGCTAAATATGCTAATTTAGGCCATAATAACATTAACAAGCATCTCCTATCTCTTTAGAAGGCTAGATTGCAATGTAAGAAAGATCTTCCATTCAGAGAGAGGAATAGTAGACGTATTTGTAACACGTTGATGTAGAGTGAATTCTTGGTTTCTGTACTTGAGTACTCATATTTGAGTTCAAAATATATGCAAGCACTGGCAAGTGTGTGGAAAAAATGTATACAGGTTCATAACCAACTGCAAATATTTCCAAGGGGAAAAAAAAGTAAAAATCCAGAAACCATTAACACAAATGCCACAAAAAGGCAGAATGAATTCATTTATGCTTCAAAAGGAAGGAAACACATAATTTGGTTGTGGTTAAGATTCTAAGAAGGAGATATGCCAACACCTTAAAATCCACGAAAAGAGCCTTTAATATTAAGATCATTAGTGAGGCAGCGAAACAGACCACAGTATCCTCCTGGATGGACTGTCAGGGATTGGGGGAATGGCACTCAGCTGGTTCTGGTCCTCCTTCAATAGCTGTGTCCAAAGAGTGCAACTTGGAAAGGAACTGTTAGCCCCTTAGACACTCAATTGTGGGGTGTTCCAGGGACTGTCAATTTCCCCAATGCTCTTCATGTAAAGCTGTTTCTATGTAAAGCCTTTGAGAGAGGTCATCTGGAGATCTGAAATGTGTTGCTATCTGTATGCTGATGACATGCAACTCTTTCTGTTCTTTACATCCTCTGCACTGGATGCTGTCCAGGTGCTTGAGCTCTGCCTAGCCTTGGTTCTGAAATGAACCAAAGATAACAGACTGAAGCTGAACCTGGATAAGATGGAGATCCTTCTTCTGGAGGCTTTTTGACAGGATAAATGATT
The DNA here is from genome assembly GCA_037013535.1 of Intellagama lesueurii. Lineage (NCBI taxonomy): Eukaryota > Metazoa > Chordata > Lepidosauria > Squamata > Agamidae > Intellagama > Intellagama lesueurii. The sequence goes on along the minus strand of JBAJHW010000001.1, from coordinate 79,849,902 downwards.
GTCTCCCTAGGTTGGATAGAGTATCCCTTCCAATTAGGGATCAATTTTGGAATCTGAGTGTGTTCCTGGATCTGGAACTCTCAAGGGATTCCCAGATTGTAGCCATGTCCAGGTTGGCCTTCAACCAACTGAGGCTGATCACTCTCTTCCAACTCCAACCTGGATGAAGGGGCCCTGAAGACTTTGGTGCATGTGTTGGTGAGCTCCAAGATTGACTACTGTAATGCTCTCTATGTGGGGCTTCCCTTGAGAATGACTCAGAAACTCTAGCAGGTATAGAATGTGGCCCCCAGGCTGGTGTAAAGTATGAGTAAATTTGATTGCATCTCCCCAGTAATGACACACCTGAACTGGTTACCTGTGATGTTCTGGATCAGGTTCAAGGTCTTACCAATTTTAACCAGTCAAGCCTTCCATGGTTTGGGACCTTGTTACTTGTTGGACCGCCTTTCCCCAAGAAAATCAATGTGCTCCACCAGATTCTCACAGGGAATGCCGTACTGAGGGAAGGCAGAGAAACATCCACCACTTCTTGGTTGTGGCACCAGTCCTTTTGAATGGGCTTCTAGCTGAGCTTTGTCCGGCCCCCTCCCTCCCAACCTTTAAGAGGTTGCTTAAGACAATTTTCTTTACAGAGGCTTTCAAGGGCATATTCACATGAATTAGCTGATTTGTACTGCCTATCCAATTATGGTTTCATGCTCTTGGTTTGTTTCTTTTATGATATTTGACTTGATTTGATTTGATTTGATTACTGTATCCTTTATCCTTTATTGCTTATTTTTGATTGTTATATTACTGTATTTGCTTTCATTTGACTATTAACTGCCCAGAGTACTGCCTTGTACTAATGAAGTTGTATAGAAGTTTAAGAAATAAATCAATAAATGCATTTTTGGAAGAGAGGCTTAGGAACTGTGACTGAAGAATAGGTTTAGCAAAAACCAGAGGATATGAATATGCAATTTTTGTATTGAACTGACAGAAATTGAATGAAAGATTATTTTTCTTTGGTATGTTATTCTAGAAAGACTAAATAGAATTTTTTGGTCTAATACTTTTGGTTGTTGGTGACATGGGGAGTTAAGATGTGGGATTATCTCTTATGTTAAAGAACTGCCCTAAAATATATTTATGTTGAGTTTATGAATTAAACATAATAAATAGTAGGTGCTATTATTGTTTTGTTTAATTGAATACAGGATGGTCTTAAAATAAATAGGTTTTTAATTTATGAACTGCAGTCAATATCATTCTGGTAAGATACCAAAGAGCAGCTATAACTCCTAGTACCAGAAAAATATTATTTAAAAATTTGGAGTTGGCTCATGTGGGTAAAGTAGCAGAGTGTGTAGACAGAAGAAACAAGGAAATGTATTATTCTACTTTTTCATTATGGTCATCCTCCTTTATTCCATTTTGGAATAATGAGTCTTCATTAAATAATTTTGGTACAGTGGAGCCTCGCAAGACGATTGCCTCGCCGGACGAAAAACTCGCTAGACGAATGGGTCCGGCGAGGTTTTTGGTGCCTCACAAGACAATTGTTCCTATGGCGGTTTTCCGCAAGACGAATGTTGCCGTTCAGAGGCTAGCCAAGCACCATTTTTGAAGATCCCGCCCCTTTCCCCTGCCTTCAGCAAGCCTCCGAATGGAAAAAGGAAAAAGGAAAAAAAAGAAAGCCTTTTTACATTCGGAGCCTTACCGAAGGCAGGGGGAAAGGGCGCGATCTTCAAAAATCATGCTGGGCTAGCCTCCGAAGGGCTCCGAAGCCGGCGTGTGCAGTTGCAGGGGACCCCCGCCAGTGCTCCGATGGCTTCCCCTGCACCATCGGAGCACTGGCGGAGGTCCCCCGCAACCGCGCGCGCCGGCTTCGGAGCCCTATGGAGGCTTTCCCTGCACCATCCGAGGACTCGCGGGGGTCCCTCCACGCGGCGATGGGTGCTTGCAGAGGCTTGCCAAGCACCATTTTTGAAGTTCCCGCCCTTTTCCCCTGCCTTCAGCAAGCCTCGGAACGTAAAAAGGCTTTCTTTTTTTTTTCCTTTTTCCTTTTTTCGTTCCGAGGCTTGCCGAAGGCAGGGGGAAAGGGCGCGATCTTCAAAAATGGTGCTTGGCAAGCCTCTGCAAGCGCCTATCGCCGCGTGGAGGGACCCCCGCGAGTCCTCGGATGGTGCAAGGGAAGCCCCGGGGGACCCCCAAAGCCAGCGATTGCAGCGAGGGGGCCCCCCGCGAGTCTTCCGATGGTGCAGGGGAAGCCTCCGAAGGACTCTGAAGCCGGCGATCACGGTTGCAGAGGGCCCCCGCGAGTCCTGGGATGGTGCAAGGGAAGCTCCAGGGGACCCCCAAAGCCAGCGATCGTGGTGAGGGGACCCCCCCGCCAGTCCTCCGATGGTGCTTCCCCAGCTCCCTACCTGGTAAGTGACTTTTTTTAAAAAAATTCCCCATAGGAACGCATTAATTAAATTTCAATGCATTCCTATGGGAAAACGCATTTCGCAAGACGAATTTTTCGCAAGACAGCATTGACTGCGGAACGAATTAAAGTCGTCTTGCGAGGCACCACTGTATATGTGTTTTTCATATATGACTTTGGAAGGATGTTGTTTGAACAGTCTTTATGAATGTTATCATAAAGTTGGTCATATATTTTAAATCTTTTTTAAAAAAACAGTCAGCGTATCAGGACGTGTCTCTTTTTAAGGGCATTACATATTTTGTCTGCTACTGCATGCAAGAAAGCAGTCCTGAGAGAGAGAGCGAGAGAGAGACTTAAAAATAACACAATCCTGCTGCGTCACCATGTTCCTGGAATGTTACTAGTTGTGTCCAAAGAGTGCAACTTCGGAAGGAACTGTTGGCCCCTTGGACACTCAATTGTGGGGTGTTCCAGAGGTCGTCAGTCTTCCCAATGCTCTTCATATAAAGCTGTTTCTATGAAAAGCCTTCAGGAGCGGTCATCTGGAGATTTTGATTATGTTGCTATCTGTATGCTGATTACTAGAACGGCAAATTTAATACTGTAGGGAGAAAGGCAATTATTCTTTCAATAGAGGTGGCAAGTATAACATATTCTGTATGCTACAGACCCAGAGTTCCAAACAAACCACAGCAGAGGTATGAATCTAAAAAGAACTTTGTACTAAGAAATATCTAGCAAGATGGCCTGATTACAGCAGGTATCTGCACACGTTGGTGATCACTTGTGATGATTAAATATTGACTGTATCCTCCTATGGTACCTACATATGTTGATCATTCTTCCGGCCTGTCTTTGAACTTCATTTTCCTTATTAGTTTTTTCATTTACTGTATAATTGCAACCAAGGAATTAAAATGGCTTTTTGTAATGCAATTCATAAAGTCACTTACAGCTAGGCATAATTAAAATGGCCATGTTGCACAGTTCACTGCACTCTGAAATGCATACTTTGCTAAGATGTCCCTCAGAAAATGTGCTTCATTTGACAAACTGGCAAACTATGAAATGATTCAGTCAAAATTATTCCAAGCTATGCTGCACCCATGAATCTGTATAAGAGAAGTAAACACTCTGCAGGCAGAAACAGTGATAGGTCAATGTACTTTTAGACAGAATATCCAAACCATGTAGTGATAGAAATTAGGGCTGTGCACTACAAAGGGCCCCTTCTCACTATCCCACTGGTCTGGTACTATGTGGATACACTATTCCTTATTCCCTAACTGCTATACATCTTAAAGTTATGCTTAAAAATAAACAACGAGGCATGTTTTATTTCAGAACCAAAGGGAGTTTATTTGTGATATACATGTAAATGGAAGGAAGGGAAGGGAAATTTAAGGGGTAGTTAAACCAAAAGATAAAATAATTATCATACATACATACATACATACATACATACATACATACATACATACATACATATGTATGAATATGTATGTACATACATACATACATACATACATATTCTTCTATAGTTTTAACACCCATAAACTCACATAAACTACACTTCCCATATCCCAAATTCAATATTAAATTATTCGTTTCCACACAACACATTCTCTCAAAGATTTTTCCTGACAAACTAACCCTAACTCTCTTCCTGACACTTTTCATCACATATGAAGCACACCAAACAATTAGCATCTAGCCGTGCACCCAGGATTCTATCACCAGTCTGATAATCATATTAACACTCTGTCTATGCATAGTTACTCAACCCCAGCTATACAAACCTGTAATCAAAACTTACATACACAAATACACATACAGAGGCAGACCAGGTAGAATTGCCACATGCACCAAGCACAATATTTATTTTGGAGACATTAAGAAAACAGCTTAATTTGACTCAGAACAATTAAGAGGCCATTGGATTGGACTTGGGTATCAAACCTTGAGATACAGAAAATGGAAGTCTTTATTGACTAGTAGAACCAAAAATAGCTGCAGTCTTTCTGTATCATTATAATTCAATGAATTTTGGTGAGTCAACTCCTCCGTAAGTTCCATTGATTCAAATGGCCTACTCTACTTGTGACTTACTATGCTAAAGTAAGTCACAACTCCAGTAGGCCCATTTGAATCAATGGAAGTTATGGAGCACTTGACTCACCAAATCCTGAATTATTCAATGTGCCTACTCTAGTGTGACTTACTGTACTATGCTAAGCAACAGAATTTCAGCCAATTAGTTTCTATGGCCAAATGGGGATTTGAATCCTGACCTCTTGTGCTCTAGTTTGAAATTCTGTCTACTACACCACATGAGCTGAAACAGTGAAATCACCCTACTAGTATTTGGGGGGGAGGGCCGGAACCACTGATCCTACCTTGCCAGTTCTATATAAATATGGACCAGACACTTTCAACAGCTGATTCTTCTTTACATAAAGAACTGGTGAAGAGGAGAGAGGAGCAGGAACCACCATTAACACAGTGAAAAATTGTGGCACAGGATGAATGGAGACACAGCAAGTTGGAGTGCTAGGAAAGAAAAAGGAATCAATGCCAGGGCCCTACTGATGAAGGAACAGTATGGTTTACCACTGCTAGCATCTTGCCACCTAAGGCACCTCATTCAGCCTAATGATAGGACTGGCCTTGCAGTGCAGAAGTAAGGGAGGACGAGGGTGGGTTGCTCTTTTTTGTACGTAAGTGTGAGCAACTAATTCTCTTACAAATCCATAGATATTTGACAGTATCTGACCGGAACTGAAGCATGTGGTACTGTTAGTCTGCTGATTTTGACCTAATCTGACTGCACTTTAGATCACACACTTATTCAGAATTCCTTTCATTAATGAAGATTCTAGAGTTACAAATTCGATTGTTGTTATCCTTGTTTCCCAGATGAGCCAATGAAAATGTAAGAAGATCAAGCTATATTTTCAGTAAGCTGGTGTGATGTGCATTCCCATTTCTCACTCCCTCATGCTAAGATATATTCTGTCTCTCCTCCTTGTTGACATTCTCACAAACATGCTATCTACTGCTTCATAATTCATTTTGAGCGAGAGTAAAAAATGAACTGTGACATATAACAGATCTCTGTAGTCTAATACCACTGCAGGGCTGTTTGTGAGCCAATCCACGTAGGACCACTCTACAGAATGTTCCAGACTGAGGAGTCAAATACCAGGCTTGTATCTGGTTGGATGTTCCCAAGCACTTGCATTACCATTTTCTAACAGACAAAAAGCAGCCATGCTACTGAATTTGTTGCAAATTGTGGCAATGACACCAAGACACTGAGCTCATGCTGAGAGAATAACAACAACAACAACAACAAATAGCAGATCAGGAACTTCATCATTTTGAAAACTAGCAAATGTCGCCTCTCTCTCCTCCCCCGAAGCACTGTGTGAACTAAGCACAGAGATGGGGAATGGAATGCCTGCAATAAAGGTGTGACCATTATTCACAAGGCAGCACTTAATTAACCTGATACCTGGAAAAACCACAGGCTTTGGGCAGAAGAGCTTGACCAGGAAGATCATGGAGCCTTGGGGAACTAAGTCTCACCTGACCTTGGGCAGCAGTCATGTCAGTACCAACTGGAAGCCAAAGAAAAAGGATACTGGTTGGACTTCAATATGAGTGTGCCATTACAATCAAACATAGCAATAGGAGGTGGAAAGCAAAGGAAAACCATATCATATATTCCAAGGACACTTCTTGTGGCTAGGAAGAAATATAAAAAGGTATTCAGCCTCTGTTAGGCTCACAGGTGCTAAGAATCTCGGGCCTGAAGGTTAAGTTAGGAACTTGGAATGTACAATATATGTAATATGCAATAAAAATCCAGTACACAATAAAAGAAATGAAAAGGACAGATCCTTGGAGTAAACGACTATCCATGGTCAGAATCCAGGCAAGTATAGATGGATATTGGGTATTCCGTGTTTTACTCAGCCAGTAACATAACACCATTATGGAATTGCAGTCATAGTAAAAAGTTGTAACTGATATTCTCTGGGCAATGCTCATCCAGATAAAATGAAATCCCACGGACAACAGCATTGTATAAACATATACCCAATAAAGATGAATAAAACACCACTGCATCTAAACATAATGCTTTTTAAAAATTTCTAGAGGTAAAAACTACAGTCAAGTCAACAATCCATAGGCATCATTACTAGAACCTCACCCCCACCCTGAATTATTTCTGCATAATTACATGCCAGATACCAATACTGGACCAGAAATAGAAGAATTAGAAATCTAAAATGTAACACAGCTTTAAAAAGGCAGCAAAGTTTCTAGACTCTGTGGAATTTTTGTAGAAGTGTTAAAGCTAATGAGAGAAGACAAAGATGTTTTAGTAATTTAGTAATTTTTTCCAATAAAATCTACAGAATCAAAATCATCCCTCCAATCTGGTTGAGATTGACCATTATTAGCCAAAAAGGAAAGTGTCACATCTTGTAGCAACTAGAGAATGATAAGACTATTGAGTCATTTGTTTAGGGATTTCTTTTTTTAAAAGCATTGCAGATTTTGCTAGAAATATATATATTTTAAAAAGCAGAAGACATGCAATTTGCATTCAGAAAGCACAGCTCTGCATACATATCCTTGAAGAGAGATACCATGACATGGTTGTGTATATGTATGCTGCTTTATTGACTATAAGAAAGCTTCTTACAAATTTCATCATGGCAAGATAATGAAGTTCTTGGTAAATAATGGTCTTGGTTCAAAAGAAAGCTGTATAATTGACAGCCTGTACCAGTACCAAAAAGCTGCAGTGAAAATTGAAGATCAGATGGCAAAGGTCACAGAGAAAAGAGGAACACAATGGCTGAAATCCAGTAGAAAGCTGCAGCTAGAGGATAGTCAGTAAAGAAGTACTGAAATGAACGCATAAAGACTGAGACATGACAAAATGTAGAAAGCTACAATATTTCAGTCATTCAGACTTGGAGAATTCAGAGTTGGGAACATGTATCTGAACATGTTCTAGTTCATTACTAGAACTAGAATTTATTTTGAAGATGAAGTTTCTGGGCAATAAGAATATCAGACAATGACCTCAGAACACAATAAAACTCTGTAACATTCTTTGGTAGTTTGAGTCTGTGGTGGTCCATCACAGCTGACATTTATCTCTGAAAGGGTTAATTCCAATGTGAAATCAGATAATCTTTTCCAATCATATCAATGTTCCTCTGGGTATCAAGGTATAAGTATATTTAATTTTTTATTCATGGTGAAGTAAGTTTTTCTAGACATTCAATCCACAGCATCAGCTTGGCTAATTGTACAAACTCTATTTAGTCTGCATTGCTTCTGTGTTCCATAAGCATGAAAAATAGAGATGGGCATGAACCATGGTTCAGTGGTTCGACCCAGTTTGGTGCTGCACCCAGCAGCAGCACCATGGGTTTCCCTCCTTGGGAAAGCATGGGTGATCACTCAGAGGAGACAGAGGAAAGAAGCATGCTGCTGATGATGAGTGGGCAATTGTCCAGAGGACGTCGGGGAGGGAAGCGCACTGCTGCTGGTGAGTGGGCAATCACCCAGAGGAAGCAGGAGGGAAGCCCAACGCACCCACCAAACACCTGTGTGGGCGCAACACCAAACTGTCTGAAATGCTGAACTGCAGTTCGTGCCTATCTTTAATTAAAAAAAAAAACAATTCAAAGTTTTAAAAAACATGTAACTTCTGTTGCAGGCATGTGACTTCATATATACAGAAATTAAACTTACAGCAATGAAAGCTATAAAAAGCAGTAGGTGCAAATGATGACTGATCTTCAGTTGCAGGCAAAAAGTCAGGAAAACACATTTTAACTACAAGCTTTTAGCTATAAAGGTTACAAACTAGAACTTAAATCATATTTCAGCCTCAAAATACAGACGCTCATAGCCTTAAAAGGCACAATCAAAAGCAGGGAGTACATCTCTAAAACACATCATTGAAAAATAAAAAGCATTAAAACTTTGAGCAATTTTTACCCTTTAACATTGCCATTTGCCAGTTTGCATCTCTGGAAGAAAATCCATTATCTTGTCTGTTTTACCTCTGTGCTGCTGCTGCTGCTGCTGCATGTTGCCAGATTATGAGTGAATCTGAAAGGGTACTAATCTGCTATACCTGTATCACACTACTCTAGGAGTTTCATGGACTAGAATTTTTTCTAATTTTTTGGTTTCTCTTATCAGTTTTTACATGTCCACACTTGAGTGTTAGCTTGTTAGGAAAGAAATCCTTTAGTACGCTTCTGTTCAAACCTTATTTTCTTAAGCGCAATGTACATTTTTCAGGGTTCCATTTTTTACATTCCTTAAAATTATTTTAGCATTCTGTACATACAAATTTTCAAACCTTGACAAATATATGACAATATACAGTATATCACAGAAGTGAGTACCCCACCTCACATTTCATAAATATTTTAGTATATCTTTTCATGTGACAACACTGAAGAAATGACACTTGGCTACAATGTAAAGCAGTGAGTATACAGCTTGTATAACAGTGTAAATGTGCTGTCCCCTCAAAATAATGCAACACACAGCCATTGATGTCTAAACTGCTGGCAACGAAAGTGAGTACACCCCTAAGTGACAATGTCCAAATTGGGCCCAAGTAGCTGTTTTTCCTCCCTGGTGTCATGAGACCTGTTAGTGTCACAAGTCTCAGGTGTGAAAGGGGAGCAGGTGTTATCGCTCTCACTCTCTCAGACTGGTCACTGGAAGTTCCACATGGCACCTCACGGTAATGAACTATCTGAGGATCTGAAAAAACAAATTGTTGCTCTACATAAAGATGGCCTAGGCTATAAGAAGATTGCCAAAACCCTGAAACTGAGCTGCAGCACGGTGGCCAAGACCATACAGCGGTTTAACAGGACAGGTTCCACTCAGAACAGGCCTCGCCATGGTCGACCAAAGAAGTTGAGTGCCCGTGCTCAGCGTCATATCCAGAGGTTGGCTTTGGGAAATAGACGTATGAGTGCTGCTAGCATTGCTGCAGAGGTTGAAGGGGTGGGGAGTCAGCCTGTCAGTGCTCAGACCATACGCAGCACACAGCATCAAATTGGTCTCCAGGGCTGTCGTCCCAGAAGAAAGCCTCTTCTAAAGATGATGCACAAGGAAGCCCACATAGGGTTTGCTGCAGACAAGCAGACTAAGGACATGGATTTCTGGAACCATGTCCTGTGGTCTGAGGAGACCAAGATAAACTTATTTGGTTCAGATGGTGTCAAGCGTGTGTGGCGGCAACCAGGTGAGAAGTACAAAGACAAGTGTGTCGTGCCTACAGTCAAGCATGGTGGTGGGAGTGTCATGGTCTGCGGCTGCATGAGTGCTGCCGGCACTGGGAGCTACAGTTCATTGAGGGAACCATGAATGCCAACATATACTGTGACATACTGAAGCAGAGCATGATCCCCTCCCTTCGGAGACTGGGCCGCAGGGCAGTATTCCAACATGATAACGACCCCAAACACACCTCCAAAACTACCACTGCCTTGCTAAAGAAGCTGAGGGTAAAGGTGATGGAATGGCCAAGCATGTCTTCAGACCTAAACCCTATTGAGCATCTGTGGGGCATCCTGAAATGGAAGGTGGAGATGCGCAAGGTCTCTAACGTCCACCAGCTCTGTGATGTCATCATGGAGAAGTGGAAGAGGACTCCAGTGGCAACCTGTGAAGCTCTGGTGAACTCTATGCCCAAGAGGGTTAAGGCAGTGCTGGAAAAGAATGGTGGCCACACAAAATATTGACACTTTGTGCCCAATTTGGACATTGTCACTTAGGGGTGTACTCACTTTTGTTGCCAGCGGTTTAGACATTAATTGCTGTGTGTTGTGTTATTTTGAGGGGACAGCAGATTTACACTGTTATACTAGCTGTATACTCACTGCTTTACATTGTAGCCAAGAGTCATTTCTTCAGTGTTGTCACATGAAAAGATATATTAAAATATTTATGAAATGTGAGGGGGGGGTACTCACTTCTGTGATATACTGTACTACATACTAGTATGTTCCGGGTGGTGAAGACCAAAAGGAATTGTGAAGAGCTCCAGAAGGATCTCTCCAAACTGGGAGAATGGGGAGCAAAATGGCAAATGCATTTCAATATAAGAAAATGTAAAGTAATGCACATTGGGGCAAAAAAATCAAAACTTTATTTATCATCTGATGGGTTATGAGCTGTCCATGACGGATCAGGAAAGACATCTTGGTGTGCTGGTGGAGAGCTTGATGAAAGTGTCAACCCAGTGCGCGGTGATAGTGAAGAAGGCCAGTTCCATGCTAGATATCATTAAAAAGGGGACTGAAAATAAAACAGCCAACATTATAATGCCATTGTACAAAACGCTGGTAAGGCTGCACCTGGAGTATTGTGTACAGTTCTGGTCACTGCACCTCAAAAAAGACATAGTGGAACTGGAAAAGCTGCAGAAGAGAGCGACTAAAATGATGACTGGGCTGGGACACCTCCCTTATGAGGAAAGGCTACAGCATTTGGGGCTCTTTAGTCTAGAGAAAAGGCGCCTGAGGGGAGACATGATTGAGACGTATAAAATTATGCAGGGGATGGATAAAGTGGATAGAGGGAAGCTCTTTTCCCTCTCATGCAATACCAGAACCAGGGGACAGCCACTCAAATTGAGTGTTGGGAGAGTGAGAACAAACAAAAGAAAATATTTCTTTACCCAGCATGTTGTTAGTCTGTGGAACTCCTTGCCACAGGATGTGGTGATGGCATCTTACCTAGATGCCTTTAAAAGGGGATTGGACAGATTTCTGGAGGAAAAGTCTATCACTGTTTACAAGCCGTGATGGGGATGTATAATCTCCAAGTTTAAAAGGAAGGTACCTCAAAATGCCAGATGCAGGGAAGGGGTCTCAGAAGACAGGTATCTAGTTGTCTCGTGTGCTCCCAGAGGCATCTGGTGGGGCCACTGTGAGATACAGGAAGCTGGACTAGATGGGCCCTTGGCCTGATCCAGCAGGGCTCTTCTTATGTTCTTACTATACTGTTATGAGACATTTGGCTGCTGGAGGCTCAGATTGGATGATCTGAGCATCCAGCAGATTGCAAAATGCTCTGGACTCTTTAAAAGACTGAATTGATCAATGGTCTCATAAGTGGGATCTATTTTCCTGTATTCTCTGACCACTGGCACCTGATTGCTCTGCATAGTGGAAATATATTTTGGAGGCACTGTTCTCTCTTAACTCTCATTAAAGACAGGCAGAATAATAACAGTTTAGAATCTGCAGCCATCAGCCCCATATAGTACAGCTCATTTTGAAAATAAATTAAGATGAACTGAAATATAGAAAAATAACTTCATATTAGGACTACTGCAGATGACAATGGATAATGCCCTGGGGTAAAGACTCAATACCATTTGTATCTTGGGTTCATTTAAATATATGCAAAATTTATGTTACATGAATATCTGTATTAAGATTTTATAGCATATACTTCATATGTCATTATTTCTTGGTGTATTAAATTGGCTTATGGCTGCTAATGTTGCTTTTCCTTGTATCATTGAGTTTGTGACAGCTTCAAAGTGCAGAGATATTAACAGAACAGCCATCTCATTTTTGGTATGTATAGGACTTCCCATGAACTTTTCAAAGTCACTGATTGTTTTAATTCAATGCATCATGCTTCTTTAACTGTTTAATTTCCAGAGAGAGGTCTACTGGCAGATATCCTCTGTAGACCAGTGGTGGAATGGTCTTTTGTTGTGGCTGCACTTTCTGGCAGTGTTCTTTTGGTGCAAAATAGGCAAAAAGGAGTTGAGGTGGAGAAGTAGTGGAGAACATCAAGGGAGGATCCCAAGCTGCATTGTTAACATCTCTGAAATATCTGTGTATAGGGGACAGAAACTGTGCCAGCTCTGGAGATGGGGGTAATCAATAACTCCCCCTATTGCAATCAAAGGAAAGGAAAGGAAAGAGGGGAAGATTAGAAACACAAACCCAGTTTCTACCCTATCTGGCCCAAATCTTGTGAGGCTTAGGAATATAGATGGGGAAAGTTACATTTTTCAGCTACTACTCCAAGAACACCCCTGGCTATGTCTGTTGGGAGAACCATTGGAACCTTGTCCCTCCATCATCATTTTGCTGCTGCTGATAGTTCTGAAGACCTTCTTCTTAGCATACACACAAACTAAAACTCAGATTTTTACCCATGCAGAGACCATCAGTGCATAGAAGAGATTCTCTTCTTCAGAACCATTAGTTTTCACATGAGCAGAGTGATGGAGAGGATATGGCTAGCAGCACATTCTATTCTTTGTAAGTTGATCTAACCCATTCTGCATACCTGAATAGGCCTAGGTCTTCTCCCTCATTCAAACTCCATAGGACTGCTCTGTCCAACCAACAAACAATGAGATCCATTTCTCAGAGCTGTTGCTTTATGTCCTACGACATGGTCATGAGCAGAATTATATGTGATAATAACACCGTGAAAATCACAAGAATGTCTGACTGCTCAACTGATGAGGCTAAAAGATGTTTTTGAAGAGTTCTTCAGAAATTCCATGATTTTTGGAATACTCACAGTCATACTCCCACAACACTCTGCCTCTTTCAGTGATTCACCATCAGATTCTCCAAAAATGACTGTGACTCTTGCTTGGTTTTTTAATGTGTGCTCTAAGAATGTCAAATATTACATCACATCTGGTGAAAATTAGGTCATTTTGTATGCTGACAGAGTTCAATCCTAGATGGAATATACTTTTTAAAAGCAGAGCCCTTTTTGCACAGGAATATTGTTTTATATATCCCAAAATTTATCAACAGTACATTACAACAACAGAACATTGCAACCGTGGCTATTCCATCATTCCGAAGTTGCTTGCCTCAAAAGTGTAAATTGTGCTGCTTGTTCTTTCCCCAAAAGAATGAGTGATCAACATTGTAAATGACAGTACTGTAATTATCTTTGATTAGCATCTGTGCTAACTTTAAGAAAATAAAGTAGCTGTTGATTACCAATCACTAATGTAGAGTTTTCATGTAAAGCCATAATTCCACTCATGAATATACATTAATCTCATGCATGACTTGTTATCTTTATCTACAAATGAAAGACAGTAACAAAAAGATTGATTTTCAACAGGAACATTTTATTTAAACAGAGATGAAGAAAAATGGATATTGCCTAAGATTTCAATGACTGATTGCTTGAACTGACCCTGAAACAGAACCTATATTTTTTATCTATTCAAAAAATGCAGTACTTTGTTGAGGTGGCAGATAAGTATGAACAACTACTTGCATACGAGTTGTGTAAAAACAGAGATAGTACTGTGGAAAACTACACTAAAAGTGACACCTTGCTTCCACTATGCCTTTTTTTTTTTTTACAGAAGACGCTAGGATACTTTTTAAATGGATATTTTGTCTAATACTACTGATTTCTGAGGCTGGATAAGAATTTCATTTGCTTTGGGTTGTAATAAGATTTTTCTCAAATTCTCTCATTTTCCATAAACTCATTGGAAAGAATTTAAGAAATCTCTTGAGAGCCTTTAAAAAGTAAAACTTAGAGATATGATTACATATCTTTGAACAGTTTCCTCTCCAAACACAGCTTTGACTCCCTGTGGCTTGAACCATGCCAGGAGTTGTGATTTAGGATTACCAGGGTTTTTTCCTTGACAGATTCCTCCACTTTAACAAAACAGGGCAGAGAGATACAACACAGTCCTCTCCATAGTGGAAACAGCTGTACCTATTGAATTTAGTTAGTTCAGATGGCAGAGAAATAATAGAATGTACTCCCACATAAGTGAGCGCAACATGGAAGCCTAAATTGCATCATAGGAGTCCTGGTCAGTGGCTCCCAACCTTGAGTAACCCAGGTTCTTGGACTACAATTCCTAGAATCCTTCAATACCAGCTGTGCTGGTCAGGATTTCTGAGAGCTGCAGTCTAGAGTATTTCAATTGCTTCTTACCATGTTGGCAATGCAAAGTACTTTCATAATGCTTTAGAAGACTTAGATGTTACTGCATTTTTTCCCAGTGGGCATCAAGCAAATGAATAAACATGTCAACTTTGTTAAAGACATTGTGTTTGCTTCTTTGTTCATGAAGATTAGCAAATATTTGTATGAATAGCCAGCAAAAGAAGGTAGGATACAGACATGCATCACACCCCTGAGTCACTGTGGAGGAGAGCACAGCTGGTTGTGCACTGGGATGGAGTTCAGTCAGATGGACTATACAGTGGTGCCTCGCTAGACGATGTTAATCCGTTCCGCGAAGATCGCTGTCTTGCGAAAACATCGTCTAGCGAAGCACGTTTTCCCATTGGAATGCATTGAAATCTCTTCAATGCGTTCCAAGGGAAAACTCAGTCGTCTTGCGAAAATCTCCCATAGGGAAACATCGTCTAGCGAGTGCGGGTCCCCATCGGAATGCACTGACAGCTGCACTGACAGCTTTTCACCACTAGTCGGCGCATTCCTATGGGGAAACCTCATCGTCTAGCGAAAATTCCCCATAGGAGACATCGTTTTGCGAAGCGCAGTAGCGATCGCAAAAAGGCATCGTCTAGCGATTTCCTCGTCCTGCGAGGCAATCGTCTAGCGAGGCACCACTGTATATTGCTTGATTACACAGCAAAACTTGAGCCAACCCAAGTTATACA
This sequence comes from Intellagama lesueurii, assembly GCA_037013535.1. Taxonomy (NCBI): domain Eukaryota; kingdom Metazoa; phylum Chordata; class Lepidosauria; order Squamata; family Agamidae; genus Intellagama; species Intellagama lesueurii. Next base: position 79,834,776 of record JBAJHW010000001.1, on the reverse strand, counting down.
CACAATCATATGGGCATGGCCGATAAATGTGATTGAAGATTGGTGTTGGAGTTCATGATCTGAGAGGCATCCCCTTGAAGATATAGCTGTTCAGATTGCGGTATAAAATGTGATACATATAAACCATATTTCTGCTCACAAAATACTGCTACAGCAACTGAAATATTTCATCTGCTTGGCTGAATTCACACTGTGCTTCATGCTTGCATCATATTAATATTTTTAATATGCTAACATTGAATGCATCATACCTCCATACTCAACATGCTCCAATTTCTGTTTTCTTCAATAAGTGCAAATCTCAGATTTCTGGCTCATTGGATGGGTACCTCTATTATTACTGAATTTACTTGTTTCCAGAGAGAAACTCCATGAACATGTAAAAGTATTTTTTTCATAGAAGCAGAAGTTTTATAATAACCAGATTGTTCCCAAAATAAAAAATACAGTAAACAGATTGAGGAATACCCTGGTGAAAGTGTCAACCTAGTACGTACTTCTGTAAAATAATGCAAAGTCCATTTTAGGAAATCATTAGAGCACAATAAAAATAAAATTCCCAAAAATAATAATTTATCAAGAAAATGTAGCTTGGCTAAATTCAATTACCTCTTCTATTCTTTTCTATTCCTGCCACCCATTATCCTGTAAGCAGTGTTTCAGGAGCTGTGAAATTACGGATTACCAGCAGCTAGCAATAGTATAGTTAGTTCCAGATGGCAATCAATCATCTTAGGTTCCAGGCTGCTAGACTGATAGCTCAGTTTCCTGTTTGGGATGACCCCTTCTTATTTGCGTATGCATATGTTGGTTTCAAACTGGTACCATGTGTGCCAAAGGAACCACATTTCCTTCTCACAGGAAGGATGATATCTTACAAGTCATTTTTTGTTGGATTGTCACATGCTGGACTGAAGAAAGGTCAGCCAAGTATCTTCTGTCTGATGGAAGATCATGACAGGAACAAATCTGCCTGCTGGCCAACCATGCAAAACCCAAGAGTTGTGAACTGGTAGCTATACAACTAACGAAAGAGTGAAGACCATGGTAAAAGTGAAACAATTTCTCCCATTCTCTCTTCTATTGTTTTTCTGTCACATGTTCCACTCCTTCTGGATCCTATATTAGCTAGTAAAATTTCAGAAATTTATTCCAGAATTGGACCATGCCCCGCTTGTCTCGTTCCGCTGATTCATTTGCACCTCTCCATCGTCACGTTTTACTGATGTGTATGTGCATATTGATAATACACTGCAAACAGTATTATTTATTTATTTATTTGTTTGTTTGTTTGTTTATTTATTTATTTATATACTGTCCCATTAGTGCACAGAGGATAATTAAACATAGACATAGTATAACATAAACAACACCAAGAGCCAGCTTGAGCTCAAATGGCACTAAGAGAGTGGTGGAAGAAGGGTAGAAGGATTCAGAAGAGGTTCCTATCAAAAGCCTCCTGAAAGAGAAGCATTTTCAGTAGCCTCTTAAAACTAGGGAGGAAGGGGGCCAGGCATAGTTCCAGCAGGAGGCGATTCCACAGGGATAGTGCCACCACTGATCTCTTGTTGGAAGATTTCCTGACCTCTTTCAGTGTAGTCACCTGGAGAAGCATAGCCTGAGAGGATCTAGTGGCATGGGAAGATCACCTTGGGGAAAGACGCTCCAACAGATAACATGGTCCCAAACCATGAAAGGCTTTATAGGTTAACATCAATGCCTTGAACTTGACCTGGGACACAAATGGAAGCCAGTGCAAGTGAGCCAGGACTAGGGAGATGTGATCTAATTTGCTCACACCTGCCATCAGCCTGGCTACTGCATTCTGGACCCACTGTAGTCTCTGTGTAAATCACAAGGGAAGCCCCACATAGAGAACATTGCAGTAGTTGATCCTGGAGATCATCAATGCATGAACCAACATCCTGAGGGCTCCCTCATCTAGGTGGAGGTGGAGTTGGGCAATGAGCCTCAGTTGATTAAAGGCTGACCTGGACACTGCTACAACCTGGGAGTCCCAGGAAAGAGGGGGGGTCTAGAAGAATTTCTAGGTTCTGGACTTGGTCCCTTAGCAGGACGCCTACACCATCTAGTCCAGGGAGCATGTCCTCTAACCTATCAGAGGAACTTGCTAGGAGGAGGATCTTCATCTTGTCTGGGTTCAGCTTGAGCACTGAACACCTGGACAGCATCCACTAATAAAGTTGGGTATCATCAGTGCACCCTCCCCACCAAAATACAGCAAATCTGCACAATAGACTCAAGTTAACAATAATCCCATGGGAAATGGAAAAAACCCTAAAAAGAATAGCAAATAAACTAAAAAACCCACTATTAGTCAATAAAATATGAGACAAACAAACAGACAAAATTATATTTGCGTGTGTGCGTCTATCAGGATGCAATAATCATTCAAAGGCCTAAAGATGAAAACCAGTCCAGGCAAGATTTTCAAGCTGGGAGATGAGGCAGATGACAGACACCTAATATAATGGTATTTAGGAAACAATACTAGCCTTCAAAATGCTGGGACTACGTCACTTGGAGCTGGGAGGGTCCCTCTGGATTGGTCAGCCATACGCTCAGAGAGTCCACTATCTTCTCTGCTCAGAGACTTTGCTATCCACCACTCAATTGAGAGACCACCACCATATTGCCTTCCTTCACCCTCCTCTCCTCCACTATCTGGCAGCTCCCCACACCAAGTCTGCACCCACCGACCTTCCATTGAGCCAGGCCACCACTGGAAGTCATCTGGACAGCACCAGGAGACCACCGAGTGTGAACTCAAAAAATCCAGCTCTGCTCATGCAGGGAAGCACCAGAGCCAGTTCGTCAGCCTGAAGTGGCTCAGCAGCAACAAAACTGCAGCCTCCCACTTCCATCCCAAGTGTTGAGTGGTGACTCCAGAGTGAAAGTGTGAATTCAATCCAGGTTTTAGTTTGCACTTTACAAGAGTTATCCAAGGTGCTGAACCAATCCAGCAAAACACATGAATGCTGGATTTTAGGAAAGCCAATTTTAATAATCTCAGAACAATAATAAGTAAGGTAATATGGCAGGAGATCCTAACAGGAAAACATGCCCAAGATAAGTGGGATTATCTTTAAAAAGAAATTCTAAAGACACAATTGCAAACAATTCCAACAAGAAAAAAAAAGATGGAAGACAGCAAAAAAGACCAATGTGGCTTCACAAAAAGCTCAGAGAGGACCTTAAAAAAAAAAAAGAGATACATATAGGAAGTGGAAGGAAGGCCAATCTGCAAAGAAAAGGACATACAAGTTGCCAAGAATTTCAGGGATGGCATTGGGAAGACAAAAGCTGAAAATGAGCTGAGGTTAGCAAGAGACACTAAAAGCAACAACAACAAAAAACCCTTTTCAAGTCAGTGTGTGGCAAAAGAAAGAGAAAAGAAATAGTGGCTCAGCTGCTCATGGGGATGGAAAATTAATAGCAGACAACAAAGAAAAGGCAGAAGTGCTCAATTCCTACTTTAGCATGGTTTTCCCCCAAAATACAGTATATGGCCTTCCAGGCTAATGTGAAATACGAGTAGAGGGGACAGGATTGCAATTTGAAACTGATAAACAAATAGTCAAGGAATATCTTATTACTTTCAACATGTTCAGATCACCTGGGAACTACAGACCAGTCAGCATGACATTGATCCCAAGGGAAATTCTGGAACAGATTATAAAGTAGTCATTTTGCAAGCACTTTGAAAAGAATGCAGTAATAACTGGAAGCTAACATGCATTTGTCAAAAATAAATCCTGTCTGACCCCGAGGGCGGAGCAACGGGCAGCGAGAACAGGGGAATTCTCAGGGCTCTGAGAACCCCTGGGTTTTATTCCGAGTCAGCGGACCCCCGAGAAAGGGAGGGCAAGTTTTCCACAGGAGAAGTGGGCTTGCAGCAGGGAAGCTGGAGACGCCGGAGAATTCAGACTTGCAATCTGCTTTTTTCGGGAGTTTTCTTTCCTTAATTGCAACTGACTCGTCAAGTCGCCATGATAAATTGGTGTGTAGCTGCCCAGAGAGGGGGAGAAATGAAGATTTATGATCTGACTGCATGAACAGAAGTTGAACGGCTATTTTTACGGCAAGTAACAGACCAGATGTTTTGGGTTTTTCCTGGAAGCTGAATGTGGAGATAGATCTCTTTAAGCGGCAGAGAATCTTTGGCAGTGTTGGAGGTTTTTTTTTTACTGCGCCATAACTGATAGAACTGAGAAAGCGAAACTAATTGTCTTTTCCACCTTAACCCTTCCTTCCTAAGATTTGGCTTTTTATAAATTAGAAGCCTGAGAATTCTGAATGACTATAAACAACTTAATCTATGGAACTTTACTTTGAGCCATTAAGGGGGATTATAAATCAAATAGTCACTTTTATGACCAGAGTGCTCTCCGCAAGATTCAGAATTTGTTCTGGCCAAGGAGCAGGGAGGGGAAATTGAGGGTGAGACTCATTATTGGGACTTTAAAATGGAGACTTTTCTTGTATGCTGTCTTCAGGAATTTCAATTCAATCTTATAAATCATATCAAGGCTCAAGTTTCAGAACTGGAGACAGATATAAAAACAATACTTCTTGGCTTGGACACTAAGATAGAGACAGGATACAAACAGACTGTATTTACTGAATTTTCTGAACAACTACCATCGTCGGAGAGAGAGGAAGAATCTACTGTTCCTGAGCAGAAGGAGACCGGAGACAAAACGACTGACTGCTTTGAATTCATCAAATGTTTACCTCCGGAGAGGGAGAGAAAAACTTTTTTTTAAAAAAAGCAGAATGAAATATTTAAAAATGAGGAAAGGAGGGGTGGGGACAAGGTGGGGAAGCATATTGAGATTACCTTGATGGAAAATAATGTAAAAGGGAAAGCATGGGTGAATTTAAAGGCAGAAATTTGTGATCAGAGATCGGATAGCTCTGTGTTGCTCCAAAATCAAGATATTGATTATATTGGGAGGAAATTAGTAAATCGAATAGAAAATGCCTTAAAGAGATTTCATAGATGGCATTTTAAAACTGGCAAAAGGGGAGCAAGCCCGGAAGTATGATACTGGAGCTGAGAAGCAAAAATGAAAAGGGGAAAAGTAACCTGCGGATTAAATGCTTAAAATTTCTTGGTTTTGAGAGATATATAGTTACACATAAAGCAATATGAATAATTACACTATGAACAATTTTGGCTAGGTGAGAATCTAAATGGTAGATAAGCATATGTAATTATGAATTTTAGAAAGGTTAATGAAGAATAATAGTATTAGAAGCTTTTGTTTCTATGGTACATATATAGAGATTAAATATGAGTGAATTACTATATTGATTATATAGACAAGATTAGGTATATATTGTCTTTTTACCTGCAAAAGTGGGGATTTTTGAGAAATGTATTGACCTGGCCTAGAGCTTTTGTGTGTGTGTGTGTGTGTGTGGATAAGTTACCTTAATGATGAAATTAGAATTGCTTATGATGAGTATTGGATAGAGGGGTATGCAGGTGAAAGATCCTATAGAGACCTTATAGATGGCATCTTAAAAGCTAGTAAAAAGAATGTAGGAAATGAATTCCTAGATTCACAAGGCTATAAGTAATCAGAAATCCCTGGTCTATACATGGAGCTAAGAAATACAACAAAAATTGGAAAGTTACTTGCTGAATGTTTTAAATGGTTGATAAGTATAGATAATGCTTAAATTAGATTATATATTCTGAGTATAATTGTTTAGAAGGTATTGATGATAAGTCAGAAACATGAAGACACTAAGTAATATATGAATTATAGTTTGGAATACGCAATTAAGAGTGGCTTGAATATAAGATCAATATAGATTTAAGTTTGTACATTAGACAATATACGTATGTTAATTATTATAAAGCTAGGAAGTTACTCTATGAGCTTAATAATGGCTTAAATATGCTTAGTAGGGTAATATGGTTTATGTAGTCAGAATTATATATTAGATGGATATGGCCTAAATATGTTTGGTAGGGCAAGATGGTTTATGTAGTCAGATTTATATGCTAGATGGATACATGAAATTATCTCCCCGTATATATGTTTGTGTTTGTTTTGTATGTTTGTTTATGTTTAAAATAAAAAAATAATAATAATAAAATAAAAAATAAATCCTGTCTGACTAAATTTATCTCATTTTTTTTTGTTGGGTAACGCATACACCCAGTAGACAGTGGGAATACTGTAGATGTAATATATCTTGATTATAGCAAAGGTTTTGACAAAGTGCCCCATGATAACTAGCAAACTAACTAGGTGTGGGCTGAATAAAACAACTGTCAGGTGGATACACAGTTCATAGAATCATAGAAAAGTGAAGTTGGAAGGGGCCTACAAGGCCATCAAGTCCAACCTCCTGCTCCATGCAGGAATACAATCAAAGCATATCTGCCAGGTGATTATCTACGTTTTTCTTGAATGCCTCCAGTGTTGGAGCACTCACCAACTCCCGAGGTAACTGGTTCCACTGCCGTACTGCTCTAACAGTTAGGAAGTTTTTCCTGATATTCAACCGAAATCTGACTTCCTTTAACTTGAGCCCATTGTTGCATGTCCTGCACTCTGGGATGATCGAGAACAGATCCTGCCCCTCCTCTGTATGACAGCCTTTCAAATATTTGAAAAGTGATATCATATCACCCCTCAGTCTTCTTTTCTCAAGGCTAAACATGCCCAATTCTTTCAGCCTTTCCTCATAAGGCTTGGTTTCCAGCCCCCTGATCATCCTTGTCACCCTCCTCTGAACTTGTTCCAATTTGTTAGCATCCTTCTTGAAGTGTGGTGTCCAGAACTAGACACAATACTCAAGGTGAGGCCTAACCAGTGCTGAATAGAGGGCGACTAGCACCTCGCGAGATTTGGAAATGATACTTCTATTAATGCAGCCTAAAAGAGCATTTGCCTTTTTTTTTTAGTCACATCACTGTTGGCTGTTATTTAGCTTGTGATCTACGACAATTCCAAGATCCTTCTCCCTCGTTGTTTTGCTGAGCCAGGTATCCCCCATCTTGTAACTGTGCAATTGGTTTCTTTTTCCGAGGTGCAGTACTTTGCACTTATCCCTGTTGAATTTCATTCTGTTGCCTTCAGCCCAGTGCTCCATCCTATCAAGGTCATTTTTAATTTTGTTTCTGTCTTCTAGGGTATCAGCTATTCCGCCCAATTTGGTATCATCTGCAAATTTGACAAGCATTTCCTGCACTCCCTCATCCAAGTCATTAATAAAAATATTGAAGAGCACCAGGCCCAGGACTGAGCCTTGGGGTTCCCCACTAGTTACCTCCTCTCAGTTAGAGAAGGACCCATTAATCATCACCCTCTAAGTATGATTCTGTAGCCAATTGTGTATCCACCTGATACTTGATCTATCCAGCCCACACCTAGTTAGCTTGCTAATCAGGATATCATGGGGCACTTTGTCAAAAGCTTTGCTCAAGTCAAGATATACTATGTCTACAGCATTCCATCTGTCTATCAGAGAGGTGACCTGATCAAAAAATGAGATCAAATTAGTTTGGCAGGATTTATTCTTGACAAATCTGTGTTGGCTTCTAGTTATTTCTGCATTGTTTTCTAGGTGCTTGCACAATGACCGCTTTACGATCTGTTCCAGACTTTTGCCTGGGATTGATGTCAGGCTGACTGGCCTGTAGTTCCCAGGTTCCTCTTTTTTGCCGTCCTCCAATCCTCTGGCACCTCACCTGTTTCCCATGATTTCAAGAAAATAATGGATAGCGGTTCTGAGAGTTTTTCAGCCAGTTCCTTCAGTACTCTCGGATGCAGTTCATCTGGCCCTGGAGATTTGAACTCGTTCAAGGTGGTAAGGTATTCCTTGACTATTTGTTTATCTATCTCCAGCTGCAATCCTGTCCCCCCACTTGCACTTCCAATTTGTTTGGAAGTTCATAGTCTGTCTTATGGGGAAAGACTGAACTAATATAGGAATTGAGCACCTCTGCCTTTTCTTTGTCCTCAGTTATCAATTTTCCATCTCCATTGCAGAGCTGTGCCACTGTGTCTTTTGTTTGTCTTTTGCTACTCACATAGCTGAAGAATGCTTTTTATTGCTTTTAGTGTCTCTAGCTAACCTCAGCTCATTCTCAGCTTTTGGCCTTCTAATGCCATCCCTGCATTTCCTTGCTGCTTGTTTGTACTCATCCTTGGTGGCCTGGCCTTCTTTGCAGTTCTTGTACATGTCTTTTTTGGTTTTTAGGTCCTGTTTGAGCTTTTTGTGAAGACACACTGGCCTTTTTTGCTGCTTCCCCCCTTTTTTTCTTGTTGTAGTTGTGCCTTTTTCTTGTTTGTAGTTGTGCCTTTAGAATTTCTTTTTTTAGAAGCTCCCACCCTTCTTGGACTCCTTTTCTTGTTAGGATCTCCTGCCATGGGACCTTACTTCTCCTTGTTCTGAGATTATTAAAATTGGCTTTTCAAAAATCCAGCAGACGTGTGTGGCTACAGTCTGCTTTCGTTTCCTTTGAAATCAAGAATTCTAGGAGGACATGGTCACTCTCACCTAGAGTTCCCCTTACTTCCACTTCCCCCACCAAGTCATCTTTGTTGGTCAGAATCAAGTCAAGGATAGCAAATCCTCTAGTTTCTTTCTCCACTTCTTGTAGGAGAAAATTATCAGCCACACAAGCCAGGAATTTCTTGGAAGGGCCATACTTGGCAGAATTTGCCTCCCAACATATACCATATATCACAGAAGTGAGTACCCCCCCTCACATTTCATAAATATTTTAGTATATCTTTTCATGTGACAACACTGAAGAAATGACACCTGGCTACAATGTAAAGCAGTGAGTATACAGCTTGTATAACAGTGTAAATGTGCTGTCCCCTCAAAAGAACGCAACACACAGCCATTAATGTCTAAACCGCTGGCAACAAAAGTGAGTACCCCGGTTCGCGAGCTCTGGTCGTGAGCTCCCTGGGTCTGCCTTTAGCTTTATTTGTCAGCTGTGCTCTGCCCGGAGTCAGGAATCAAAAGGTTGGTTACAGAATCACAACTCATAGAGTGCTTATCAATGGCACCTTCTCAAAGTGGGAGGAGTACCACACATGGAGTACCCCAAGGCTCAGTCCTGGGTCCAATGCTCTTCAACATTTTTATTAATGACTTGGATGAGCAGGAACAGAGAATTCTTATCAGATCTGTGGATGACACAAAATTGGGCAGAATACCTAATACCCTGGAAGGCAGAAACAAAATTCAAAAAGATCTTGGTGGGCTTAAATACTGGGCTGAAAACAACAGAATGAAATTTAACAGGGATAAGTGGAAAGTTCTACATCTAGAGGAAAACATCACAAACGCACAGTTACAAGATGGAGGATACTTGATTCAGTAATACTATGAGTGAGAAGGATCTTGGAATTGTTGATCACAAGTTGAATATGAGTCAACAGTGTGATGTGGCTGCAAAAAATGGGAGGGGGCAAATGCTATTTCAGGCTGCATTAACAGTCTCCAAATCCCATGAAATAACTCTAGTCAGCTGTGGTTAGGCCTCATATTGACTACTGTGTCCAGTTCTGTATGCTGCACTTTAAGAAGGATGCCAACAAACTGGAGAAAGTTCAGAGGAGAGCAACAAGGACGATCATGGGACTGGAAACCAAGCCCTATGAGGAAAGACTGAAAGAACTTGGCATGTTTAGCCTTGAGAAAAGAAGACTGGGGTAGATATGATCGTACTTTTTGAAATACTTGAAAGATTGTCATACAGAGGCGGGGCAGGATGTGTTCTCGATCATCCCACATAAAAATGGGCTTAAGCTATTGTTGAATATTAGGAAAAACCTCTGAACTGCTAGAGCAGTATGACAATGAAACCAATTGCCTCGGGAGGTGGAGAGTGGACCAACACTAGATAAACTTTGATTTTTATTCCTGCATTAAGCAGAGGGTTGGACTCAGCAGCCTTATAGGCCTCTTCCAACTCCTTTATTCTATGATTATAAGATGTGATCAGATAGATTACAATATCATGTCTTTTTATGCAGTGTTCTACTAATGTGCACATGTAGTCTCATACATTGATAAAATCATACGCACACTCAAATACTTGTAAAATTGCATGTTTAGTCAATTCATGTTTTTGCTATTTTTGCTATGTCTCCAAATGCATACATGCGATGGTGAACCTCAGTACAAAAGATTCATCCTGCTCTTCTGCTTTCCCTTCTTTCTTTTTTGAAGTATTTTATCAAGGCATGTGTATACATTAATAATGTGAGTAGGTGGAAAAGGAAGAGACGAAGTGAAGGAAATAAAAACTTCAGCACGATTGAACAATCACAAGGCTCAAACCTAAATTTAGAAATGAAAAAAAGGGGGGTGGGCTTTTTTGATAGATCATTTCCTTTCAATGAGGAACTCAAAAATCTAGGAAGAAATTTGAGCAAGGATAATTTTAGAAGCATGCAAAAAAAAAAAAAAAGCAAAATATAAAAATATAAGAATGAAGAAGAACTGAGCCAGATCAAAACAAAGGCCCAGGTAGTTTGGTATTCTGTAATCATACCAATTAGTTGACTATGGAAAACCCACAAGCAGGATCTGAGTGCGATGGAATCCTCCTACTCATGTACTCTAGCAAATGATATTCAGAAGCATACTACCTCTAATACTGAAGGTAACTCACAATGACTAATAGCTGTCAATAGCTTTATTCACCTTATGCAATGCAAATTCATGAGCGGTTTTTTAACTTCCTCTTCTGCTTATTAATTCATTACCATTTTAAACGTGAAGCTGATATCTCAATGAGATACCAGCTTTCTTTCTAATTCACCTAGTCTTACTTACAGGATTAGCAGGGGGGAAAAAACCCTGTTCATATTTCAGTGTTTTGATCTGCTTGAACTAACGAAAGTTGAACGTTAATGAAAGAAAGAAATCAATCTCATACCTGAACCCTAGATTTAGTAATGGATTAAATTCTACATGAATTAATACTTTGTTGATGTATTGAGTAACTTATCATCCCCAAGTTTGAGTCTAATGAAACATATATAGAGAGCTTCTGAATCAGCTTGAGTCTGTGCAGGGCCATTCCTACCATCACATAAATATAAATATATTCTCTGCCATTATAGATCCATATCTATCTCCCAGAAGCACTTCTTCACAATCCTGGCAGTAATATATTTAATCTAACGGTATGGATGGCCCTGAACAGACTCAAATATATGTAACTTGACTTGAGAGGGTAGCAGCTTGATTTGCTATTTCACTTCAGCCCATAAAATGGTTTGGGACAGCACTGGGTCCATGCTAGTAGTCTCTCAGATAAATCCTGGCTGGCTCAAATGCCATGCTTACCCCTCCAAGCTCTTGGTCTTTGTCTCATACAAGCATATCTAGACCCCTCCCCCTTTCAACTTATCTTTCAGCTCTCATTGCACACTAAGAGCCCATCTTTTTTATATTCAGTAGATTGTTTTGTCTACTATATAGAACAATATGGGTGACCAATTTTGAATAGATCTGTTTTTATTTTTGTTTAGAACACTTCCAAACGGAACATCAAGGATTAATTTTTTTAAAAAAAAATTTCCTCCCATATAAATGGAAATTATTCCCAGATCAATTCTATCTTGTCTTGATGGCAGACAGGGAGACAGCATTAATTATATCTGTGAGAATGGCATAATCCAAATTTGGAACTGTTGCTCAGTACTCACCACCCCTCTAGTAACATTTCACTTCTCCCTCCCACGGAGGTCTTTGTCCATTTAGCATTTAGCACCTGCAGTCATATGTGAGACAGCCTGGGGAGGTATCCCCACTCACTTTGTGGCCTTTAACAATAATAAACTTTCTTTCTGATTACGCAGCAGATAAATATAGTTCTGGCAGGAACCTATAGAGCATACTGAAATATAGTCTCTCTTAGTAGACCACCCCTTATTTATTAGTTTATCTCAACTGGCACTTATACATTCACTCAGAGACTGGTGTGAATAAAAATAAAAGGTTTCATTTTACTCACAGTTCTTCTTATATAAAAACAAACATCATATTTTGCTGAAATGTTAACTTGTTACATTACTGAGCATAACTGCTTAATTTACTTCATTATTAACTTTCTGGCTGGTTACATTGCTGGCAGAACACTTCACCTTAACTGTTCACTTCCAACTCCATAACTCTAAAACACTAACAGAACACTAAATGAACTCTGTATGGAAAAATGCAACAAAAAGAATCCAAGGTAGAAAGGGAACAAATAGCTGCTACTGAGTTGATTGACATTCACTGCAGCTCCCTCCCAGCCAAAACCTCTAAAAGGCATCATATGAGAGTGCAATATATCAAACAAGATGTATGCTCCCCATTTGTCATGCACATTCTGTACAAACGCCACTCACCCAGCCAACTATACATTTAGGCTGCTGTATTTTATCACAGATAACCACCCCCACATGTTTCCCAGTTTTGGGGGTTGCCTCTATTAATTGTGCCTTCCAGCCAGTGGCACCTTAACTCTGCTGGTTTTATTTAAAATAATATAAACCATCTGACCATGTATTTAGTCAATACATTGATATTATGTGGAAAGAAATATATTAAGGAAATTATTAGGGATTTGTTTTTCTTGGAATACAGATTCCAGAATGCTCCATCTTGGGAGTCCTACTGGACAGACAGACATCTAAGGCTCCCAGCAAGCACTGGAGCAGCTTCCTTTTTGAACTGGAAGCCAGGCAGTGCTTAGGCCTATGCTAAGCCACAAGCCTTGCTGTGTAGGGCTTTCTCCCAGGTGAGCCACATTTAGATTGTTGTATGTATTTTCTGTCAGATGGGATCCCCAAAATGGAGAATTGTGGGGTTTGTAGTCCAGAAAAACAAATGATACACTCCATGAAAGTACTGTTTAAGACTCAAGCAGTGCCTTCTGGCAATGGCTGTAAGGACTTGTTTGCTATCTAAACCTAATTTTAAAAAAAATATGATGCAAAAGTTTATTTTTGGATGAAACAAAAAGAATTTATTTTGAAGCAACAAGTAGACAGGGGGAAGGAAAACGTAAGTCTTTCAATACATAGCCACAAGCAAAAATGTTATATTTCTTCAGCATGTATAGATACATGCCACACTCCATAGACCACTCTCTGTCGCACAAACACCTCTCAATCAGACTCTCAAAGCATTTCCCCAAACCAACTGCCATTTCTCTCATATCTCATTCCCTATTCATTCTCACCAACCAATCAGCATCCAGCACCACACATAAGTATTCCATCACCCATCCATCACTCACTTCAGCACTCTGCTTGTGCATGCAATTCCAACATGCATACTCCTACATAAATAACAAACAACATGCATATACAACACCCACACGTACTGATATCACCACATTATGCATTTTGTGTAACCTGTAAATAAATCCTGTTCTGTTTCCCAGTAAAGAAGTTGTGTGCACATATATCTACTCATCTGCAAATAAGTCAGTGGGAATCACCTCTGTGTAAACAGGCATGGAACTGGCTAGCAGCATATCATGCTATCAATTACATGTGAAGATGCAACCAGAAGAACCCTGCCTTCAGGAGGTTCGATCATTTTTTCCCACTTGACGAATAAAGAGTCAATAGTAAATGGATGATGTTGACATTGATTGGTAACTTAGTCTGCACTGTGACATGTAAATTATGATTATTTCAGGCTGGCTACACTGGAGTTTATTCAGCACTGTAGCCTCCTGCTAGGACAATCGGGATCACTCTAAAAGAGTTAACTACATTATATTCTAGTTAGAATGATTCAACCTGTCCCTACAAATACTTGTAGGAGCCTTGTGGCACAGTGGTTAAACTACTGTACTGCAGGCAAAACTGTGCTCATGAGTCATGACCCAGGGTTCAATCCCAAGTAGCCGGCTCAAAGTTAACTCAGCCTTCTATCCTTCCGAGGTTGGTAAAATGAGTACCCAGCTTGCTGGGGGGGGGGGGGCAATGTGTAGCCTGCAGAATTAACTTGTAAACCGCCCAGAGCTTTAAGAGCTATGGGGTGGTATATAAGCATCACACTTTGCTTTTTACTATACAAATACTAAAAAGGATCAAATAAATACCATACAAAAAAACATAAGCAACATCAAAACACATTCAAAGCAGTAAGGTACAACAATCTGTTTAAAAAACCCACTTAGGCATCTGATCACTGAGGGAAAACTTGCCTGAAAAGAAAGGTTTTTGCCTGCTTGTAGAAGGACAGTCAAGCTGGGGCTAGCGTCACCTCCTCTGGGAGGGAGGTCCAAAGTCTGGAAGCAGCAACAGAGAAGGTTGTACCCACCAAATGCACTTGTGAAGGTGACAGGACTGAGAGAACGCCCGCTCCAGATGATCTTATCATTCGAGCAGGTTCATTAAGGAGGAATTTAAGCATGTCCAAATTTCTTCTCCTATCAGTGATCTGTTTTACTTGCATTAGCAGATTATCTGCACTTCTCTGGCTCTATAGTCTGAATGTGCAAAAAGCTTAAGGGATTCTACTGTAGAGCTGCCCAAGGGCTATTACAAGAAAAGGCTACTTGCTTTCCATGCCATCTTAAGAATGTGCTGAGATATTGCAGGGATGGTGTGAGTTTCTTAGAGCAGCCATGTGAACATTCAGGCTTGATTAGATTGTTCTACTCAAGCCCAAATGTTCCAAAGCAACACCTTTTGTCTCTGTTGACCACAGGTACTGCTGTGGATATAGTTTGCCCCTATTTCAACACTATCCAGTGTATGCCATGTTAGCTAAGAATACAGGAAGCTGCCTTGTCCTGAATCAGAACACTGATCTATCTAGCCCAGTATCCTCAACACTGACTAGCAGTAACTCCCCAGGGTTTCAGGTGGGATCCTTTCCTAGTAGTACTAGGAGATCCCTTTTATTCCCTGGTGGCCTCTCATCCGAAATCAAGCAAGATTGTTTTCGTTCAGACCAGGTTTGTATGGATTCTATTTCCACTGAATGCTGGATCATACTATTCCACATACAATGCTGCATCATACTATGCCTTATATTATATTTTACATACTAAAAAAATGAGAGGCAGTCACTGCTCTCTTGGTTCCCTTTACTCTTTTGTTGTTGTTGTTTCTTTTATTCCATAGCCACTTCTTGGCTTTTTATGTTCTACACAGATTCCTCACAGATTGCCATTCCATGAATGGGACTGAAGCAAGTAAAATGCCAGTCCCTTTGAGTTCAGCTAATTTTCACTATAAATTACCACATACTATGTATGCAGCCAGACTTTCATTAGGCTCAAAGCCAGCCTGAACAAAGCCCTTGACCTTTTGAAGAGTCCAGCAAAGAAGACTACTGATTCATTCATCACACATTGATATTGATGTCTTAATGGCTGCACATATCCTGAGACTATGCAGTAAAGCGTAGCAGAATCTTTGTAAGGGACAAGTGACATCTCTGCCCCATAGTACATCAGCAAAGGTCATCATTCTCTCTAGATCTTCCTTCAGGTTTTAAAGTTTTCACCACTGTCTGCAATGGTGGTTTTTTTTTTTTGTCTGACTTTGATATTTAATTTTTGGCCTTCTGTAAAATGGAGGAAATAAGGGAGCAATGCTGAGGTCACAACAGGCAGTGCATCAAATTTATTGCCCTGCTTCAAAAGTTCAGAGGTATTACTAGAGTCATTATGAAAGGGGAAATAGCTAGAGAGGTGCTTCTTATAATAGTTAGGATTAAGTGAAATTTGCAACTGCTGACTGAGACACAATATTTGTTTTTAGCCAGATTCTGTACATTTTCTCGCAGTCCTCCATTCCACACCTGTTCTGTGATATTCATGGAGGATTTAATATGAGACACAACTTGTGAACAAGCAAAATACAGCAAAAAGAAAATATTGTGGCACTTTTGAGACTAGCAGATTTATTTCTGTTGGAGCATTCATGGATTGTTCAGGTACGAGCATAGTAATAGACAGAGAAGATGAATAGTGGCTCAGCTACTCAGTGGGGGTGGGAAAAATGATAACAGACAACAAAGACAAGGCAGAAGTGCTCAATTCCTACTTTAGCTTGGTTTTCTTCTAAAAGAGAGTCTATGTGAAGTACACGTGGAGGGGGCAGGACTGCAGTTTGACCTTTTATAAAAAATAGTCAGGAATAGCTCATTACTCTGAATGAGTTCGAATCTCCAGGGCTGAATAAACGGCATCCAAGACTATTGAAGAAACTGGCTGAAGAACTCTCAGAACCACTGTCTATTATTTTCTTGAAATGATGGAAGATGGGTGAGGTGCCAGATGATTGGAAGATGGCTAATATTGTCCTCATCTTCAAAAAGGGTGAAAATGAGGAACCCGGAAAAAAGAGGTTACTTACCTATAACTCTGGTTCTTTGAGTGGTCATCTGTGAATTCACACTAATGGGTTAATCTGCGCCTGCGCAGAGCAGCCTCTGAACTTTCTAGCTCGAGCACATGGCGCCGGGACCTCCCACACGCTGGCTATAACTCCGGCCCGGCACCGAGTGCCTCAGTTCCTAAGAACTGCCCGCTGCTGCACATCATGCAACAGCACACGTGACGGACAGCGGGGAGGAAGGGCGGGGAGTGTGAATTCACAGATGACCACTCGAAGAACCAGAGTTACAGGTAAGTAACCTCTTTTTCTTCTTCGTGGACTCTGTGAATGCACACTAATGGGTGACTAACAAGCTCACTTACCCGGAGGAGGGACATCACGAAAGCACTGAAGACAGGACAGCATGACACACCACAGCCTCAGCCTTGGCCCGGACATCAAGGCGGTAGTGACAGGTGAAGGTGAATGGTGTGGCCCATGTAGCAGCCCTACATATGTCCGCAATGTCCACCCCTCAAAGAAATGTAGTTGAAGAGGTTACTGCCCTTGTTGAGTGGGCCTTAACTGTGCCTGGGAGAGGAACCTTAGCTAGCTGGTAGGCAAGGCATATGGTCGCCACAATCCATCTGGAGATGGTTTGGGAAGTAGCCAGCGCCCCCTTAGAGGGGCCATGGAAGGTTACAAAGAGTCTTTTCGAGGTACGGAAGGTGGCAGTTCGGTGAACATAATAAGAGAGAGCCCGCTTAACATCTAAGGAGTGCAGCACTCTTTCCAGTGGTGAGGTGGGTGTTGGGAAGAAGGTGGGCAGAACAATCGGCTGACTTAAATGGAAATAAGATGACACCTTAGGTAAGAAGGAGAAGTCTGGGTACAGGGTCACCTCGTCAGGGTGAAACTGGAGGAATGGAGCGTCCATCCTTAAGGCAGCTATCTCCCCTGCCCTTCGAGCCGAAGTGATTGCGAGAAGAAAGGCGGTCTTCAAGGTCAAAAGATGGTCTGACACTGAAGCTAAGGGTTCAAATGGAGGCTTCATAAGCCTACCAAGGACCAGATGGAGTGACCACAGTGGCGTGAGAGGCCTGTAGTCCGGGCGCATGTTCCTCAGCCCACGCAAGAATTGTTTCAGCGTAGGGTGTTGAAAGAGTGCAGCTGCCTGAGAGGAATGTGGCTGATGGGCCACTATAGCTGCCATATACACCTTTAAAGTTGATTGGGAGAGATCACGCTGAAACAAGTGAAGTAGAAAGTGCAGAACTACATCAAGGGATGTTGGGCTGACTGGTAAGTGACGGGACGTCGTGAACTTACAGAAAGCTTTCCACTTGTAAGCATATGTCAGAGAGGTGGAGCATTTACGGGCCAGACTAAGAACCTTGGCTATAGATGGGGAAGCCTCCATGCCGTGAGGTGAAGAGACTGCAGGTCCGGGTGGAAGATCCTGCCCTGGTCCCAGGTCAGCAGGTGGGGAAGAAGTGGTAGCCTGATGAAATCTGATGCTCTGTCTCGGAGCACCGAGAACCATGGCTGGCGGGGCCACCAGGGGACTATGAGGATGGCATCCGCATTGTCCTGCTGAATCTTTACAATGGTTCTCTGTAAGAGTGGGATAGGAGGGAACATGTACAGCAGGCACGCTGTCCAGCTCACCATAAAGGCATCCCCCAGAGAGCAGCGGCCTAGACCCACCCTGGAGCAGTAGATCTTGCATCTCCTGTTTTGAGTCACAAAGACATCCAGCTGTGGGGTACCCCAGCAATGGCAGAGCCATTAGAAAATGGTGTCGTCCAGGGAGCACTCGTGGGAACAGGACTGGAGCCTGCTGAGGTGGTCTGCCAGTGCATTTCCCTCGCCTGCCACATGGACTGCAACTGGGTAGATGTGGCGTGCAACACACCACTCCCAAAGGTCGACAGCAAGATAAAGCAGGTGGAGCAAGTGGGTGCCTCCCTGCTTGTTGATGTAGAATACTGCTGTCGTGTTGTCTGTCGCAACCTGGACCACCCAACCAACCAGGAGGCTTTCGAACGCTCAAAATGCTTTGGTGACTGCCAGAAGTTCCAACTAGTTGATGTGCAAGTGTTTTTCTGCTGATGACCAGAGGCCATGGATGGTATGAGAGTTTATGTGAGCACCCGAGCCTGTTAGGCTGGTGTCTGTGGTTACTTGAATGGACGGAGACAGCTGGCCAAAGGGTCTTCCTATCAGAAGGTTTGAAGGACGGCTCCACCAAGTTAACTGAGTGGCGAGCTCGGGTGTGACCTGTAGACACCTGGTCGGAGGGTCCAGTACTACTGAAAATAGTGAGAGGAACCACGCCTGGAGTGACCTCATTTTCAGGTGGGCATGCTGCACCACAGCTGTGGTGGATGCCATGAGGCCAAGTAACCGCTGAACTTGGGAGGCTGGTACCCTCGCATCTGGGCCAAAAGAGCATAGCACGGACTCAATTTTTGAGATCCTGTCTAAGCGGAGAGAGGCTCGACCCGACAAGGCATCTAGGGTTGCCCCAATATAAGCCACTCGCTGAGTTGGGCAGAGTGTTGATTTCTCCAAGTTGACCTTCAGGCCTAGAGTCAACAGCAGAGATAGAGTTAATGCCGTATGCCTCTCTGCCTGCAATTCAGACTGCGCTACCAGCAACCAGTCATCCAAATAGGGGAACACCGTGACACCCTGGTGATGTAAATGTGCTACCATGGGGTCCATACACTTGGTGAGAACTCAAGGTGCAGTGGACAATCCAAAGGGAAGGGCCTTGAACTCATAAGTTACTCCTCCAACTGAAAACCTGAGAAAACACCGATGATCTGATCTGATGCTAATATGAAAATAGGCATCCTTCAAATCTATTACTGTGAACCAGTCATCTTGCCTAAGCATGTGAATGGTGGCCTCCAAAGAGACCATACGAAAACGCCTAGGAGTAATATACCAGTTCAGGTTGCGGAGGTCAATGATGGGGCAGAGCCCCCCGTCCTTCTTTGGGATGGTGAAATATCCAGAGTAAAATCCTACTGACACATTGGGATGATGTAAATGGATAATCACATCTTTCTGAAGCAAGGCCCTGATTTCATCTTCCAAAGGAGGAGAGGGAGTGGTAGACAAGAAGTGGCCAGTGATGGGAAGACTATCAAACTCAATGGTGTAGCCTCTGGCTACAATGGAAAGAACCCAGGAGTCCAATGGAGCACCAGGAGTGAAAGAAGAGGGCAAGGCAAACAGAAGGGTCAACTATAGACAAAGTAAAAGTGTCAAAGCGGCTGTCTGGTTTTACGGTCCTGGCAGCGCACCTGCTTACGTGGGTGCTGCCTGCCAACTTGCCTGGTTGATGAAGGTGGAAATCCAGAGCTTTGAGGCCTTCGGCGGTCCTGAAAACCCCTCTGTTGATAAGGCCGGCGCCAGGAACCCCTGGGGTGGGAGTGCTGAGCAGAGTAAGATCTGGCTGTCTTCCTTAGCTTCAACAGGTTATCGAGGATGTTATCTGTTTTTTCATCAAAGAGGCCTAGTCCATTGAATGGCATGTCCTCTATTCTTGCCCTTGCATCCTCAGAGATCCCTGCAGAATGGAGCCAGGCATGGCAATGGAGGGAAACAGCAGTGGCCAGTTGTTTAGAAGCCGTATCCAGCGTATGACACGCCACAATATGCTCCTGTTGAGCCAACCCCATGGCCTCCTGATGGTAAGACAGGCCTTGGGTCCTGACATCTTCAGGAGCCGCCTCAAGAATGGGTAACGCCAAATTCCAGAGGTGGCGGTGATATGCCCCCATGGCTGCCAAATAGTTGGCGACCCTGAGGACCAAAGAAGCCAATGAATACATCCTGTGGCCAATGATGTCTAGTTTACGTCCCTCCTTGTTATTGGGTGAGGACGCTGAGCGATCACGAGCTCTATTTTGAGTGGCGTCCACCACAAAGGAGTTTGGTAACGGGTGTTTCAGGAGGAAGTCGGTATTTTCCCCATAGATCTTATACATGTTCTCCACCCTTCTAGGGATCTGATATGAGGAGAACGGTTTCACCCAGGACTCCCTCATGAGCTTGGACAAGGATGGTATGAAACCGAGCCTGAGAGGAGGAGACTGGTTGTGGGTTATGTCCTCATAAACTTTGTCTGTCTTCTTTGCTGTAGGCTGTTCGACATCGAGCTCAAGGACCTTGGCAAAGTGAAGGATTAGCTGAGAATAAGAGAAGTAGTCTTCGGATGGCGAAGGAGGATGATTTCCCACAATATCTGATATTGGCGTGGGAATATTGGGAGGTGAGTCTTCCTCACCCTCAGACACCAGAGAATCTGAGTCCAAGGAGTCCTGATCCACAGAGGGAGAGTAGGGTGCCAATGCCAGATGAAGGATGGTAAGCTCCCCCCTCGGCTCGGGCTTGCAATGAGCCTGCATCCGTCCTAGCAGAAAGGTGTGAGCGGTCCAGGTCCGGGCGTTCACCCTTCAGGTATGACGCCAACCGAGACAGACGCTTAGCACTTCTACCGGCAGTGGGATCTAGAGGCAAGTGCCTCTTACAAGGTCGAGGCGAAGGCGGAAGAGAGTAATCTCCCTCGGCGTTGACAACATAGTCCTCCCATCCTCAATGTTGAGGGGGGGATGGAGAGAGAGACAGTGAATAGTAATTGGTAAAACCTTTGCAAAAGGTGCACAAAGCTGGCTGGTGCTCCTCTCCGAGGCAAAACAAACACCGAGAATGCCTGTCAGAGAGGGGAATCTTGTTAGAGCAGACCTCACACCTCTTGAAGAGGCCCGGCGAGGCCATAAACTCCACAATTGGTTAATATAACTAACAGTCCATTTTTATTCTTTCAGATAAAGATTCACGGGAAGAAGAATGGTCGACAGTCCGAAAACAAAGCCAGGGAGGTCCAATAATAGGTAAGGTAAGTAAGAGTTTTTTGCAAGACGCAGAAGTTCCAAATGAAGCTGCTGCAGCAGCGGCAAGAAAGGAACTGAGGCACTCGGTGCCAGGGGCGGAGTTATAGCCAGCGTGTGGGAGGTCCCGGCACCATGTGCTCGAGCTAGAAAGTTCCGAGGCTGCTCTGCGCAGGCGCAGATTAACTCATTAGTGTGCATTCACAGAGACCACGAAGAAGAACTACAGATATGAAAACTTGACTGACGTCAGTCCTGGGGAAAATTCTAGAGCATCTATCTGAGGTGAACAAAGATGTTCTGTGTCTCTACTGGAGATGCTTGCAAGAGCAATGTGAGTGTGGAGACACAGAAGCAAATACAGACTTGAGTAGAAGGTAATAGCAGAACAAAATGGAAAACAATTTGTTGTTTTAGAATTTTTTAAAATGAAAATAATGATTTTTGGAAAATGAAATTCATGAACCTCCTCCCATTACAAAATGTCTTCTTTATTTTGTATTTTTAATTGTTGTTAGCAAGTTAATGGGAAGAAAGGGAAAGGTTTTGCCATTTCCTTGAAACTTTAAAACAAGCAAGCTGGAGAATGGGAGTAAAATCACCTATGAGGTTTTTCACCTTCATTCTAGATGGATAAAGTTTTTAGTGTAGAAGTGCAAATTTGAATGTCAATTAAAATGAATGTAAATATTTAAAAATCTCCTTTTGAATGTAAACTCAATTTAGTTAGATTTTTTAGCTTATAAACAATTTACTTTTGGCCATTTTTCCTTATCTTTGCCAATCTCTGTTCTGTACAATTACTAAACTGCAGTAATGTTGTTTACAGAAGTAAATATTTCAGAAGACTGGATGGATCAACCATCAGCAAATTGCTATATTTGTCTCAAGAATATATTAGCTTCTTTGGAATACATATATGTTGCACAACTCTAGATGACATTATCTAAAAATATATGAATATCTCAACTAATTTTTCCTCCCATCTATCTATATTCTTGATTTAACCAATTTACTTTACAGTGATTAAGTAAATAATCTATATGGCAACAAATTTCTTATTCTCTAGTGAATAATCTTAACTCAAGATTCCTAATGCATCAGCATTTCTTAATTTTTAAGGAAAAATATGCTTACACAAACATCACCTGTCAGGATGACATGAGACATAAGTGAGATATTTTAAAAACTGGCTGCTGTTTCACTTACTTGAACACACTAAAAACATTCTTTGTTTGCTAATAGCCTTCCATTTTAGCCCATTAAAATGTATTTTATTTTATAATTTACAAAATGCAATTAGTACAGAATTCACTAAAAATTTGGGCTGGGGAAAAAGTGTTGGCAGGAATGAGAAACTGTTACACTGAAGTTGTGTTTTGTTTTGTTTTTATGAACGATATAAGTTTTGGAAAGAGTGAGTGGTAGACTGGCCAAGAGAATAAGTGGAGAACATTAGTGACAAGCAATGATTCAAGATATGGAACAAGAGGTCCTAAATTCACTGTGATAGCACTGTAATCTGTTTTCTAAAATGCAGGGTGTGATCAGATGGCTACAAAGGAGGACCTCTGATCACACCAGATAGGGTTGTTTTAATGCAACTGATCTAGCTTAAAATGACCCTTTCATCAGCTGGGAAATCACTTCAGCCCAGCCCCCCAAAGTAGAAGCTCTACAGCTGGACCAAAAAGGTACCACTTAATCATGGATCATGATTGGGCTGAAGCACATTTCTCTGTACATTGTGTGACCACCAGGAAATAGATTGCTCCACAAACAGTTAAAATTGCAATTTATTTCCCTGTCTGGTCACACCTTCAGTCCTATGCATGTCTGTTCAGATGAACATTGAGAAAGAGAGAGAGACTATGCCTTTCTGGCAAATTGTACATCCCAGATTGACATTAGTTCAAGGAGCAGACTTTCCTATGTACCCATGGAAATCCTATTCTTGGAAAAGCTTCTTCATTCACTTCCAAAATAAAATTGATTCTTTGAGTAACAGACTGCTGTCCTCCATAGGAACCCTAACCACCACATTCCACTTCAGTGGGAGTTGATATTATATTAGATTTTCTTTCAAGATTCATTTACATAGAATTCCTTCAACCAGTGGGGTCCCAGGATGCTACCAGAATTCAGGGCAGAATATGAGCGGATAGTATCACTGGTCTGATCACAGTAAATTACTTACAGTTCAACTATGTGGTTGAACTGTGGCTTTTTGTCTAGTGCCTATGGGTTGTTACATGACTGCATTTTTGCTTGTGTACATTTAAAAAAAATACCATATGTAAGATTCTGAGATGGGGGCAAGCATCTCTCTTTGCCCCACCCCGCCCCAGACACCCATGCTAACAAGTAAGCAAACCATAGCTATCCTTTAAATCCTTTCTTGATACAATACTACAAAGTGAATAGTATTATAAAGGGTACAGAAAGGAATTAAAGTGCAGCTCACTAGTTGCAGCCACACAGTCTTCTCAAGCCTGATCGGCTGACAAAGATTAAAGGGGTCACCTGGACAATTTATCTGCACTGAATCAAGGGAGTCCTCTTTTCACACCCAGCATGAAACAGGGAAGAGCTGGGGAACCATTAACAAGATGGTCCCCACTCCATCTATGCAGTGCTCTTGGTAGTGATGTTTGCCCTCATGCCCAGCAAGTATACCAGGGCTCCCTGGAACTGAGGAGCTTTCAGCCAGGACCTGTTGAAACCCGCTGGTCTTGGCAGATTATTTAGGCACTCAGACAGTTGCATTTGGCATTCAAGCTGAAAGCAAGAGAATTAAGTGTGTGGCAGAGATTGTGTTCATTTAGCTGCCTATTTTCCTACGATTGTGATGTCTACATTTGCTCCTTGCTTACACCAAACCCAAACCCTGGAGTGCCTCTTGTGAATCAGGAGGGACATTTCATGACACTGTAGAAATGTTCCAAATTGCAGTCCAGATTGCACTGGCACAGGCAGAACAGTGCTAAAGCATTGCCCTACTGCTGCCCTTTAAGGGTCATGGTCTTGGATCACACTATGTTATAACTTCCAATAAATAGTGACTTTTTAATGATCACTGTTCATCGTGAAAGGCAGGAAGACAAACGAGCACATAGTCGTGGAAGGTCACCTTATCACTTTCTGAATGGTGAACGCCTCCTGAGGAAGTGGCAGCAGTGTGTCAACGGCACAGACTCATCATTGGAGAGTTCTCCAGGAGGTCAAAAATTGCATCTAGCAGAAAATGAAGGACGCCTTGAGGAAGACTGAAACTACTGTTGTTTAAACAGAAGACTGCACAGGGCAATGCAACTAGGGATCAATTCATAGGACTTTTCATGTCTTAATTTGTTTTTAATTGAGCCAACACATGCTGGATTCTTGTGAGTGAATATCATGTAAAGAATGTGTTGCTACAACACATAGGGTTCAATTTTCTATACCACTGTAATCATTCTTTTTCATGAGTTTGCCATTTCATTTCACCTGCAGAGAGTGGCACATGGCAAAAACTGCCATTGACTGGTGTGACACAGGAAATAAGCCAAAAGGACCACCACCTTCCACACATGTCTGTCCAGACCTTACAGTCACAAGCTGGGGTCACCCCATGTGTTTGACAGGGACCCGATTTGTGGGTGGTGCCAGGGCCATTGCCATACTGGTTGTCTGCATTGTGTGTGCTCTTGTGCAGTCATGAGGTTCTGGGGAAAGCCCTGCTGGCTGTCTAATCCAGGGGTGGCTGACACCACTTGGTGGAAGAGTCCCCAGCCATGATTGGTGGTGGGGATTTAAAACCCCTCCTGTGGTCCTCTCCAGAAGTCACCTACATGGAAATCTGCCACCCACCCAACCCTCTTTTTTAATTGCATTATAGTGTTAGCTTACAATGTAGATAAATTCTGATAACTTTCTGTTTTGTGTTATATTGCCTTGCACAATTGTCACTGCTTGGTTGGCAACCATTCGGGGTGATTGGATGCATAGGAACAGATCTGCAGAAAGGGAAATGGGCATTTGGCCTTATTCCAGGCAAGTGATTATTCCCATCCTCAATTATGATGGGGGAGAGAACTGACAAAGACTGTTCTGTCAGAGTACCCCACTGGCTGTCAGAGTACCCCACAATGAAACCAAGAGGTCTCCCCACACACTAGTGGATGTGTGCCCAGGGGGTGCATATTGTTGGTCAACAACTCTATGGTTAGCGAGTGATGTGCTGGGATGAGCGCAGCAGATCAAGTGACAGGTGGGTTGTCTGATCTGGGGATCTGTTCCTTATGCTGTGCCAATACTGTGCTGCTTCAGGCAACTCAAGTGGTGGCCTTTTTTACCCTCTACTTACTACTCATTTTTATCACTACTTATTACATATCTAATAAACTATTAGTTGGTATCAAAGTGTGTATGTCCATTGGGGGGGGGGGGGCAGGAGGTTTCTCCAGTTGTCTAACCTGGGACTGTAATGGAAGGACCTGCTCTGTTCTGGAATTGCTGGCTGAAAGAGGCTAAAAAGTCTCTCCCCGTTGTCTTTCTACCGGTAGAGACATATACTTTTTTAGTGAAGCAGGGGTTGCTGAAATGCATCTTATATTTTTGTTTTTAAAATTGTATTTTCAAATTGTTATACTTGTATTTATTTTTCTTTAACTTGGTTAAAAGAACATGGAAAAACAACACAAAAGTAACTATACAAGTCTTTCACCAGGAATGCATAATCTGATTATATATAGTACCTTCTCACCATTGCAATCTGCCTCAGATTAGAATATGGCATTTTTTAAATTGAATTCTAATTTCCCCATATGTACCACTCTCCAGAGGAAGCTGGGAACTAACTCAAATAAAGAAGTAAGACCTGGAGATCTTTACCAGTAACATCCTGTCCTCTAAAAATCACAGAGGCAGAGATCAGACAGATATTATTCCCATCTGTAGCCTCCTGTATTTGCAATACTATGAAGTTTCTCCTGTAGCCCCTGCTTTATGTTGGGATGGATTTGTAGTAGTTTCCTCCCCTTTTCAACCTCTACATGAGAACAATGGGCTGCCACCACTTAACAAAAGAACTCCTTTCCATCAGACACCCAAGAAGAATTCTGATGTAAGGTCTCTGTCCCCCCCCCCCCCCCGAAGCCCACTGTGAGATCTGTTTCTTTCCTCTATATTGCTTCCTGAATAGAAAAGCAAAGCTCTAAAAATTTATTTCCCTAAATGGGAAAATCTGGTTTCCATGTAGAGCGGATAGGAAACTTGGACAAGATTGATTAATAAGAAGGAAGCAAGCTTTCTTATACATAAGGAAGACATCAAAACAGTTTAAGAAGCACATTGAAAGCAGAATACAAATATGAGGCTCTTTGCCTGGCATTGCTTAATGAAATAAAACATGTTATGAATGTCAGTTACAGCCATAAGGAAATAAAGATACAATTTGTAATGCATCTCAATTATATGGGTTTCTACGTTACTCACTGCCATGAGTCTTCTCATGTTTCCTTAGGGTCTACTGCCATTCCTCCAGCAGAGATTCAGTATCCAAGAGTTGCACAGCTGGGTTGCTAGTTTAAAGGTTCATGAGCATGAACAATTTTTATTGCATAATACCTGTGATTCCTCATCAACAGCATAATTGAAATCATTGCCCACCCAGTGCAAGATATTATCTATCTATCTATCTATCTATCTATCTATCTATCTATCTATCTATCTATCTATCTATCTATCTATCTATCTATCTATCTATCTATCTGTCTGTCTGTCTGTCTGTCTGTCTGTCTATTTTATTTTATGCCACTTTCTCCTGATGCAATGTGATATTGGATACTGGCCAAAATCCAGTACTATGCCCATTGTCCAATAAAATGGGATTCAAGGAGGGCTCTTTCAGCCTCTTTTAAGCATGCTGAAACACTGTCTTGCTGCAAGGAGGCATTCATCATGTGCTTTGCTCACTCATCCTATCCTTCCCTGTCAGTTTTTATAAGCCAAAAAGGAAAGTGTCCAGTGTAAATATGGTGGGCCTCACTTTTTCATGGGACGCAAGCAGCTGTGAATGTTTCAACACACGCTCTGCTGTTGTAGTAGGTGTTATTCAGAAGTCTCCTCCTCTCCATGCTGGAATACCAGGATGTTAGATTCATTAAGACATCTCATTAAGTTGACAGTCTACATTGATGAATACAACAATTTAATGAGCATTCTTTACAGTGGCTTCCATTGAAATCCACAAACACCAGCACAGCTTCAACAAAAAAGAAGGAAGTCTAAAAATCAACAAAGCCTGGCTCCCAGCACTGAAAAATACAGCCTGAAAAAAGGTCAAAGAACTCTACCCAGCCACAAGGACCGGTGATCACTGCACACAAAAGACTAGCTAACTAATCACAGTGACAGATCATCTCCCCCCACCCCTTATCACAACAATACACCCATAACAAAAAACACCCTGATCACCCAATCTCCTGAACAGGACAAAAAGCTGATCCCACAGCTACAAATACTCAACTATCCCACATACTACACCAGAACACAGACGGAGTTGTAACCCCTGTCCTCTGAAGATGCCGGCCACAGAGACTGGTGAAACGTTAGGAAGAAAAACCTCCAGAACATGGCCAAATAGCCCAAAAAACCTACAACGACCATCGGATCCCGGCCGTGAAAGCCTTTGAGAATACATTCTTTACAGTCTTAATACAAATCCTACTGCAATCTTTACTACCACACTTTTGGTATTATTGGTGCCTGGAGCACCCACTTTTAACACCAATGACAGCAGTCAAGATGTTTTACAAGAGACTTTCTTCTGCTTGCTACCATTTACACTTGTTGAAAAACAACCCTGACAATTTCTTTCTGTTTGGATAGAAGTAGTTCACTGATGCAAAAAGGAGTCAGTTTCTGGGATTTTCCCTTCCTTGAGGTCACTTGAGAATGGTAGTGAGGAGAAGAGGGTATCCTGTAGACCAGTCCCCAACCCCCGGTCCGCAGCCCGGTGCCAGTCCGTGGCCTGAGCCAGACCGGGCCGCAGAGACAGACCTCCCTCCACCCCCCGCACAGCCCATTTGTGCCTGTGCCTGAGTGCGAGCGCGCCTGTACAAGCGCCCCTGCTCCTTTGTGCATGCGCACGAGTGTGCACGTGCCCGTACGAGCGTCCCCCGCTCCTTTGCGCATGCGCATGAGTGTGTGCATGCCTGCACGAGAGTGCACACACTTTTTCACGCATGCGCGCGCGCATGGGGCACCCTGCCTTCCCCAGCCAGTCCGCGGGGCTAAAAAGGTTGGGGACCATTGCTGTAGACCATCTTGACTGCTGTCATGGGTGATATCAACATCCAGGTTGCTCTTTGCTATGTAAAGCTTGGCATCCTTTTTCCTGTTGCCAACACAAGCACAATATTGCGCAGAAATATTGAACCATTTCCTGTCTTTTTGAATCATGGATATAGAAGCACAATATCCCACATTCATCAACCATAGGGTTTGGTTTTTTGTTGTTGTTGAAGAATTGAATATTAATTTATTTGAAGAATTGATACTCCACTCTTCAGCTGAAGGGGCTCTCAGAGCAACTTTCAGATGAATTACACTGCAAAGAGACACAGCATAAAATTTTTAAGGAATTTGGAACAAGAACTAGTTCATTGAACTGATTCCTCTTTTAATTACCAATGCAAGGTATGTAGGACTTAATAATGAAGCAGTTAATAATGATGCTATTTTCTTAACCCTGGACAAATCATGTCAGTGCAATGAGAAAATCCAGGCTGCTGTTACTCTGGCATTGGGAACTCTCTGTTCCTCTTTTGTGGTGGTCTCTTGCTATGCCGTTCTCTATGGCAATGTCTGGCTCCATCCTCCAAAATGTCATAAGATCTGTTGCTCTGTCTGCCACCTAGATGTATAAAGGAGGTCCAGAAGTTCACACTGCTCGGGAAGAGATAACAGTGCGAGTCTGATTATACAACTGACAATAAAACCAAGCAGGAAAGATTAAATGGATCCAGAACATGGAGTGAGAGAACACGATGCAGTAATGAAGACAAAGTTAGCAGGCCTAGTTACTGCCTGGACCCATGGTACACTTCTTTGAGTCCCATTATGTTTGAAAGGCAGATGATAAATAATGACTTGAAACAACTAAATAGTTTCAATAGACAGAAAGACTAACAGACAGGCTGATATACATTAACAATTTAAAATCATTAGAGCAGGATGTGAAGCGGATGCCAGTAGGGGCTCCCTTGGCAGTCTGTCTAGCCCTGGCCCAGGCCCTGGAGAGAGTGATGGCACAGTGGCTCAAGTGGAAATGGAGGCTGGAGAGGCAAAAGTCTGGGATAGCGAGACACAGACAGAAGCACTGCCCAGCTAAACTGAAAAGGCACCACCAGCTAGTGGAGGCAGTTGGGAAGGCAAGGAGAGTCCCCTAAAAGAGAAGGGGGGGAAAAGATGTCTAGCTTGGTGATGGGTGATATAAAACGCACCCTGGAGGATGTGGAAATGTCAGAGAGGGAAGAAACGGATGAGAGAGGAAGTGTCCACAGACAGGGAAGAACAGGGAGCCTAGGGAGATGCCCAGGAGGAGTTAGGCAAAGTTTATAACATGGCGGAAGAGGAAGACCTAGAGCCAGAGGTTGAAAGGAATTATGTTATAAAGGATGGGGGGTTTGGTACAGCTGAGTGCCTAAAGTAGAAGGGGAGAAGCACCAACACTTGAGGACACCACCACACCTACACTATTGGGGGGGGGGGGCATTGCCAGAGGCAGGGTTCATGACCTGAGTTGGGCCAAGGGAGCCAACACTGGTGCAGCTGCAATGCTGGAGGAGGAAGCAACAGAATGAGTGCCAACATCACCTTCTGGAACAGCAGTAGCAGCAGCCATCCCAGACCTATCCCCTGTCAAGGCCCAAAGGCCCCCATATTCCTGACCCTCAACTGCAGGAAAAGAGAAGACCCCTGTTCCTCTGAACCTCCAGCTTTGGCATCACATGTCGCCAACCAGAAAGCTAGGCTAGAAACTCACAAACCCCAATGCAGTTAACTTGGAGTGTGGAATAAACCCAGATTGAGCCAGAGCTCATTTAGGTAACTAGCCTTGGAGTTGGCCAGCCATGAGAACCAGCCTTTGTTGAAACCCCGGTCCAAGTTCTTATAAACCCTTCTTTGTTTGAAGCACCTGCTGTCCACACTGCTTTCCTTCTGCAGTGAGTTACCTCTTGATCAACCAAGTGATGAGAATCAAAGGAGCTGCATGATATGGTACCTTTCTGCCAATGCGGTGTTGCACATAGTTCTCCTCCTACTTCTAACCTTACAGCAACCTTGTCAGATAGATCACCAAAGA
Source organism: Intellagama lesueurii (assembly GCA_037013535.1). Classification (NCBI taxonomy): domain Eukaryota; kingdom Metazoa; phylum Chordata; class Lepidosauria; order Squamata; family Agamidae; genus Intellagama; species Intellagama lesueurii. The sequence continues at coordinate 79,804,177 of JBAJHW010000001.1, read as the reverse complement.
TCAGCTCAATGAGTTTCATGATTCAGTAGGAACTAGAACCTGGACTTCCCAACTCCTAGTCTGAAATCTTAACTACCTCACTACACTCATTCTTTACATATGTGTTTGATCTAACTTGCAGACTTCAAACTGGTCTGTGTACATGTGTGTTTGTGCAAACATTGTACTGGTATATTTTACGAGCAAAGGCAAACTCTGCTAACATATTCTGTGAAGCTCTACTAACAAATTCTGCGAACGCCGCAATTCTGATGTCATGCTGAGCCATCAAGTTATTGCTTTGATTTAGAGCAGCTTTTCAACAAGAGTCATTTGATTCCTCCCCTCCCCCCGCCACCTCCACCTTTCTCCTCATTTGTAACAAGGCTCTGGAACTTCAGAACCATCACACAACATTATTTCAGAAGGGTCACAAGTAGCTGGCAAACAACCAGGCTGATAGATAGATACATAGATTCAGACAGAACCTCAACAGCCGAGTCAATAATTAATTTTCCCTGTCCAAGATTTTTATTGTTTGCTGTATCAAGGAGTTAGAGGGTCATCTGGAGAGCATGTTTTAAATAGTCATCAAAAACACAAGAACAAGAGTAATAAAATCTAATTTTCATGCAGAGTTTATTGCTCTTTTCTGATTTTATACTCTAATATGGTAATAGGGGTTAACCAAGTAATATAGTTTCATATCTTCAGTGCCAAACTAATAAACTACTTTTCTTTTAATGACTTGGAGAACATTTTTGCTTTGATCCTAATTTATTGAAAGGTTCACTTCAAGACTGTGATGGATTAATCTAAACTGGAGATCTTATAGCCCTCTCCGTTCCTATTATAAAGCTACCAGTCACTTTCCCAGCACAATTCAATAGTTGATTTTTAAGATTTGAAGCCTTTAAGCTTATTGGGGCCCAAGTATTTTTGTTGGCCTTCTGAAGCCCTCTCCTCATGTTCCCCACGAAGATGAGACACATGCCTTTTTCTGTTATGGCCCTATATTACGAATGTTTTCCCAGATGTGCTTACCTCTGGCTAAATCTTATGGTTTTTGTTGCCACAGAAGTTCTTTCTATTTATACAGACTCATTATATCTTTTAAATCTCAGTCATAGGCACCTGTTGTATGAACAGGGAGGGATTTCATGGCAAAATTTCAGTGTGTGTTTTCTGCCTCTCAGGATATGAACCACTCCTTCTTCTAGCTCTAACTTTAATGCTGTGCTAAAAGTGGGTAGTAAAACAAACTGTTTCTCTTGGAAAATTGCATATTCTGCAGTTGTTCAGTTTATGGAAGGAGAGGACACTCTGTGCATGTTGACCCCACCGTATCCATCAACTCCTGCCTTCTTCCACCAGACTTCACTATGTTGGATGGGAATTCTGGAGCTTTACCCATCTTGGCTTCTCCTTCAGACCTTCCATTCACCCTATAAAGGTCAAGACAGTAAGAGCTGACAAGGCACAGCAGGAATGGTGAAGTTGGAGGTACATCCAAAATGTGCAGTCATCTCACCTCTCCACACATCGAAAGCAAACACCATACGATGCAAAGTAATGTGGTTTTTCCCCTTTACTTTTAAAAATAGATTCCTTAAAAGGCTGCACAGTAGTAATATTTCTTTACATTTATATTCTGCTCATCTTCCAATGAACTCAGGATGGCATATCTGGCACTCTTATTTTCATTCTGCTTAAAACCAGCAAGTAGGTCAAGCTTGTCAGGACCAACCTCCCACTAGGGAGCGCTGTTCCTTCGGCCAGAGAGTGTCCAGGTATCTATGTACCCCTTTTCAGCTGGGCTGAGTCCTATAAACACCAGCTAGGGTGTAGCACAAATCCTTTCCCGCAAGTCTGGCCTAAAAGGTTCACTCCTGCACTTACTTGTATTTAGCAAGTACAGGCACCTGGGCGTTGTAGTCCCTTAAGACTCACTAAAGCTCAGAAAAAGTTAGGACTCTGTCTAGTAGCAATTATGTGACCTTGTCTCCCCCTGGAGCAGGCTCAGCAGACTTGCTGTTCAAGAGACTGATGCTCAAGATTTTTAAGATTAATTTTTTATTGAAAAAATAAAGTTTCATAGAAAATTCAGTTTGTAGCAAAGCATAGCATAGGTTACATTTCCAAAGATTATTGCAGTTAATGAATAACAAGTTCCAGCTAAGTAAAAAAATAGCAAAAATTCTAAAAAGCGTTCTTAAGGGTAGGCAAAGGGTGTAAGCCCCCTTTCTTCTTTCTGTCGTTCCTACATTCTCTCCCCCTTCATCCTAACATAAGGAAAAAAGGTAAAAATGGAACCAAAGCCCCTCTAGACTAAGGAACCTCCACATGGCAAAATCTCCATTTTTCTACTTGCTAAACCACACCCTTCTTCTTCAGCCTCCGAGGTGTTGACCAATTATAATTCAGGGGCGGTAATGTCTCTCTCCACCTTCCTTTCTCATGGGAACGCAGGTGTTGTTTGGCTCTTCCAATCTTCTCCCCAATTAAGCTGGAATGTTATGACTTCACTCCTTATCTTGTCCTTGCCGTCCCAGACTCCAGAAAAACATTCTTACCGCTTCTCACGGCTTCTTCAGAAAACATTCCCAGAGCTTAAATTCAACCTTACACAGAACCATTTTGAATCCATATTACATTTCTCATGACTACATAAACCATTCAAACTACATGCTTTAAACCACATACTCATGATCATGACATGATCATGACATGACAAGAGGCAATGACTGGCTGAAGGTCACCTAAGGAGACCTAGAAGGCCATGGAACGTGAACTACCAAAGGTTGTTGGCCCCAGCATTCCAGAACGAGTGTCCACTCATGGACCTGACTATTAATACCCCATTTAACTTCTATGCTGAGTGTACTGTGTTGGTCTCTGTGGAAGACAGCCTGGAAATGTTAACTCATTCCAAAAACAAAACAAAACAAAACACCAGCTGCCAAAGCCTTTGCAGGGGCTCAGAAATCAGATCATATCACTCCAACTCAGCATAATACCTTGATTAATTATTTATTCATTTTCAGTCAAACCTCTTAACATCAAGTGTCTTAAGAACTGAAGAATGGTGTACTTCAAGGCAAGGGTGGGCAACCTGTGGCCCATCGGCTGTATGCAGTCCCCAATGCAAAACCACTCTATTTAAATGTTTTAAAAGTAAATAAGCAAATTAACTTTGCCCTGGATACAGACTTCCTGCTTCTAGCTCTGATTTTAATGCTGGCAAATCTGCCCATCCCTGCATTAAAGACTACCTTCTCCCCATGAAGCTGCCCAACATCTACTTTTGTTTTCACAATCTATGCTCTCTGGCCCATCATCATGAGTGACATGGTGAATAAGCAAAAGAGAGGAGGTTGTTTCTGCCTAGGTACCTCAGCTATCTTTATTGGGGAGGTCTGTCAGTTCACTTTCTTCTGGTGCTTGTTGGGCACATCTTTTTCAGTTGGTTTTTGAGTGCTGGTATTTGATTCCTTGATTTTCCATCTAATTTATTGATGCTGCTTTTAAATTGGCTATATTAATTTTTATTTTATAGTGAGATTGTATTGATTTATCACGGTTGCTCATGTTTTGTGTCAGCCGCTTTGGATATAAATAATAGAAAAGAGAGGTGTGACAAATATTCCACCCACTCTACCCAGCAGTATGGTGTATAGTTGTGGATGATGTATGATTGGTACTTTTCACTAAGTCAACCTTTTCATTTGACAAAGAAATTAAAATATAGACACCAGCTGGGGTAAGGTGGCACTGGCTGGGTGACCCCTTACCCCAGCTGGGTACCCCAAATACTTAGGAAAGGTTTGTGGATGGTTGTCCCTAGGTAAAGTTCTGAACTAGCAGCAGAAATGAGGTGGCTGGGCTTAGAGTGAAGGTTCCAGAGTTGTGTGTGTGAATGAGGAGTGTGATTAGTGACTCTCCCATGGGGACATTTATTTATTATTTATTCCATTTCTATACCACCCATCTGGCTACAAGGCTACTCTGGGCAGTTCACAACATAATAAAATAACAAATAACACTTTAAATAAAATCACAACATAATAACAATACAAAAATCAAATTAAACTTATCAACCAACTATGCAAATCTACTAACATTGCAAATCTACCTATGAAATAAATAATAATAATCACACAAATGTCTTAGACCTTCCCACCTTTATGTAAGACAATTCCTTCTGTTGTTTACAACATACTTTTTATATTCTTCCATTGTTTACAGTGACTCTTTTCTCTCCTGGTTCTGACAGAAATACTTTTAGAATACACTTACTATTACAGCATGGAATTCTTTGTATAAACTTGGATTCATGCAAAACAGAACATTCTTCATCCCCAAAATTGCATATTGCCCTATAGACATCTTAGTTTTGTCACATTTCCAGAGCACAGCTACACAAAAGATTGTCAGCATCTTTAGCCTCAGAGGCTGCTGTGGTGTTGAGACAGAAAGTCCAGGAGCTAGGACTTTCTTTTACCATGAAACCCATCCTTCTTATGGGCTTGTCTCTGCAATGAAGTTTATATTATATAATAATTAGTCTTAATCACTACAGAGCACACACACTCAAGCATTGCATAGTACATAGGAAAAGACTGTTATGGCAGAAAATAAATTCTTTCATGTGGAATTGTGGTATAATTTCTTTTTCCCAATTCCTTGAGCAAAATGTGATTGCTGGGGCAGAGATAAAATTGTATTGGCTCTCGGATGCAGTTCATAAAGTGCCAGCTGGCTGTCCATGGCTACTCTTTTAATACACATGGCACTGTAATGATCATGTGGATATGGACTTTTCAGCATCGGGTTGACAAGCTGTGTTTTGCAAGCTTTGTGTAACTCTAAGTCTTAACAAAAAGAATAACCATTATAAGCAGAAGTGCTAGAGAGAAGTGTTTTCGAACCAATTCCAGTTTTTTAGAAAAACGTGTTTGTACACCTGGAAGATAGTAAGCATTATAGGGAAATATATTCATGGCACTGACATCTCAGAGATGAAGGCGGCCACAATGGAACTGGTTCTATGAGTATGTTTGAACAGTTGCCCATATGGGCCAGCCCTCACAGGTAAAAAGGCAATTCAGATTTACTGGCTTAACATAATCCTTTCCTTGGCATCCCTTTTAGGACTGGCAGCAATGGTCAGTCTCTCTCTCTCTCTCTTTTTCAGAATGTGATTGTAGGCTAGTCACTACAAATGGATAATGAACCTGCAAACCATTTCCCAGCTATTACGAACATATGTCTGCCAGCCAGAACCATCTTGGGCTAAAATGAAATGTTCTTCTCTTGAAAGTTTCTGTCCAGAGAAACAGAACAGAACTCTGGGAGCTGAAGGAGGAGGGGGAAAAAAAGGGCTTGAGGAAATAAAAGTTAAAAAAAAAATAATGCATTATATTGATTTGGTCTGACCATGCTGAGGAAATCAAAGCTAGCAGGAATATTGCGACCGACAAATTTCTTTTGTTAAAATCTTGTCAGGCAGCCAAAGCACGTCACTTTGCTGACAAATTACGAATGGAATATTGACAACCAAGTAAATGAAATGGCTGTGCACCTTAACCTTAGTGTCTTCAATGTCTCTATTTAGCAACCACAATAGGCTCGAAATGGATGCTGTGCCGTTTCATGCTGAAAGAAAAAGGGGAACCAAAGACTTCATTATGAGAGCAGCTCCTGAGAGCTGAAGAGGGGCTGAAATAGCCAGTCTAATGATTCATAGAAACTCTGGCTCTGATGCAGCAGCTCCTTGGCATATCAGCTGAGTTCTTATTGCACCTGCCTGTTCAAATGAAGTCTCCAAGGGAAGCTGGCCCCTAAAAATATATGAGATTTATCTTTACCTCTCAGCTAGGTGCACCAGGCATTACTCATTTTACATTCTTCAGGGCAATTTCATACCATTAGAACCAGTCGGGCAAATATATCACAATACACCTATGGGGTATTTTTATATTAGGAACATATTTCTCAAGAGCATGTTCTGTGATTTACTTGAGATGCAAGACAAGAAATAGACTAAAGCACAGATGGAAGCAGGTCTGGTGCTATCATAGAAAGTGAACATAAAGAACACATTTCACATAGACAGCAAATCCCTTCCTTCCTACAAAACAGAATGGTCTTATCATGGTATTTCCAGGAAGTATAGTTGACTTCTAGCCTTAGTCCAATACTCTACGTGGGAGAGTCATGGGAGAACCAAAGCAATCATGGTGTGCTCTATGAAAGAAGACCAAGGTCATTTGATCAAACTGAGAAGCATTTTCCTCTCATTTGTCACTGAAAGGAGGGACAAGGGGTGATGATGCCACTGATTATGAGGGGTCTAGTAAAATAAACAGCCTTACTGATTCATTCTTCAGAAGAAAGGCTTGTGTGTTTTGCTGAAATGAATTGAAAATAGGAGTCTCCTCCCTGACAGGAACAGTCACAAGCAAACGAGGGGGTTATGCCAGCTTTCTAGGAATTACCTTCCCACAACCGCTGCCTTATGTACTGTAAGTACCTTATGTACTATAAATGCTGGCCAGGTGGTTTAACAATAAGATCTTCAGAGCCTTGACATTGCATCCATTTTCACTTCACAAAAACAGAAAACCAAATCAAACAACAAACATTACCCCTACTCTACTTCCGAACTGTAGCCTGTCTGCCTCACTAGTGTTTTTCTAGGTGGTTCTTCAACCAGTAGAATACTAGTGACGTCCTTGTAATTGTGTGAGTGCTAACAAGCAAAAGGTCTTCCCCCTTCCCCTTTTCCCCTTTTTGGAGGTCTCTGAAACTCGAATTCTCAAGCCTTTCCAGAGTTTTGGGAGGAGAGAATATCTCATGAGAGATGTTTAAGGAATGGTTTACCATTGCCGCTGCCGTCTGTGAATTTCCATGGCTAAGCAGAGATTTGAAGCCAGCTGTCCTGGACTCTCATAGTGGGCCCTATCCAGTATGCCGCACTAGTGTTCACATTCTTTATTAGGGTTGTATGATATAGGTGTCAGTGTTCAGTAGCTCTCCCAAAACTCTGGACCAGAGTGCTGGAGAATAAACGAGGGAGTAGAAGGCATAGATGCATTGCATGAAGTGCCTTCCACTAGGGCAGAGTCAGATTTCAAACTATGGATTGTGATGGAGTTTAGATGACTACTAAAACCTTTTCTTGTAGGCTGGGATGGTGGGTGGGAACTGCTGCCACTGGCTTTTTAAAACCAGTAATCTTCTTATTGTTAAAAAAACCCCTTGTTTTCTAAACAGAAATTAAGAACTAAGAACCATATTTAAAACAAAACAAAGAGCTCTAAGGCATGGCAGGTGGAGCAATTTGCCATTACAGCCCTGCTGTGAACCAAAGATTCCAATTCCAGTATCCTAAGCAATTATTTGGTAGAAGCACACTGGAATTTCCTTCCAGAATTCTCTCCTGGCTTTCTTCCATTTTTGATTCAATTAAGCTAATTGAGAATGTCTCAGTTAAAGAAAATGACAGGAGAATCAGAGCCTAAGGAAAAGGAGGCAGTCATCTGATGTACCCTGTGAAAGCAACCATTTTGAGGAGCAGATGTTCTATTCTGACTTTTAAAAAAATCACTTAGAATTGCAGCATTGCATACTGCACGTAGACTATTGGCAGCAAAATCTCATGTCACAATAAACTCTGCTTGTGTTTAAATGCTACAGCCATGGTCTTGTTTTTGTTCCAAAAGTTGACCCTGCTGCTCATGTAGGACCATAGATTATATTAAGTAACAGAAGCAACAGAAGCCCTGACAAATAGAAACTGGCACAATAACAGCCTGAATTGCAAAGAAAATATGCAAAAGAATACTACTAAATGTATGCTGTATATGTCTACCCACAGCCTCACAAATGCTGAAGCACATGGCAATCGTTGCTGTTTCATGATTGTGTTGAGTGATACAAGGTCTAATCAAGTAATGGGTTAGAATAGATTAATTTTACATTGATTAAAAAGTGTCCTGAGTAATCAAGCAGCAATTTATATATAATCTCTGGAACTCTTTTCCCATTGATTTAATCCTTGCCCCTTTTGTACAGGCATTCAGACTAACTTTGAAGATTTTCCTCTTCAATGCTGCCTTTAATTAAGGCCACCAGTGAATACAAGGGATCTCCAGACAGGACAAAGAAAGAACTGCCTAAAACCTTGGACAGTCACTGCCAGTCAGTGTCAACAGTACTGAGCTAAATGGAGCAATGGCTTAATTCAGCATATGACATTTTCCTATGTTCCCATATTGTTGATGAAGGAAGCCCTTAAATTTTTGTTGGAAATAAGTCAATATGTACATGACTATTAATATAAATCCCCAGGGGAATCTTGGGTAGCAATTAACATAATAAAAACATTACTTTCCTTTCACTTCTTCTGAGGTGAAACTTACAACATACGCATGGGTTGTCTAAAAGCAATGGAACTGAGCTTTCAGTTTGAAACCCCATGTTCTGACTAAGATTTTATTTATTTTCTTACTAAATTTATATACTAATTCCTCATAATGTCACATGGACTGATTTACAAGTAAAAGTAGACATACAAAATACAATACACAATATGATTAGCATTTTAAGAGTTAATCAAATCTGACCACTACTAACATTATACATTGAACAATAAATAGAAGACTAAGAATCAAACTACACAAGATTTCAGTTTGCTCTGAGTAGCTGACAGCATATTGATCCTCCAGTGATGAGATTCCTCTAGATCTGCATACGTACCTAAGCAATCAGATTTGCAGATAAAACCCATGTTCTCTTCTTGATGACCCGTCACAGAATAACACAAATTAATTTGCAAGACATGAGAGGTAATAAAATCTCATACAAAGAAAAACAGGTATCTTTTGCCGCTTAAGAGAGATCAACTCAATGTAGAGTTGAACATTTTATGTACTTCCGCCCCCTCTCGAGTTCTTCACAACCAACATCCAAAGGACCCAAAGCTTAAATCAAACAGAGGTGGCTCCCAAATAATCAACAAAACCAAGATACTAAAGCTGTCTGACACACCTCTAAAGGAATGGAGTTCCACAACAAGGACATGGGCCCTTCTTCAGATCACCACTTCCCAGACATCATCAATCGGTGATGGTACACAATCAAGACCTCCTTCCAAACACCTCGATATAATTTTTTGCAAATTTAACTAATAAATCAACTACTTGGCTAAATCTAATTTCTCCATTCTGTGCACACAAGACTGAATTATGTGAGATGCTGGCTTTCCCATGCCTTGCACAAGGGGATATCTAGTACATCCTTGTACAAACATAAGCACCTGTCAAAGCTAAAGTAAGCCAAAGGCTGCAGGACACTTAAGGAACCTGATGGGCAGAGCATTACTTTCTGCTGTGGATGAACAAGATACATGTCCATGCAATTAATGAAGTAAGATTCTTCAGTTAAATGACAGCCTATTCTATGGTTTAGCAATCCATGTCATAAATGAATCTTGGGACCCTGACAGATGAGTGTGTATTTACTAAAATCATGTTCAGCAAGAGTGTTAATTTTCTTGTCCTTAAGGAGCTGGCAAGAGAGATGTGAAACTCACACCCCTTCCCCGGCCCCTTTAGATTAAGATGTTTCCCACCTTGCTCATTTCTGGACTGGGGAATAACTAAAAGCAGTGGTTTTTAGGGAAGTAAGGAGGGGAAGAGAAGACTCCCTGGAAAAGACCCTGATGTTGGGAAAGTGTGAAGGCAAGAGGAGAAGGGGACGACAGAGGACGAGATGGTTGGACACTGTCATCGAAGCTACCAACATGAATTTGACCCAACTCCAGGAGGCAGTGGAAGACAGGAGGGCCTGGCGTGCTCTGGTCCATGGGGTCACGAAGAGTCGGACACGACTTAACGACTAAACAACAACAAAAGGAGGGGAAGGAGTAGGACGTCTTTGTACTCCTTCCAATCTTAAAAGTTTAAAAAAGAACTTTTGTTGCAAAACAAATATCAAACATTTTGTTCTTTAATACATTTTTTCCCTTTTAAGCAAGGTGAGCCATTGTCTTTGGATCAATGAACTTGTACTGAAACCAGAGGATTTTTGTCTCTGATTGCAATGGATGCCAGTCCATATTATCACACTAGCAATCATTCTGAAATCACTTCTCACCTGAACTGGACACCTCAAACCAGGAATATCCTTTCAAATCATTTTAGTGACATCAAAACAGATCAGTGACTGATTTTGGTACCAGCAAAAATGGCAGAGCAGGATATTTCAATAGAAAACATCCAGGGCCATTTCACATATAATACAGAAGCAAACATATTATTTATACACAATAAATGCTGAAAGAAATCTGTAGCCATTTCCTGGTCTCCGGAGAGAAAACATTATTTATTCAATTCATACTAAATTTGCACAACAGGTGCACATCTGTAATAGGAGTGAGGAACTGATGCCTCTCCAGCTGTTGTTAGATTACAGGTCTCCTGTGTCCCAGCCAACATGCTCAGCTGTGACGGAAACAAAGAGCCATCCTCCACCAACATCTAGAAGGCTACAGCTTCCAAATCCATAATCTATGAATTTTTTGTGAAGTGACCCTTAAGAGTGTTAACATCTACTGTAGAACGTTTAAAACAATTAAACTATTAATGAGGTATAGATTGGTTTCTTGCCATAAAGTTTGATTAATATATGGCAATGAAAACCCACAAAATTCATCTTACATTGCTGCAACTTGAGTTTCATTATCTTTAAATTTTGATACTGAATGGAGTGGATGTGATGTGGTGTACAATATCCATTCAGTTTTGTACACCTGCTTAGGAGGAAGAGGATTGAAGACCTTCCAATATGGACCCCCAAAGGGCCCCTGAAGCATGAATTTTAATTTCCCACATCTTGGCTTATATAGCTGTAAACATTATTAGTATCATACAATTATGAGCATCTGTCAGCTCCAGGAGCTGAAATTTAATATTCCACATTTCCAAATGGTGGTTATATTAGTCTCAAGTACAAGTCTCTCATTTCCAGAGTACTTAAATACAACATCTTTCAAAAAGCACTAACCAACACTATTGATGCTCAACATTTTGGTGGTTGCTGCTGCACTAATTTTCAAATTTATAACCAACCATACCCTAATAAGCTAAAGACAGGTAACAACCTTATAAAATTAAGAATATTACAGCCAACCATGGAATAACTGGTTTCACAAAAACATTTCAGTCTTATATGTTGTGTCTACATATAATCTTAGAATAATAATAATCTTACTGTCAAAGAGGCACAATGGGTAATCAAACTCCCAACCCAGATACTGAAACCACTGTGCTATCCAGCATGTTTACTCAAGTTCCATAATCCTAGGAAATAACAGATTTTAAAGGCCGTGTTTTTAACAACACATTATTTAGCCATTATGGATAGGGTAGAGTATCCTATAATTTATATCCTATATTATAGTATCTCTGGATCCATACCTGATCAGCTGTTATTACTCATGAAGGGGAAACCATAAAACTACAGTGCCCAGCTCACTGGGGGAGGGGCAAGTTGTTGTTTGCATAATTATGTTGTAAACCACCCAGAGAGTCCTGTAGCACTATGGGGCAGTATATAAGTCAAAACAACATCAACAACAACATTTGATGCTTTTATGTTCTTATCTCCATGATTAATAGCGACCAAGAAGATTTGGATTGAGTGTGTGGCACAGATAAATTTTGGAAATCCCCACCCCTAGGTGGCATCAGAATAAGATGTGTGTGTCCCTGGCTGCTTCTGAACACAATTGTATGGAGAGTTCTAGTTGCTTGACTCCATTGAAATATGTAGTCTGGCCCAAAGAGAGAGGGAGAACATTAAGAGTTGGCTGGAAATGAAATGGTAGAAGGATTTTCTTTGGAAATTAGCAGAGTTGCCTTCTGCTTATATGAACTTGCTTGCTTCCATTGTACTCTGCTTGCATTTAAAAAGTACCATTATGTCCTAACAGTACACTCTACTGAAGAAAAGTAGACACTGTACTGCTACCTTAAAAACATGTCATTATCTAAGGCAGCAATAAAGCACTTCATATGCTATCACACAGAAAAATTTCTTAGCTATCAGACTCTGTTATTTAAACAGATAATCCCAACGCAGAGAGAGAAAAAAACAGAAAATCAATGGTAATACATTACAAAGACAAATATCAAAACCACAAAAGAAAAATGAATGAAATTTAGCAAGTATTAAACACAATATTAAAATAAAAATATTTCAGAACAACTGGAAGAAGCTGTTTCCCAAATCATAGGGGGGAAAATAATCTTCCCTTGCCTGTAAGGAAACTATTTTTGCATATCAAGACTAAAATAGCGATCTGTGTTCTAATTTGCTAGCTAGGACTAGAAATAATATTTAACTGATCAAAATTGGTAGACATTCTGATATTTTCTTGTACTTCATTCCCATAAAGGTAAAGGTAAAGGTTCCCCTTGACAATTTGTCCAGTCGTGTCCGACTCTAGGGGGCGGTGCTCATCCCCGTTTCCAAGCCGTAGATCCAGTGTTTGTCCGTAGACAGTTTAGTTAAAGGTAAATTGGAGACAGATATCTGATGGTTAACAATAGCAACAAAATGATTCCCATGTACTGGTCTAAATCTTATTGAAGAAATGGGGAGCTGAAGGAAAAAGGAAAACTGTAACAAAAACTCTTATCACCCCAAGTCGTAATTGCCAATTATGAGGGAGCTGAAGTCTAGCAACTGCAGGCCAACATGTTCCCCATCACTGCTCCGGAAGAGAAGACTCAAACCAATAATTTATTTCAAAACCTTTCTACTTTCTTGGAGCATAATACATTCCAGGTGGACTAATTGCTTAATCAACCTACTGATGTCCTCTAGCAATTAAGCAATTAGTCCACCTGGAATGTTTTGTGATGTAATCACATTGAGTATATATTACCATATGCAATTGCAGTTAGTATGCCATTTGTGTCCTGAAGATGGCAGGACATTATTTCCTGTCAAAAGCTTGATCTTTTATTGTTTTTTAAAGTTTTTACTTGGAAGCTAAACCCATTAAGTTTTTTTTAGGTTTTTGACTGGGATTGGTCAACTTTTAATAATATATTTATTTAAAATATTTTCCCCTGTCTTTCTCCTTAAAAATGGACCCAAGGCAGATTACATCATTAAAAAGACAATATTTAAAAGCTAAAATCAGGAAGAAATATTTAAAAAGAATTAAACAAATATTATATTAAAAATGAAAAGTGAAATCAATACTAAAAACACATGTTAAAGCAACAATCCATTTAAAACAACCCTCTCAGACTGTCAGTCACTAAGAAGAAGCCTGACTGAAGAGAAAGGTCTTTGCCTGCTTGTGGAAGGACAGCAAAGATGGGACCAGCCTAGCTTTCTGTTGGAGGGAGTTCCAGTCTGGGAGAAGCAACAGAGAAGGCCCTCTCCCATGTCCCCACTAAGCATACCTGTGAGGGTGGTGGGTCTGAGAAAAGGCCTTCCCTGGTTATCTCAATGCCTAAGCAAGCTCATTAGAGGGAGATGAAGTCTTTTAGATAATTTGGATCCAAGTCATATAGGGCTTTATACGTTAAAACCAGAACTTTGAATTGTGCCCAGCAGTGGATCAACAGCCAATGGAGCTGCTGTAACAGGGGAGTTATGTTTTCTATAATCAGTCCCAGTTAGCAATCTGGCTACAGCATTTTGGACCCACTAGAGTTTCCAAACACTTTCCAAAGGCATCCCCACATGGAGCGTGTTACAGTAATCCAGCCAAGATGTAACTAGGGCATGTGTCACCATGGCCAGATGAGACCTCTCAAGAAATGGGTGCAGCTGATGCACTAGTTTTAACTTTGCAAAGGTACTCCTGGCTACTGCCGAAACCTGGGCATCCAGACTCAGAGATGAATCCAAGAATATTCCCAAGGTGTGCACCTGTGTTTGCAGAGGGAGTGTAACCCTGTCCATAATTTCAAATTACAAGAAAGAAGATTTCCATAAACCACGACAAAGAACTATCTGATTGTACCAGATATTTATCAATGGAACAGGCTGCCTTAGAAAGATGGAAGCTGTGCTTCATTACAGGTTCTTAAGTTGTATCTGGATGATGGAATCAACATCCCTGAACACCTATCAAATATGCCATTGCTATAGATATTCTGAATCAGAAAGTTTGGCTTGTTTACCTTTGAGGAGGTGGACCTGATGGCCTTAAACCCCTTACAACTCTATGATTATATTAATGTTTCTAATGCCTTTTCAAAGCTATCACCAAATATTTTCTTTAACAGATTTCATGGATTAATATTGTATTGTGTAAAACATGGGGAGTTGTTCTTTTGCTAATCTGGCATTTTAATGTTATATGAAAACTGTCCTAACTATCTATACTGTATGTACGACGTGGTGGCGCTGCGGGTTAAACCGCAGAAGCCTCTGTGCTGCAAGGTCAGAAGACCAAGCAGTCGTAAGATCGAATCCACGCGACGGAGTGAGCTCCCATCGCTTGTCCCAGCTCCTGCCAACCTAGCAGTTCGAAAGCATGTAAATGCGAGTAGATAAATAGGTACCACCATGGTGGGAAGGTAACGGCGTTCCGTGTCTAGTCGCGCTGGCCACGTGACCACGGAAACTGTCTACGGACAAACGCTGGCTCTATGGCTTGGAAACGGGGATGAGCACCGCCCCCTAGAGTCGGACACGACTGGACTAAATGTCAAGGGGAACCTTTACCTTTACCTTTTTACACCTCCTTAATTGTTCTTTTTTCTAAACTAAAATGTATCTCAATACACGTTCATTCATTATGATTATATGAACACCTCCCAATGATGCCCTAAACAATCTAAAACAGAGTCTTCTTACTTTTATCCTTGAAAACCTATTGAGCAAATTTAGTCTGAATTCTGTTTCAGCTTCACGGGACTGTTTATAATTTGCTCCTCTAATCATGTACTGAAGATTTCTTCAAGAGATTGTTTTGCCATAGGGTAAGTGCCTAGGAGCATTTCAGTAGTATTTGTTAATTGGTCCCAAAGCTGCATCTGATTAAAAGGTGATGCAACATATTTTTGTGAGAAAGAAAGGAGGGACAGAGCAGAAGAGATATAAAGATTCATTATAAGATGAACATGCTCCGGATAGAAATGTTTCAGATAACCAAGCTCTGCTACAGACAAACCCTGTGATCTACCACCCTGGCCAAACAGGGAAGAGGCTGCTAATCTGAACTTTTTTTCAGGGAATGATCTGCTCAGGTTTACATCCTCCAGCACTTGGTTCATGTTGGAATTATATTGCCTTTAAGAGGTTTTGGCCCAGAGGGACCTTTCTGGACTGGGGTTACTGTCAATCAGTCCGCTAGCAGCCAATTGTTCCCTCTCTGCCTCAAAATTTGGAAGAGAGCCATGCTTTTCTACTCAATTTTTTTTCCTCCTGCTCTTTTTAGTCAGCCAGACTAAAGACAGTTCAAGCTATGTTATCTGTTAGAAGTAGCCAGTCAGCCATGTAGTGAATCAGTCATCAACCTAGTTACTCAGTTAAGCTCTGTTCATGTAACAGAAAATATTTTCTATAGAATGCTGTTTGTTTGATCTATGAAGGATTGTGAGTAAATGGAATTTTATTATTCTTTCTCATGCCAGAGTCTCTGAGTGAGTTATTGAGACAGTAAATGCCAGTTGAGGTAAGCCAAGCAATAAGGGGTGGTCTACTGAGGGAATACTTGAAACTAATTCTGCTGTGTAGATCCCTGGACTTTTATCCACTGTATAATTAGAGGTTGTTAGGCCACAAAATTTTCACACTCTGTCAAGAGTTCAAAAAATGTGAAGTTTATGTTGTGTCCTGTAAGCTTTATGGTTGCCAGAGTTGGCATGAATTCCTGACTAGGCAGTATCCTCCCCCCCCCCCCCCCGCTGCAAGAGATCATGAGATGAATATTGAAATTCCAAATGATACCCTTGGTCATTTCAGACACTGGTGGGGAGTAAGGCACCGCGTGCTAGTGGAGCTCCTGACCTGTCCCAGTTGCTGGACCACCAGATACATAAGCAGACAATACTCAGCAGACAAGAAAACTGGTCTGAGGGAGATGGGTCCCTTATAGAATGGGGTGGACAACTATGACCCTGTGGGTGTTTTTGGACTACAACTCCCATTATCATCATTTACTATTAGTTATGCTATCTAGTGCTGATGGGAACTGTGGGTCAAAAACATCTGGAAGGCTACAGTTGTCCATTGCTGTTAAAACTAATAGCAGCACCCTAGCCCAAGCACGTTAGTCTGTGTTTCTGTGAAGATCTCAGTCATCCTGCTGTGGTTATCTGGAAGTTGAGTCATGGCACCTGGACTTCTTTCTTATTAGGTTGAAATGTTTCGCTACTCCTACAAGTAGCTTCTTCAAATCTGAGGAGAGTTGTTGTTGTTGTTGTTTAGTCATTAAGTCGTGTCCGACTCTTCGTGACCCCATGGACCAGAGCATGCCAGGCCCTCCTGTCTTCCACTGCCTCCCGGAGTTTGGTCAAATTCATGTTGGTAGCTTCGGTGACACTGTCCAACCATCTTGTCCTCTGTCGTCCCCTTCTCCTCTTGCCCTCACACTTTCCCAACATCAGGGTCCTTGGTAGAAGGACAAAGGACTGGGGTAGAAGGACAAAGGACTGGGGGTGATTATCCCGCACCCCCAGTCCTTTGTCCTTCTAAAGAGCCTATTCAAATCAGGGGGATGTGAAACCAACGTGGAGGATATATCAGGGATCTCCTACTAACTCTCCTCAGACTGAAGAAGCTGCTTGCATGAGTAGCAAAGTGTTTGAACCTAACAAGAAAGAAGCCCAGTAGCCATGACCTTAGTCAGTGTTGGTGTTTCATGATATATATATCACATATATATCATGAAACACCAACACTGACTAAGGTCAGTGTTGAAACACCAACACTGACTACGGTCTCATATATATATATGAGATAAATGCTGGGATAGATCCAGATCCTCTAGTCCATCCATTCACATTTCAGTAATATATATATGAAGTGGACATTATGTTTAAATTGCAGATAGCAGATGTGTTATTATAGATCCACCTGGAATTTAAAGCAGCACCAAAAGGTGAGGGAGAGCCAAATTCTCTGGTGTTTCCATTTTTTTGGCAAACACCTCTGCTAAATATTATTCACACTTCTTCTAACCTTCGATACAGAACCTGCTTACAAAATCCATGTGCAATTATAGTTATAACTCCTGCATCATAATCTGTTAACAAAGTCTCAAATACTGACTTAAGTGTGAATGTTATACTGTTTCTGTAGCACCTTAAAAAAATAGCAGCCTAGGCCTTTTTGCGCCGTCACTTCAGAAGAATAACTACATCTCTCTGGCTCCTGCGTTTAATACATAAAAGAGAAATATCATTACATGTGACTAATTCATCATCCTAAGTGTCATTTGCTGGCTATAAAATAAAAATAGTGCTATAAAATGTAGCCCTGCGATTTTTATGCTGAGAACAACAATGGTAAGTCATATAAAATGCTAGGCTACATCTTTTCTTTCCTTCCTTCCTTCCGTCCTTCCTTCCTTTCTCTCTTGATGTCTTTTAATGAAAGCTGCCATAGTAAATCCTACTGAAAGAAATGTTTGAGCTTCCCGTCTTGGCCCCCACCCCCACCCGCCACAAACATAGCATTTGCAGGGAGATACAACAAAGAGCTATGTGATGGCTTAAAGAATTTGAAGTGTTTTTCTTGGACTAGCTTTGCAGGGACTGCAGTCCATTTCATTGGACGTTTGTCTGGTCTGCAAACACCAAAGTTTATGTGAAATAAAACCTGAGAAGCTGCATGATGCTACAAGACTTTTTGTTGTTTCAGCTGACATCCACCTAGAAATGTAAGGATACAGCATTGGGTAAAAAGATACTTGGTTAGTACATTACTATTGCATGATGGGAGAATCTTCCATGTGAAATATGGAGACGCCATGAAGGACGAACAAATGATGTCACTGCTTTGACAGTATCACTGACATTTTACTGAAGGTGTTTTTAATCCATAAGAAAACAATCACAACTGTACTATCAAAAGATGCCCTGGGGCTTCTGCGCTGCTACATGAGCAGTGGTTGCTCATTTTCTGCTTCTATAGATCATGTGGAGAGGTGCACAGACTGCTGATCTATTGTTAATGGAAAATGGGGTGCAGGAATTGGCTCACAGGCTGTGTCTATTTGACGCAGCAGGTGTTCCTATAATCTCTAACGTCAAGCCACTCAAAAGTGAAGCATGATCTCTCTCGCAGACAACAAAAACATAATCAATACAATGCCACATTTCAAGATGTCACACATAAACGGATTATTATCAGCATCAAAAATAAAATCTCCCCCAAAACGCACATATAGATTGGACATTTCAGTCACTGCTGGTTATTGCTATCCCTTGTATCTGCCAGTAAAGTGACCCATGGGAAGAAACATGCTAGAACGCAAAGAAAAATGGGGTTAATAGTGGTTGCCTGCTGTCTACTTCTGCAGAAAGACAAGTAGGTGGGTGCAAACATTTCACATTTTGATTCAGTATCTTCACAATACTTCCAAAGTCTATTCTTGAGGAATACCAGTGTGCCGGAAGCATAAATCAGATGTAACCAATAAAGTCATGTTCCACACTTGTCTTAAACTCAATGCGTTTGTGTAATCCCCATTAGCTATTTGGTTCAGCCCAGTGAGTGGGGAAAACCTGAGGAAGGAGCTGTGACTGCAAAGGTCAGGTTTAGCTAGAGAGAGGTTGACAAGAAAGAAGCTTCTGTTCCACTGGAAGAGAAATTATGCCTTTATCACCTTGATTTAGGTAACAGAAAATCAATACATATGTGCAGGACAGTCAGTACCCGACATTGGTACCTTTTGTTGTATGTAACTGCAGGATACTGAAGTCCCCCCCCCCAACTGCTCATTGAGCTTCAGCTGTCTCAACATTTGATTCCTGATAAGTTTGGATTAGACAGATTTTAGGTGACTGTTTTCTATAGGTGATTCCTGATCTCGGGCACCTTCTTTGTGCATGGACCTCATAGATGAATGTTTTTTTTTTTTTTTTTTTTTTTTTGGTAGCATCCAATTTGGGCTAGGTTTGTGTTATTGCTGTTGTCAATACTCGATTTAAAACTTCAGATCTTTGCAAAGTTAATGTGTTTGCAGTACTCATTTAGAAAACAGCCTCCTAGAACAGTGCATTTGGACAGAACAGCAATAAACAAAAGAATCCCAGTTCTCAGCTGCCAGTGATGCAGAAGGGAAGTCATCATAAAAACAGCAGTGAAGTAAGCAGACCTAAAAAAAAGACTCCTAAAGCTTTCTAAGCTCTTCCCGATTTGGTATTGCTGTTTGTTACGTATACAGTTGCATACATAAATGTGTAATGTGTAGGGGAGGGCATTCCAGACGTCATAAGATCAGAATAGAATAAAAATGGAAATTAAACAAAACAAAATTGGAGCTGTAGAATAAATGGAAAACCTGTGGGGTTTTTTTAAAGCTCAAGAGCCAATATATGGCAGGTTTATTCAATTATTCATGGCTACACTTCACAGATGGCAATTGTTGCCTTTGGTTAGAAGGATGGCAATGATATTGAATTACGAAACTAGATGCCTCTTGTAAAACTGGAAAAAAACTAATACAGATACCTGGTAATATCTCCCCATTGTATGGAAACAGATAGCCAGGAGACCATTCTTATAGGTTAAATAAAATATAAATCAAGGTCTTGCCAAAATGTGTGTGTAGTTATCCAGCTATCTCTCATTTAATTTTTCTTTAATTGCACCAAAATTCAAGCAAGGGCCATTTTAAGGATTTCTATTTACTGTGGCCCCTCATGGATTCCATTCTCTTTCTTTGCATGGGATGCCATTATCTCAAACCACTAATGATTCAGGTGAGGCAAAAAGAAACAAGTCAGCATTTAAAAATTGCTAGATATTCTGCCTAATCTATCTTTATATCTACTTTGGTATTTTCTGGGAGTACAGTGTGATACTCTTTTCCATTTTAAAAAGCAATATGTATCAACAAAGGGGACAGTTTCATACTGTGGACTGCATTTATCTGAATGTAGAGCTCTGCAATATGCTGTAACCAATTGAGAGTAAAATGTAGCATCCAAAATAATTTTCAGGCAACAGTGAATAGCATGTCCAAGTCACCTGAAGATGGAAGCCCAGTTAAAGTGCATCTCCACCATTTCATATTGCTTCCTGTTTTGTCTTTTTAAAAAATTACCTCTATGGCCCAAATCCTGTTATGTAATTTATTTCTGCAAAAGTGTGGTTACGGGGTGAGTTTTTCAGTAATCAAAGATTTCCTCCTTCCATCCTAGGGCTCCCAGAGCAAACAGTGATAATGATTACATGCAACTCAGGCAACTGTGGGAGAGAAGGAAATTACTGAAAATTTCCTCACACCAGTGATGGCATCACCCTTCTACAGCTGTAACTTCTGCAACAGGATGTTGGCCTATAAATGGCGGGTATTTAATCTGGGATCTTCCACATGGAACACATGGTTTACAATATGAGGCAAAGTTTGTAAAACTAATGTTTCCAGATTCCACTATGGGGACTGTCATTTGCTAAATGGACATAGATAGAAGTGCCAAGGGGGGAAACTCATTCTTTGATTAGCTTTTTCACACACATATTAATGGCAGATATAGGCCTAAATACAGCTGCTAGCTCAGCTAGAGTCAGCCTATTGAATCAATAACAACCAATGAGATTTATGTAAGTGTTGACTTATCATTCAGGAGTTAATTCAAGGGGGCTGCTACTCTAGTTGCGGCTAGCAATTGGAATTACTGACACCTCATGATATGTGTTTCAACTGAGCCTGTAGCTAAGAAGATTTAAACATGCACAGATTACCAACAAAGAATCCCTGTGCTAACCTGAGCCTTCACTCATGTTGAAAAGAGTGATGTGGATATAGTTTATCTTGATTTCAGCAAGGCTTTGGAAAAGGTTCTCCATTATATTATTGCAGACAAGCTGGTCAAATGTGGGCTAGAAGATACTACTGTCTAAGAGGCTGTATCCAAAGAGTGCTCAGCCAATAGTTGCCTGTCATCCTGGAGAGAGGTTGGGTGTCACAGGATTCTGTCCAGAGTTGTTCAATGTCTTTATAGATGACTTGGGGGAGGGCACAGAGAGGACACTCATCAAATGTTCATATGACACCCAGCTGGGAGGAGTAGCTAATACTTTAGAAAACAGAATCAGAATTCAAGATTACCTTAAAAGATTGGATGACTGGGCCAAAACAAACAAAATGAGCTTCAACAGAGGAAAAATGTTAAGTTCTATATTTAGGAACAAAAAGATGCACAGATATACCCTGTTTCCCTGAAAATAAGACCTAAGATGAAAATAAGCCCTAGTATGGTTTTTCAGGATGCTCGTAATGTAAGCCCTACCCCAAAACTAAGCCCCAGTTAAGTGAAACCCCGCCCTCCACCATTGTGCAGCAACCAGAAGATGACATGACTGTATTTGAATAAATGTAGATTGTTGTACATGAAAAAAATAAAACATTCCCTGAAAATAACCCTAAGGCGTTTTTTGGAGCAAAAATTAATATAAGACCCTGTCTTACTTTCGGGGAAACACAGTATAATAGGTGATATCTGGTTTGGCAGTAATACATGAGAACAGGAGCCAGGGGTTTTAGCAGACCACAAGCTAAGCATGGGTCAACAGTGTGATGTGGCAATAAAAAAGCAAATGGAATTCTAAGTTACATGAACAGAAGCATAGTGCCCTTATCAACAGATGTAAATATACCACTCTGTTCTACTTTGGTCATATCTTACCTGGAATATTGTGTGTAGTGTTAGCAAGCAGCAAATGCAGGAGGCTGTGTCAAAGCCAGTCTGTTTTCTTCTATCAAGCATTTGTCCATTATTCTAGAAGCCAGACCAAAAATCCACCAAGTAAAGCACAGTCAAAAATCGGCCCAGTTCATAGAGAAATCCAAAGAGTCAAGATAGGCAAAAATGGCATGTGATGCAACAAGGTAAACAATTGGCTTCAGCACCAAGCCAACCGTGAGACCAGGATTTATCACTCTCAGCATGGCTCTCCCAAGAGTCCAGTTATTTCCAATAAGTTACCACGAGCCTATTTAACCTTGAGATGCCTCCTTTGTTTCTGCTCTGGCAGATGGAGCTAAGAGCACTCTCCCAGGTAAGTGGTCTGCACATTAGGAAAGCTCTCTTGACCCTCTGAGTCTTCTCTGGCAGTACTGGCCTCTGTCTTCCTCTCCTGAGACTTTGAGAGAGTGCTCCTAGAACATCAAATCCCCCTTCTGCTCTGGCTTCCTCTGGCTGAAAGAAGTCATCCTCTACTCCTAACAGTGACTCAATTAGGTGAGAAATGAATCTGTGTGGAGTTCTGTGCACCACTGTTTAAGAAGAATATTGCCTACCTGGCTTATGTTCAGACTAGAGTATTCAGGAGGGTAAAAGACCTGGAAACCAAGTCCTATGAGGAACAGTTGAGGAGAGTGGATATGTTTAGCTTGGAGAAGAAAAGATCTGAAAAGTGATAACATAGCTGTCTTCAAATATTTGAAGGGCTATCACATGAAAGATGAAGCAAGCTTGTTTTCTGTAGTTTCAGAGGGTAGGACCCAAAATAATGGATTTAAATTATTGGAAAGGTGAATTTGGCTAAACCTTAGGAAGAGCCTCTTGACAGTAAGTTGTTGGCCAATAAAATCAACTGCCTCAGAGAGTGAAGGTGTTTAGACTGAGTTAGACAGCCATCTGTTAGAGAAACTTTAGCTGTGGATGTCTTGCTTCAGCAGGGGTTGGACTTGATGATCCTTGGGATCCCTTTCAGATGATTCAATGAGTCTACTCACAGTGAATCTTCTTTTCTAAAAACAAATGGTATGTACTTTCTTCAATTAGATGGCTCTTTTTTGGTGTTAACATTCTGCAGAATAGAATCTATCACCAATAGCAGAAGGCAACTGTCAAGAAAACCAGACCCTCTCGGGATGAAACTGAAAGTCTCAAAGTACTTTATCAAAAGATAAAGCCTCAGCAAACTTTTCATTAAGACATCAAGGAGAAACTGATGGGGAAGAAGCACAATTATAATACAAAAAAATATAAAAAGCGAAGGCTATGTGTGCTGAGAAAACACATTGGAATGAAGACCTGGAGTGGAGGAACGGAATGTAGATTACTAGAGAAATTGTTTTGTTTTGCATCAAACAATCTGCCACCTGTGTAGTTTTAGACAAGCTGCAGAGTCCTGGGGTGCCATCAGATGGTGGGAAAGTTAACCCTTTCTAAATGCTTACATGTCTTTAAAATTCTGGGAGGGTTACCATTAGCTGGAATTAATCTCACATAATTATATATTTAGCCACAGTTAGTTCTACAAGCATTCACAGTATTTACAACAGTGGGGGAAGGTGGCAAGTAGGCATGTACATTATAGACAAGACAACATTGTTAAAATAAAAATTCTTCTTGAAAAGTGTGAATTCAGAATCCCTTCTGTTAAAATATACATATTTAATCTGAAAATTTGATAAAGGGCCCTTTATTGGAGCAGAAATAATTAGCAACAACAACAACACAGCAGACATAGTAGTAATAGAATGAATAAATATCTGGATCATTGACATTGCAATTCCAGGGGATGCCAGAGTTGAAAATAAAGAATTGGAAAAACTAACAAAGTACGGAGACCTGGCAATCGAAACATCTTGCCTCTGGAAGAAACACACTTCAGCGGTCCCCATAGTCATTGGGGCTTTGGGAACAATATCAATAAATTTCACACAGTACAATAAGCAGTTGCAGATCTCAGAAATCACACCATCAGAGCTACAAAAACCGGCAATATTAGGAACAGCATACATACTGCGCCTATATTTAACAGATACTTAGGTTTTTGGTTAAAACTTGTATCTGTTATATAATACCAGTCAATGTTTTTATAATTTTGACTGTGCCTGGTGTTTTTGAATAATAATAATAAAAACTATAGGTAATATTTATTTATTCCTGCCTCAGTAAAGGGCCTTTAATTCAATTTGCAGACTAAAAATAGAATAAAAAATAACTAGTTAAATCTGTTAGAAAAAAATACAATGGGTGAAATCCTTCACACAATCGCAAATTCTGATGACATCATCAGCCATGGACATTAATCTTAAATTTAAAGCTTCCTATTCCCCTCCCCTGAGGCTCCCAATATCAGAATTTAATTGCTACCAGTGGTCTCAATCCAGGCAGCAGAACTCTAAGAAACGATTTTCTGATATTAAAGGTTTTCTTCCCACCACACTCCCATCTTGAGGCTCCCATGTTGGAAAGGATCCCTAGGGAGCCTTGGAACCTGATGGGGAGAGGGGAGAAGAAACTTTAAATTAAAGATTTTTGTCTGTCAGCATTTACAACCATAGAGTTGTACAAGAAGATTTTGGTCAGTATATGAGCTAAAAGCCTTTAATGCAGCAGCACTAAGGAGCTGGGCTAGTTTTTTAAAATGTATTGCTATACCACAACATTACTATAAACCAAATACTCAGAAGCATATAAAGGCTTTGCCACCCTCTTACAGCTCAGATAAGGAACAAACTGAGGTTGTTTCCAGAAACTGGGTTCCACTTCTAAGCAGACCCACTCTCAAGCTTCATAAAGGGAAACCCTGAAGGTGACAGAAAATAGAGCAGAACCTTGCCTGTCAAAGACTGTGCAGTACACCTGGAAGAAGCCTTCCTTCACATAATGTAGTTCCAAGTTGTTTGGGATCTGAGAGGGAAAAGCCAATACTCTGAATTTGTGCTGAAGAATGAATTGGGCCATCTCCAGAGAAGGAACCTTTTAAAGTTATTTTTTCAAACTCTGGTTGAAATGTATTGTTGCTTCTATGCAGTATTTGTTTTCTGGAAGCTGCCTTAACTATGCCATTTAAAACCTGCAAACAACAACAATACTAGTAGCAGTACAACAATAGTAGTAATAGAAGGAACATTAATGATATATGAAGTATTTTGTGCTAGTCAATGCACTGGGATTACAGATTCTAGAGTGGCGCACACTATAGAGAAATCATCATACAAAGCCCATCTGGCAGATTCAAATATATTCTCTATCTGTCAGGTTTCATGTTGGCTGGCAAAATTCAGTGCAGCTCTAATTATGGCATGCACAGTGTAGCAATGTGATAAAGGTTATACTAGTGGGCTATTTTTGAATCTGTTCTTCCCGCTTTCTCTGTCTTTTCCCAGGTGGTTCAATTACTGTCCTAATGGACACTGTAAGCCTGCCCACTGCTATTAGTGCTTGTTATTCAAGACATAGCAAGCTTAGGTATGTCTGTCGAAGAAGTATGTGCTACTAATTCACAGCCGAGAGACCGTCAAGAGCACTAGACATGCTATTACATCAAATCCCTTTTTAACAGGATGATTTTATCAATCATCAAGAGCTAGTGGGGGAAAAATTCTTTCAGTAACTTTGGATATCAATCTCTCAGAAGCAGCAGTGCCCCTTCAGGTTAATAACATATATATCTTGAAGTGTATTATATTTGCTCACTCAACTCTAAAAGAAATAGAAATGAGCTAACTAATAACTCCCTCATTTTCCTTGATTTTTATCCTCCTTGCATCTATGTGCCTTCAGACACAGCTGAAAGGATCTTTCGAGCTGCGCTTCTTTGTCTTTTCTGTTGTGCACCAAGGTTAAAAGCTTTTCATGCCATCCAAAAAGTGAGAACACAGTGGTGAGACAGGCAAAGCAGGCTGCAGAGTTGTAGCAGGGCTGGATGAGCAATTCAGATAATAGCTGGACCATCCGACCGAATAATCGTTTTGATAATGATTGCTACCTTGCAGGATTTTATGAAGTATTGGATAGAAAATATGGGAAAAGTCAAAGGAAATTCCCTTTGAAATGCATGCTTTTCATGGTTGAGAGCTACTGCCACAAATCCAAATGCTAATGGGTGCTTGTAAAGTGCAGAAGGGGAAAGAGAGAGAGAGAGAGAAATGGAGGAAGTAAAATAGGCTTCTTTATTTGGGATTAGTCTTTCATAATCATTATTTTAAACATAGCTTTCCTAAATCCCACATGAAGAGCTGTGTAGAAATAATTGCACTCATGGAACAATTTACCTCATCCAAAATCTAGTTCTATTGATTATACAAAACCTGAGGAGAAATGCAATATATTGATACAAGTGAATGACCTTTTTAGTATATAACTAACTGTCCTTTTCAACATGCAGGTTCATTGTGGTGTTCCTTTCTGTAAAAAGCAGTGTGAGAAGCCAGGAAAAGTGCCAGGAAATCAGGGGTTTGATCTCCATTTGACTTCAGCTGTAGGTTTGTCAGTCTTGAAATAAACAATTTTGGTAATTGGATGAGATCATGACTGGCAAACAGCACCAAAGTGGTTCCAAATTCCACAAAACTACACAAAAGTATACTATAATTATGTGCAAAATAACAATAGTTGTTGCTTTGTTTCATGGAGTTCTGACGATTACCAATATCAGAAGGCTATTTATTTCTATGCTCACTTTGTGTTTGTATATGTTTTGTTTCTCAAATAGAAGACATATTATTTCCACTCAGAGACACTTTGGACAACTTATGTGGAGTTGGCTGTATGAGCCAGTGCCTGCTAAAATTTCAGAGAAAAGATCTCTTAGCTGAAGGATGCAGGCCTACCTCTCTTTAAAAGACTTATCCATTGAACAAATTGGCTGAAATCCTTTTAAGCAACTTTACACCACAAGTGAAGATGGTGTCATCTGCCCCCCCCCACCTTTTCATCTTGGGCAAGCCTTCAAGAGCTGGAGGGAAAACTATTTAAACCTAGAAAATCACTGCCACAGGTCCCAGCAGCAGGACTGGGACCAATGGCAGCAGTTTTACACCTTTAAATTGTTCCCTGCCTGAGTCTGTAAATCCAAAGACTGCCCCAAGATAAAGGGGATCCCTAGGGATCCCTGAAATATGAGAAGCTCCATGAAGTTTTTTTATTGCCTTGAAATGGCCCTGGCACAACAACAGCTCATGACATTATCCTTACTGCATGGCACAACTTCACCAACAGGATTTCAGCCACTGTGTGGATGCTCTTATCTGTCACACACAACATTTTCACTGTAAGACCCAGAGGTCATCTAGTAAAATCTTGTCTTAATCTTGTCTTGAATCTTGCTCTTACGGTCTTGCCTTTAGTTCTGCTTTTAAGACAGTAAAGATTTGCTGCTTTTCTAGCCCTGGCAAATGCAATATATTTATTTATTTTATATTTTTTATATGTCACCTTTCTCCCCATAGAGGACCCAAGGTGGCTTACAACCAAAAGTCTAAAGCTATGAACAGTTTTAAAATACCATATAAATATATCAAAAACAATTAAACATATATCAAGGTTAAAGCCAAGATTAAAAACAATTTTAAAACATTTTTTAAAACATTTAAAAATCTTTACGTTAATAAACAAGGCATTCCTAAGACACTTACTGATGAAAGGCCTGCCTGAAAAGGAAGGTCTTTGCCTAATGATGGAAGGACGAGAGGGAGGGGGGCAACTTGCCTTCTTGAGACATTGCATTCCAAAACCTAGGAGCAGCCCCTGAGAAAGTCCTCTCTCATGTTCTTGCCAAATGAACTTGCAAAGGAGGTGGATCTGAAAGAAGGGCCTCCCCAGAAGATCTTAAAACCTGAGAAGGCTCATATGGGATGAAATTATCCTTCAAATAGTTTGGACTAGAGATGGGGACAAATAAAAAAATGGCGATTCGTTTTGATCCGTTATTCGTCAAGGTTAATGGATCAACGAATATGAATATACGAATATTCTTTGACGAATCGACAGATCAATCTGTTGATTCGTCTGCACTTCAAACGGATATAACACTGGCCCCCAACAACCTAGAGACACCAAATTTGCAGGGAAGCTTCCTCAGATGCTTTTCTACAAATCCTGATGGTGCGGTGAACATTGGATCACAGGCCCCTGAGTTATATAGTCACAAAGAGGACCCCCCCAGGAAAGCTCCCCCCAGGTACTTAGAGAATCCAGAATGACAACGGAGTTTCCAATTTCTTTCCCCAACACACTTGCCAACTTTGGTGAAGATTGGATATCAGAAATTTGAGTTATTCACCCACAAATTGGGTCCCCCAGGAGAGTTTACCACGCCGCACAGAAGCCCATTCTGCCTACCGGCCCCCGATCAGCTGATCAGAAGCCGATAGGCAGCCACACACACACAGCCAGCCACCCCAACAGCCTACCCCCACACCCCCTTCCTTTCCCTAACGTAGCCCCCACCCCACTCCCACCGACACCCCATTACCTTAATAGCTGCTGCAGAGGTCTCCATCAGGCCTCTGCAGCCACGGCGTGCAAAAAGGGAGACTGGCTGCCCTTTGCAAAGATGGCAGCTGCGGCTTCATTTAGGGTAGGGAAGCTGCAGCTGCCATCTTTGCAAAGGGCAGCCTGGATTCCCTTAAGGCAGGCTAAGGGAATCCAGGCTGCCCCTTTGCAAAGATGGCAGCTGCAGCTTCCCTACCCTAAATGAAGCTGCAGCCGCCATCTTTGCAAAGGGCAGCCAGTCTCCATTTCTACATGCGTGGCTGCGAGGCCAGAAGACCTCAGCAGTAGCGATTAAGGTAAGAGGGTGTCGGTGGGGGTGGGGTGGGGTGGCGTGGGGCCTAAGGTAGGGAAAGGAAGGGGGTGGGGGGTAGGCTGTGGTGTTGGGTGGCTGTGTGTGGTGGTGGCTGCCTTTCTGCCGATCGGTGGCCGGTAGGCAGAATGGTTTTGTTGTTGTTGTTTTTAATATGAAGGACGAATAAAAACGGGTAGATATTCGTCCCTTCATATTCGTGGGAGTCTCTGGAACCCACAAATACCAATCGACGAATATTTAACGAATCGGCTATATTCATTGGAAAAAAAGATCCGTTTTTATATTTGTCCCCATCTCTAGTTTGGACCCAAGCTGTTTAGGGCTTTATGAGTAATAACCAGCACTTTGACTTGGACCTGGATATAGGCTGGCAGTCAGTGAAGCTCTTGTAATAAGTAAGTTACATGCTCCCTATGACCAGCATCACTCAACAGTCTAGCTGCAGCATTTTGAACCTGTTAAAGTTTCTGAACACACTTCAAGGCAGCCCCATGTACAGCATGCTGCAGCAATCCAAACAGGAAGTAATTAAGGCATATGTCAACATGGCCAGATCAGACAGCTCAAAGCATGAGTACACTCCCCCTGCTGAACACAATTTCCCTGGCTGCCACACAAAACTCTCTTATTTGTCTTAGGGCCACCTTAGATGTTAATCCTGTCAGAAAATCAACGTTAAAAAAAAAAGCAGACCATAGCATGTAGATGTTTGCTCTGAAAAAATAGAAGCACTTCAAGGATAGTAAAGAGGGATTCTTTCCCTAATAGAGACATGCAATTTGTCAAGCACTTGGGGTGTCATAGAGCTGAAGGCCCAAAATATATTATTACTATTACGTTATCGTTGTATGGATTCATGCCTTTGCTTAAAATTGTTGTCCTGTCTTTCTGTGTCAAGCACTCAGTACTTCAGTAACAAATTATAACTGGTTCCTGTGCCTGACTCTCCATGGAAGCAATATTATCAGTATTTAAGATAACGCTGCCAACAATCCTTCTGGATTATTTTTCATTTTCCTTTAAAATCCCTTGTCAGTGCAGAAATGAGTGGTCTTGAGTCATGCTGCTGAGAGCCTGTTTTCCCCATAGAGAGAAGGAGAAGAAGCAGAAGATGGAGAATTGCATTTCAGTCTCTATAACCTTGTTGAGCTGATAAATGCCTCTGAACTGAAGCAAGTATGGCCTTCAGTTTTACTTGATGGTTCAACCAAGACCTGACAACCCTTATTTCTCTCTGTCAGACATTTCATGGCCCTCTGGCAGCCTAAGAAATGTATCCTCAGCCAGTTATGCCAGGAGGGGACCTTTGATTTTCAAGCTATGTTCTTCCTTCTCTTCCCAATCAAATGTTCTTCTGGGAAAGCCAACAAATATATGTCCTTTAGCAAAATGTGCACCACATACATCATCTCCTGTAACAATGTGCTGAATATGATGGTCTCAGACTATTGCAAAAGCACTACGGATCTGTTAATTACATTTCAGTGAGTCATAAATCAATTGTATCAGAAAGGCTACCTAGCTGTAATTCTTAATATGCAATAAAATTACTTTATATGTCTTGCACATTTAGAGCACTCATTGCTATAATTCAAAGCCGAAATCCAGTTTCTCAAACCTGCTGCTACACTGTCATTGCAAATGAGGCATTCTTATTGGAAAGCTTACAAGGGTTCCCACTAGAGATGGGCACTTGCCATGATTCGGCAGATCAGGCCCACAGGTGCTCACTCAAAGGAGGCAGGGCAGAGTAGCCCGTGGCACTGCTTCTGATGGGGCACCTGCAGGAGGAGATGGGGCATGGAATCGGGTGCCCATGCAACATGTGTGGGCCTGATCTGCCGAAGGACTGAAGCGTGGTAAGTGCCGATCTCTAGTTCCCACTAAATGGTGGAAATGTACACAGGTGTGATTGTAACCATGCAAGCAGGCTATGCTGAGTGTGTGGCCTGAAACGAAAAAGCTGTCAGCCTCATTCTCATTGCATTTCCTAGCTTTTCCACTGGAACCTTTCTTCCATCCCTGTTGCCTTCAAGGTTGCACAACTTTTTTTAACCACATGGAAATGTCTCCATACTTGGATGCTTTTTTTTTTTTTACAAATGTTGTACTGTGGCCAATGTCTGTGTGCATTTTCAGAATGCATACATTTTAGTTATGTGCATTTTTTAAATGTATGTGTGGCTTTGTCTGCATTATTGCTGCGTGAGAGAGATAGAAACACAATATCCCACATTCATAAATTGGAACTATTTTGAAGAATTGAATCTTTATTCTCCATAATGCATAATAAACATTGCAAACGTACATCTTTCCTTTCTAACTGGTTTCAGCTGACTTTTTCCTAAACCACTATTTTCTGCCTTTTTCTGTCTCGTGATGCCTTTCTATTTCTGCCCAGTCTTCCAATTCTGCTCTGTCTTGGAGCTATGCTGGCTTTTGCATACTTCCATACAGGCATTCATTCTTCTCTGTATGCTTCCAGTTTTCCCCTGAATAGTGGGCATGCAAATATCTCTGAAATGAAAGTGGTAATTGGTAACAATTATGTTATCACAAAGGCTGATGCTGACGTTAAAGAACAGTTAGTGAGCTTGTTTGGAAGGAAAAGTTGTCATTTTCTAATACTTCCTCTGGATTTTTTTTGATAGCACCTCTACTTCTCAGCAAAAATGCTCTATAAGATGGACAGAAATATAGGCACAATAAGCATACAGATATGTAGGGATGTACAGTGGTGCCTCGACTTACCAATGTCCCGACTTACGACCATTTCAAGTTGCAACCAGCTCCGGCCACAAAATTTTGCTTCGACTTGCGGCCGGAGCTTCAAGTTGCGACCAGAAAAAGGCAGGGAAAAAAGGCGGGGAATTCAAATTTGCTAACCGTTGGTAGGCGAAGAGGCTGCTTCTTTGTAGATCTTTCGCCCCAATGGTTAGAGTGAGTGCGTCGGAGGAGGCTTCGGACTGCCTGGAGCTGCTTTCTGCTCCTGAGTAAGTACATTTACTTTGTTTTGCAGGGTGGGTTTGGGTTTGGGAGGGGTTGTTTCTGTGCTGTGATGTTTTTTGTGTTTTGGTGTGTGTTTTTTCCCCAGCCCCATCACGTTCGGGCTGGCTGTGTGTGTGTGTGTGGGGGTGTTTTTGTGTGTTTTTTTTCCCATAGCGTTCCGCTGGGGCTGGCTGTGTGTGTGGGGGGTTGTGTTTTTTTCCCAGCCCCATAGCGTTCCGCTGGGGCTGGCTGTGTGTGGTTTTTTTTTTCAGCACCATGGCGTTTCGCTGGGGCTGGCTGTGGGGGGGTTTGTGTTTTTTTCCCAGCCCCATAGCGTTCCGCTGGGGCTGGCTGTGAGGGGGGGGTTGTGTTTTTTCCCAGCCCCATAGCGTTCCGCTGGGGCTGGCTGTGTGTGTGGGGGGGGGGTTGTGTGTTTTTTCCCAGCCCCATGGCGTTTCGCTGGGGCTGGCTGTGTGTGTGGGGGGTTGTGTTTTTTCCCCCAGCCCCATGGCATTCCGCTGGGGCTGGCTGTGTTTTGTTTTGTTTTGTTGGTGTGTTTGTTTTTCGGCCCCAGCGCGTTCCTATGCAGCTTGCAGTGTTTTATTTTTATTTTGTTTTTGTATTTTCCAGCCGGAACGAATTAATGGGGTTTCAATGTATTCCTATGGGAAATGGTGCTTCAACTTACGACCATTTCGAGTTACGCCCATCTTCTGGAACGGATTATGGTCGTAAGTTGAGGCACCACTGTATGTTGTTATATAAGATAACAGAGCTTCTGCAAAGTGAGGACGTTGCGTACAACCCGATAAATTGCTATCCTAAAAATACATTGTATCATTGCTTTTGTTGTAATTGGTGTATTACTCTACCCTCCAAATGTTGTCTGATATTGGAAACTAGGTAGGGTTAGGCTTGGTTAGTTAGAGGGACTTCGAGTATATCTGCGATCTCCAGGTTGACTTAGGAAAGAATCCTGCTAGTCAGTGTTGACGATACTGGGCTAGGTGAACCAATGTATAAGGAAGCTTCTTATATTCCTCTTCATGTTGTGGGAATATTTAAATTTCAGCGCTGTGAGAAATTTAAATGTCATCTGGAACCAGCCACCTGCAGGCCACTGAAGTTCCTGGCCAAAAACACAAGGCAGAGAATGGCAACAGGTTCTATAAAGTCTCTGGTAAATTCCAAAAGATACCAAATGCTAATGCCAGTCCTAGTGTGGATCCACATTTCTGTACTGTAATAAATTATTGAGACATTGAGACCTTGTAACATTAGCACCATGATCCAATGCATGTTCACTTGGAAGCAAGTTTCATTGGGTTCATCTGGGCCTACTGACAGTTAGGAGACTGCTGTCTAAATTAGCTGATCCTTTAATATGATAAATACAGCAAATAAATGTTTAGTTTGGCTGAGTCATGGAGCAGGGGAGCAGTGACAATGTTCTCAGAACTCTTTTAATTATCAGATCCTAGCAGACAACATAAAACTAGATGCTGCAGGAAGACAGATCATTTATAATTCAAGCACAAATAATAACGTTGCTTGAGGGGGGAAAACAAAATAACTTGAAAGTTATTAGTGGCAAGAGCAATGTCTTTGATTAGATGCTTAGAATGGTAATGAGAAGTCACCTGCAATGTAAATGAAAAATGAAATACTGCTTTAAATTAAGGTCTACTTTGAAATTGGCATCTGGTGGAATATTATGGGAATTACTGCAGTTTTACTAAATTTATTTATTTATTTATTTATTTAATATTCCGCCCATCTAGACCGAAGTCTACTCTGGGTGGCTAACAACACTCAAGAATAATTAAAAAATAAAACAACAACATTAATACAATTGAAAATAACAAATAAATTGGGCACTGAAAGGAGGGAAGAGCCAGGTCTTGAGTTGGCTCTTAAAAACACCCAATGAGGGAGCCAGACAAATTTCTGGGGGGAGATTGTTCCAGAGGCGAGGGGCCACTGCCGAGAACACCTGCTTTCTTGTTCTTTCTCTTTGAGCCTCCCTCGGCGCTAGGCCCCTCAGCCACCCATCTTGACTAAAGCGAGTGATTAGGGTAGATCTAGGTGGGAGGAGGCGTTCCGCCAGATATTGAGGTCCTAAACCGTTTAGGGCTTTATATGTCGTCATTAGTACTTTGAAATCAATGCGGAAACGAACGGGAAGCCAATGCAGGGCAGCCAGAGTAGGGGAGATATGTTGATGTTTTCTCACCCCAGTAAGAAGTCTGGCCGCCACGTTCTGCACCATTTGAAGCTTCCGCATCAAAGGTAGCCCCACATAGAGCGCATTACAGTAGTCTAATCTCGAGACTACAAGCGTATCGACCAGAGTGGTGAGGGCCCCCACATCAAGATAGGAACGGAGCTGGGCAATCCACCAAAGATGGAAATAGGCGGCACGGACCACTGACGCTACCTGGGTCTTCATGGTAAGCGCCGGGTCAAGATGGACCCCCAGACTGCGAACCGAATTCTTTGTGGTGAGAGTCACCCCCCCCCCAAAAGAGAGGGAGTTCCCCAAACCAGTGACATCGGGGCCACCTACCCTCCGGACCTCCGTCTTGTCCAGGTTCAGCCTCAGACCATTCACCTGCATCCATTTCAATACGGCCTCCAGACAGTGCTGAAGGGAGGAAACGGCATCCACTGTTGTTGGAGAAAAGGAGATTTAGAGCTGGGTGTCATCAGCGTACTGATAACACAAAGCCCCACACCCCCTGATGACCTGACCCAGTGGCCCCATGTAGATATTAAACAGCATTGTGGAGATAATCGAGCCCTGCGGAACCCCACAATTAAGATTCCATGGAGCCGATACACTCTCCCCAA
Organism: Intellagama lesueurii; assembly: GCA_037013535.1. Taxonomy (NCBI): domain Eukaryota; kingdom Metazoa; phylum Chordata; class Lepidosauria; order Squamata; family Agamidae; genus Intellagama; species Intellagama lesueurii. The sequence goes on along the minus strand of JBAJHW010000001.1, from coordinate 79,769,608 downwards.
GCTCTACTCTCTGGGGACGGTCCTCCAAGAAGGATCAGAGCCAGGCTAGCACCAGACCACCAATTCCCAGCTCGGAGAGCCTCTCCAGGAGGATACTGTGGTCAACAGTATCGAAGGCAGCTGAAATATCGAGAAGGACCAACAGAGACATTTTGCCCCTGTCGGCAAAAATTTATTCCCTTTATACTGCAAGCAGAGTTATATCACAGTCTTTAATGCTATTTATCTATTACTACTTCTGTTACTGGGTTAACACTAGTAGGGCTTAGATATCTTTGTCCATGTGGCACAGACTGTTCCGTTAAATGTCAGCCTTTACACTTCCATCGGTCAGAAAGGAGTTGCGTATCTAATAGCTTAATCCAAGGGGTTTTATGATGGCAAAGGAGCTAGTGTAGGACTAGATGGGACAGGATTTGATGTGAATTGATGTCAAGGTGCTAATGCTCAACCCTAATCAAAGTGAATAATTCAGAAAGGTAGGTGACTCAGAAAATTTAAAGCTGAAAGACATTGCTTGTTTAAAAATGAAGAGGGGTGTGTGTGTGTGTGTGTGTGTGTGTGTGTGTGTGTGTGTGTGTGTGTGTGTTTCAGAAACAGACAGACACATTCCTTTCTTGGTATATGCAAGATACATCAACAACGCTTTTCCTGTTGGGGTTGGACTAATAGTGCTATAAGGTATCATCTTATTATGTATTTTGGAATTGGTTTGGTTCCACACTGCTATATTTGCTTTTGTTTGTGACCTTGGGGTTATCTTATTTAGTTATTGAGTAATGGGACCAATACAGGAAGAATGTACACCACCAGAAACTAGACATGATGAAGCAAAACAGGAAACAATTTGGCTGTATTATACTTCCTTTAACTAATCCATCTTTTAAAACTGCAGCACAAACAATGTAAAGATTACAGTGCAGCTCTGTTTTCAACTAACCAAGGAGGCTATGTGCCCAGACAAGATGGATGCAGCTTTTGAGATCATAGTAGGGCCTTAGATTTTCTGAGATGGAGGAACAGTTTTAACATCCCAGCTCTGAGTGACTCTAGGGCTATTAACAAGTGATATTTAATCTGATGAAACCCACTTCTTTATCTGCAGCAACCCTGCATTATTGCCTGTCATAGCCTGAGCGTTCAGCCTGGAGGCAGGCGGTGCAGCATGGCCTCTTCCAATTTGAAGAGACACTTGTTCAGCAGGCCAAGGCAAAAAGGCAGTCCCGAAACCAGCAGCAAAATCAGGGAGCTGGACAGGAGACAGATTGTATTTGTCTTCAGTGTGGAAGGGATTGTCACTCTCGAATTGGCCTCCTCAGCCACACTAGACGCTGTTCCAAGACCTCTATTCAGAGCATGTTACCATAGTCTCTCGAGACTGAAGGATGCCTACAGCCTGAGCAAAACAAGAGCTTGAGTTGCAGCTTCCCCTTTTTCTTGCTTACTTTTTACATATGCCTGGTAATAAGAGTGTTTTCTTGAAGCTTGCTTAGTTGTTCGTGCTTTTGTACATTTCTTATGTCTTTTGGGATGTCCTTGTAAAGGTATTGGCTTACCCTGTATTTTTAATGACTGGCACAATGAACAACAAGAACAGAACTCTGGCTAACACAAAGCAAGACATTCCTTTTTAGAAAATAACATGCCGAGCTCTAGTTTGAAGCTAATGCGGAATGAAACCAGCAAAAAGTCATTTTCTAACAGACATTTTCCAGTGGTGTTGTGTGGTATCTTATAGAATTTATGTAGACAAATCTATTGGGCTAAATTAAAGACTCATAAGAGTTGCAACTTTGGTAGAGCAAAACAACACTCTACAAAGCAGTTCTAAAAGTGGGGCAGCCATTTGTTTTAATGATTGATGAACCTAATCCCATTAATTGTTGTTAACACTTTCTTCCTCCATTCATACACCTGTGGCACACATAAATGGAACAGAATGCATACATAGGGAGGATGTGCTCAGTGCGGTTAGTAGCTATCACCACATGTCGTTTTGCTACTAAATTCCATTTTAATTATGTGTTACATAAAATCACAACTTGGAAATGTTACTCTCAGTCAATATGGTCAATGACCAAACTCTAATAAGAATATATTTATATTATTTATAATTATTTTATAAAGTAAATTAAGTTGTTGCCTAGTTTCACGGCTGGTTTTTGAGTGTCTGATTTTTACAGAATTTAATAGATTATGGTTTTAATTCATTATTTATTTAATGTTTTGTATTTAATGTTTATATTTTAATCAGTTTAAGATTTATATATTGGCTATACCATACATTGCTTTGAGATATCAGTAGATATGGGAAGCAGTATAAAGATGATGCTGACAATAATGATGGTGCTGGTGGTGGCCCAGAACTGCTGCACACAGGCTGAACATTAGAATATTAAATTTCCAAATATTACAGCAAAAACTGGCTAGAATCGTTTCCAAATAAGATGATTTCATTTACTCACATTGGAGTTACTGGTAGATTTTATTCTGGTCATGCAAAAGAAGAAATGCAGATTAATTTCTACCTCTGAAACAAATAAACTCTTTAAAATGTCTGTATAGTGCATGTACAGCAGAGCTCCTGTAGTAATTATTAGATTATTGTTGATAAGTGTGAGTAAAGGAACACTGAATATCTGAAACTTATAGGAACTGCTCTGCACTCTGTTAATATTTGAAAAAGAGAACTTATTATAAGAAGGTTATTAAAATCATTGCAAGACAAGACAGAAGGCACATAGGTAAACAGAATGAGCAGTATAAAGGAAGAGATTATTTAAAAGAACTCTACTGGAATTCCTTGAACATTTTGTATAGTTATTTCTGCTCTTCCTGGATGAAAACTGGAACTAACTATGAGAATGAGTGTAAGATGGATGTTCATACCAAACAGTACAGTGGTGCCTCGACCTACGACCATAATCCGTTCCAGAAGATGGACGTAACTCGAAATGGTCGTAAGTTGAAGCACCATTTCCCATAGGAATGCATTGAAACCCCATTAATCCGTTCCAGCCAAAGGAAAAAAAATCACCAAAAAAAAAAAATAAATCACTGCAAGACTCATTGGAAACGCGATTAATTCCTTCCGGCCGAAGTGGGGGGGGGGGAGGGGAAGAAAAGCAATCAAGCATGCAAGACCCACCGGAAATGCACAGAAAACAAATGGAGCAGATCGGAAATGCACAGAGAACAAAGGGGCCAGGTCGGAAATGCAAATAAAACAAAGGAAAAAGCAAGGGAAACATGCAAGACCCATCGGACATGGGGGGAAAAAACCCAAAAAGCAACCAAACCCCCCAAGACCCATCGGAAATGGGGGGGGGGAAAAAGCCAAAAAACAAACAAACCCCCCAAGACCCATCGGAAATGGGGGGGGGAAAACAAACAAAAAACAAACAAACCCCTCAAGACCCATTGGAAATGGGAAAAAACACTCCAAAAAGCAACCAAACCCCCGAAAACCCATCGGAAATGGGGGGGGGATGAAAAAAACAAACAAACCCCCCAAGACCCATCACAGCACAGAAACATAACCCCCCAGCCCAAAACCACGCTGCAAAAACACCCAGAACAGTTTTTAAAAAGCAGAAAACAGCACCTTACCTTACTAGGCAGCCCGAAGCCTCCCTGCAAACACACACGCACGCTCATTCAGAAGCAGAAGCGAGGCAGTCCCAAGCCTCCTCCGACGCACACTCTCTAACTGCTGGGGCGAAAGAGCTACAAAGAAGCAGCCTCGTCGCCACCTACAGTTAGCAATTTGAATTTCCCACCTTTTTTCCCTGCCTTTTTCTGTTCGTAAGTGGAAGCTCTGGTCGTAAGTAGAAGCAAAATTTTGCGGCCGGAGCTGGTCATAACTCGAAATGGTCATAAACAGGGACGTTCGTAAGTTGAGGCACCACTGTATCAGGAAACAGAAAAATCATTAAGCTTCCCTAAAATAAAAGAACAACTAAGGAATTACATCACACCCTACAAAAGAATGTGAGTCATGTGAGATATGACAGAAGGAAATAAGGCCTGTGGTTCATTTATCCTAATTTATGCAGTATGATATCTGAACATACATGCATTCTGTTTTGATTCTGCAGTCATCCATCTATAAATATTTATGTATCTAGATGTGGAATAAGGTGTCATCAGTCTGGGTTGTACATATTGTTTCCAAATAACTTAGGTAAGAGAGTAGCAGTGTTTGACCATGGTAATGGGCTGGAAGAGGGCCAATAAGCTGATATTCCGCCCAGACCAGAAAGGTGGATGGTTTGTCTACATTGGTTTGTAGTGTTAGATGAGACTATATTCCCCATGAAAAACCAGGTTGTCCATCCTTCTAGACCAGTCTTTACTACTGGATGCACTCGGTGCCCCAATGGCATAGAGAGTATTTGCCAATTTAATTTGGCATGACTGCTTGAGAGAGAGAGACAAACTTAAGTTCTCTATATTAACACAGATAAACTGTTCGGAATATGTGCAATTTGATAATACATATATTCACAATTTAATGTTCCCTGAGGTAACTTTAATGTTCAGTTTTCCCTTACTCAATCTTCAGATATAATTTCTCCTCATAATAATTAATATTTATTTGACCTGAAGCTAAGCAGTAAGCTATTTGTAATTATCTTACAGAGAAGAAATATGATAATGCCAGATCACATTTTTTCAACTGAGTCAACCTTGTAAAATTATGGCATCTCTTTGTTAGATTTCAATAACATCATGCACCGTAATGCTGAGGGCATTAAGATGATCTTTGCTTGTAATGCAATTATGCCATTGACCAAAGCAAAATAGCCTTGCACTAATCATTACTTCCTCAGAGAAATAAATTGATAAGTAAGCAAAATGGTACTGTATTTACTTTAACTCAGTAGATGTATAGTGTACAGGGATGACTCTGGCTTTTAAATTAACTTCAGGGAGGAGTTTTCTTGACCTAATGCTGGATTACTGGAATACTGGAATTTTCAAAATTATCATTGCATGGGAGTTCAGTGATTGTGCAGACAAAGCAAATCAACATTCTACAAGGCAGTTCTAAAAATGGGGGCCGCCCAAATTATATATACAGTGGTGCCTCGACTTACGACCATAATCTGTTCCAGAAGATGGACGTAACTCGAAATGGTCGTAAGTTGAAGCACCATTTCCCATTGAAATGCATTGGAACGCGATTAATCCGTTCCGGCAAAAAAAAGAAAGACCAAAAAAATAAATAAATAAAGCACACAGCAAGCCTGGTCGGAAGGCGCTGGGGCTTTAAAAAAAAAACACCAAAAATAAACAGCAAAGCAAGCTCCATTGCTGAGGCTTTTAAAAAAAAAAACCAAAAATAAAGTACACAGCAAGCTCCATCGCTGGGGCTTAAAAAAACAAAAACCCAAACCAAAAATAAACTGCAAAGCAAGCCCCGAAGGCGTTGGGACTGCAAAAAAAAAAAAAAAAAAAACCCAAACGAAAAATAAACAGCAAAGCAAGCCCCGAAGGGGCTGGGGCTGCAAAAAAAAAAAAAAAAAAAAAAAATCACCAAAAAACAAAACAACAACACAGCACAGAAACATACCCCTCCCAGCCCATAACCACGCTGCAAAACCCACCCAGAACAGTTTTTAAAAAGCAGAAAACAGCACCTTACCTTACCAGGCAGCCTTCTCCGATCACACACTCTCTAACTGCTGGGGCAAAAGAGCTACAAAGACGCAGCCTCGTTGCTACCCACAGTTAGAAATTTGAATTTCCCACCTTTTTCCCCTGCCTTTTTCTGTTCGTAACTGGAAGCTCCGGCTGCAAGTCGAAGCAAAATTTTGCGGCCGGAGCTGGTCGTAACTCGAAATGGTCGTAAGTAGGGACGGTCGTAAGTCGAGGCACCACTGTATATGTAACTTTGAAAATGGACTTTGGATCAGCACCAGGTTTCAGTATAATCTGAAAACATTTCCATTAAACTGTGAAAGCAGGTAATAATGAGATGCAACAGAGGGCCACTGACATGAATTAAAATCAGTTGCACCTACTCCACATACTCTTGCTTCCAGGAAACGTTCCACATAAAAATAGCTCTTTATGGAGATGCCCTTTCACTGAAGCAACTTCCCTTACAAGTTTCATGGGAGAGTTTCATGTGTACAGAGCAAAAAAGGCAACAGGTCTTCCATACTAGCCAGAATCAAGATAAAGAGGCCTGGGTTTCAGTTAAGTCATTGGCACTATATCCTTGATTTCCAGGTTGCAAAGTTCTCATTGCTAATATGTCACATATGTCATTAGCAGAGACAAATATTCCAGACTGGAGTTATGGTAGTGCCATAATTGCTGGTTTGGACGTTCTAACATTCTTTAAAGGAGGAGGTCAAGTTTGGAACACTGGTGCATAGAATTTTTGGTGTTCAGCAAGAAACAATGAAGCTGGCATTTTTATTGGGAATAGATACAGCCCAACAGCATCACTGTTAAAAGATTAGTTATCTCCACAGGAACCTGCCCTTATTTTTGTATCCTGCTTTTGGAAGTTTGGAAGCTGGCTGGTAAGCAAAGGTCTTTTGAGTGCTGGGACCTCAACTTTGAGTTCTCTTGGTGCCAACTCATTTTTTCTGTGGTCGTTTTGATAGTTTTATGTTGCTTTTTGCTTATTTTTGTAGTTTTATGTTGCTTTTTGCTTGCTTTTATGTATTGGTTTTGTATTGGTGGGGAGAGCATAGTACAAAGTAAATCATCACCACTAGTCACATAGTATGGATGATTTTGACCTTGGTTTCCAGTGTCAATCTTTGCTAACTCCCAGCTCCCCCTTTTTTCGTTATCTCAAAAGGTGATGGGACATCTTTTGGAAAATATGCACAACACTTGTTTTTAGAGTTTTTGAGTGCTCTTTTTTGCTTCAGTCCTTCCTTGTGGGACTACACTCTGTGCTGAGCTCCTGGTTCCCTCCATCTTGAATTGCCTGCCTGTCTCCAGTTTGGATCCTTTCCTTTGATTCCACCCTTGTTTTGGGAGGGAACTCTTTCCCATTGTTTTGGGTTATTCTTTCTACTGCCAGACAATTTGCATGTGCCAGTGTGCTACCATGGAACTTTTTTTAAAAAAACCTTCCCCACCCCCCGATTTCTTTGGGGATATTTTCCCCACTTTGGGTTTTTTTTGGGGGGGGTGGACGTTTTGTTTCCTGGATTATTTTTACCTGCCTTCTACCACCTTCTTGGCTAAAAGAAGAGAAAGAAAGGTATCATTTTATAATGGGGACAGAAATCTCCCCATATTCTAGTAGTTTTGATTTGGGATGGGGGCTTTGATTGCATTTTTGCCTGTTATCTGCTTGCTTGCTTTCCTTGGGTTTTGGAAGAGGGGGCTATGTGTTTTGTTTTGCTTTCCTTTGCTTTTGGCTAATTCCCCCCCCCCCCCGTGTGCTCCTTGACTCATTGGTGTGTGTTTTTAAAAAAATATTATTTGCTTAATTTACTGTGTTTATATTATTTTAAAGGTGTATATTTTAGTGGTTTAGGTTTCGTTTGCTTCTGCAGAAGAGTGGGTGCCAGGGGAGTGGGCTGTGACCATGCCAGAGTGCCACTGGGCTGTGTGAATATGGTAATATAAACTAGCGCCTGCATAGAACTGGTGATTATTTTTCTTTCTCATGTATTATTTTTTTTGAAGAACTTTATTGCTTTGCCTCCACTTTTTTTTAGTAGTTTTAAAAAGTTCTTTTGGGCATTTGGAGTGCCAAAAAACTCATATGGGGAAACATGAATGGGAAATCCATAAGAAGCATTTCCTTTCATATCAAAATGAAAGGTCTGGTACTCGGAATGCACAAAACCAAAAGAAAATGACAGAAGCACCCTCCCCTCCAAAAAAGAACCCAAACTGAAATAAATACAACGTTTTGCACCATGTGCATTCTTAAAGTTGATAACACATTTGCACTCCAGTGATTGATTTAGTCTGAGCTGTGTGCCTGACTAATCTGACTTGCCAATTAAGTGCATGCTGACTGCTCGTTGACCAATCAAAAAATAAAACAAGCTAATTTATCAGATACGGACGTAAGAACAGACTTATTTTACCACTAAAATACTAAAACAACCTTTATTTGTTAATTGGCAACCAGTATCTTCCAGCTGTAGAAGGGACAGCCATGTTAGTGTGTGCTCCTTAAAGACTAGCTTTTATATTTTTAATGTGAGCTTTCATGGATTAAAAGGTAGATTTTAAAAGGAAAAAAAAAACACCCGCTGGCATAAACGTATGGCTGAATTAACAACAACAATATCAACAAAAACATTTTTATAAAATAAGATTTTATTATACATGGCAGTAAAGATTTCTGTTTTGGAACATTTTCTCACTATCTACAAACTTTCAATGCTGTGCAACATTTAGACTGAAACTGCACTATTTTATGACACAGTGAGCTGAATAGAGCCCCGTGAAAATCTGTTGTGTTGCTTTTTGCAGCCCCAGATAGGCAGAATTGGACATTGTCTTGTGATTCATCGACATCATTTCCTTCAATAAAAATCATTCCTTTTGCTGATAATTTTTTATTGCAGAAAAAGTCATTGCTAGCAATATTCCTAAATTCAGTCCCTGCCCTGAAAGCACAGAGTGTTTTGTACAATATCAAGTACCTTTTCCTGTATGTAAAATAGGATGAATTTTTACATTGAATAGAACAAAGTGGAGACTTATACCCAGATAAGCCTGAATTACAATGACAGGAGGTTGGGGACTTCAAAATATTTCCCAGCCAAATACACCGATCCCTTCTGGGGCTTAGCAATGAGCACAACTACAAAGACAAGAGAAGACAGAAGGAGTAACAGCCACCAACTCAGAATGGCTATGATCCTCTTTCCTATCAATTATTCAGATAAGAAAGATGTACATTAAAATTAATCATATGATTCTGAATTGCTTCTTGACATCTATAATGAAACAGCTTCACTTAGCACAAACAGATAAAGAGAAGAAGATAAGAAATCATTTTTAACATACAAAGGAGAAAAGCAATATTTTAACTATATGGCTAATTATTGATTTACAGCAGAGGAGTATTTTCAGTCACCTAAAAGAGAACGTTTTCTATTTTAAGCAGGAATCTGTTGGATAATTAACCAAGATTTAAGTCCAAGTGTTTGTATCCAACACCAACTCAAAAATCACCTTCCCAGTCACCATCACCATGGCAGAGGTGAAGGGAGGCCTCTTGCATGTGTGTGTCTCTTCCATCAGGACCAATTTATATATCTGCGTATACCAACAAGGAAAGAAAATTGTTATGACTTTTGCTAGAGCAAAGTTGTTGGGCTTTGTATTGGAATTGAATGTGAGGATTTTTCTTTTTGTACTTGGTAGTTCTTCAATATCTTTATGTGTATGAGTTCATTTCCTCTATATGGAATAAATGTGTATCTTGAGAAATTTACAGGCCCTTCACACATTTAACTGTCACTAATCTGTTTATTTAGTTGTCACCTATCACACTCTTTTCCAACAACACAAGAGGTGACTCTACACATGGAAATCACCAGATGGGCAATACCGAAATCAGATTGATTATATTCTCTGCAGCCAAAGATGGAGAAGCTCTATACAGTCAGCAAAAACAAGACCTGGAGCTGATTGTGGCTCTGATCATCAGCTTCTTATAGCAAAATTCAAGCTTAAACTGAAGAAAGTAGGAAAAACCACTGGGCTAGTCAGGTATAATCTAAAGCAAATCCCTTATGAATATACAGTGGAAGTGAAGAACAGATTTAAGGAACTAGATTTGGTGGACAGAGTGCCTGAAGAACTATGGCTGGAGGCTCGTAACATTGTACAGAAGGCAGCAACAAAAACCATCCCAAAGAAAAGGAAATGCAAGAAAGCAAAGTGGCTGTCCAACGAGGCCTTACAAATAGCAGAGAAGAGAAGGGAAACAAAATGCAAGGGAGATATGGAAAGTTAAAGAAAATTGAATGCAGACTTCCAAAGAATAGCAAGGAGAGACAAGAGGGCCTTCTTAAATGAACAGTGCAAAGAAATAGAGGAAAATAATAGAAAGGGAAAAACCAGAGATCTGTTCAAGAAAACTGGAGATATTAAAGGAACATTTTGTGCAAAGATGGACATGATAAAGGAAAAAAAATGGTAGGGACCTGACAGAAGCAGAAGACGTCAAGAAGAGGTGGCAAGAATACACAGAGGAATTATACCAGAAAGATCTGGATATCCCGGACAACCCAGATAGTGTGGTTGCTGACCTTGAGCCAGACATCCTGGAGAGTGAAGTCAAGTGGGCCTTAGAAAGCATGGCTAACAACAAGGTTAGTGGAGGTGATGGCATTCCAGTTGAACTATTTAAAATCTTAAAAGACGACACTGTTAAGGTGCTACACTCAATATGCCAGCAAGTTTGGAAAACTCAGCAGTGGCCAGAGGATTGGAAAAGATCAGTCTACATCCCAATCCCAAAGAAGGGCAGTGCCAAAGAATGCTCCAACTACCGTACAATTGCACTCATTTCACACGCTAGCAAGGTTTTGCTCAAAATCCTAAAAGGTAGGCTTCAGCAGTATGTGGACCGAGAACTCCCAGAAGTACAAGCTGGATTTCGAAGGGGCAGAAGAACTAGAGACCAAATTGCTAACATGCTCTGGATTATGGAGAAAGCCAGAGAGTTCCAGAAAAACATCTACTTCTGCTTCATTGACTACGCAAAAGCCTTTGACTGTGTTGACCACAACTAACTATGGCAAGTTCTTAAAGAAATGGGAGTGCCTGACCACCTTATCTATCTCCTGAGAAATCTATATGTGGGACAGGAAGCAACAGTTAGAACTGGATATGGAACAACTGATTGGTTCAAAATTGGGAAAGGAGTATGACAAGGCTGTATATTGTCCCCCTGCTTATTTAACTTATATGCAGAATACATCATGTGAAAGGCTGGAGTGGAGGAATCCCAAACTGGAATTAAGATTGCCGGAAGAAATAAGGGAAGGAGAGTGAGAAAACGGAACAGCACTAACAGAGGGAGAGAGAGGTGATGTTAAATAAATAAATAAATAAATAAATAAATAAATTCACTTCCCCAGCCCCTCCACAGATGATCAGGGTAAGTATTTAATCAACAGCTGATTGGGCTACAAGGTGTTGTTCGCTGTTTGGATGGGAGAAGCACACGAAATAGCATGTTGCTCCTCCCTTCCCAGCAGACCCTTAGTAGCCCGAAACAGCCAGTCTAAACAGACCCAAAGCTGCCCTTCCATGCTTTCCATTCATTTGGACCCAGGAGATAGATCTGCTCATGGAAGGTAGGGGAAGAGATTTTCACTGAATCCACTTTCTTCCTCCAGGTCACCAAAAAATGGGTTCTAGAAAGTCAGTCTGAAGAGGAGATTGGTGGAGTTTGTTTCTCTCCTTTCCATCAACAATGGCTTTCACTAAATCAAGAGCCCTTCTGGCATGCGTGATTTGTGGACCAGTATGGGAGTTGCATCACTCCAAAATATCAGGTAGGTATCCCCAGTCTCAGCTACAATCTGTTATTACCTTCTGGAAATAGATGAAGAACAATTGATGCAGTTCAAGAAACCCACATTTTCTAATGATGTGTTCTAAGATATTTAGGTCTCTAGAATAGAATCATTAAGAAGAATATAAAATAATACAAATTCCATTCTTCTGCTTCTAGAGCATGATTGACTTACTGCATAGAGTTTTAGAGAGGAAAGAATCAGCTGCATGAGAGAAGGGGGAATTCATTTGGTTTGCATTTTAATAAGAACTTAATTAGTTTGCACTTCCTGAATCAACTGAAATATAATCATCCTTTTATGTCTGCACTTTCCTGCATGTTGTGAAGTGGTTTTCCAATAAAAAATGCATGCAAACTGAATACATTCATGACAATAACATGAAAAATGAATTAATTTAAGGAAAAATTTCTGGCAAGTGTGCATACTAAACCAAATTGCATGGAAAATGTGTACACCAGTAGAAATGCTTATGAAATTTGATGTAGTTTTTCTAAAGAAAGTATTGTAAACTGATGCAGAAAAGGGAACGAATGAGCTGAAGATTAGGAAAAAGAGTGAAAACGACATAGACGGTGTTGTACAAACCTTGATGAAAGCTGTGTCTATAGGGCAGAGAGATATTCCACTTAATAAGTAAATAATTGCCTTCTATGTGTTTTCTAGTCCCACAATGCAAAATTGCCTAGAAATGGAAAAATTGTGAGAAATTCTGGCCCAGTAATTAAACCAGGTTGTTGTTAGACTCCATATTCTGAACTGTGGTGCTGCCCTGCTAGAAACTCTGTTCAATTTGTGTTTCTTATGTAGTAAATTATTTCATTACCTCAAGCACTTCAAGCCTTATAGGCACTACAAGATTATAGGGTGTGTGTACAGCCAGAAAGACTCATAGCAGCAAGATCAACCTCTGTGTGAGAAAATGACAATATCATTCAAAAGAGAAGACATTTCTAAGAAGAATAATTGAAACTAATTAGAAAACCTCCAGTCGTGCTTTTATTGGGAAGACAGTGGCATTAGATTTAATTATAAGAGGTCCCAGGTGAACCAAAAGTATAATAAAGAGTATCTTTTATTAAGGCAATCAGTATATACAATTGATGCTTACTATTATTAGAACATTCAACTACACATTTCCTTTGTATTAAAAAGAAGTTTAATAGTGGCAATTGCAAGGCTAATTTTCAGTGAGTGACAGAACAATCATTGGAATGAATTATATATATATATAAATGAAGCTTTATTTGCATTTTTGCATACCTAGCCACATTTTATAAAGTAAAATAGGTTCAAGAAGTATTGCAAGCTGCTTTGCCAGCAAAGGTTGTTGTAAACTACAACCCACTTAAAGTTAATAGCAATAATTAAATATATGTATTACAAATTCCAGTGCAAATCAAGTCAATTGAAAGTATAAAACACATATGAAGAGCCCCACTTGAATTCTGATGCATGAAAAATCAGTGTCATCCCAGGGGTTTCTCCAAATGCCCATTGAAAAAAGAAGATAGCTCTTTATGGAGATGTTCCTTCACTGAAACAACTGGGCAAGATCTTACAACTGGGAGCATTTCATGTATGCAGAGATCCTGTTGCAACAAGGCAAAAGGTCTTCCATGCCAGCTGAAATCAAGATGAAGAGGCCTGGATTTCGGTTAAGTCATTGGCACTATATCCTTGATTTCCATGTAGCAAAGTTCTCATTGTTAATATGTCACATATGTCATCAGCAGAGACAAATATTCCAGATTGGTGTTGTGTTAGTGCCATAATTGCTAGTTTGGATGTTCTGCTATTATTTGGAGCAGGAGGTCAAATTTGGAACACGGGTGCATGGATTTTTTTGTTATTGGCAAGAAATGATGAATACATCTGAAATGAAGCTGACATTTTTATGAGGAAGTTCTACTAAAAACTAGAGGATATGGGGTAGGTGTAATTAATTGATTTCATTCATGTCAGTGGCCCTTTGTTGCATCTCATTACCACCTGCTTTTACAGCTTCATGGAAATGTTTTCATATTATATTGCAACCTTTTACTATTAGAAAAAGATAAAACCCAACACCATCACTGTTGAAATATTCGCTATCTGCACAGGAACCCACCCTTTTTCAGTTCGTGCTGTTTGAGGTTTTGAAGCTGGCTGCTAAGCAAAGGCCTTTTGAGTGCCAACACCTCAGTTTTGGGTTCTCTTGGTGCCCACTCGGATGTCCTTCTAGCACCACGTTTTCCAACTAGTTTCACTGTGGGTTTTTTTTTTTTTTTTTTTTTACTTTTATGCTTCTTTTTGTTTCTTTTTGGTAGTTTTATTCTGCTTTTTGCTTGTTTTTATGTATTGGTTTTGTATTGATGGGGAGAGCATGGTATGAATTTGAATACAGAACACTAAACAGTAAATTATCTAATCTCTATAGAAAAAGAGCCTGCTTGATTAACAATGGAGTTAGTCTGGAAACTGCCCAGACATGATTAAGCATTGGGATTTGATGAGTCTCCTTTACCAAACTACATCCAAATTAACTGTCTTATTATGCATTCTCTAGGCTTTGAAAGTTTGCTAATTGTTCAATTTACGATCGCTTGCAGATTTGTAGAAAATGTGCATGTGTGCACGCGTATGCTATAATTTTTATGGGGCCAGAAGATATGATGCCCAATTTTATCAGTGTATTCTGCATTCTAGAAAAATCAGTTTTCTGATCTACTTGCTATTGAGTATAAAATATATTTTTTAAAGATGATAAAATATTTTTTTAAAGATGGAAGAGAATTGAAATGTTCATGATGAAATGGATGATCAAAACTAGAAAAATAGCGTCCCTTGCTTGTGACAAGCTGCAAAGATGTGAGAGGATCTCCAGCATCCATTAAAGGGACTCACCGCTCATACATGGAGGAAGGATGAAACGGAGCAAGCAAAATAATATCTTGCTGAAGGAACTTCTATTATTGGCTGCAAAAAACTAGGGAGGATGTCTAGAAATTGTCTTCCACTCCGCTTTATCTATTCTCACTAAAGAGAATATGAACCTTTCTTCAGGATCACCGAAAGCATGTTACAAATTTTGTGATGATCCCACAAGTGAATTGAGCTTATTGTATCTAGCTGAAAGAGGTACAGGAAAGGAGGGGGCAGAGAGAGGAAAGCTAAAACAAGAAGCTGACATGCACAAGGCAACTAGGAAGTGAAAAATACTGGTATCTGAGTAAAAAGAGAAGAAAAGAAATTGGAAGTATTGCAGGAGAAAATCGGCCGCAGCTAATGGGATTCAGAAATAAAAGGGGGCAATGACAACAACAGTGCTCCTCATGTTGGATCACAAGAATGTTCATCATAGAAGAGCAAACAATTGAAATATAGGACCAACAACAAACACAAAGCAAAATAATAATAATCTGACCTGCGTTTAGTGAAATTTGTCAAATATGAAGCATTTTGGGAGTGCCCATCAGAAGGGACTTCCTGCAGTACACGAAAAGGCAGATGAACTGATCAGAAACTTAACAACAATAACAACAACTACTACAAATACTGTGTTTCCCCAAAAATAAGACAGGGTCTTATATTAATTTTTGTTCCAAAAAATGCATTAGGGTTTATTTTCAGGGGATGTTTTATTTTTATTTTCATGTACAGCAATCTACATTTAAAAAAGGCTTTCCCCTTTTTTCCTTTTCTTTTTTTTAAATGTTTGTTTTGGTATTGTTGTTGTTAAATTAGCCATGCCTTTCTGCCAGTGGGTGTTCTCCCCCTTTAAAAGCTTTTTCTTAATCTCATGTAAATTCGTTTACATCTTAACATGCTGAAATGAAAGACCAGTTTTTTTCCCCTTCAATTTACGTATCAAGCTGGGTCCCAGGTGAGTCTGGGACCCATGTTGTTGTCGATGCAACAGCCCGGTTAGATGTTGGTGGTGCGGTCAGCCTCCTATCAGGGTGACTCCATGTGACTGGTGCCAAGGGGTGCTGGGAGGCCAACAGTGTGTGACTGTAATGGCCAAGGCATTCAAGGCAGTGTGGTAGGAAGGGGTGGGCTCTGGGCAGGTGGACTGTTGTGGGAGTGTCATCACAGCATACCACAGCTCAGTTTAAAACTAGGCAGGGGCTGTTGCCTTCCCCTCTTGCTATTTTGCACCTGCAGGGTCTTTGGCAGGAGCTGAAATTTAGGATGGTTCCAGGTGGTGGAAGGGCAGCAGGTGGGGGACCTGCATGTCCTTATTATAGTGGAATCTCCTTAGGGGTGCCAGTGGGCAAGGCCACAGCTTGGCCTAGTTTGGGGGCCAGAAACCCAGCCATACCCTTTAGGTGGCAGGGAGCAACAGAAAAGAATATGCCCACATGGGGCTCCATGGGATTGCCATTCCTAGGTTGCCTTCCAGTTGGCATCTGGAGGAGATGGTGGTTGGCATCAGGCAGCATTTGGGTCTCCCGATGAAATGTATCCATCCCCAATGCTAAGCCAGGGAAGGAGCTGCTATAACCAATAAGGTTTGGGCCTTTTCCATTTTAATCACTGTTGTTGTGTGTCGATTTACTCAGGCCAGGCCAGCTCAGTCATAGGTTAACAACTAACAAACCAACCACTGACTATATGGTGAGCAAAGAAGCTATGAAGGGGAGTGTGTGTGTGTGTGTGTGTGTGTTTTTGCATATGGAGTATAAACTGAAGGGGATTTGTTTAGCATATTTTGAATAGATGACAGCACAATCATATGACCAGTGATCATGAAATTCTAAGGAACACCTTGTCTGTTCTCAGTCACTGGGTGACTAACTGATGTTCTTCAGAATGTTCACATCCCATTTATGGTTCTTATATTCCTCAGCCTGTAATTCTGATTTTTTATATGGTGTAATTGATTTATAGGTTTGTCCCCAAGTGCAAATTGCTATTTTATGTCTCTCCATATTAAATGGCATGCCAGCTGGGTCTTCAGGGAGTTGAAATCCAAAACATGTGGATAAACAAAGTCTCCCCATTCCTGCTTACCCAAAAGTGTACCCAAAAATTAGGCTAAGGGTGGCATACCTCATTACAACTACCACTGGATATTTGTGTGTCATGTTCCTCAAGAGTAGCCCAAATGCACTGGCCAGATTTTTGCCTGTCCCTAGTGTGCATACATACTACTTTTGCTCACATAACTCTTCCTTCTTCTACTACTTTAGTCCTTGGGTGCTGTTGCAGAGAGATTACTCAAAACCTCTTTAACCTATTGTTCCATAGCAAAATCCACAAGCAAGAGTTAGGACCACATTTCAGATAGGACTTTCTTCTTCCTACCTTCTTTATATAGAGGCAGCAAGGGGGGTGGGGGTGGAGGAAATCCTCTCTATACATAGTTTTTTTGCCAGAGCTCTGCTGGAGTTAGAACCCTTTTTTCAGTGAGCTGGACTAGGAAAGTGGACGCAGTGGAAATTTCTTCCTCTGTCTTCCATGGGCAGAGTTATCTCCTGGGTCCAAATGAATGGAAAACATGGAACAACAGCTTTGTTTCTGCAGCTCCACATGCCTTAACAACAGTGAGAGGTATATCTTTCTAACAGTTTCCATGGGAAGAGATCATTTTAGTGTCTTTCGTTATATGTTTCAGCATAGGGACCTATGAAATCTATTTTTAAAAAACTTTAATTTTTCTCACAAATTGCACCTTGATGAGTCAAACCCCACAGCTTAGTGTTCGGGAATATGCTTTACTATCAAAAGGTTGTAGGTTCATGCCCTGGTATCTTCAGGTAAAAATAATGGCTGGAAAGAGCCAAAGAGTGTCTCTGGCCAAGCACTGGATTCTTTTGTTGGAGTCTTTAAAGTCAACCAAGGTCTATTAGTCTTATTTTTAGGCTCTTGTGTATGGTTTGAACCTATTTGCATAACTGGGGAGATCAAAAGACCACAGAGACTAACATAACTCTTCTTGAATGTCTCCTGGATTCTAAAGGACAGCAAATTAAGAATGGAATGTAATATTCTTTACAGTTTGTGGACAGCACTACAAATAATTAATTTTTTATAAGCCTGTACCCAGAAATTTGTTGAAAAGAGATTGGTGCCATAAAGCAGCAAGACTCTGCAGCCAAACAAGCATCAAACAGATGGTGCCCTCAGGTCTCACTTTTGGCAGCTGGCCAAAGTAGCCAGGCTAATACTGAAGGCTGCGTAAAGAGTCTGAATTGTCAGTGACTCTGCCTTCTTCACTTAGGTACAAATAGAACTCCCGAATGTTTTAGTGTGCTTTTAGCAGCAAATGCTAATTGAATGGGTAGGTGATAGAAGTGGAAAGTTATCCTTACTTTTTTGCTTAGGAGGCAACAAAACTTTAACATTTGTTGTTATGTAAATTCACCCTCGGAGCCTAAAGTTTGTATAATAATTTGTAGCAGAACCTGCAGAATTTGATTTGGCAGGCAGAAGATGTAATGGCCTGACGGCCATTCAAACCATGATTTTAAAGCAGAAGCAAGCAACTTTGCCAAGACCAGACCCCAATTTTCTATTCCAATGATCCTCCAGGGCCAGAAAAGCTGCCAGAAATGCAACAATAATACTTATTGTTGTCAAAAAGTCCTGTGTTGAAAAAAATTAATATTTTTGCATGGGAAGGCTTTCATATTACATGAGATGCAGTATCCAGATGAGCTAAGCAATGATACGTCTGACTTTAGAATTAGAACCAGAAATCAAATGGCATACCTGTGTCAAAATACCTGCATCAAGCATACCTGTGCCTAACTATAACATGGGAAGTGAAATGTGTTTTTGATGTTGATGAACTGTGAAAACAGCAAACTGCCGATCACATACATATGTAATCCAAAACACAGTTGGTGAAAAACCATGTGCAGAAGGGCCATTGTTCAGTCATTTTTTCCCTACTCTCATGTGCTCTCCTTTGTGCTAACAGGTGCAAGAACAGTTGCATGCCTGATCATGCAACAAGTGTGAGATCCAACAGGCAAAGGGAAGCTAGCCACAAAGGAGAAAAACCCACAGAATTGTACTTTAGGCAGTCATGGAGGTAAATAGCATTCTGGCCAATGTGCTTTGTACAGCTTCCTTCCTCCTTAGAGGAGGCAACTTTTAGGTTTAACTTATTCTTGGTGGGGGTGCATCTAAGGACTGACAGATGGAGGCACATCTTAGTATTACCCTCTGAAGACAGAGAGAGGACTTTTTAAAAAAAAAAGTGTTTGTTTTTAATCAAACATTGAGTGACACACAATCCCATCTGCAAATGCCTGGCTGCTTTGAGAACTAGGCATTTGCTTTCCTTTAGAAAAAAAAATGCATCTGGAACAGAATTTAAAGGATGCTTGGTACAAGTGACAAACTGATCTCCTGAAGCTGCAGAAGATTTGGAACAGGGGAGTGGGGGCGTGCTTGTCTGAGACATGACTAGCCACTTACAGGGCAGCTGTTTAACCACATTTCTTCTCTGACACACCAATGTGTATGTATACCTCTTTCAAGCACCTGCTGTCTCCCCATGAAACTTGCTACCGTGTTTCCCCGAAAATAAGACAGGGTCTTATATTAATTTTTGCTCCAAAAATTGCATTAGGGCTTATTTTCAGGGGATGTTTTATTTTTTTCATGTACAACAATCTACATTTATTCAAATACAGTCATGCCATCTTCTGGTTGCTGCGCAATGGTGGAGGGCGGGGTTTCACTTAACTGGGGCTTATTTTTGGGGTAGGGCTTATATTATGAGCATCCTGAAAAATCATACTAGGGCTTACTTTCAGGTTAGGTCTTATTTTCGGGGAAACAGGGTATGAGCCAGAAGCCTTATTTGAAATATTTCAAAAGGGGCTTCATTAGAGATGTGAAACCTAAAGGGCAGACAGGAAGAACCGTCTCTCTCCCTGCTTCCTTTTTTTTTTTGCCTCCTCTGCTGCTTGTTTGTTTCAGTTCTTCATTTCATCTCAATGCAGTTAGTGAATGCTAATCAGAACAGACCTCTTTCAAGCCTCAGGCACTGATTTCCAGGTAATTGGTCCAGATACCCAAAGTCTGACCCACTCTTTCATTACCAAAAGAGGTCCAATAATCCATGGTTGTTTTAGCAATGCCTCCAGTCAAGCCAGCTCAAAGGAGGCCTAATTTGTATGCTTAAGAAAGTGTAAATTACTATAATCACAACCATATCATGCTTTATGATCTAGAATGTCATAGTGATTTTATAACTACACTGCGGATAATAGAGTAGCTTTTAAAATTGTTATCATAAAATGCTTTCCATTAGAATAACTGCATGTCTTTGATGTGGGCAGTGACATTTAAGAGGTGAAAGAATGGTTACTCAGTGGATCCTTGGGCATCCTGGACGGTGGGGGGGGGGGGGAAACTATGTAAAATCTGAGGGTGGCTTAATTTGGAATGTTGTCTTCCAGACCTTGCTTGGAATACTTTCTGAAGTATGAGTGTAGTGACTGTATGAGACAGGCATTGTATATGAGTAGCAACAAGTTTTATAGTTGCACTGACTGGACAATGTGGCGCTGCGATCACAGGAACTGCTGCTAACCAATATTCATGATAATCCTTGTCCACACTGAAAGGTCAGTGATTTGGCAGGAAAGGATTAAGGCAGATGGAAACACTGCTTACTCCCTTAACAAAAGTTGCACATGGCAATACAGTATGGTCACCAATTGTTAGGGAGATTACTAGCTCATGGGGCCAGCTTTCTGAATGTCTGGGAAATACTTGAAAGAAGACACACCTCTTTCTCTAGATATAATGAGAGAGAGAGAGAGAATGAATAAAATAGAGATATACAACATATTTTAATTTTTATTCTAATTATTTAGATGGTCTTCACTGGGCAAGAAAATGGAATTTCTAGGCTCTGTCAGATACTTTGCCTGCAGATGAGAATGAGACAAATATGGTTATTCCTTCTCATCAAAGTCTTTATACTTTGCACAGACTGTCTCTGCATAAAAGTAGTATCTTTTGCCTGTGAGAAGCAAAGCACAGATTTACACAGCAAGCCCAGAACACTGGTTGATTTACTTTTAGAAGGCGCAAACAATGTATCGTATGTATCTAATCCCTAAAGGTCCAGGCAACAAATCAGTAGCCATTCTCTTTTTACACAATTGGTTTTTATTATGTTATTGGGCTTTTTAATGAAATTTTGTTTGATCTATAAGATTTCATGGAAAACCTATCAACATAACTATTATTCAAGTGTATGACCAAGAGAAAATAAAGAGAAGATGGAAACAATACATTGAAGAACTATATAGAAGAGCTTAAAGGATGACAGATTCCTTTCAAGAAGAATGTTGTTATGAAAAACTTGCAATTTGAGAAAGCAGAATGAAAACCTCTCTCAAATCAACAGGAAGAAATGAATAACTAGGAGTACATGAGATTCACTGGGGTCTCCCTGCGAAGGTTGGAATCCTGCTGACTTTGAACCACCTGTTCCATGAGGAGTGGTGTTAAAATCCATCTTCCTCACTTTATTATGGATTCCCAGTGTGGTGTAGTGGATAGCATGATGGACTAGGACTCTGGAAAACAGGGTTCAAATCCCCACTTAGCCATGGAAAATCATTGGGGAGAGGAACTGGTGAAACCACTCCTTAAATGTCTCACTTACCTTGAAAGCCCTATTAGGATTGCTGTAAGTCAATTCTGACTTGACAGCACAGAACAACAACAGTAGTGTACTAAAGAATTTTAGAAGGACATTCAGTTTAGCTTTATAGATCACAGCAAATCCTTTGACAGCATAGATCATGAAAAGCTATCAGTCATGTTAAAAGAAATGGCCTTGGATCCTTTTATGGAGAAAGGCAGGGTATAAATAAATAAATAAATAAATAAATAAATAAATAAATAAATAAATAAATAAATAAATAAATGGTTTGATTGTCATGATTCATAATCTGGACTCGACAAAAGGCTACTATTAGCACAGAATATGGTTAAATAGGGTGGTTTCTAATAGGCAAAAGTATCAGACAAGGGTGAATTTTATTTCCCTGATTGTTCAATTTATCTATAGAACCTATCAGACAGAAAGCTGGATTAGATTTAGATGAAGGAGGAGTGAAAAGTAGTGCAAGAAATACCAGTAATTCAAAATATTTAGATTACTCCATATAAGTGACAGTAAATAGCAATGGCTTCAAACAACTACTGTGGAAGGTGAAAGAAAAGAGTGCAAAAGAAGGTTGACTATTAAGAAAACAACAATGATGAGGCAGAAGAATTAATGGTGATAATGAAGAAATCTGACTTGTTTACAATGTTTTATAGTTCAACCATCAATCCAATGGAAACTACAGTCATAAAATCAGAAAAAGACTGAGACTTGCAAAGGCAACTGTGAATATCCTCTGTTACAATTATGTGTCACTGGATACCAAAGGCAAGATCATCCAGATTATGGTATTCCCAATTATTATGCATGGATGTGAAAACTGCACAATGAAGAGAGCTGACAGGGAGGAAAGATCAACTGATTTGAACTGTGGTGTCGGAGGAGGGCTTTATGGAAAACAGAGACCACCAGAAATCCAATAGATGGATTTAGGATAAAATCAAGCTTGAACTTGCTCTCTCTAGAAGCTATAATAACTAAATTGAGGTTATAGTACTTTTGATACATCATGACAAGACTAGACAAAACAAGACACGCTAGGAATGACAGTAATGGTAAGAAGAGTAGAAAGCAGTAGTAAAAGAAAAAACCAGAATATGAGATGGATTGAGTCGATAAATGAAGCCACAGCCTTTAATTTCCAAGATCTGATCAGGGCTGTTAATACAAGGAGCTTTTGGAATTCATTAATTCCAATTATCACCATATATTGGAAACTATTTGATGGGACATAACAAGAGGGTTAAAATTCTCATAATCAGTCTCTTGCTGAGTGCCACAAAATACCTTGTTCTCTTGAAGATCGAGGAATGTAAGTTTGCAGTTTCTCATTCTCACATACAAGGATGTCATCAAAAATTGACATCTCTAGTAGAGAAGAAAGGAGTCACACAGACAGAGTCAGGAAGACTGTTTTCTGGAAGACTGCACGCTTCTCCCTTTATATGTGACATGAGGCAGTGGCTCTCTTTTGGCTGTCTTTGGGACTGTCTTAAGCACAGCCTCCACCCAGAACAAGTGTTTATTTGTAAATAAAAGATAATACAAAAAGCAAATCTGGAAGCCCTCAGTGACCTCCTTCCAAAACAAGTCAAACCCAGGCATGTGATGCTCCAACCAGTGAAGCAGAGATGAGCTTAGCAATAAATTGGTCCCAATTTAGAAAAATATGGTGTGCCCATAAAATCACTTAGATGGTAGACATGTGGATATAAAGAGTCCAGAATAAACAATCAAGTCTGCTCCCCCCCCCCTTCCACTCTTGACAGAGCGAAGTCCACACACAGCACTTTATTAATACAACAAGAGCAGCCTTCAGTCAGGCTAGACTGTACTGATCTGGCTGAAGGAGCTAGGACTGCCGTCTTTGGCTCCAGAGTACGATGAACAGCAGACGTCTGTAGGTGGTCTGTCCCTTGAGTTTCATAGTAACAGCAAACTGTGTACGGGTTGTGTGGCAGGAATGAAAACAAGGATGATAGTATGGTGAAGTATGGTGATATCACAGGAGAAAGGCATGTAGTTTGCTGATTGTGTTAACCCCCTTTGCCCTGGTGGTGTTGAAGTATAAGCAGAATTCTTACCTTCTTTAATTTCAGTTACCTGCTCGGCCTGCTCTAAAAAAGCAACTTCCAGTAGCACAGGTTTGCCCCATATTTCTCACACAGTCTTTCTTCATTTCTTAGAAAATTTCAGCAACTAGCAATCAGCTTAACAGAATTGCTTATAGCACTATCGGTTAAAAAAAGGGAGTTTCCAAAATAGAACAGTTCCCTTCAATTCTCACAGGAGGAAAACTGATCAAATATGAGGGTGTCGGATATTGGAAAGTTCCAGAAATGGCAGTCTTATATTTTGCTGCAGGCTCAGCCTTGCATTTTAAACAAGCTTCTCTAGATGTATAACTGCAGACTGTGTGGGATTACTGGAAGTGGAAATAACACATAACAAATTGGGTGCCTCCTTAACCTATCTTACAATGTTGTTGTTTGGACCTGCTTTGTGTTCATAAGTAACTAGGATAGGCAGCTAGTGAGACAAAACCTTAATAGCTAGGCCATACACAATTCATAAGTCTAAAAGGGACATTTTTGAAAAATACCAGTTACAGTTACAGTTGCAAAAGGAGTAAAGTTATCCCTTGTTACATAACAAACACATGTAAATTAGCTGTGCCTTAGTTATTGCCAAAACACAAATTAATTACCAACCACTCCTTATTTATAACTAGTTACATCTCAGCTTGGGCCATACTGTTGTGCTTAGGAGTATCTTATACAATTACTTCAGAGACCTGATTCTGAAAAGGCCACACTTACCCATGTAAGTTGTTGACATGCACTTCGTCATAAGTGTATTTGCCATATTCTTAACAGGGCACTAGCTTTAGTCTAGAGCAGTGCTTCCCAACCTTGGATCCCCAGATGTTCTTGGACTGCAACTCCCAGAAATCCTGGCCAGCAGAGCTGGTGGTGATGGCTTCTGGGACTTTTAGTCCAAGAACATCTGGGGGACTCAAGGTTGGGAACTACTGGTCTAGAGTAGAAAGTTTCATTCACTGAAACACAACCTCAAACTTCAGTAAGACTTGTCTTCCTTTCTTTCGTCAGTACAGTTGTGATCCAAACCCATTAATAACTGGGAGTTTTCCCTCTTTATTTGAATGGCATAACTGAACTCTTAAGCATTTTGTTTCAAGTAAATTGGAAAAAGTAGTTTGCACATTTGTGAAGGAGGTGTGTTTCCTTCTTACCACCCTATATCCTTTCTTCCTTTTTGCTACTGCTTTATTTAATAAGAATATACCAATTTATAGCTCTGTTTGCATTCATTTAGTAATAGCCCTTTCCACCAAAGAGAATTAAGAGAAATAATGATTTTTACACACCATAGAGTGCTTGACAAATAACTGGATGTTAATAGTGGCTCAAGGACAGAGTCAGAACCACAAGGCATTCTAGTGGGTGTATTAAAGCAACAAGTGAAAAGGACCCTATTAATTACTAAGCTTCCTTTTTCATCCAGAAACGGTTAGCTGGTCATCTGCAACTCTTCTGCCAGAGAAACAATTTAGTCATATGACATTTGGATTAAAAGATGAAGAACCATCGAATCCTCAAGATCAAGAGCTTCAATGAGTCATATAATCCAAGGTCTACAACAGGCTTTACCTAAAGGCCTCACAACAGGGCAGTGCTGTAGAAGAGGAAAAGAGAGCAGTCTAACAGGTACAGAAAACAAATTGATGAACTGCAGTGTGATCAAGTCAAATACCTTTTGAGTAATTAACTCTTCACTAGAAGTGTATTGCAGGTGCAGATTTCTTGTTAATCTTCTTTTGTGCCATTTTTGCCTTTAGTGAGCAAATGTTATAGCTTGATAGCATTGTCTATTAGCAAGTGTAGGCCTACCACCTGAGGTTTCTAATTTCTTCTAGCATTAGGATGTTTTTAATGTATAATATTGCCTACATTTAGTTAATCCTGTTCTCTTCGTTCGTGCTGTTGTCACTAAGTTGGATAATTATCACACCCTTCTTTTTCAACTTGAATGAATGACAATTTGAAAATACTTCACACACCTTCTGTTCCATAGGCTAAACAACCAATTTTCTATTTTTATAGAGAGCTGTCTTCACATCAGAATATCTGATAAGGAACTCTTGCACATTTACTGTGAGGAACTCAAATATTTTGCAAAAAAATTGTAGGCAGGTTTCTAAAGTGCATACTTTTGAATTTTTCGTTAAATTCCTTTGCCCCCCCCCCCCCAAAATCCTGGAATAAAGAGGCGAGATGCAGGTGATGGGGTAAACTAGGACCACACTTTATTAATATAAACCATATTATTAACTTCAGAGTCCAACCAAAAGAGGGACCTGCCATAGTGTGGAGTCAGGTTTGTAGCAGAGGTCTCACTGGACCCCTTCTTTATGAAAACGGGTGAGTCCCATGCCCCGAGGTCGCGTGGTCCTGAAGACAGCATGGCCCCAGCCAGTCCTTATCTGACCACCCTCAGGCCTTGAGCCCCCTGTCTCTTGGTGGCTGTCAGCCCACAGGTGGCCCCAGCCCATGCTCCCCTCCCACACTGTAATCTCACGATCCGCAGCACTGGGAGTTTGGATGGGCTATAACCTCCCCTGTGTTCCAGGGGAACTCACCAATCCATCTGCATTCCACACTACCCGCCAGTGTGACTGAAGACAACTCCACCCATAACTAGCATCCCTGATGCCCCTACCCGTGTGGGATAGGCAAAAAAGCCCCGCTACCACCGGCCAATCACAAGATGTGGGTCAAAAATTCCTATCCAGCTGTCATGAGTTCAGCTGAAGAAGGCCTGGAATCAGAGGGGTTAATTACAGCTGAGGAAAATGCTGGGCAATTAGTATCACAGACAGCTGAATCACCACCAGATTCTCCTCCCCCACTAGCCAGAGTGAGAGATAAGTTTCGGCAGAGACTCACAACACGGAGGTCTGAGGCTCGCATGAATGCTTCTCACAGGAACATCAGGTCGACCAGCCCAGAGTTTTAACAGGATGGAATGTTTCTAGGAATTAGATGATTGTTGCTGCTATATAATTTGTACTCAGAGGCTTGGAAGCTCGTGGAAGCAACAAGTCAATTCCCTGGCTCGCGTCTACGCTCCTGCTTATCTTGAACCTTGCTCTCTTGACCCTTGGCTTTCGGACTCTGACTTCTGACTACGGTTTGTGTTTTGGCTTTGACAATTTGGCATCTGTTTTGTATCTCCCAGACTTCTGACCTTGGACTGGCTCATTGGACTTTTGCCTTCTGAATCCCCTAGGAACGTGACACTGGCCCCCGAAGGTGACCAGTAAAACTCACACTAGAACCGAGGGTTGTAAGCCTCAAAAGATGTTGATGTAGGGAAGGAGCAGCTATAAATAAGCTGCTCCCTCCCCTCCCAGATTGCAGAAACACGATTGACACATCTCGCGCTATCCCGGCAAAGAGGCTCTGCTCAGTGAAGTCTGCTCACCTGCAGAGCTGCCATTTGCTACACAGCAGAAGTACAGAGATTAGCAGAGGATAATATCTCCAGATAGTCCTCCCCTTTATCATTAACTGGCACTTATGGTCTCAATAACTCACTCTGAGACATTTGTAGGAAAAAGAATAAAAACATTTCATTACTTACAGTTGTGAAAAGATAAACAGCAAATAAAAAACTGACTGCTTCCAGCAGACTAAAGAGAGTGAAAGGAAAGACTCAACAGAGAGGTGGAGCTCTCTTTGACTTCAGAGGCAGGAAGGAACAATTGGTTAGTACTGGATAGATTGACAGCCCAGAAAGGTCTCTTCCAGTCACTCAAACCATAGGCAGCATGTGAGATTTCAAATAAAACTCCAACAAATTCTGGATGCTGGCAAGTACCATCACCACACGTGAAGTAATAATATGCCTAGAACATACCCAATACTAGTAGAAATTGACTTGCTCAGCTAATTTATACTGGTCTATAAAACACATTAACAATGAGACAAAATAGAGGGTCTCTAAGAGGGTGGCTACACAAGAGTTAATCCTGATCTGTAGCCCCCTGCAGGAATGGTTTGGATTGCTTTAAAAATGTCAACTACATGACATTCTTGTTAGAGCATTCCAACCCATCCCTAATGGGGACCAATCCCTCCCAGATTGGTCTAGGGTTAGAGCCTACTGTTTACTTGGAACAATTAGGATTGGTCAAAATAAACACAGTTTTCTTGCTGTGCAATCACCTAAATTGTGCCAATATGGGATTGGAGTGTGTGTTCTTCCTACATATCAATGGTGATGTTTAGAGTTGGGTGTGGTCTGGCCATGACTGAGGATGGCACCCTCCATCCTATTTTGAAGTAAAAAAGACATTTATAGACAAAATAAAACCATTACGCTGCATCACTTAAGCACTTTGTCACTTACCAAAAAATTTTTTTTAAAAAGAAGGCAGAGGAGGAACATAGGGCTGAGACATGGCACTCCATCTCCCCTCCCCTTTGTGTGTGTTAAAACCCAGCATTAATGCCCACCCGCAAGCAACCAGAAGCAAGCTGTTTCCCAACTGGCTGACAGCTGTTGCAAAAGAGAAGGCAGGAGATAGGGAGCAAGAAGGGGAGGGATGCACTGAGACTGAACAGACCCAAACTGAGCAATCTAACACCAATAGGTGGTTGACTAGATCAGAACTACAGGGGCTGCAGGAGCAATTTCTGTGTGAACAGAAGAAGAGATCTAATCAAGCCCCACCATTCCAAAGTGATCCAGACTAGATCACTTTCTGTTGCTCATGTACTCATACCTTAAGTTCAGAAGCCAAACTAAGGAAAGATACACTCTCTGACAATCTCCAAGAAACAACAAATGTGTGACTGCAAAATTACCATGTTGTAAAATATGCAATAATGGATTATATAGTTGCAAACGTATCACTCTCTGAATGGATGTTAGGAATCATTATGTTGTTGCTATCTTTAAAAATACCTTTAATTTTGTCTTGTCTTTGTGGGGCAAAACATTCTCAACACTCACCTGTGGTTGGAAGTTGCATGGGATGTTGGTGTTAGGCAAACAGTTGCTCTGGGCAGCTTGTTCACGGGTATAGAACTTTTTCTTAAGGAACCTGATGTTTTCTGGAATGCCATTAATTTTTGTTGTTTAGTCGTGTCCGACTCTTCGTGACCCCATGGACCAGAGCACGCCAGGCCCTCCTGTCTTCCACTGCCTCCCGAAGTTGGGTCAAATTCATGTTGGTTGCTTCGATGACACTGTCCAGCCATTAATTTAACCTGATCCAAATAATTTATACTAGGGTCCAATGCTTAACAGTAGCTGGTACTTGCAGCAAAGATTACACTTCCATAAAGTACACTTCAATAAAGTATGAAATAAAGAAATCCTTTGGAAGAGGTTTATGCTAAAGGAAATCTGATGTGTGTTGCTGCCCTGAGCTGGAGAGAGGCTGGTATTTAAACACCACTTGAATCTATTCCCAGTCTGGATTCTTGTTGCAGGCATTATCAGAGCAACATGAAATGCAGCCACAAGAAAGTTATACCTTCAACAGTCATTAATCTAAATGCTTTGCAGGTTGCCAACTTTCTCCTTGAACTGAAGGACCTAGAATTAGACACAGTACTCCAGATGGGGACTTGTCAGTAACAGTTCTGAATAAGGTTGTTGTACTGTGTATAGATTATTGTGACCCCCATCCTACTACTGATTCATGTTCTGTTTGGTATGAGTGGCACTGAAATCTAACAGGTTTTGACTTGTGTTCTCTTTTTAACTCTTTATATTTGTCTTGCTATCATTTCCTCCTATCAACAGACTTTCATTTCAGCTTGGTAGTTCTTATTTGTTTATTTGTTCATTTATTTGTTTATACTCTTTATACCCTGTCTTTCTGCTCAAGAGGATCCAAGGTAGCTTACAATACTAAAACAAACAATATTAAAAGCTAAAAGAAATGAATTATTATAATATTGAAATATAATGAAAGAGATACATTATTAAAACTAGTTTAAAGCAATTTTTAAAAACATATAAGAAACAACAACTTGCAAAAAAACAAACCAACCCAGTTTATCTCTTGACAAACAAGCCACAAATAAAAGCAAGCTATGTATTCTCGAAGGCTTTCACGGCCGGGATCCGATGGTTGCTGTAGGTTTTTCGGGCTGTTTGGCCATGTTCTGAACATGGCCAAACAGCCCGAAAAGCAAGCTAATTTGTGATACGTGCTCCTGGAGATGATTTTGAGTTTTTATTCTGTCATCTAAAGTGCTCAGATCTCGTGTTCAGTGGGTTAGACACATTTCTCAGGTCCTGTCATTTATGTACTTTGTATTCCTACAGAATTAATTTAAAATGTCGCACTTTCATTGCAGGAGTGAGCATTGTGTAGCCTCCAGATGTTCTGGGGCTGCATCTCCTATCCTCCCTTACCATTGCTTGTACAGGCTAGAGCTGATGAGAATTACGGTCCAACATCTGGAGAGCCTCACATTCTTGTCAGCTGCAGACAATCATCCTTCTATGTTCTTTTTTTACATGTAAACAACTCTATGTGTACATGCAAATTATTTTATTGCAGTAACTTCCCATTACTACATAATGAAATGAACAGTTTTTCACATCTTTTTTTTCCATTTTAAAAAAATGGAACTGTTCTCAAAACAGAAACTCCGGTGGAGCTGTTTCCTGCCCTTATTCTCTGTGTGTACACAAGTGCCCACAGTATGGTCCACCTGATCATATTAATCACAACTGAGTCACTGACAAGTGCAGAATAAATTCCAGTTCTCTACACACACTCCACCCAAGAGCACCAAAAAGAGAAATGGCCCTACGACAGCTAAAAGCCTCTATGGTCTTTAGACAATGTACATGTACAGCCAAACTGCACAAGAAGCCAGCTTTGCCATTAGAAGCTTCCTTAAGAGCTAAATGGCAACTGATTATCACAGGGTACAGTTTCTGCAGTTCTGTAAATTGCAAATTTTGGGGATTTGGTTAGAGAGCTGGTTAGGAAGCAGTTTGGTTTTGTCCAACAGAGAGTTATCTCTTTAGCATGGAATGTGCTTATGTGTGATAAATGAATATAGAGTGAAAAATGATTTTTTTTCTTCTCCCTGCCTATTTGTTATTCCAAAATAAATCCTTTTTTGGTTTGTTCAAATTAAACTCTCCTTGTCTCCATTACTTTAAATTAGCTTTATTAGGATTCATATTAGACTTGGACTAACCCTGGGGATACGAATGTGAATATCAGCAGCACAGGTGCCGTGGAGATCAAGCCGCTCCCCCCTAAACTGGCCAGTCCACTTACTGATCACCACGTGGCGCGCCCAGCCATCGTCTGCATCGTTGCTTCCCTGCCGCCCCACGCAGCTGACCACTTCAGCGAGGAGGCACAAGGCAGAGTCTCCCTGGAGTGGTCATCTGTTGAGCGGTCAGCAGAGCAAGGAGTTGAGGAAGTGCTGGCTGGGCTGCTCCCTCGATTGGTGCGATTACACAGATGAGGGCCGCATGTGCCACGCAGCGACTGATGAGTGGACCAGACAGTTCGGGGGAGAGGGGCTGGATCTCCACGGCACCTGTGGTGCCAGTATTTGTATTCGTATCCCCAGGGATACAAATAAGAATGACCCCAGTCTAATCCCTATATATAGCAGTCAATTAAGGAATTATACCCCCTTGCTTAGCAGGCTAAGCTGAAGATTTAAGCAACAGTTTGTTTCATCAAAGTTCTTCTCACACAACATAAAAATGTTACATAGGCCCATAGTCACTAGATTAAATAAATATATCATTCCTGGGGGTGGGGGGCATTGCTTAAAAGTCTGCCTGATGAGAAAGGTCTTTGCCTGACAAGAGAAGAACAAGGAGGAAGCCAACCCAGCTTCACAGGACAGCATGTTCCTGGGAGCAGCCACTGAGAAGGCCATCTCTCATGTCCTGACTAAAAGAGCCTGGAAAGGTGGAGGAAATGTCAGAAAGGCCTCCCCAGAAGATTTTAAAAACTGAGAAGGCTCATATGGGGTGATATGGTCCTTCAGATAACCTTCAGGTAGGCTGGCCCAAAGCTGTATAGGGCTTTATAGGTCATAACCAGCACTTTGGACTGGGCCTGGAAGCAGTCTGGCACTTAGAGAAGCAATTGTAGTAAGGAACACCAGTCAGCAGTCTGGCTGCAGCATTTTGAGGCAGCTGAACAAATTATTGTTTTGAGAAGGATTCCACAGTTTTGTTTTGTTTTTTGTTGAATATAAATGTGGCCAGTTTAAACATGCTTTGTGATTGTACAGACACAGTTACAGATCTATGTCTAGGGTTTTCAGTGGAAAACACAATACGCTGTTCTGCCTATTGAGAAAAATAGTATGCACAGTGGGACTTACTTTTGAGTAAGTGCACAGGATTGCATTAAGAGGTTTGTTTTTTATAATGCACCTTAACTTTGCAGTCGCATAAGACTATGCAGACATGACTAGAGATGGGGACGAATCTAAAAATGGATCAGCTTTTTCAATGAAAATAGCCGATTTGTTAAATATTTGTCCCTTCATATTCGTGGGTTCCAGAGACCCCCACGAATAAAAAGGGATGAATATTTAACTGTTTTTATTCGTCCTTCGTATTACAAAAAACAACAACAACAACCCCCACCATTCTGCCTACTGGCAGGCAATCAGCTGATCAGCGGCAGATAGGCAGCTGCCCCCCCACAGCCACCCAACCCCACAGTCTACCCCCACCCCCTTCCTTTCCCTACCTTAGCCCACCCCCACCGACACCCCCTTCCTATTAAAAAAAAAACACCATTCTGCCTACCGGCGATAGGCAGCCATCGAACCTCACAGCCTACCCCCACCCCTTCCTCTCCCTACCTTAGCCCCCACCCCACCCCCACCGACACCCCCTTACCTTAATCGCTGCTACCGAGGTCTCCATCTGGCCTCCCAGCCACGGCATGTAAAAAGGGAGACTGGCTGCCCTTTGCAAAGATGGCAGCTGCAGCTTCCCTACTCTAAATGATGAGTCATCCCCATCTCTAGTCATGACAGGTGAAGGGTGCCAAGACTATTTCCTGGCTTTTTGCCTGTCTCTAATACATTAACCAATCAGTCAGAGACAGAGAGATCCAATAGATATTTGTTTATTTTTAGCTGAAAGCAAGCAAATAGTCACAAGTTCACTCGCAGAAACATGTGGAGAAGAAGCGCGCCACGCTCATTACAGAATATACTTTTATAAGCTGTTAGATGAGTAAGGGGAGGCAAAGGACAGGAGCAGGAGGAGGAAAGGAGGGTTTGCAGACGTCATCCCTCCGAGTTCCGGGCAGTTAGATTCCCATGTTCCTTATCACCGACCAAGGAAACATTCTTCAGCTAGACTAGTTAGTTACAAGCAACAGTAATTCAGGCAGCCTCTCCCCTCCCCCCTTTGTCTATTCTTCTCTGCTAAGCAGAAACCCTGATACAATAGGTTCACACATTTATTGTATCAAAGCAGTTACAGAAAGCAAGGTGGCTATGGTTAGGCTAAGATATATATATTATATGTATTAATGTGACCCCTTCACAGGTTTTGGAGTACATGTGTGCAACAATGTTCTGGGGTTTTTTCCCCCCCGCCTAGGGCCTGTTAATAAGAAAAACAAGGATTTGTGAAGACATAAACCATGTGGAGGACTATAGATGAAAACACTTCTGAAGTATTTATGAAAGTGAGTTTTACTTAAAAATTAGAAAGAGGTTTTTTTTGATAAGCATTTCATAACTTTAGAAAACTACTTTTAAGGGGAGAATTAAATATTTTAATTGCAAAGGGATTTATCAAAGCACTATCAGTACAAAAGAAGTTCTTTTTCTCATGTATTAGTGGCATACTAATTAACAATTAGATCTTCTCTAGATGAGGAAGTTTTAAATTACTTACAAGAGAATATAATTCCACTACATATTTGTATAAAGTGGCATTTTCATTTCATTTTTCAGCTGTCCAAAAACAGACCAAACAGAAACAACAATGGGCAGCCCTAATGGCAGTAAATACTCCTGACAAGCCTGCATGTACAATTTTCTCCAATATAATTGACCTTAGCTATGTCACCAGTGTGAAATGGCACACAAAATCTATTTCAATTAAGTCATATTTTCCACTTCTGAATCAGTAACCACAGTAAAGTAAGACCACTTGAGTTCTGAAGAGGTATAATTCAGAAAGACCTTGTTACTGACTGCACTTGCTTTTTTTTTCCTCTAAAGGAAGGGTTCATCTACACAAAATGTATTTCTCTTATGAGCAGCTCAGCAAATCTCCCACAGGAGAATTTAATGGCCACTATCTACTATGACCAGATGATGTCCTTTTCTGAATGGGGAAGGGGGATCCTCAAGCTTCCCTAACTGCAATCCTGTGCTATTTTAATGTAATAAAATATTTTATTTCCCCTATTATTACTTCATCAGTAGGTATATTATGGCCTAATAATTTGGGCAAACCCAGAAAACTAACATATGAATAAAGAACAGGTAATTCTTGTCTTTTTCTTAGCCAAGCTTCATAAAAATGCACCATTTTAAGCCAGTGAATAAATGGTACAATTATGATAATCAAAGTGTTGAGGGCTTGCTGATGCTTGGCATCAGACGATACAGCCTCCTCTTTTTCCTTTCCTTTTTCTCTTTGTTAGATACAGCTTTTCTTTCCTCTCCCGACTCCATTCAGTGCCACATTAATGCTTTGAAATGTATGCACTACGAGGAACAAACCATTAACCTCACAGGACAGTAGGTCACAGCATGAATGGCAGTCATTGGTGTACTGTGTGTTCCTAGCACTGAGAGTCAATGGTTTAATTAAACAAGATTTGCATGCTGCATGTAGATCACACGCTGTGAAACACCTTGAGGCCAAGGCTGTCAATATAACATTTCATGGGACTTTGCTTAGCCTTCTGGCTGCCAGCAGTGACCACTTGAAAATAAAAGGTGAACTCAGAGTAGAGGGAAGGTTTTGAACACTGGCAGCACAACACAACATGTAGATAATATTTTCCAGATTCAATGATGCAGGCTCCTTAACAGATTGAGGAGAAAGGAGAAAAAGCACAGCATGCTGTATAATGTTTTTGGATTATTGCTGAACCAAAGGTCAGTTTTTATTCCCAGCCACAATGCTGAGTTCCCTCCAGACTCCTGAAGTCTGTGCGTACCAGTCATTGCTGCAATGGGGCTTGGAAGAATATATGTATTTGCCTGTGCTAAGCTCAGTGGTTTAGGTATCTGGCTGTGGAGCCAGAGGTTGAGAGTTTTATTTCTCTCTAGACAGAAGAGCCAGCCTGTGAGGCCTCAGGCAAACTGTAGAATACCAGGATGCCCCCAGAAGAAGGGAATGGTAAACTACTTTTGAGTACTCTCTACCTAGACAATCTTGAAAAGGGTCACCATAACTCAGAATTGACTTGATAGTCCATGATTATTATTAAGAGTCAAGAAATTTCTGCAAATATAACCTCTCTGGGGTGGAGATGGGAATGCTGACATCAAGGATCAACAGGAGTGGCTGCATCAACAGGGGGATAGTATCAAGATCACGGGAATTGATAGTACCACTCTATACCACACTGGTGAGGCCGCACTTGGAGTGCTGTGTCCAGTTCTGGTCACCACAATACAAAAAAGACACTGAGGCCCTGGAAGGGGTGCAGAGAAGAGCAACAAAGATGATAAGGGGACTGGAGGCTAAATCCTATGAAGAACAGCTAAAAGAACAAGGTATGTTTAGCTTAACGAAGAGAAAACTGAGGGGAGACATGATAGCAGTCTTCCAATATCTGAAGGGTTGCCCCAGGGAAGAGGTCATCGATTTATTCTCCATTGCACCTGAGGGTAGGACAAGAACCAATGGGTGGAAACTTGTCAGAGGGAGATCCAACTTGGAAAGAAGGAGGAATTTCCTGACGGTGAGAACCATTAAGCAGTGGAACAGCTTGCCTCCTGATGTTGTGGGTGCCCCATCACTGGAGGTTTTCAAGAAAAGATTGGACAGCCATCTGTCCAGGATGGTATGAGATCCAGGATGGTATGAGGTCTCCTGACTTGGGCAGGGGGTTGGACTAGAAAACCTCCAAGGTCCCTTACAACCCTATGACAATTCTATGATTCTATGAATCTGTAATTCTTGTGAGAATGTGTCAAATCGGCATACACCCATTTCTCTCTCACTTACCAACCTCAAAATTTCTGGTGAATGCACATATGTACTTGTTCACTCCCTGACTTAGAACAGACACTGCTGGAAGACTGAATTTGTCCTCTACCTGTAGTCCACTCCAACCTGCCATCAGCTCTGAAGCTTTCAAGGTCTGGAGAGACTTTCAGAGAAGATTTAGGGGGTCCATGGTGTGCTGCAGGGAGAAAGGGAAGGGGAATTCCTCTTTAGTGAGTGGAAGGTGGCTCATGTAATGTTTATTTACCTTTCATAATACTGCCTGCTTGTCTCCTGCAGATCTCACAAAACCATAGTTCATCTGGGTATTCTATATGAGGGCCCGAATCACTACGTTCTGAATCAAGAACACCAAATTGGCCTTCACAATCCATCACAGGACCCATGCACAGCCCTAAGAAATAGCTACAAGTGTGAGGTACATTATAGCCTACATTTATTCTTGATGTTGGTTTGCAATGCAGACCGAACCTTTATCCACCCCACCTCACTGAAGTTACATGTGGCATATTCTGCAGTGGGGTGGAGGGGGGAGTAAGGGGGATGGTAGATTTGTAATTAATATTGCATGCCTGAATTCAATGGGACCATTTACAATTTTGATTTTGACAGTTCTTTCAGATGGTGGGATTTTTCTTTCCTCCCCTCAAAGATAGTCCGGTTTGACTCTAAATTACCTGGCTGACAGGAAAAATGGCTCAGATTAAATGAGATGACGCTGAAGAATCTGTGACAAAGAAAACACTTGTTCATCACGAGCCATATCCGGTGCATAAATCACAGAGAAGAGTCTTTCTGAAAGCCTCTGTTCTTTCAGAAATATTTCATTACAATAGCGACAATGTACAAAGCAGAGGCAAAGAGAAGCCGCTAAATAACAGGTAACAGTAATAAAAATTTGATAAAATCTCATTATCCAGATGCTGATTATCTGAGGGTGCAGTCCACTGAAGAAGCCCCAACTGCTCAGTACAGTAGGGAGGCGTGCTTAATAGCTTAATTTGAGTAGAAGAGGCTGGCTTGACTGAATGTAATATTTGCAAAGTTTTATTTAGAAGGACAGGCATTCACCCGTAATGGGCTTCCAATGCAAATTCTCACTGTTCAGCAAATGTATTTGTATGACAAGCCAGGCATCTTGACCCTGAACACCTTACTAGCTGAAATCCTGTTGCTTAGTGTAGTAGGATGCAACTAGAGAAGGCCCACTGAATCAGTGGGGTCTTGGAAGGTCAACTCCTCTGTAAGTTCCATTGATTCAATGGGGCTACTCGGGTTGCAGTTTTCTATGCTAACCCACAGGGTTTCAGCTAATGTGTTTCTAATTATTAGTTATTAAATATTAGGCCAGATACCAGTGAAAAAGGTAATGGTGATTGTGGCGGTCGCCCCACTTCACTCCTGTCAATCACATTCAGAGTCTCATTTACATGAGCCTATGAGAGGAGTGGAGGGGCGGAGTCAAGAGATAGAAGAGGGATGAGCAGTTAGAGAAGAGCAGTGAGAAAAAAGCAGATTTGGCAGTGAGAGAGAGAGGAAATAGTAGTTGATGGTTGTTGAGAGTGGTGGAGAGAAATTGCAGAGAGAGATAGATAGTCAGAGAGATAGTGATAAGAGGTAATTAATAGTAATACGCTGGTTAAGATCAACAAATATAGTAGGTGGTGATTGTTTATGTGGAAAGTATCTAACACTTGATTGATTTGATTACCAGTCGTACTACTTCTGAGTGATAAGGACAGTTGAAAATTTCGCTGTTTAAATACTTAAAAGAAACTTTCTATGTAGTACAAAATGAAAGGTTGATTTAGAACAATAGAAATATGATGTTAAATGGTATCCCCTGATGGGAATTTTTTTCAGCTTTACATGGGGTGCTGGTGAATCAGATCTTACA
Source organism: Intellagama lesueurii (assembly GCA_037013535.1). NCBI lineage: Eukaryota > Metazoa > Chordata > Lepidosauria > Squamata > Agamidae > Intellagama > Intellagama lesueurii. The sequence continues at coordinate 79,732,314 of JBAJHW010000001.1, read as the reverse complement.
GACCCATGACACCTAGGGCACATCTACTGGCCTGAAGGGAATATTGTGGGATGTACTAATGGAAAATGTGAAGTAGGCCTAGTAGTACAGGAAGTCTGTGACAATTCCACTGGCCTCTTATAGAAGAAGAACTGTGGTTGGGAGCCACTAGGATCTTCCTGCTTAGACGTGGAGCAGGGAGATCCAGATTAAAATCTTCACTCATCAGTGAAGCTTACTGACCTCACATCAGCCCAGCCTTATATTTTTATTTTAAAAAGAACCAGCTCATGCATGATGTTCCAAAGTTAAGCATTCTTCAACAATGCTAACAGCAACAATTAAACTGCTTATAAGAAATTAGATATTATCCAGAAAAAGAACAGCCTGCAAAAACAAATTTGAAAACATGTGGTCCACACTGAAAGTCCAATTTGTTGGACTTTCGATTTGATCTGGAGCTTTAGAGGAGAGAATAGGAATGAAATGCCCACAACAATTCTGCTGTTCTTTGCCAGCAGCCTCTCGGTACAGTCAGTGTACTGCTTGAAGATACTAGAGAACCATATATTTTGCTTTCCCTGCTAGCAGCCAATTTGCAAGAAATGTGGTAATATAAAAATTGCTATTTACTCTGAAACAAGTGGTACAGTACATTATCACCCGGCACTGATGTTAGGAGGATAGCAAATCAATAATCAGTTCTCATTCAGTAACTTTGTAAACTACCAGCTTCCATCATTGTGAAGCCTGCTTCCATTTCTGTGCAGCCCTTCCTGCCGGGCCAGCTGCTGATTATTTTCCAACAGACAAGGCTGATAGATGATCGAATGTCTTTTTAATTACTTTTCTTCCAAATTAAACCAAATGGTCTAAAGGACTGGAAGTTTGGACAAACAGTTACATTGCAAATGTTTTATAGCTAAGAGAAAGTGCCTGAAGACATTGTTCTTAAACTTTTTCAAGCAGTGCTTAGAAGCAGAGTTAGTCTGATAGGTACAGTATCTTTGTTGGCATTATTAAATAGTCTGTATTTGGCCCAGAAACAGGTATGTATTTGTCTTTTTATTCCATAATGCACACCACATTCACGTTCTATGCAGGCTCTTCTGTGCATCTTAATAGAGTAAGCAGAGTGTCTGGATGGACTTCTTTTCACCACTAAGGTTAATGAAGATGCCTGTAAAATGGGAGTCGGCAGTTAAATGCCTAGAGCCGGAGTTGGGCCGGTTTTACTTTGAACTTTACTGGAGCTATCCAGGGTGCTGATTTTCAACCACAAATGAGGTTCATTGCCTTAGACAGCTCCTTCAAAGTCTGGACTAAAACCTACAGTGAGTCCAGTAGCTCTGTGCCATTGAAATTACCGGCTTCTACAGTTGCTGTTACTCTCCATTTTAAAACCCAGAGGCAAGAGGCGTATCAAGATGATTGTAGTTGAGATGATGGGACTTGTGCACCTCTTTCAGGATTGAGCTGCCAGGACTGTCCTTGCATTCAGATGAAAGGGATAAGGCCTAGAGAAAGAACCATTTTTGTATAGTTCTGCGGGATCAGCACTCTCTGTTACATCAGCTTACATGGGAGGAAAATAGGCAAGAAGGCTTTAAGTCAGCAGGTGTGGCTTTTGACATGCGCTCCTTTGGGTGGAGGGCTGTAACTAGGATGGAGCAATTGGGGCTTTCACCCAGGACACTAAATTATAAAAGATAATCTAGAAGTGACACTACTGGTAAATATTACTGAAATAAATGAAACACCTCCCAGCCCTATTCACTGCCTTTTTTTTTTTTCTTTTTTTTGAAAGCACAAATGTCCTCTTTTTGGTGGTGGTAGTGGGACCATGTTCTTCTTCTTTTTCATGGAGGGATTGTGCCTCTATCCCAGAGTGGAATGCATGGGAGAAATTGCCGCTTGCCCTGGCTGCCAAATCTGCCAGTGAAAGCTCCAAATAAAAAAGTTAGCATAGGCTGCTATCAATTTTGCACACCAAGTTGTGTGAGTCAACACACAACAGCAAATGGCTGTGGTAGCTTCTTAGCTTATGGCTGAGATTCAGCTTATGAATCAGAGATTCATGCTGGCTGCATTATGTTGGCATAAAAAACCAGTAGGAATTTGGTCATTTATCAATAGGGAGGTCCTTATCGTTAGGAATTGTGGTGTTCTGGGAGGAACACAGGAGATATCCAGAAAGGCAGGTGTTGTTTTGCTGGAACATCCCAGTGTTCGTTCATGTACCTGGGCAGTGGGGACTGGAAGGGCTAAAAGGGGATTTTTCATACCTTGTGTTAAAGCCGTCTGACTCTGCTTTTCCCTTCCTACCACCCATGAACTGGCAATTTTAATCGCCTGCTAAACATGATTGTAAGAGGAAACAGTATAAGAGTTACAAATCATATGGCATGCCAAGAATTACAAAGATGAGCAGCTGCAGTTGAGGTGGCAGGACATTTTATCAACCCATCAATTTTACAGCGATTTAATTTATAGTGAGAATTCATGGTCCCTTTCAACTGCATTCTCTGAACAGAATTACTTGAAAAGGTTAAAGAGATGTTACAGTGGACAGCTCCAGTTTGGAGAGAAACTAGCATTAGCACTAACTCTGCAGTGTAGCTTTTGGGGGGGGGGGGGTCTCCAGCAATCACAGGTGAAAAGAAACTGGAAGTCTAAGAGCAAGTTGATTTCCCACTGTGAGGAACTGTGTGCTTTTCACACTGAACAATAAACAGCACATGCAAAAGGTTTTCAGCTGGTGGCAGTCTTTCTTATGCAGCTGCCCGTTATTAGTTCCTCTCTGTTGGTTACTCAGTATGTGTTCCTTAAGTAAAGTGAGATGAAAAATTGGCCACAAAAGCAATTTAATTCTGTAATAATAAGTTTATGACCCCGAAAAATGCACAATTAAGATACCTTTTCAATTTCCTCAAATAAAACTTTTTTCCTGGAGTCTGTCCAACTTTTTTCTCCTTTTCCCCCCTTCCTGCATGGTCTTCCTTTTCTGTGTCCCCCCCCCCTTTCTATTCCAGCAAAAATCAGTTTTTGAAGGAAGTGGCATATTTGCGTGTATGTGTGAAATGCTTTGCTGTGGAATATGAGATAAAAAATTGCTATTTCAATCTGGTGGCCATTTTTAAAGCCCAAGTGATACCATTGCCAAGTGAATGATGAAACCTAGGGTTGCTAAAGTATATGGTCTGTATGTTCGTGTATATAATCTTGAATTTACTTTTTTTTTTTGAAGCCTGAAACCATTTTGTTCAATTATTGTGATTATTTGTTGTTAACCAAACACAACTAATAAATTAATCCTGCACAAGTGACTGAAGTGTCACTTGGACTAGTGACTAAGCCACCCCCAAGAGACACAATTTCCCCAACGTATGTAAAGAAAGCAGGGCTTGGTTCATGAACTACCCCTTCCTCACAAGTGTCCCAAATTCCTCCCACATCTTTTAAGAAGGGATGGCACTCCAGTAAGCTGGGGGTAGGGAAAATGAGCCAGTGCCTGCTATGAATCGTACATATGGACCTTGATTATTGTTTGATACCTGTTCGGGGGACATTAAATGTCTCTTTGCCAGATCAGAGCAAGGAGTCCTACTGTTGTAGACATGTATATTAGGGACAGTGTGAAAATATACTCTTCTTTTTCAATTCCCTTACAACTTGATTTTTAAAAAAAAATTGAATGCAAAAGGTAAATTATTTACAGGAGGAACTGTGCAAAGAAAACAAAATACATAATGAATGGATGTAATATAGTAATAGATTCTCATGATGTGCCCAAAGTAGGACAGCCTCAGTTTCAACATTTTTGCCTCCAGAGATAGTTCAGGATTGATTTGACCTACTTGTTCATCTTTCTGACCGTCCAGGCAGGTATCTGCAAAGCTCTCCTCCAGCACCACATTTCAAATGAATCATTTTTTTCCTGTTAGCTTTTTTTTATTGTCCAACTTTCACACCCAGACATGCTGAGTGGAAATACAAGAGTGTGGATGATCTTGTTCTTGGTCTCCAATGACACATCCTGACACTTCATGAACTGTAGAGCAACCAATATATCGTAACAGGTGGGTTCTGCGACATACGTAATGACATGGATCTGAAATAATGCTTCATGGGATTAAGGGTGCCAAACTCTTGTAAAAAGGGTAAACCCATCTACTCTCTTATGATGGTTACTTATAAAGTCTCCAGCATGTCAATGGTAGCAGGCTAGAGTATAATTTTAAATTGAGTGTCTACAAATAGGAATGTCTTTCTGAATAGTAATAGATTCTTCATTATAAAAAACCTCTTGTGGCATAGCAGTTCTATCCTAATCATGCTGGTATTCTGAAATAAATGTGTTTCATAAGCAAATTCTTGTACTAACACAGAAGTCTAGACAACAGGGTAATACAGTATGTGATGCTTCTCTGCACTCAGTGTGAACCACCATATATATATTCATACCAGTGGCTGCTAGTATGTGACAGGTCATTTGCATGCGTACCTTGAAGAAGTGAAGAAAAAAGAAAATCTGCCTCCTTTTTCCACCAATGGCACAAAGAGGACCCTTGAATGTGCCGGATAGTGTGAGCTTTGCAAATTGCAAAGGTGGCTTTCCTCGACTAAAATTGCAAGCCATTGTTATGAAGGGAGTGAGGATTTGGTTCATGTTTGCCACCATTACAATTAAAAAGTTCCTCCCTGCAGTTTCATCTTTGCTGTATTTACAGAGTAATGAGGTCATGGAATGCTCCACATTCCACTGAGTTATGGAGTCTGCTGAACTCTTTTTATATGCCAGTAAAAGTGAGTTAGGTATCCTGTTGCAAAGCCAAAGGCCGGGAGCTCGATTTCTCACCATTCCCCCTGGGAGAAGAGCCAGCCTGTGTAGCCTTGGGCAAGTTGCATAGTCCCAGAGCGCCATTAAGAAGATCATCTTGTCCCGGATTGGATTTATACTTACTAATAAGTCTGGCCTGGAGTTGTTACGTTGTGATGTCTTCATCACAATGAATGATTCATATGTCTTTTTAAATAAAGACTAGAGATGGGGATATTCATATTCGTATACGAATATCCCCACACAGGTGGCGATAACCCACTCACGATCTGCCGCTGCCACAGATGCCGCAATTCTTCCAATGGCTCTGCAGATCGCGATCTGCGAGCCACTCTTCGACCTTGCAGTGAGGCTTGTCCTCCCACCTCCTGCCAGGAGTGGCTAGCCGATTGCGATCTGCGGAGCCATTGGAAGAATCACGGCGTCCACGGCAGCGGCGGATCAGTGAGTGGACCGTCCGGCCCCATGGGGCTGGACCCTCGTTACCGCCACCTGTGTGGGGATATTCGTTTTCGTATACGAATACCCCCATCTCTAATAAAGACATATGAATCACTCGTTGTGTTCAAAAGATGTCATCATTCAGCCTTAACCCCACAGAGCTACACCAATACAAGCCAAATCTACAATAATCAGAAGATCTGGATATTGATAGGCAGAATCTGCTAGCTCTGTCCCATAGATCTTGTTCTCCTATAGAGCTGGGATTAAACATTTATTTCCTTTAGGAATAAATATGCTACCTGGTTAAATAAACTGACAGTCCCTAAGTAGAGGCAAGCTTTCTTCTTAGCAAGGTTAATCCCTTTGTTCTTGATGAAAGAGTACTTTCAAGGTATACCCCAAGACCAAAGATTATATCCTTGTGGTACTGGAGTTATTGAGTCAATAGCACATGTATGTTTCTGTGCTGCAATTTTTATAAAAGGGCAAGTGAAAAATACTGCACCTACTCTTGATACAGTTTCCTGGTAGATCTAATGCAGACCTTCTGAAAATATGTTTAAATAGGAATAGCGCGTTTGTTGTAAATTTTGTGCCTCATGGTGCAGTATTTAAACTGCTGTACTGCAGCCAAAGCTCTGCTCACGACCCTGGTTCAATCCCAGGTAACTGGCTTGAGGTTCACTCAGTCTTCCGTCCTTCCACGGTCAGTAAATTGAGTACCCAGCTTGCTGGAGGGGGAGGCAACCTGTAGCCTGCATAATGAAATTGTAAACCACCAGAGAGTGCTTTAAGCAGCACACTTCCCCCCCCCTAAATATTATAATTGACACTAGACCCAAGCAGCTTAAAGATATAGAGTATATGGAGCAATTGGTTTTGTAGTTACTGTTTTTGTTATGCATGCTTTTTATGATAAATATATCAGTGGTAAATATGGGCCAAAATCCTGTTTCTTATCATAGTAAATTGCATTAAAGTAGGCCCATTGTATCAATGGGGATTCAGTGAGCCAACTCTTCATAAAGTTCCATTGATCCAAATGTGAGTTATCTAAACAAAGTATGAAATCGGGGTGCTTGTCTCTTAATAGACACTTATTTCAAACTGAGATTTTAGACTCTGTTTCTGATTGCATGGCTTTCCAGATGTTGGTGGACTGAAAATCTCTCTCCATCAGCTTTGCTGGGTAGATGAGATGGGAGTTGCAGCCCGCCAACCTGTGGAAAGTCACAAATTGCCAACCCTTTTTTAGAACAATTCTTGCATGCATCACAAACATTTTTGCCAGGAATTCTTAAATTACTTTCTGTTAAAGTTGTTTATAATGAATCTTTCAAACAGCTTTATCCATCACATCTTGGGAATGAATTCTGCTTTTAAATTTTGTAATTTCCCCATTAACTATTCTACCAGAAACTGAAATATTCTAACTCACTGGCTCTCTCTCCTGAAGCAAAATTTAGCAGTTTAATCAGCAATAAACCCTGGAGGAATATTATCTCATGTGAAAAACAACTTTTCCTAGCAGAGCTTTCATCCCAGCTATAGTTCAATTTTGTTCAGTAGACTTACTCTTTGTTTTTGTGTTAATGAACAGCTAGTCAAATACTGTATCTTATTAAACTTGACTCATTCCATCAGCGATGCACCTGGGTATCCTGCTGTTCTCTGCATATGGCACATCGTGGTTTAAGTTGATCAAGGTAGCATTCTTTCATGGTATGTACTAATCTAGGGGTACCCATCTGGGGTTCAGATGTGGCTCCCAAAGCGTTTTCCTGTGGATCTCAGAGAGCCTATTGAAATTTAATCAAAGATTGCTTTCAATTTAATTCCTGAGCACAAGAACATTGTTGATGGAGACAAAGTTATCCCAGACCCTTATAATGTTAAACATCTCATGAAGCTGGTGTGTTAGGGATTTGGCTGGTTGGTCCTTCCTTAAACACTATTGATACCCATTTCAGTCCTTCATCCTGTGATATACAGGCTGTTGAATTGTTAATGCATGCAGAAGACATGTAGTTACTTCTAGCTGGCACTTAGCAAGTCTCCCAAGTTCTTGAGGCCATGTGTACTCACTGCCTTGGCGAGTGCTCAAAAATCCCAGTGGGGACAGGATTTCAGTCTCAGTTTCTGACTGTATGGAATGGCCTTCAGTGAAAAACAGCTTTAAACTTAGGCTGGCATAGAGATTTTACAACAACAAAATACTGTAGCACTTTTTAGACTAACACATTTTTTGAGTATGAGTTTCATGGCAATGGACTGACACATAACTTCTTTGTCTTGGACAAAACCATGTGTTTTCAGATCAACACCACAGCTATAGGCACTCACACGTCAAGACAGTATGGAAATATATTAATGGCTGACCTGGAACAGTGTTTCAGCTCCTATTTCCAAAAGCATCATATGTATTTGAGTACACAAATGACATCTTTAACCTCTGGATCAACTTGCTTTGCTGTTTCCAGTTTACTTTGATTTATACTTCTCATGTTCCATGATCCAATTCTGTGTGTTGTGCAGCATTGGACTTTCCTTTCAGCTCTGTTCGCATCAGCTACTAGATGCCATTTTGGCTTTTATCTAGTTGTGTCATTAGTGACAGCACTACTCATACTTGTCCCTTGCTTTTCTCCAGTAGCTGATTGAGTGCTTTCTGACCAGGGAATCTCATCTTCCAGCACTATCTCTTGCTTAATTTTAGATTGTCTTATCACTGGGTTTTTAAGATAAGAAAGGCTCAGCAGTGGTTTGCCATTGCCACCTTTTGCACACTAGTAACAAATGTTAGCTTGAATGTCACTGCCATTGTTTGTGAAATATCCTTCACTTGCATCACATTCAGGTACCACTGGTGCCCAGTATTTGCCCTCCAGACGTTTATCTGCCCACATCACCATAGGACTTATCCATTCTCTTCTGCTGATGTGGCTGTTGCTTCTGACGAGGGTAGATGCATCTTAGTCTGGTGCCTTAGTGGTGAACAATCTGTCTTGGGTGACCCTGCTAAGAGTCCAGGCTTGTAGTGAAATCTAGCTTCCTGATAGCATTGCTCTTGGCTTCTCTGACACACTCAAACCCCATCACCACATTAAGATGTGAATCCAAGAAGGGGTGGGAGCACTTTACCAGGTTTTAATATGCAACAGTCATCACATTTGGTCCAACCTCCAAGTTATATACCCTCAAAGTGGTCAGTCTCTCATCCACAACACTGGCTACATTGTGTATAAACCTGTGACCTCACTAGTATGCTCTACGTGTCTGAAAATGTGTATCCACAAAAGCTTACACTGAAATAAAGTTATTAGTCAGAAAGTTACCAGACTACTTTGTTTCTCTGCTATTGTGATTGCTAAAACAGACTAATATGCCTCTGAAAACTTGATTTTTAGGGAATCCATCACCCTAAATTGAGCTGAGTGTGGACTACTGCAAGAATTTCTTCTAGAGTGAATTTCAGAACAAATGTTAAGGATTCTGCCCAGGTAATACATCAGAACATATTTTATGGAATGTAGGAGAAGGGTGGAACTGTGCAGTTTCTCAATAATGAGCAATTACTCACAGATCTCTAGTAAATGATATAAATGCAATAGGGTGTTGCATCCTTTCCACTAGAGCAGTGATTCCCAACCTAGGGTGCACATACCTGCAGGGGAACAAACCAGGACATTTAGGGGTAAGCAAAAGAAAAGAAAAGAATAATGGGGCAAAAAGGCACATAGATCAACAATGTAAGGTGAGATACAATTCCAAAATTATGAAATTAATTAACATTATGATAAGTAGTGGAACAGGTTTTCTTCATTATTTAACCTTGAGAAAACACCCTGCCTCGGAAGGCTCTCCTTTGTTGGAACGAGAAGCTGAATGGCCATATGCCAGAGATGCATAAACCATCGGTTACCTGCTTCAGCTGAAATGTGAGCTAGATGACCTTCAGCTGATGACCTTCCAACTTCAAAATACTATGATTTTATAGTTTAAGATTTCATTAGATGGCATTCTAAATTAGGAAGAGAAAATCCAGGAAAAATCCTTGGCAGATTTAAGTAGTACGTGAGAAAACTTCTTTTCTCAGGAACCACTATTTTAAGCCCAATGGAATGAGAGTAAGGGCACTCTTCTTTTTTCCTCTCCCAATACAGCCATTGCCATATGATTGAAATCAAGAAAAAATGAAAATTTGAGTAGTTTTCAAAGTTAGAAGGCCAATGTTAGGATGACAGATAAGGGAAGACTATATTACCAATTGTCGATGAGTAGAACTTGAAAATGTACATCTCTTTGAGAGGCACAGCCACATTTCGTTCCATGCTCATGACATGCTACCTTCCTCTGTTTTGTACTTTGCAAGGAAAGATGGTAGTTTTGTGACAACTTTTCCCAACACTTTTTAGACCCTCAAAACAAAAACGGATGGTATATTCCTACAAATGCAATGATTTTCTGAAAAGAACAAAGCCACAGATTTTCTCAGAGGGATTATTCAAACAATTAACAGCCAAGGCAAAGTCTTTGTCCTGTAGTATTTTGAGAAGCATCATCTACTGATGTTTTGATCCAATCTCTCCCTATAAACACAAGGACCATTTTTAAAAAATGTTATTTTATTGGGAAAAGCAAACCTTATCAACAATGCTCTTCTGTGTAGTGCCTTCTTGTGAATGATTGTGCTTAATAATCTACATTTGTGCTGCAAGGCATGAGAATGGTGGGGGACCATCCAGATCTGTGGCTGATGGGATCACTGTATTTTACAGATCTCAGATTCTTCTGCTGAAAATTTGAAGAACTATTTCAACACCCTCTTTAAATTATGTTTGTTGCATCCAGAGCGGGGGGGAAATAACTAATGATAGGAGGAGAACTCTGTACAAAGCTAACAGTACATCTGAGTGTAGATTCAGCAGAGTTTGGTGACATATATTTCATTATGTCCATCATCATGTTGACTTCTGTCCATGGTAATTTCAGTCTTTTCTATAGAGCATCATTTGGCCTTGGTAGCATTCATTAAGCATAATTGCATTTTCCTAATGGCAAATTATATTTCAGTGAAATTCCAACTCATACAAACATGTTCAAAAGTATTATTTGAAACTGTCACCGAGTGTTTTAATATCTTTTGGTTAATTAGGATGCAAAAACTTTGTAATTCTTGTTCCCAACAGAGGTTGAGATGTTCCACCTATCACAATAAAACTCACAGTTTCTTTTCATTTGATTGACATTTCACTTAGTGCACAATAAACTGAAATATTGTGTGTTTTATTTTCTGTGATGTGTCTCTGTGTATTCTGTGAAAATAAAACACAAGCAAAAATGGGCAACAGATACAATGAGAAAGGGGGGGAGAATGTCCTCACTTCTTTTTCACAGGACTGAGAATGGTGGCCCTTGAGAACTGAAATGATTGTGAGATAAAGCAAATTAATTTCTGTATTTTATGTATGAAGTTTACAAAAGTACTGAGAGTTCCTAACAGAAAATACTGGACCAAACACTTCTACGGCTATTAATTATTTCTCTTCTTAAGTTACATCTGCAAATATTTGGAGGCTGTTACTTAGTTATTGTATTCATTAAAAAACTAAACTGCTGTGGAATAACTGATGTAGCTTGTGGTGATGTAGTTACAATGGAAGCTAGATCAAAACTAAAGAAATCACTGTCCCATTGAGTGTTGATATATTACATGTAAGTTCTCTGCTTATATTACATGTAAGTTCTCTAATACACTGAGGAAGCTATTTGCTCTGTACACACAAGTGGCTTTCTCTATATTGTAGATAGGGAGGAATATGAGTTTTATTTTCCTCACTTTTGAAGTAAGAATTTACCAGAAATACCCAGATTTCTTAATAAATGAAGCAGAAAGGACTGAAGATTCTAGAATGATTGTGGGAAAGTGAAAGAGACAGAAATGTCTATATTTAGTCATACACCAGTGGTTGGGAAAATGCTTTGCATGCAGATATTCACTTATTTAATCTCTAGCATGAAAGGGACATGGTGGTGCTGTGGGTTAAACCGCAGAAGCCTCTGTGCTGCAAGGTCGGAAGACCAGCAGTCGTAAAATCAAATCCACGCGAGAGAGTGAGCTCCCGTCGCTTGTCCCAGCTCCTGCCAACCTAGCAGTTCGAAAGCATGCAAATATGAGTAGATAAATTGTTACCACCATGGTGGGAAGGTAACGGTGTTCTGTGTCTAGTCGCGCTGGCCACGTGACCACGGAAACTGTCTTCGGACAAACGCTGGCTCTATGGCTTGGAAACGGGGATGAGCACGCCCCCTAGAGTCGGACACGACTGGACTAAATGTCAAGGGGAACCTTTGCCTTTAAACCCTAGCATCTTTGTTTAGGATGGACTCCCATAAGCATATCTGAGATGGTGGTAAGACGCTGGCAGTCAGAGTTGAAAATAGTGGCCTGTATTGATCTGTCAGTATAAGGTGAAATTCTCTGTCTTCCTAAGTGCATGGATCATCTCATTGTAGGATTTATCATTGACCTGGCAGAATGTGACTTTTTATGGCATGCATTAATATTCAAGTTAATTAATTGCTTCACAAATCTACAAAAGAAGTCAAGGCTAGATATGGAGCTTTGTCCCAACACATCTGAGCTCCTACTGACTAGGAAATCGTAACAAGGCAGTACACCACTGTCCTCTAAGCTACCTAGAACGCTTGTGGCCAAAATGAATTTTGAACTTGAGTTTCTCCAGTCTCGAACCCCTATACCAGATTTGAGCAAAGTGAAAATATTTATATATGAGTCATGCATATACTGAGGTGTAGAACTGGCATGTCCCTTCAATTGTAGTTAAAAAGAAAACCCAGATGCCTCTGCTGCTAATAGCCATTAGCTTTTGCTGAAATCAGCTCATGCAGTTCAATGGCCTAAAATCCCAAGGACAGAAAATAAAATGCGAACTGAAGGTCAGAGGAAATGTGCAAGAGGTTTGATAATAATTAGTGACTATTAGCCATTAGGCACTAGTTAAGTAATTATAATTAACTGAGCAATGTAGGAACTTCCAATATTTTTCAATATGTTACCATCTATGTGAATGGGGACAATTCATTATATATATATATATATATATATATATAAAATTATCACTATTGTTCCAAAGTCAGGGTCTTGATTTGGTCCAAGACCCTGTTAGTTATGGGTTGTCTTCTTTTTCCAAAGATAGAGTCTTGGGACTTCTGTTTTCTGGATGCAAAGATGGAAGAAAAGGAACCAAACAGAAAATACAAACCAAAATTGCACTTCTGATCATGCATAAACATTTTAAATGGAAAATGTGTTTCCTGTACACTTAAGATTCAAATAAAGCTGATGGAGGCAAAGAGATCTGTACACAGGAGTTTATTTAGATGACACAAGTTTTAAATCACTCCCCTTTACATCCCAAACCACTGTATCATTTGCGCCAGTTGAATTACCATTGGGTTTACAACATGTCTTACAAAATGGATTAGTGATGCTGTTCACAAATGGCCTTTGTAAGGATTCTATTAAAACACATTATAACACCATTGTTAAAACAATGCAAATATAAGGGATGCTAAAACAGAGGCAGATTAAAAATGACAAAGAAAAAAGGAAATTTTGCTGACATGGAGTCATACAAAATAGGGCAACCTTTGCTTTCTTCAGAGTACAGGAATCTTGCAAACACACACTCAGGGGAGTTCTCTGCCATTGGGGAAAACAAAGCAGTGTCTACTTGTATGAAGCTTCATCTACACGCTAGAACTCCTGCATGTGTACCAAAAAATACTGAATTATCAGACTTATAATTGGATCCTGGTCATATCATTTTCAGAAAAAATATCCAAGAAATGTCTAGGAAAAAAAATCTGTGTGACCACAGACTTCATTTCGTTGAATAATATTCTTATAATAGAATGATCGATGCATATTTGTGTGCAGAAGGATGCCTTCCATTCATCCATTTTATGTCTGCCATTTCTTAGCTAAAACAAGGAGTTTCCCAGTTACAATGTTTACAACTTAAACTTGTCTGCAGAATCTAATTTTGAATGCACATTAAGCTCAATTAAATAAATATGGTAAAAATTATAGAAGGATATCACATATCAAAGTAAAATGATTACAACAGGTTAAAACCACAGTGACTTCCACCCCAATCCATAATTGCAGCAAAACGTACAATTCTTCTTCCCCAAAAAGCAATACTTGTTTAGCAGATAGATAAATACACCCTGTTGATGCACTTATGGGTCTGAGTTCAAGGTTAACCCGGCATGCAACTGGGCAGTTTGAATGGATGGGGATGTGTGCCATCTTCCTAATTTCTCCACTTCATAGTACAGGCCATGCTATTGCATGAACTACTCACGGAATTCAGATAGACAGGAATGAATACAATTCAGTTAGGCTGAGACCATTTTTTGTCTAGTACTTTCAGTATCCAAGCTTTGCAATATCAAAACAGCTACCTGTTCTTCAAACTTACTCTTTTGTGCACATTTTGAAGTTTTAATAATAATTTCTGGCTAAATTTGGGATTTCAAACAGAATTTTATAGCTAGATAACTTAATAAATTCAATTTTTTTTAAATGTAGGAATGGAAGAAAAAATGTAGACAAGATTGTTTGGTGAATTTACTCCATTTAATACAACCTGGAACATAGTGTGTACCATCCTTCTTTCAAGACTAGGCCACTGTCAAGTATGAGATATGCTGAAATTACAGTTAAATGCAGTGACATTTACACCATTCCCTGTAAATGCTAACATGATACAAACAGAAACGAACTTAGTCATTATGGCATATGTAATGGAGGATGGCAGACTTTATTATGCTAAAGCAACAACACGGGGGAGAGATTAGAAACTCATGTATACTAGTGTAACTGATATAAAAATCTTCCCCATTTGCTTACAGTCTATAAGTGTAAAGCCCTTTGTTTTATTGAATGCTACACAACTCTGACTGAATTACACCCACATCCTGTATTTGTCGTTTGACTTGCAAACGACAACACATTGCTAAGCCTAATGTTGACAGGTGGCACGGTTTCCCGTGTATGTTCTGGAGTGGTGCTGATGAAAACAGTGTCATTCTTTCTCTCTCTCTCCACACAGGAATTTTGCTGTTAGCTTATTTGTCTGCAAAAGAAAAGTGCTTTTTGCCACTTCATTAAACTTGTGACATTATTCCATTTTATTCCCCCCACCCCAATAAAGATTGGCTGAGACTTGATTACTTCCAGCCTGTACAAGTCAAATATACCTTGGAATGTTTTACAATGTTTGACAGCTATGAAATATAAGTACTATGCAGTTTGGCTGTACATACATACATATTTTCATAAATACATCTGACAGGGACCTCAGAACTAAATAGGCAATAGTATGGGACAGAACCACAACAGGCAGTCTTATTTTGTTGAACCTTGATCTAACCAAAAGTAAAACAGGAGTTTCCATCATGATGTTTTTACACAAAGCAAACAAATAAATACATCGTGTTTTGGAGATGGAATAATTTCAACGCAGTTGCAAATGATATGACATAAAAAGGGCGTAATTTACAACACTTAAAACTTTTAACAACCATTGATTTATATGCACTGTACTGTAAAAGTTACCCGAGAGAAGCCTAGCAAGGATGAGTGCGTAGTGGTAGGTCCCAAAGGCAACTCCCAAATGTCTTCTTCCTCAGGCAGAGAGACTTTGGTAATTGTCTGTTGTATAAAACTCCCGTCTCTTACAACTGCATTTGTTTTGAAAGTGGGAAATTGCATCAGTTTTCCTCACAAAAAGAAGAGTCCAAGCTTCATACTTCAGTTATTCTGAAGACATTCTAAATTCACCGAGCAACAGACATTCCCATTCTGAATGGAGCAGGTGAGGGAAAAAGAGAGAGAGGGGGAGAGGGGGAGAGAGAGAGAGATTAATGCTATTAGGTCTGATAGAACCAATGCAGCTTTACAAAAAAATACAAATTCTATCTCTAACCAGAGGAATGTAGAATTCTGCAGTTCTGTTTTGGATAGCTCAGTGAGTTAGGGAGCCAGAGGCTGTGAGTTTGATTCCACACCTTGATTCCTAGGAGAAAAGCCAGCCTATGTAGCCTTGGGCAAGCTGCCCAGTTCCAGAATGGCCGCAGGAGAAGGGAATGGTAAACCACCAAGATTGCTGTAAGACTTGATTTGATGGCATGTAATCATTCATAATTCCCAAAATAAAAGAGACCAACTGAGGGTTTTTTTCCCCATATCAGAAGCTTTTCTTTATATATATGGAGCAGGTGAGGAATATATATTCACCTGCTGTAGTAACAGGGTGAAATAGTAGTGCAAACTCTTTTCCCTTTTCCACTTAGATACAGTATTATCTCATGTGATCCCGAGTCCTCATGCAAACAGTCACACAGAGATTCCACTCACATTTTTACTCCCTTCAGAAAGGAGGTATGGGGTGAGGAACCAGTCATGTGAAATGAATTTCTGAACAATCAGCCACTGCAATTTGGCAGGTTATTTTACTTTGCAAGCAATTGTTATAGTAGGAAAGCTTGTGGCACTCTATACCCTGGTAATGTATTGGAGTAGGGGGTGTTGTCTGCCTGAAGGAGCAAGGATGCTTTACTCTAATGCCCATGAATGTTGGTTCAGATCAGTTTTCATTAACTTGGAAAATAAAATGTAAGCAGCTATATGAAACTCATTACATTCCCTTCTTTAGCTTTGTTTCTTGTTTTATCTGAAAGATGACAAATGGCACCGTCCTTGCCAAGATGGTACAGTTCTTCTTGGGGGGGGGGGGGAAGGCCTGATATAAATTAAGTAAGTCCATGAAGAAAATTAAATAAATAAATAAAACCTCCTTTATTAATAAAGTTTAAAAATGCCAGGAACTCTGATTCCACTGGATATAGAATATTCTTAAGAGATAAATTTAATTGCTATTGTCTGCTGGAGGTTAGGACCCCTGCGTTAAAATTAGGCAACACCGTCACCTCTGAAAAGTGGCCTACCTTTTATTCAAGTCAAGTTTGCTTATTTAGACTAGTTCATTCATTCATACTGTATTCTTGGGCCCGTTCTGGAACTATGAATTGCAACACTGTAAGTGTGGCAAATGTAACAGCTGGCAAAATTTTAAAATGGCAAATTATCATACAATATGAAATATGAGTGTGTCTACAAAGAACGGCTGATCCCTATTCATCCTCATGGTCACTGCAGAGGATCAATTTTGTGAACTGTATACCTGCATCTGTGTTCATCAAGGGAAAATGTGTGCATCTATATACTGAGAATCAATAAATACAGAAATAGTTTATTTCTGAAAGAAAAAACAATATGAATTTCTCCATATGCATTAAAATACAGTATATTCTAGAATGGGGGTGAACGTGTGCAGCCTGTGGACCTATTCCCACAGGTCCAAAGACTGTACATGCCCACCTCTGGAATTTGGAGAATTTATCTCTGCCCATCCATTTTTTAAAAGGGGTGTTGTTGTTTTTTTAAAAAAAGAGAAAAACATCCTCACATCCTCTAGAGGTTACAGGGGCGATTTCCCTATGTCTATTCCTAGGACGACGACTTCTTCTTTTACCAGGAAGTAACCTACTCACCCACAACCAAGCTGCTTCTTTTCAGGGGCTTGTGGTCACACCCAGTTTTGAAAAACAGCATGTGCTAGTCCTTTAACAATGCAGGGCAATGTAGCAGAACTGCCCTCTTGTGCCACCTGAAGAGTACAAGGGGCCTTTTAAAATTATGTCAAAAAGGTCAGCCAGGTGTTCTTGGGAAGTAGCACTTGGACTCCTGGGAGCAAAATATAGCTCATAGATTGTGGTTTTCTCACCTCATGTAATTTTTTAAAATGAATATTTAGATATATGAAGGAAATGACTTCCTACTTCCTTTAGAGAATCTGAAGAACAGCAAGTCCATGGCTGCAGTCCACAAGCTACTGACTCAAAATGTTAAATTAAAAGGAATTTAAGTAAATACCTCCAGGGCTATGCACAATTGCCTAAATGGAAATTAATTCAAAAAATACATCAGGTTAATTTTATTTTATTTTGTACTTTTAGATTTTAGTACTGCATTGCCTTGTTGAGCTGGCTAGATAGCTCAGTGGTTTAGGTATCTGGCTGTGGAGTCAGACACTGGGAGTTCAATTCCTCACTATGCCTCCTGCAAGTACAGCCAGCCTGTGTGGCCTTGAGCAAGCTGCACTGTCCCAAGATGCCCCCAGAAAAAAGGAATGGTAAACCATTTCTGAGTATTCTCTATCTGGGAAACCCTGAAAAACACACACACACATTGCCTTGTTGGTGATTTCCTAGGTTGTAGGTTTGTTGTTGTTGTTCTTGTTTAATCTTTTATCTCTGGTTGTATCTTGGTTTTTATTATGTGCTGTCTCCAGCTATTGGTCTAAACCCAGTTATTACTCGCAAAGAGAACAGACATATTGAGTCAACAGGACTTACATATGCACTGACTTGTGAAGATACCATTGATTCAAAGGGTCTGCTCTACCTGGGACTAAAATTTGAATCTAGGGCACTTCTCTTATTGTTCATAACTTAATTGGTATTTATTGTATATACCAGTCAAAAAGCAATTCAGTCCATGAGGACAATGTTTAACGAAGAGGAAATTGTGATTGTGCTTTCAAGCGAGGCTCAAATGCTGCATATTAATAGGTGTAAAAAGTTACTATTTTTGGTATATGTCCATTTACTCATTTTAATGAACGACACAGCCTTGGATAACTGATGCTAATTTACTGTAAGTGAATTACTGTATATCTAAGAACTAAAGTGGTTGGAGTGTAGGAAACATGAGGTTCTGTCAAGATTATTCAAAACCTTGTTATTTTGTCATATTTTGTGTTAAATATTCTTAACTGCTGAATTCTTTTTTGCAGCAGAATGTAGCTGGCTAGGACAGAGTGCCCCAGAGGTTCAGTAAAGGGCAAGGTCACAACACTAGGACAGATATCACAATAGTGTTTGGTTTTGAGGTATTAGTGGAATCAAGAGGACTGCCCGATCTCGAACAGGCTCCTGGACCAAGACTATTAGTGACTTCTCAATAATTCAAGATTGCAGTGGCAGGTGTATTATCATGATGATGGCCAAGATTTCAAAACATCTTTAACTGAGCTATTGCTGAATCCATTACAAAGTAGCCATAATTTCCACTGCTTAATTGTTAATTTTATGTATTCTATCATACCTAGGAGCCCAAATGTGCCTCTGGCATCCTAAGGCGATTTTTTAAAATTTCACTTGGAAGTGTGCCCTCTAGGGGGAAGCATGATGGACATCTTTGCCATTTATGCCCTAAGAGCATTTTTATTTTTTAAATAATGTGGCCACCAAAGGGCATTAGGGAGGCTTTTTCAGTAAAGTATATAAATACATAAATTTTAGGTGAGGTTGCAGAAAGGGTGTAACCGCACAAGGTTTAGGATTAGGCAGCACCTGAAAGTCACCCATCCTCAATATACAGTAACAATTGTATATCAGAATTTAATTTTTAAAAATCATGTGACATTTGGCTGGAAATGTGACAAACTAGGTTTTTGTACTTCATGACTGTATTCCTTTGCAGAAGAAATTGTATAATAATAATAATAATAATAATTGTTGTTGTTGTTTAGTCATTAAGTCGTGTCCAACTCTTCGTGACCCCATGGACCAGAGCACGCCAAGCCCTCCTGTCCTCTACTGCCTCCCGGAGTTTGGTCAATAATAATAATACTAATACTAATAAAATACTAATAAACTACTACTACTACTACTACTACTACTACTACTACTACTAATAATAATAATAATAATAATAATAATAATAATAATAATAGCTGTATGGCTATTATTATTATTATTATTATTATTATTATTATTATTATTGGTGCCAATTACTTTGAGGATGTATAGCAGGAAGTCTAACGGAGTATAAATGAATGCAGTATGAATAAATGGCACCCTGCAATTTGTATTACTGCAACTCCTTTCATTAAGAAGCAGGTTGTTGTTGAAAATATATATTTATAGATGTCTAGAGGCGTAATAGTTATTAACATGAATGTTAAGGATACCTGTAGGGTTTTAAGAAGGAGTGTTTTAAAACTGTAAAAAGCTGTTGAATAGTTCTGGTCCAGACTCCCAGGATAATAATCACATAATTGTCATTACAGCAAACTGTGTAATTTTGTCACTGCATTCTCATTCTGCTGTTGTATTTCACTGTTGTCATTGAAAGCTATGAGCAAACTTCCTAGGGAGGACATCTGATTCCTGAATACAAATTCTGTATAGCTTCCCTCTGCAGTCTTTGACAGCCAAATACCTTGCATTTGCAGGTTGTACAAGGAGAGCCAACCATTGTCCATACAGAGCCACTGAGTCGTGTTATCCCGCTGCTATCTAGGCATGTTTTTCTGATATCATAGGTAACATTATCAGCCAAACAGGGGTCACTAACACAACGAGGGCAACATTCTCCTTCTGATACTGCAGTGTAGTCACAGTTCAGGGTTGGGCATGCAAGTGGCCAACAATCCACTTCACCTTCCTGTGAAAACAAAAGTGATGGATGGGCAATGAATAACTGTCTGAAGCAATTACCTACATTTCCTGTACCAGAGCGATCTGCCAATTGACCATGAATTAAATCAGTGATATTATAACCTGTTATAACCTGTGATATTTAAGAACAGCATAATACTTTCTATGTATGACACTACTCCTGAACCTTTTTGTAAATGATACTTGATGTCTGGTAAAACATGTCTGATAGGAATACCTTGGCCAACAGTCCTTTCCACGTGTGCAGCAGACATGGGGTCAAGCAAAAGTGGATCATTCCAACATCTATGTGTTCACCAAGATATCTGAAAAAAATTGCAACTACACCCAGGTGATCCATCTGACCTCAGATAACCTCAAACATCTCTTTTTCATCTGTCTGACATAAAATATGCATGTTGCATGTTGTGAATGGTTTGTACATACATACTTCTTTGAAATATGTATGTACAAAATGCAACATCTGACAATTCCATGGACTACATGTGCTAGGGTATATATTGGGGTGCATAGCGTAGGATGCATCCCCGTGATTGGCAACTTTGCCAGGTCTCAGGGTGAAATAGACCACCCTAAATGGCAAAACCCCCATTATACTGGAGATGGTTATTAAAATATTCATTTCGGACACTGAAGAGTGTGTGTGTATGTGATCTACTAACAAGATAAATCACCAATCCTGGAGGCTGCCAGTACAGAACAGCTTATATAAAAGGTGTTGCATGCAGCTAGTAACATGTAGATATTAATGGCACAATGAAATGTTGCTGTGCTGATGTAGATCACATGTGTACATTGTGTATCCAGAAGTGTATCTGTGTTCTATCTGTGGGCATTAAAGGGCCATGTGCCTAGTTCTGATTGATAAACCACATATCTGGCCATATAGAAACCTGCTGTTTGTGGCTTATGGTGAAAGGGAAATAATAAAACACATTATCAGAGAAATATACCAGTGCTGCCACTGGCTATTTATCATGTTAAGGCTAAATGCTACATAGTAGTTTACAAACACTAAGAGTTAATGGCACGGTAGTTAGTACATAGTTAATACATAGGGACGTGGTGGCGCTGCGGGTTAAACCGCAGAAGCCTCTGTGCTGCAAGGTCAAAGACCAGCAGTCGTAAGATCGAATCCACGCGACGGAGTGAGCTCCCGTCGCTTGTCCCAGCTCCTGCCAACCTAGCAGTTCGAAAGCATGTAAAAATGCATAGATAAATGGTTACCACCACGGTGGGAAGGTAACAGCGTTCCGTGTCTAGTCGTGCTGGCCACGTGACCACGGAAACTGTCTTCGGACAAACGCTGGCTCTACGGCTTGGAAACGGGGATGAGCACCGCCCCCTAGAGGCGGACATGACTGGACTAAATGTCAAGGGGAACCTTTACCTAGTTAATACATCCAGCAATCATACTATAGCTGACATCTAAGGATGTACTGGTAAATAATTAATGGCACTATTTTCCAATGTGAACAAGAATCTTATAGCTTTGTATACCTGAAGCACCAATGTAATCCAGTCATGACGAACTTACTGGCAATCAAGACAAGGTGGTTCAACTTTTTCTAAATAGGGCTGTATTCCCCTTGAAGGAGCAGGGATGTATTTATTTCAGTAAGCTTTTAATGTGTAATACCTACTTTTATTGTTGTCAGTTTTAATCCGTAACATCTTCTACCCTTCCTGCTGCTTCTAGATAATGGTAACACATAAAAATTCCCCTAGAGTGAAAAAATTATTGCTGTACTTATTACAATCTTAACGTGCCTCTGGTTTATAAGGTGAAGATATCAGTTTTTTGCATAATTCTTGAGAGTCTTTAATTCATGTTGGCCCTTCTAACCCCTTCCTTTGTGAAATGTTTAGAATATTAAGTTGTAAAGGTGGGAAGGCAAAGCAAAGATGACTTTGAACTTCCCATGATGCCAAGCCCAAGATGATGACTATTAGATAAGATATTTATGTTGCTCAGATAAGTCTAATGGGCACATCTTATTCTTGTGGTCAGTGTTTCCACTAAAAGTTGAAAAATTCAGATTTTAAATGGAAAAATGTGACCATCACCTCTCTGTCACCATCAGAAAACATTGGTTAGTGTAATCTATGGCTTCTTCAAATAAGCTAGGATCAAACTATAGCTTATTATTGCTTATTAACAAGCTAGAGTTGCAAAGTTTGAATGTAATGGAAAATTACTCTGAAGTCAGAAGAAGATGCTTCTTAGGCTCACTTCTGCATGTTCTCATAATACCAACTGGTGGTTTAAAATTACATCTCAACTAGGTCAATGAAAACAAAATTGCTTTAAGAAGAACTGATAGAATTTTAATGACATAGTATACAATTTAGCTCAGGTGAAGCACTTTTCATTCCCATGGTTAAGCATATGATTAAAGCTTTCCCACTGAAATCCATGGGTCTTACGCTTGCAATTATATATCCATTTACCTGGGAATAAGCTCCACAGACCACAGTGATATTTCTGAACAGGATATTATACAGCTGTACTGTTAGAGTATTTAGCTTTGCCTGAATTATTTCCTTTGATCCTAAGAAGTTCTAATATAGATTAAGAAAAAAATCTAAATATTAGCTCTTCTTTCTGCATTCCTGTTACAATAAATAACCTTTTCTTAACTATTGTATGAATATGAGTGTCAAACATCAGAATTTGTGTTGTTCTGAGACAATGTACAGTTCCACAGTCAACAACTATGTGAATAGGCCAGATATTCTTCAAAGTTCTTACAAATGTGTCATAATAATGCATGCTTGAGTTCTGAATACAGTTTGATCATTAGAACCCTATCACTCATGGATCTCTTCAAATATTTTGTTGAATTTCATACCAGACAGCGGCACTGTTGACAGCTGTATGTCCAGTTGTCACCACTTCGATACAGTTTGTGGCCATTCTGGTCTAAACACTGACTGGTTACTCTGGTATCACATTCTGGGCAACAGAAAAAATCGACACTGGGATTCTGACAGTCACACGTTGTCCGTCGACAAAATATCTTGCCATCCTGTCAAGAAAAAAAAAATCACTTATAGTAAGCAAACACCACCAAAGAATGAATATAGCAAATTAGAGTAAGCCTAGAAGTGGGTTTGCAATCCATCTTTTACAGTCTTAGTAATGTTTTGCACTTTTGAAGCTAAACACTGACCTTTTAGAACTATATAATACTCATTCATAAACATTAATTAATGGTGTAATAGTTAGTGGACTGCATCCAAAGAACTGTGAAGAGAAGGGAAATAGCCATTACCTGAAGAGTTTATGCGAGAGACTACATGTTTTCATGCTTTAACTTATGAAAGACATTGCAAGTGGAAGCATAATTTGGAGTATCTGATTATGGTTAACTAGCTGTGGTGTTGCTATGTGATATAGAGTTGTGTCTGACTTCAGGTGACCTTATGAATTAACAGCCAGGTTTTGCAAACTAAAGGCCAAACTAAATTCCTTTTTGCAATAATGAAAGCATAAAGTTATTACATTACAATAATAACTTAGTGACAGATAATATCACTCCTTCAGCAGTGAAACTTTAGTGAAGAAATATCATCACATGGTTCAAACACTGCCTCACAGTGCTGCCACATGTTCTGTTGTTGGACAACAAGGTGAAGCTATGCTATGCTATGCATTACAACCCACTGGATTTTAGTAATCAAAATGTTGTTGAAATAACTATTCCAATTAGATATGAAAAAAAATGGGTGTTCCTTTAAAAATTAGAACTGTAACTGGCTACTTCTGGTGCTTTGGAACGTATAAATATACTTACTTTCTTAACTCTCCAAGCTCTAAGTGGAAGAATATCTTTAGCTTTAGTTTCACTGTTCTATGTGGTTCTAGCATGAGATCTAAAACAGCCTTTAGACTTTATGCCTCTTACACACAATCAAGCACCTTCAAATCAAATTCTAAAACAATCCAATATATTGTTATTTATTCAAAGTATTCAAAACGGCAATTACAGTTTCTCAAAAATATTAATGTGCTTTCCTTTAGCATCAGTATTAAAAATCAGCTGCACTGCCCATGGACCTTTTGTAATAAATTATATAATCAGCAGACTGATGAGCTTCTCTTACCTCTTTGTAAATGACAACTTTCTTTAATAAGGAAGTCATACAGGGCTCATTGCCTGGAGGAGTTAGAATAAAAGTGGGAAGCATACTGAAGGATACCAGTTTCATGGATGTGCTAACGATTTGCTCTAATTGAGTCAAGCTGTGCTAATATTCTACCTGATCCTGCTTCTGAGATGGCTCATGTATATACTTAACGTTATATATTTCTTATTCCTCCACAGACTTAAAAAAGAAGTTGGGGGTTGCAATCCATGGGACTTCTAAAATGTGTGAAGCTTCCCCTGTCATATTTTGTACATTTTTATTGCTTTCACCTTTCTAGCCTATATCTGAAGCCCTGCCTTATTCCATTAACTTAATATCTTTCATATTTTTATCAAACTGAGCTTTATCAAGCTTCTTTTCACATTCCTACTTTGGCAAGGAAGGGACACTTTCTCATGGAGATTGTGGGAGTCAGGCATTTATTAAGGAAGTAATGGTAATGACATTAAGAAAGCAATGTAAACATTCTTCCAGAGAGATATATGGGTGGAAAACTTCTCTGTTTCTGAAATTGGCCCACAAAGTAGTTGCTCCCTCCCCTACAAAAACTTATCCCCTCTACCTTGAGTAAAGAAAAGTTTCTGTTACCCCTAGGAACAGTTTTCTTTGCAATAAATACTTTGAATGAATATGCAATTGTATGGCTGATACTTATAATAAATTACAGCTTAACAGGTGGTCCCATTAAATTAACAGCAACAAACTATGCTACAAAATCAGGACTGTCAGTAGAATTTCATATAGCAAGTTAATGGACAAAATTATCATCCTTTCACCTACATTTATATAAATTTTTAACACCTTGACCTAGAGCTTATTAGATGAAAGACATAGAAGAATAAATATCACCCTGTATAACCAACAAGTCTGGGCTTATGTTCATACTCTTTTTCTGAAATCCCTGAGGGAAATGCCTTCTGATTAATTTCTGGAAACACATTCTTATTTTTACTTTTCTAAAAATATGCTTTTCCATGACAAATGCAAAATATTTATTCTCTGCATAGAACCCTGCACATTGGAATAGCTACAGATTAAATCAGAATCTTTTTGATAACTACAGCATTAAGATTGCTGCCAAATGTTTTTAAAAAAAACAAACAAAAAGGCAGTATGTTTCATGGAAAAGAGAAAATGAATTTATTCAAATTGTGGGAATGATAATTATAGGGATTATAGTGCTGGAAATTCTACCTGTTATTATCAGTGAATAAACAATTTTAGTGCTTTTACATGCAGGGAATAAAACTGAAATCAAGAATACTAATGAGTTGTGCTTTCAAAAAACTGCATTGGCACATTTGTTTGCTGAACAATTAATTGAAGCAAAAACAAACACCAAAGACAACTGTATTCAAAAACAGAGTGTTCAAGGATTTCTTCTATTTTAAGGCTGGAGATGGGCCCCCACCACTGCACAGCAAATTTCTTTCCCCACATCATCTCCCTTGTCCTCTTCCCTTCCTTATGCTCTCTCTCACTTGCTCTACTGAACAATAAAAACACAGCTAGTAATCACAGAAGAGCAGAGATGGCAGAACCAGCAGTGAGGTAGCAAATGAAGGTGGAGTTGTTGCTAAGAACTCAGGATCCTTTCCTCCAATTTAAAACAGGAGCTAATTAGCAAAACTAAAAACAAACAAAAAAATCTCGAGTCTGGTATAGCCTTTCAAACCTACCGCCTCCCACTACATAGGACTACAATTTCCAGTTTTCCTAGATAGCACACAGCCAACACTAACTATTATGGCATAAGAAAGCTCTTCTCTGCTTTCCCTCAAGGACATCATGCATTCACTGCAGAACAATGAAAACTCAACTGAGTCGGATCATTCTATGCAACCAAAAGAGAAGAATGCACATCGCAAGCTTGCAGCAGGTCTTCACTCCCTTACATCTCTTTCCATTTCAGATTAAACTATGCAGCATTCATACACACTGCTCAAATCAGCCTTGGGTACATGTATAAGTGCAGCAAGATGTTTTTTTTTCCTTTTCTTTGGTATCTTCTACTAATATGCAAGGGTGCATATTATGCCACTGGCAGGGTGGCTTCGGTGAGGACCCTTGGCTTGGTCTCATGAGGACGTCGATGTTGTGATGGCCCCTGAGAAACGTGGCTGGTCGGTTGGTGTCCGGACGGCTGGGGTTGGCATCGATTGCAGGCATTGGGGTGACTTTGTTCAGCGTATCGAACTGCTGATATGTCCCCTCTGTTGCCTCCCTTTTGTTTGGAGGGTCAGACTTTTGTCTGAAACCAGAAGCCTTTTGTCTCCGGTTGCCTTGGTGTTTTCATCACCTTCCTTGGCTGGATATGGCTTGCAGCCTTGTAACCCACTGGGGCGTTGGTGTCGATGGTCGAGCCCTAGAAAGGGCTGGCTGTATTACCAACGCCGTTGTTTAGCGGTGACTGGATCATTCCTGGCAGTGAGCCTGTTGGGAGGCCTGAGGCCTGTCACTGGGTATGACCTGGGGGGGGGGGGGGTAGTCTGGGTGTGGACTTTATTTTTAAAGTCTTAAAATTTTTAAATTGTTTAAATTGGTTATTGTTTAATTTAAATTTACATGTCTATTCTTATGTTATTGTGACGATCCACCCAGTTTTCCCTGTTTGTTTTCCCCAAACACAGGTTCACTCTCTGGATACGTTTATTCTCTTTTCCGCTACCACCAGTGGATCTCTCATCCACACTGCACCATATATGCTTCAGACACGTGCTGCCAATATAACTTGTTTATTATCTTTTGGTTTTTATATCACAGATGTTCTTTTATTATTGTTTAGGATGACTAATTAAAGTTCTTATATATGATTACACGTTTGCTTATTCATTTGTATTTACTTATTCACATTACTCCACTCATTAATACTCTCTGACTATCTATTTAACTTTACTATTCCATTTATCTCATTCTCATTCTCTCTAGCTCTCCAACTTTCCAATTCTCTACCTTAACTCTCCAATTCTCCTCTCTAACTGTCTCCCTCTCTCTCTCTGTCTAACTGTCTAATTGACTCTGCACCTCCTGTCTTCTCATAGGCTCCTGCACTTGAGCTTCTGCTATGATAGACAGGAGTGACGTGGGCATTCCGCCACAGTTATGGTTTAATTAATTTTGTTAATCTGATTATTATTGTATTTTTTGTTTTTATTAATTTGTAATTTTTTCTGGTTCTTTTCTTTTTTCTTTTCTTTTGTTTGACATGGAGTGGAAGGCCTGCCCCCCCAGCGGGGGTCCTCTGAACATCTGAGTGATTATGGGTAGAGGGAGATATGGTGATGGCACAGTTCCTGCTCGTTACAGAAGAACGGTGAACAGATGTTTGAAGGCTGTTCACTGTTCTGGCACTGTGACCAACTGTCAGACTAGTCAGACCAGCCGTCCTTCCACTCTAAATCTGGTGTTGTTTAATGCCAGGTCTGTATCTAACAAATCCCAGATTATCCAAGACCTTATTCTGGAGGAGGATGCAGACCTGGCATTCATAACCGAAACTTGGATGGGCAGGGAAGGGGGTGTTCCCTTGACTCTTGCCTGCCCTCCAGGTTATGCAGTCCAACACCAGGGTAGACTGGAGGGGCGGGGGGGGGGAGTAGCCGTTGTCTACAAAAACACTCTAGAGGTTGTTAAGTGCTCCATGGTGGTGACGCCAGGTCTTGAGGCCCTACACGTGTTGATCGGGGCCAGGGATGGTACTGGGATCTTGCTGGGTTACTGTGCTCCCCGTGACCCAGCCATTTCCTGGCGGACTTCGTCTCCGCGGCACTGTTGGAATCTCCGAGGCTTTTGGTCTTGGGTGATTTCAACATCCATGCGGAGACAAAGGTTTCTGGTCCGGCTCTCGAGTTCTTGGAAACCATGGCTTCCTTGGACATGTCCCAACATGTCAATGGCCCCATCCATGTGGGCGGTCACACACTAGACCTGGTGTTTTCCCCCGAATGGAGTGAGTGTGGTCTGATGGTGACTGACATTGTGTCAGTCCCCTTGTCATGGTCAGATCACCGCCTAATTAAATGCAACCTCTCAGTGGTTCTCCCTCCCCGCAGGGAGCAAGGACTTATTTTAATGGTTCGCCCTCGAAGGTTACTGGATCCTATAGGATTCCAGGACTCCATGAGAGGGATTCCGGCTGATCTGACTGGTGCTCCTGTCGAGGCTCTGGTTGATGGCTGTGTTGCCGCTGCTACCAGGGCTGTTGACACAATCGCTCCTAAACACCCTCTCCATTGCAGAGCTCATTCAGCACCCTGGTTTAACCAGCAGCTGTGAGCTATGAAGCAGAATAGGAGAAGGCTAGAGTGCAATTGGAGACGAAACCCGACGGACTATAATTGGAAAACTGTCAGGATAGTGGCTAACCTTTACCTTACTAGGGTGAGGGCTGCCAGTCGAGCTTACTTCACTGTCCAGATAAGCGAAGCTTCAAATCAGCAGGCAGAACTTTTCCGTATAGTTCACGATCTATCCGGAATTGGTCTAAGTGATGGGCCTCCTACTAGTATTTCACCTGACCAATTTGCAGCATATTTTAAATCTCAAGTGGAGGCCTTCTGCCAGGATCTTTCTCCTTTTTGAATACAGTAGATTGAGCAGAGACGTCCAGCGCTCCGCCTTGCCCGATGAGACTTAATCTTTTTCAGCCTGTGATGCCAGATATGGTGGACAAAGTGCTTGATCGCTGTCGCACCACCACCTCCTCCCTTGACCCTTGCCGCCTGGCTAATCAAAGCAGCCAGGCCTATAACAACTGAATGGGCCACTGCAATAATTAATGGGTCTCTCCAGGAGGGCAGCGTTCCCCTTGCCCTCAAGGAGACACTCATTAGGCCCATTAGGAAGAAACCAAGTTTGGCGGCGGATGACATTGGCAATTATAGGACTGTCGCCAATGTTTCTTTCCTTAGCAAAGTGGGAGAGAGGGTGGTGGCTCACCAGCTCCAGGTCCTTTTGGATGAAACCAATACCCTGGATCCATTTCAGTCGGGCTTCAGGCTGCGCCACGGTACAGAAACGGCATTGGTCGCCCTGTTTTATGACCTGCTGAGGGAGGCAGACAGGGGCAAAATGTCTCTGTTGGTCCTTCCCAATATCTCAACCACCTTTGATACCGTTGACCATGGTATCCTCCTGGGGAGGCTCTCCGAGTTGGGAATTGGTGGTCTGGCACTTGCCTGGCTCCAGTCCTTCTTGGAGGACTGTCCTCAGAGAGTACAGCTTGGGGATAGTGTGGGTGGCCCCAGCATTGGTGGTTTGGGAAACTCCCTCTCTTTTTTTGGGGGGGGGGTGATTCTCACCACGAAGAGTGAGGTTCGCAGCTTGGGGGTCCATCTGGATCTGGCGCTTACCATGGAAACCCAGGTAGCATCAGTGGTCTGCACCGCCTACTTCCATCTTTGGTGGATTGCCCAGCTGCGTTCCTATCTTGATGTTGGGGCGCTCACCACTCTGGTCCATGCGCTTGTAGTCTCGATATTAGACTACTGTAATGTGCTCTACATGGGGCTACCTTTGATGCAGAAACTTCAAATGGTGCAGAACGCGGCGGCCAGACTTCTTACTGGGTTGAGAAAATATCAACATATCTCCCCCAATCTGGCTGCTCTGCATTGGCTGCCTGTTTGTTTCTGCATTGATTTCAAATTATTAATGATGACATACAAAGCCCTAAACAGTTTAGGACCTCAATATCTAGCGGAACGCCTTCTCCCACCTAGATCTACCTGAATCACTTGCTTTAGCCAGGGTGGGCAGAGGGAGGCCTGGAGAGAAAGAACAAGAAATCGGGCCTTCTCGGCAGTGGCCCCTTGCCTCTGGAACAATCTCCCCTCAGAAATTTGTCTGGCTCCCTCATTGGGTGTTTTTAAGAGCAAACTCTAGACCTGGCTCTTTAGGCAGGCCTTCCCTCCTGTCAATACCTAATGTATTTATTGCCATCTTCAATTGTATTAATGTTGTTGTTCTATTTTATATTGTTATTATTTGGATTGTTGTTAGCCGCCCAGAGTAGACTTTGGTCTAGCTGGCGGGGTATAAATTAAATAAATAAAATAAATAAATATGTCTTCCTATAACACTACAAAAATAAACCAATCTGGATGTCAACGCATGGTTAATATTAAGATTTTTTTTTGTTTGGCATTTTGCCAAGAACAATAGAAAAGCAATACAAAAAGCAATTTGAGACAATACTGTCAATAACATCAAGATATCATTTCAGATCAAAATACATAAATATATGTCATACAATGGAGGAAAGATGAAAAGGAAGTGAAAGAAAAAATAGTTGGAGCATATTACATGGTGTATACATGTGCATGTTTAAAACAAGAGTTGCAGAAATCCAACAGTCTGACAAGAGTCAGAGTAAATTAAGTAAATGAAATAAGTTAGGTTAATTAAATATATTATGTCAACTAATGCACACATGTGGTGTATCTGGTGTTGGTCATAGCTGTGATGCCTCTTCTGTGGTAAAGTATTGGACTTCCTTGTGATTATACGCTTTTCATTCTCATTGCTATGCTATGTATACAGATTTGCTCTCCTTGCACTCTGCAGAGAGCAATTTGACCTCAATATTTCAGTGTCACAAATATGTAGCCTTTCACACTACACTAAGTCTCATGTTGCTGAGTGTCAAATATCCATCACTAGAATAACCTCAGCAATTTCTAAATCATCCTTTCACTATGTGAACAGAATGAGCAAGTGGGATATGTGTTTTCTTTAAACTTGGTAATATAACAAAAAGAACCACAGGAACCATCACTATAACTCAACAGAGATGGCCCTTACCATTATTCACGTTTCTGTTCACTTGGACCAGAATAAAGATGCTACAAATTGAAGAACCATGAGACTATATAATATAATCAGAAGTCTAGAGAAAGAAATAGCTTGTGATATGTATCAAGAAACATTTTTATGACTAAGTGTTATAGTCATAGGAGAAAGTAGATTGCCCAAATATTTAAAGAGGCAGCTGTATCAAGACACCACATCTTCTTATAGCCTGATAACGGGCTCAATTCAGATTTGCTCAGAAACTGTTGAAAGCAACTTAATTCTTCTTAGCCTGTTCTTAGAGTGTGACTAAATGGTCAAATATTCTGGGATTTGTTCCACTTATAAAACAGATGAATTAAAAGTATTTTTGACTGACTACATGATTCAACGGCCAAATCAAATTAGCCCAGCCCTTTTTTTCTCCCAAAGAGGCTGTTTTCTCTGCCACTGGAAGGTTTCTACTTTTTTTTTTAAGCAAAAGGATTTGAATGGGTTTTTTTTTCCCCCATGCAGCTAGCTGGTACATTCTTGTATATATGGGGAAGGGGATGAGAATGTGTTTTAGTAATTTAGCCTCTCAAGGGAGGATGAACATGAGTGTGCACGTATGCACGTGCATACAAATGCAATGCCAGCATGCACCTCTCTCTGCAAAGCCTCTCCCCCAAGTCTCTTTTTTATTAAAAAATGGCTTCCCACCCGGTTGGGCATGATATGCAGGATGGGGGGAGGGGAGGGGAGGGGAGGGGGGAAATGGAAAAGCAAAGAACTGTAATTATGGTTTATTGCGAACCTGCTTTTTGTTTAAAGCTTCTCAGACTACTATATTTCTGAAAAACTTTTCTATAGAAAAATAATGTATAAAGGTACTTCACAGTCTCAGAATACAGAACATCAAAAGTTTGAACAATACTTTTGCACAATACGTCCTGATTCACAACTCAGAATAATTCCATTTGGGATCACCACTTCTCACCACACCACACATCCATTACTTCTTTTCCTTACTTTCAAGTAATGCATGCAGGAATTATTTATCTCTGGTGAAATATAGTTTGAAGCTAATTTAAAAGGATACTAGACTGTGAGCCAGGGAGGTTCTACTTGGCTTGTCTGCAAACAACACCTGGTATATTTGTGCTGAAATATACCCCCTTCTCTGGGGGCCCCCGAACCATATCAGGGGACACGTGCAACTCTTCCACCCCCCAGCATCCTTGCATCCAGCCAACACATCTACCAACCCAATGTGGTTCTTTTCTGGCTGCACATATAAGAATCCTACTCCATCTGAGAAATTTCTGCAACAGTTGAGGTTTCAGCTGCATCACTCCAACCCTCAAGGCAAAGTCTCACTATACTGTGCAAGTATCCTCACAGTGTCCCTGCAGAGGCAACATTTTTCTTGGCTCTCGGCTGCACCTCCTCCCCCTCCTTTCACTCTTGCTTTGGGATAGAGGATTCTTCTGGGCTGAAAACCATTAAAGGATCATCAGAGGCAGGATCAGGAAGGAAGAATGAAACAAGGGGGCATGAGGGCTGGAATGCAACTTGCATCACAACCATCATGAATGGTGAACTCCTGAATCAATCAGCAGCCCCTGTGTGAGCACTGTTTGTGATTTCTGACATAATACAGGCTGCAAGTCAAATCACAGCAAAGCCAAATAATTTCAATTTGCTCCAATGTAATAACAGCCTACATTTGGTTAAATCCAGCCTAGTGGCTGAAATCCTGTTGCTTAGCCTAATAAGCTGTAACTAGAGTTGGCCTATTGAATCAATGGAACTTATGGAGATGTTGACTCACCAAATCCCCACTGATTCAATGGACGTACTTTAGCTGCAACTTATTACGGTAAGCAACAGGATTTCAGCCAGTATGTTTAAACTACATCCCACAAATAAATGGAATAATTCAATTTAAAATATCACCACTACTACCTATGTACTTTCATGTTTTATTAATACTGTGACTGATAATGGTAAAAAAAAGTCTAATGATTTTTGGACATACACTGTGTCCACTGATTATGTCAACATTTGGAAATGAGGACTGATAATGTTGACAAGTCTGTTCCTCAAGTGATGATAACTCAGGCTTGAAGTACAGTTGAATTTGATCCTAATTAGGTTTTACAGCAAAAGTCTTTGTGCAGAGTGAAAGGCTATATATTGATGACACTGAAATATTGGGGTCAAATTGCTCTCTGCAGAGTGCAAGGGGAGCAGGCTTGTGTATGTATTGTAAAATATTATGAGACTATTAAGTGTATAATTATAAGGATGCCCAACTCTGTGTTTAAAAAAAACCTGATTAAGTCCAATTAATCCAAACACCAGATAGACCACACAGAGGAACTTGTTTGCACAATATATTGAGCATAATCAATTTCATCTGAGCCAAAGTCCGATTTTTTTAAACTCGTCTTTTTTCCTCTCTCAGTTTGCATCATTATATAATATAATAGTAGTACAGGAGGTGACAAGGAGAAATAAGTGCTTTAAAAGTTGATTAGGCTGTTAATTGTGAACTTAACAAGTCCCTCTTCTGATACAAGCCTGAAGTGCAATTAAATATGACCCCCACCTCCTGATTAGTTTTGCAGTATGATCATCTACAAAATCTGTTCCATGACATTTACTCCATTTCCCATTTCCCTGATGCCCAGTTGTACTGGGAAGTAAGTAAAGGTGGCTTTCTGTGAGGCCTCAAAATTGTATCAATAAAGTGCCAGGAGCCTGGGAAGTACTATTCTTTGTGGTGTTCAAAATCTCAGAAGGGCTGATAGAGGTTCTCAGTACTGAAGATTCTGTTTGAAATGCTCATGGCTGCAGTTGTCATCCGTGAGCCTAGTCACTGGGAGCAGTAGTTTTTGATCTGTCCAAGGCATATTTCCTGTATTTTTACACCTTTCCTAATTGCATGTGATTTTTCAAACTTCAGCTGTTTCAAAACTACAACTGTTAATTTCAGTTTTTAAGCATCTCGGATCCTTAGTGTAGGAATGAAGTGCTTGGGGGCTGACACTATGCTAGGCCCAACAAGCACTAAGCCACATTGTTTGCAGGATCTTAATGTTCATGCGAAGGACTCAAGTGCCTTGAAGAATTATTATTCCCATGGCCCCTGTCACATGGAATGCTGTCAGTGCATTGAAAACAGAGGACAGGAGAAAAGAAGAAGCAGAGAGCCTTGTGTGTGACCTTCTATCACCTGTACTGTCAGATGTTGGAGGGGACTGAGTGCAACTCATCTTACACTGAAGATTCATGCTTTTGCATGAGGAGGATGGAGAGACATTCCTGAGTTTCTTAAACTGTCAGTTACCCACTGTGATCTTGCTGACCTTCCTGCAACCTTGATTGATATTTTTGCTGACATCCCTTCTCTTCCTTCCAAATTTCTCTCTGGATTGTCTCCTGGAGAAGGCAGAGGAGTAGAGATGGGGGTATTCGTATACAGTGGTGCCTCGACTTACAAACGCCCCTACCTACGAACATTTCGACTTACGAACAGCTCCGGTCGCAAAATTTTGCTTCGACTTGCGAACGGAGCTTCGACGTACGAACAGAAAAAAAAACGCAGGGAAGGCGGGGAAAGCGGGAAATTTTAACTTTCAGTTAACCGTTGGCCAGCGAAGAGGCTGCTTATCTGCTACCTCGCTCGCCCCAGCGGTTAGAGAGTGTGGATACGGGGAGAGACTTCAGACTGCCTGGTACTGCCTGGTACTGTACTGTACGTACTGTATTTTTTTTGGCTTTTTTTTTAAAAAAAAATTGATTTTTGGATTTGGGCTAGGTGGGGGGGTTATGTTTCTGTGCTCTGATGGGTCTTGCAGACCCTTTCTGCAAGGGTCTGTTCTGGCTGGTGTGCTCTAAAATGGAGTTTAGACTCAAGTCTCTCCCACCCCATTGTCTTCTCTCTCTCTCTCTATGCTCTCTTTTTGTGCTGAGGGGGTCTGTTTGCTGGAATAATGGTTGCTGGATTCTGTGGCTCCTAGGGTTTGTGTACTGTGGTGTGCTGAACAGTACTCATGTCTCCAAAGAAATGTGTTTTGTTTAAAAGTTGCTTGGATTGGTTTAAAATGTGTTTTGTTTAAAAGTTGCTTGGTTTGGTTTAAAATATGTTGGTGTAAAATGTGTGGGTTTAAAATGTGTGGGTTTAGCATGTGTGGGTTTAAAATGTGTTTTAGACTCCAAACTCTCTCCCCCTCATTGTCTTCTCTCTCTCTGTCTTCTCTCTTTTTGTGCTTAAAAGCACAAAACTTTGTCTGAGGGGTCTGTGTGCCCCAGTGATGACCTTCTTTCTTTCCTCTTTTCCCCATTGTTTCCTCCCTCCCTCCTTTCCTGCCCTTTTTTTAACCTAAGTCATCTTAGGTTAAAAAAAATATTCTCCCCCTAGTGGTAGAGGACGAATTAACCGGTTTTGCATTAGTTCCTATGGGAACTAATGCTTCGACTTACAACCGGTGCCTCTACATACAACCAAAAAAACAGCCAGAACGGATTAATCGGGTTTCAATGCATTTCAATGGGAATGCTGATTCGACTTACGAACATTTCGACTTGCGAACATCTTCTGGGACGGATTAAGTTCGTAAGTCGAGGCACCACTGTACTAATATCCCTGCACAGCTGGAGTTAACGAGGGTCCGGCCCCTGGGGCCG
This sequence comes from Intellagama lesueurii, assembly GCA_037013535.1. Classification (NCBI taxonomy): domain Eukaryota; kingdom Metazoa; phylum Chordata; class Lepidosauria; order Squamata; family Agamidae; genus Intellagama; species Intellagama lesueurii. The sequence goes on along the minus strand of JBAJHW010000001.1, from coordinate 79,696,817 downwards.
GACCGTCCACTCACACATCCAGTGGCGGCGGAGGCCCCGCTCATCCTTCCAATAGCTTCTGAGCGCCGTTCTCTTCCCGGTCGGCTAGCCACTCCTGGCAGAGGGAGGGAGGATGAGTCTCCCTGCAAGGCTGCCAAGTGGCTAGCTGAGCAGCACTCCGGAGAGATTAGAAGGAAGACAGTGGCCGCCGGCGGATGCATGAGTGGATGGTCTGGCCCCAGGGGCCAGATCCTCGTTAACTCCAGCTGCGCAGGGATATTCATATTCATATACGAATACCCCATCTCTATAGAGGAGACATTCTGACTTTGTTTTCAAGCTGTAAGGGGCAATCATAACTTTTTGCATCTTCATCTTCATTAGTTAGAATTAGGCTCCTGTAACTTTTTCTACCTCACTGTATTTCTCTAGTATATATTAGTATACTTATTTTCCTGGAATAGAACATTTGGATGTGATTTGTTTCTAAAGAGGGAAATGTTTTCTGCTTAAACATGCCAATATTCAATGGCTGAATTCACAAGTTAGCTTAGCTTCTGCTTGCTCTGCTAACAGCAGGTAAAAGAGAAAGGGCAATGGGTTAGGAGGAATTCGAGGCCACGCAGACAGAATACTGAGGGGAAGCATATATATGGGAAGGTAATGAGTGGCATTTGGAATTACTCTGAGGAAACAAGCTTTTTGAAAACATTATTTATTTATACCCTATCTTACCATAAGTACTTTCAAACAGAGCAAGTTAGTTTGCTGCACTAGTTTTGAATCTAGCTGAGGAGAATTCAGGGACTACTATTCAGAATGTATCTTCACGACACTTATATTATGAACATGTCATCTATCTTGAGGATTTTGGTGAAGGTTTTTGTTTTGTTTTTTTGTTCAGAATTACAGAGTATCTATTCTAAACACTAGATCCCATACAATTAGTGCAGCAGAGCTGCTTTATTCATGGAAAAACAACCACCAAATAGGATTAAAGACAAGTCTCTGCCAATCCTGTAATAATTCTCATAAAGCTTGAGGGATGTTCTCTGAGAAAGCAGAATAAATTCTACTTCAGGCTACTTCAGTAATGAATGCACATTACTAATTAAGCTGTTAGAATTTTAATGTTTTAGTAAATTTTGTCCTCATTCACAGGAACAAATACCAGTATGTTTACAGAGGATTAGCTGCAGTATTATGTCTGGTGTAGTAATTCCCCATCTTTCATTTATCTATAAAAATAAAAAACAGTGCTCTATTTATGTGGCTGAAATATGGACAGACTGTGACAGAATGGAATATCATTAAATATGGAATGATTACTGATACCACGTACAAAGGCCAGGGGTAACCCCAGTGCTAGTAACTTGAATGAGGGGAGTCAGATTTTATTTTAAAATGAAAAGATACTTGGCTTCACCTTCTGCAGAAGATTTCATGCATCACTTACTAGAGCTGGTTGTTAGAGAATTTTAGTAAACAATCCTCATCAGCTAGGAAAAATTGTAACAAGCCTATATATTTGGTTTTTAACTATAATTATCTTATGTTTTTTAAAGCATCTGAAATACTCAGAAGAGCTAAAAGCTAATATGCTCCCATCAAAATGACCATAATGACCAACTGAGCAACAAAGTTGCTAGCCTAGATTAAGGTAAGTGGCCCATGGATGAATGCTACCCCAAGGATATATATAAATCTTTTTAAGAGGTGATGACAACCTTCATTTATGTTTCTGCATGACACTCTCTTTGTCCTTTTACCCTTCTGCTTCCCTGTTTTTTCAGACTGCAGACAGCTGTAAGGGGTGAGTCGTCCAGTATTCATCCTGAAGCTTAGCTGGTCCCCTCAGCATTCCTTTTGGACAATCACAAAACTGGCAGCAGTGATATTTGGACATGACAGACTCCTCACTCACCGACCTAAGGTCCCCAAAGGCTTTTCCTGGACAAAGGGAATCCCCAGGGAGTTTCAGAAACTGAAGAGGGTGGGTGGATGGGATTGGGAACTCTTAACTAGCAATAAAGAGCCCCAGATGATGACATGGTCAGCCTTGCATGCGTGGAGCTACACCAGCAGGATTTCAGCCATTGATTCAAGTGAGGGAGTATTAAAAACAGTGTTTTACAGAAAGGGTACATGAGCAAAAAGGGCAAAGCTGGTAATTTGCAGGGTAAATATAAGACAGAGTTGTTTTGTTTTTTTAAAAGGACAGTTCAATGTGAATCACGTGGGGCTTACCTTACAGGAGCAAACAGAGCATCTGTCTTTCTTCAGTGTCCATACCTGGCCATTCCGTTTCAAGCCTCCTTCATGTGGGCAATCACCAGTACAAGATGGTCCAGAGGGACAGAGGCAATCAAATCCTCCTGGTAGGTTCACACAGACTGAGTCGTTCCAACAGGTGTGAGTTCTTAAGGCACATTCATCAATATCTGTACAACACAAAGAATTTTTTGGGCTTCAGCAAACCAGATAAGTCATCCCTACCAAGAATGAAATAGTTACTGAAGACTGGGATCATAAAAACAGTGCCTACACTTATTATCCTTAGAAGGAAGACAACCGTTTGCAGAGCCATATTGTTAGCTTGAAAGGGAATGGGTTTTTTAAAAATTATTATTTATTTATTTATTTAACTTATATGCCGCCCACACTACCCAAAGGTCTCTGGGCGGCTTACAACAATTTTAAGGCTATTCCTCAAGTCAAATTATAACGTGAGCAGTAAAAATAAGGAACAGCTTCAGCAAATGCCTCCAATATATTATTAGAGCACTTTTTGGATATTTAGTAGTTAAGAACTGATTCTGCTATCAGGGGTGTAAAGGAAGGATATCATAGAGGGGGGAAAAGCCCAGTTGTTGTTGTTCTTAAATAGAGAGCAGGAGCAAATTATACTGACTGAAGCCATACATTTATTCTCAGTCATCCAGAGAAATAGGAAGTAGGAAAGAAAATGATAAACCTCTACATGAACAAAGTGATCTTCTTGCTAAACACCAATCATAGGGGTTTCCTAAGTTGGAGGCAAGGAACAAAAAAGAAAGAAGTGGATGTGCTTTGTGAAGGAAAAGGAAACCATTCACTTCAGGGGATGGAGAGAAAGAATTGTGGGACACAGGTAGAATTACAACACCTGCCAAGGAGAAGAGACTAGAGAGAACATGGCATTAAAGACAGCTGATTTTAAAAAAAGTTTAGGTAGCTCAGTGAGTTAGGTATCTGGCTGGGTATCCAGAGTTCAATTCCCCACTGTGCATCCCAGAAGAGGCAGCCTGTGTGGCCTTGGGCAAGCTGCACAGTCCCAGGTAACCACAAGAAGATGGGAATGGTAAACCCCTTCTGAATACTGTCTACCTAGGAAACCCTCAAAGGGTTATCATAAGACAGAACTGACTTAACAGCATTATTTACACCAAAAGCAGACAATTATATCACATAAATCTATTTCATTTCAAAAATGACCCCCCTCCAGTGTTGCATTGATTATACACCTAAGCACTCATATGTACTATTAATATCTATACATCTGCTTGCTACGTTAGGCATCTGACATTGAGGGAGGGAACCTTTGATCTGATCTATGATCTGCCACATGTTCCCCAATGTTACACTGTTCATATAGGTAGACCATTTGTGTGAGTAGTTAAATGCACAGGAGAGGAGACATGGCTAAAATTATTGTACAGACATGGCAAAATAAAACATGGTGTAATTTTTATGTTTTCCTGTTCTTCCTCTGTAAAAAAAGACACTGAAGACACCTGAAGCTGGAACGTGGTTGTAGACATGAGACAGACAAGCACACTTCATGTACAGAGTAAGTGCGCATTTTAAGCCTGCATTTTACCCTTATATTGCCTCCCATGGACACCCACAGACATATTTACGGTGATAGGTGATCCCCAAAGCTCGCTGTTGGTTCCGGGAGTTGCTCTTTGGAGCAACTCCTCTCACCCACCTATAGTTTTGAGACCAGGGGTGATGCAGGAGGGTCTCCCTGTTCAACTGATCACCCTTCCCTTTGGACCTGGTGGCTTCCTCACTGCATACGGCATACCAATGGGTTAGGGTACTTGTTTCCCCCTATTTGCAGATCTGTATGTGTATTAATAAATGTGGCAGTTAACTCCAGTTGCTGGTGCCTTCTCTCTTTATTTCCATCCTCACAAGTGGCACAAATTAGTTTAGAGCCAATTACAGTCATTACTGGAGTAGTGCTTGCTCTTAAGACAAGAGCCACTCACAACTGTAATTCTATAACCAAACCCTTATTTACAACTTCTGGAACTAGTCTGTTTTCCAAGGCAGTTGAGGAAATGAACACATACTAGCCCAGTAGTAGGCAATGATAGGACATAAAAGAAATTAGATATTCTGTTTTTCCTGACTAAAGTGACCATTCAGCCCATCATACAAAAGCAGTAGAAACCTACTTCAGCACCCTTTGATTTCCCCTCCCCCTTCTTTTCTAGCTGGGAAAGCACCATTGAATCCAAACATAAGGAAAAAAAATTGAACAAGACACAGAAAGACAATTCATGGAAAGTTGTACATATGAAGAAACTGTAACTGAAACCCACAGTTATAAACTAAAGGAGACAAAAGGAAAAGATTCTCCAGTTATGGGGTATTCAGAGTTCAACAATGTTACTTCTGCTGTGTGTAAGATCTCACAATTTCTTTTAACAGAGGGCCTGGTCACATAGCCAAAAAACCTGGGATTTCACCTGTGTTAAAAACCGTGCTAAGGTTCACGTTCACACAATGAATTCCAAACTGCATATTTATTTTCCTCCAATTCGTACTATTTTCTTAGGAAGCAAGTTAAAATAAATGGCCAGCAGAGGGGCGTTTATTTTAGCACACTGTCTTCTTAAATAACTTAAGCCCAGTGTGAACTGTAGAGCCAGGAGCATTTCAATTATTCAGTAGGAATGCAGGAAATGACTCAAAAACCACATGACTTGAGTGGGCTAAAATTAAAATGCTACATATGGGTTTTCTGAGAAATGTAGAACCAGCTCTTAGTTTCATGAGAACCAATGAGCAGCTTAACATTCACCGGCATAAATTTAAATTGAGAATGCAAATGAAAATAAGTAGCTGACTTACTCCAAGACAGCATAGCAAACCTAATCTAATATAATATATTATAGAAACAAACCAAGGAGTCCTGTTTACACATCTTTTTTCTTTAGTACAAAGGGCACAATTAGGCTTCCTGGGTATCTACTGAAAATAATAACATTACAATATTGGGAAGTAGCACAACAATTTAGGAACTGATTCAGTATAACACCACACGCCTTGTATCATCATATGCATTAATGTGCGTATGCATGACAACATGTAAAATAAGCATACAGAGATGGAATTAACCAGAAATTAATACATTAGTTTTTCATATCTTTCATAAAAAGTAGAACTGACCCATTTATTCTCTTGCAAATGTCATAAATGCTTATTTAGCCATGAAACATACTCCATTTATCTGGAGTTGAACAAAATGATAACTTGGTGGAAAGATTAAATAAATTCTTTCCCATTCTTCAAATCCAGCATGCCCCCAAACTCTCCTTAATACACAGGTTTTGCCTCAGTTTACAACAATATTCCCATTACAAATTTCTTGTTTCCTGGAAGACCTCCTTGGCAAGGATTATGTTGCTACTTCACTTGTAACAAGAGCCATAGCCAGAATTTGGTAATCTTTCAAAGACATGTCATTGTGTAAATCCTTGAACTCCATTACTTTTTTCCTCTTGATTTTCCATTTAACAAAGCATGGAATTGGAAGGGAACATGGCAGCTAATGAAAAAGTGGCCTAGTGCTTTAAAATCAAATCTCATGCTCAAGTGTGTGTCAGTTGCAACACAACTGTGGAAGGAAAACACTGTAACAACAATAAAATGAAGGCCATGAACAGGCTAATGGAGAAGTTATGGTTTCTAAAAGAAAAAGACAAATTAGATGCCTTTAAAATCTCTCATTATCACTTATCTTTTCAATGTTCTTACACTTGCACTTTAGGCTAAATCGTTAGTTTAAAATGTCACTGTACACGTTCTTTGGTGTTTTTGCTCTCATAAGAGGTAAACAATGTTCTTTCCCCGCTACATTAAGACATTTGTGCCACGCATAACATATGCAGCAGGGTTAACAATGTATAGATCAGAAGTGGAGATTACACAATGTAGAACTAAAAGAATTTCACAGATGAATATGGGGCTATATTGCACCCAAAGTTCCATATAATTGCTTTACTTGCAACGCAGACTCTTATCCTGCTTCCGTGCCATTTAACAGATTTATGAGAAGCCAGATGTTAGCAATTATGGAAACTAACATTATTCATATTCTCACTACAACAGACCTGTTTGCACTGCAAAACCCGACTTAATCTATTATACATACATTGAAAGGAGAAGAGGTAGCTTATTTACATACCCCCAAACACTTCCTGCTGAGAGCACATAAACAGCATTTCCACCAACTAGTGCCAAAATCAGCAAACTGGTCAAGTGAGCAAATGATCAATAAAGAAAGTATCCAGCACTTTTTCATGGTTTTGTCATAACTTCTATCATCCTGAATGCAAAGTATAGCATATTATTTTACTGCTTGTATTATTTAGAATCACAACCATTATTGAAATACAAGGCCCAGGAATGGCTTCCATCCAGAGTTATATTACAAATTATATTATAGGGACTAAATAGGAGAAATATATTATTCCTGAACTTGTCTAAATCCATAGGCTATCAGTTCTCTTAAATACACAATCCAATAGCTCTAGCCTTGTTTAAATGTTACCTTTACAGATGGATTCACCATGCTTTCAATGGAGAGTCAAGCTTCTCTTGACTCCATCTCTTTCGACACATGGAAAGCAATGCAGCTGCACAGAACAAATCCCTTCTTGTATGTGTGTCCTATAACCAAAAGTCCTAAAAATAATGTTTGTATAGAATAATTGGTTTATTGTTTAAAAAAACCTTCTCAACAGAATTTTTGGTGTCTATGTTGTAACACCTTGCCTCATATTAGACCACAATTTCCAAAATGATTATGGCTACTCATTGTCTATGTGGTATGAAAAGATTTGGTTTGTGCCAATAATAGGAAAACTTACTTATTTTAATAGACAAGGGAAAAGTCAAGCAGTTATTTTTCATTTTAGTTGGTATCCATTGATTCAGTATACTAGTGATGAAAATATAGAATATATGATCCCAGATAATTATACAGAAGAATGGTAGCTTTCATTGTAACATGAAAAGGAATGACTATGTGGCACATCTGAGGTTTTCTATGCCAATAAGGGCCCTGGAAGTTGTAAGTAAGCATTCCACTCTACTCTTCGTTGTTGCATCCTTAATTGTGTTGGGATATAGGGGCTGGGGAAAAGGAATTTATCTGTTAAGTAATATGATTAAAACTCAATAGAGATCTAAAATTAAAGAAATAGCAATCTTGATTCATGAGCATGATTCAGTGTTAGAATTTTGCAAACTAAGCACTCACACCTTTCTGCCAAGCTAGACAAATCTGTTTCATTTTCAACAGCTATGCTAGTTTCTGCAAGCATATCCAAACAAACAAACAAACAAACAAAAAAATCCAAAAACTGTTGGGGCACCTTAAAAATTGTTATATTTCAATGTACGATTTTTGTGGGTCAGAAAAAAGGGAATGTGTCCAGGAAAGTTCACATTGGAACATTACAGTTAGTTTTCAAGGTGCCACTGTGTTTTTTAAAATTATTTTTTGGTTTTGTTCTGGAAATCTGTTTCATATGTATCAATTTTTAACATCTCAAATAACCCTCCAAAATTTTAAATACAGGAAGTTCGCAAAAAAGCAAGCTGTATGAAATTTTCACCCTTCCCTAATCAGAGTAGATACACTAAGCATCCAAATTGCTCTGTACAAGGTGTATATCACATATAGTTATAAATCTACATGTACATTCTGTTCACAACCTTCTAGATAGGCTGACTATACTACAATCTCAAAAACACACACATACACACACAAAACCACACACACCCAGGATTAGATTAATTTCTCTCATTGAATAGATAGCCCATGGTTTTCTCATTTAGTTTTGTGGAGATTTGTGTTTGTAACAGCAGGTGCAACGCGCTTCAAAAGCTAGGCTCTGGAAGGAAAGGGACCCCTGTCGCGTCTTGTGAAATGTTTGTTACTTCTCATTATTACTTGAAAGTAAGTCTTAATGTGCCAGTTAGGGCTTACTTCCAAGTAAGTGTACACAGAATTTCAGCTTGTGCTGTAGAGCTCTGATAGGGGAAAGACAGACTCATTTAAAGCAACCAAAGAATTCTCCAGATTCATAACCAAGTCAAAGGAGTGAGAAGCAGACATAATGTTAATTGCACTCGCAATTAGAACCATTTATATAAACATATCCAGGATAAACAGCAAGTTTTTTCCCTCTCCTCATTCTGGCATGAATTTTAAATACATTTATTCATGAGCAAAGCTCGAGTGAAATCACCTGAACAAGCAAACTGTTCAGTATCACAATGGATAATTTCCATTGATATCTAACTTGATTAAAAGATTGTGTCCAGGACTCGCATGTCCAAAACTGAGATAAAAAGTAGTGAAACACATATTGTCACATAATGTTCTCTATTCAATAAAATGTTATTGCTTGTCAAAAATGCAAATTTTCACACAAGAATTAAAACTCACAAAAATACAGCTCAGCTATACTTCAGATTACTGACAGCATAATTGCATGTCTGTCTACTCAGATGTAAGCCCCCTTGAGTTCAATGAGACAAATCCCTCAAAAAGCACACCTAAAAGTACAGCATTAATCACATGGGACAGATGGAGCAGTGGCCAAAGACATTTTAACATCTGAGATGCAACTGTTAATGGACTCCCATTAATGGACACTCAATAAGTTGCATAACGCCCCAAGGCTGAAAACTCCCTCTATGCTTGGTAGAAAAATACATTCATAGTAATAAATAACTCAGGCTTGACATCTGTTAAGTTTTACTGTGTGCTTTCAGAGTGCATGCAGTGTGTACACAATACAACAAAGTTACACGCACCCTGAAATGGCTAAGTGAAGCTTTAATCAGCAGCGATTTGTTGTTGTTGCTGCTGACCTAATTCTTGTTCCACAGGCAAAGCAGTGCAACAGGATTTCAGCCAATATTTAGTTTTGACTAAACAATTATTTGACCCTATCTCAAACTACAGAGGATTATACCAAGAAATTACCTTTAATTATTCTTGTTACATGTCCTCAAGTTACTTCCAAATTATCAATGATCCCCAAACATATCTTTTACAAGTTGTCCTTCCCACTGCTATAAATACTCAACTATCCCACAAACTGCACCAGAACACAGCCAGAGTTCTGACTCCTGTCCTCTGAAGATGCCGGCCACAGAGACTGGCGAAACGTTAGGAAGAAAAAACCTCCAGAACATGGCCAGACAGCCCGAAAAACCTACAACAACCATGTCCTTCCACTGTTTGCAGGATTATTGTTTTGTCTTCTCATGATACGTCCAAAGTACCATAGCCTCATATAATATTAGCTTATTTCTGGTGTGTGTGGTCCTAATCTTTCTCCTATTTATCATGCTGCCCTTTCATCCTTCCCCAGAAAGATTAGGACCATACACACCAGAAAGACCACTGTTAATGACCATTAACAACCCATGACAATGGGTGGAGAAGGACTGCAGAAGTGGGATTATCCCTCAACTTCAGTCCTTTGTCCTTCTAACGAGCTTATTCAGACCAGGCGGAAGTGAAACCAATGTGGAGGATATATCAGAGATCTCCTACCAACTCTCTGAAGGCACTACTTGGATGAGTAGTGAAATGTTTCAACCTAACAAGGAAGAAGTCCAGTTGCCATGACTCAAATTCTAGTTGAGCCGTAAGGATTAAATATGAACATGTATATGTTACTGAAGTTTCTAGGTTCTGCAGAGGACTCAACCAACAAATGTATATTATCTCTTAAAACCCTGATTAGCAATTATGTCCTTACTTCATAAGAGAATCCTATGTTTCTCCTGCCAGATCCTATTCATATCCTTTGGTCTAGAATGCACCATCTTGTGGCAAGCGATGAACAAACCTTGACAGCATCTTAAAAAGCAGAGACATCACCTTACCGACAAAGGTCCGCATAGTCAAAGCTATGGTTTTTCCTGTAGTGATGTATGGAAGCGAGAGCTGGACCATAAAGAAAGCTGACCACTGAAGAATTGATGCTTTTGAATTGTGGTGCTGGAGGAGGCTCTTGAAAGTCCCCTGGACTGCAAGGAGAACAAACTTATCCATTCTAAAGGAAATCAACCCTGAGTGCTCACTGGAAGGACAGATCCTGAAGCTGAGGCTCCAATACTTTGGCCATCTCATGAGAAGAGAAGACTCCCTAGAAAAGACCCTGATGTTGGGAAAGTGTGAGGGCAAGAGGAGAAGGGGACGACAGAGGATGAGATGGTTGGACAGTGTCATCGAAGCTACCAACATGAATTTGACCCAACTCCGGGAGGCAGTGGAAGACAGGAGGGCCTGGCGTGCTCTGGTCCATGGGGTCACAAAGAGTTGGACACGACTAAACGACTAAACAACAACAACAACAATCTTGTGGCACCTTCAAGCAATATCATTTGCTTAAGCTTTTGCAGACTGAAGCCCACTGCAGTTAAATGCACCTATTATGAAAATATTGAATCATTAATACATCATCCCTGAAGCAAGGACCAATTTCTCACAGAGAAGTCAATTTGTTCACTTCTGTTTTTCCTCTGTGCAGTTTACCTCAGTGCGAAAGGTCTTCACATAAATGGGTCTGGGGGTGGTTAGGAGTTGGGAAATATCTCGCTATAAAGGGTTCAGTGCCTTTTTGTGCACAGTGTGTGGCAAAAGGCTTGTTGTCAGCACGTCAAAGCTTTCATGAAGATAAATATCTGCTGATCTAGTAAGATATTTACATTTACTACTGATAATATTACCAGGGGGCAAAGATATGAATGAGAAGGAAGGTTTTGAAGAGTACAGTCTATGGTGAAGTATATGAAGACATTATAAGAGGCAGGAAAGGGTTTAACATATTGCTTCTAAGTAATATTGTAACTACAGGACAACTTGCCAAACTTTCCTGAACTCATTAATCTCTATCTATGGCTCTGCTTAACGTATGGTTAACTGGATGGGCTCACTTATATCCCTACAACATTTAGTTGAAAATAGTATCTTGCATCTCTGTATATTGGTTTTGTTGAAATAGTGTAACAAAGGGACACCTTCAAGTGAAAAGTAACACAATTGGCTCCAGTTGTGTTGATTTAATACAAGATGGCCAAAATCCTGTTGCTTCGAGTAGTAAATCTCACCAGAGTAGGCCATTGCATCCATGGGGATTTGGTAAGTCAACTCATCCATACAAATGATACAAATGGGCCTACTCTAATTGTGACTTACTATGTCTACTTTAACTCTGACTCACCCAATCACATGGATTCAATGGGCCTATTCTGGCTGATGACTTTTAGGTTTTTAGAGGGAAGGACTTATTCAAAAGATTCCCAGACAGTCCTCTTGTTTCATCAATAAAAGATGAAGATTTTTGATTTTTGCTGAACAAGAACAAGCACTCATGTGCTGAAAGCTAAAATCCAAGGAATTAGTGCTAACAGCAAATGTAGACTCTGCCAAGAAAAAACCATTATTATTATTATTATTATTATTATTATTATTATTATTATTATTATTATTATTATTATTATTATTATTATTATTATTATTATTATTATAACTCCAGGCACAGTCCAAATTATAAAAACATTGATATTATATAACAGATACAGGTTTTAACCAAAAAACTAAGTATCTGTTAAATATCGACACAGTATGTATGCTGTTCCTAATATTGCTGTTTATTGTAGCTCTGATGGTGTGATTTCTGAGATCTGCAACTGCTTATAGTACTGTGTGAAATTTCTTGATATTGTTTCCAAAGCCCCAATGATTACGTGGACCACTGAAGTGTGTTTCTTCAAGAGGCAAGATGTTTCGATTGCCAAGTCTCTGTACTTTGTTTTTCCCCCAAATTCTTTATTTTCAACTCTGGCATCCCCTGGAATTGCAATGTCAATGATCCGGACATTTCTTCATTCTATTACTACTATGTCTGGTGTGTTATGTTCAAGGTGACTGTCCGTTTGGATCCGGAAATCCGACAAGATCTTGACTTCCTCATTTTCTGACACCTTCTCTACCTGAAGTTCCCATGGGTTTTTGGAGGCTGGCAAGTTATATTTTTTGCATAACCAGTGCACTAATTTTGCCACTCTTAACATGTCTAACTTTGTAACCTGTTTGTGCAATCTTTGGACATTTGCAGATGAGGTGTGACACAGTTTCATCTTTTTCTTGGCAGAGTCGACATTTGCTGTTAGCACTAATTCCTTGGATCTTAACTTTCATCACATTGGTTTTGAGTGTTTGTTTTTGTGCAGAAAAAAAATGAAGCTTTCAGTTTCTTTCTTAAGGGTCCCCAGTTTTAGCCATGCCCATGTTGAATTACTCCTGCCAACCTAGCAGTTCGAAAGCATGTAAAAATGCGAGTAGATAAATAGGGACCACCTCAGTGGGAAGGTAACAGCGTTCCGTGTCTAGTCGCGCTGGCTACGTGACCACGGACTGTCTTCGGACAAACGCTGGCTCTATGGCTTGGAAACGGGGATGAGCACCGCCCCCTAGAGTCGGACACAACTCGACTAAATGTCAAGGGGAACCTTTACCTTTACCTTTATGTTGAATTATGATCAGGCTTTCCATCAATATTTCTCAGGTGTTGTCCATGTAGTGGACAGACAGCTGTTTATTTTCTTTTCAAATTGTTGTTTCTTATATTGAGCCTTTGTTTCTATTCTTTTCAGAATATTCTCCATTTTCACTGCTTTCAGTAATTTTTCTCTGCTTCTACCGATATAATCATTTAGGCTTTCTTCTTCTTCTTCCTCTACTACCTCCTGTATTTGCAGTAATCCATGGCCTCCCGATTTTTCATGGTAAATATAATCTGTCCACATCACTTTTTGGATGTAGTGTGTGATGCATTTTCATTAGTTTCTGTGTTTTTCGATCCAATTCTTCTAGTTCGTTTTGAGTCCAATCTATTATTCCAGGTGGGTATCTAATTACTGGAACGGCCCATATGTTTATGGCTTTGATTGTATTTCCCCCATTTAATTTCAATTTTAAGATTTTCTGCAGTCTTTTGATATATTATCTTTCTGTCAGTTCTTTAACTTTTGTTTGCACAATGTTGTCTGCTTCTAGTATTCCAAGGTATTTATAATTTTCATCACTTGAGAGTGATTTTATAATATTGCCATTTTAAAACTCTATTCCATCTAGTTTTTGGATCTTGCCACAGTGTATAGACAGAGCAGCACATTTCTCAATTCCAAATTTCATTTGGATGTCTTCACTAAATATTTCCATTGTGTTTAGCAGTGATTCTATTTCTTTGGAACTTTTTTTATATAGTTTTAGGTCATCCATGTATAAGAGATGATTGATTTTTCCAGCTTGTTGTGAAATATGGTAGCCCAATCCAGTTTTATTTAAAATTATTGACATGGGAATTAGTGAGATGTTAAACATCAGTGGTGACAAAGAATCCCCCTGAAATATTCCTCTTTTTATGTTAACTTCCCCAATTTCTTCACCATGGGCCATTAAGACGGTTTTCCATTTTTTCCATGTTTTTCATGAGGAACTTCTGAATGTTTTTACTAATCCCAAACATTTTTAGACAGGTGTTAATCCAGCTGTGTGGGAATGAGTCAAATGCCTTTTTATAGTCTATCCAGGCCATGTAAAGGTTTGTTTTTCATCTTTTTTGCATTCTTCAGTATCATTTTATCAATAAGCAGCTGATCTTTTGTGCCTCTTGACTTTTTGAAGTTCCCTTTCTGTTCAGTTGGGTATAGGGAGTTTTCAGTTAAGTATTTAGATACTGATCTTGCAAGTACTCCTGTGAGAAGCTTGAACATTGCTGGAAGGCATATAATCAGTCCATAATGACTGGGTTCATTGCCCTTTTGATGATCTTTTATTATCAGAAATGTGTGGCTTGTTGTTATCCAGTCTTCAGTTGTCGAATTTTGAAGTAAGTGGTTAAATTGCATTGCTATACGTTGATGGAGACTTCTTAGATGCTTTAACCAAAATCTATGCAGCTCATCTGGACCAGGTGCACTGCAATTTTCACAGCCTTTACTTCTTAATCATTTCAGTTGTTTTGAATCTTTCAAGTGTTTTAAGATGCTAATGCCTGCACATAATTTGTTTATTTTTCTTTCCAGCCAAATTTTCCATTTTGGAGTGCCATGAGTTTCCTGGGTTTTTTGCAGTTTGTAACCAAGTTCCATGGTTATTATGGTAGCTGTGCTATACATGAGTTGGTTTGTTTCCTTTAGCGCATGGGGGTCTCCAAAGTACGGCCCGTGGGCCACATCTGGCCTGCCTGGCCTGGCCTTTTTATCCGGCCTGTGCGTGCATACAGGTGGGAGTCCGTGTGGGCGTGTGTGCGGGTGGGTGTGCATGCAGGGGGTCAGGAGTGCGGGCATGCACATATACGAGCGTGTTCCTTCGGCCCTCAAAAATATCAAAAATATATCATGTGGCCCTCCATGTGAAAAGTTTGGAGACCCTTGCTTTAGCATGTTGGTTGGGATTGTTCTGATGACTACATTTGCATCACTCAGTAGATCTTTTATTGGTTTACTTTGGAATTGGCGCAAATTGGGGAGCCTTTGTTTTTCTGTGTTCTGGCTAATATGGGTTACTGTCAGGACTAGGGCCATGCTGGAACCCTGCAACCTTAGTGCAGGCAGGATCAGCCCCATCTCTCTGGGGAGAACTGCAGGACTGGGCCCTTTCCCTGCAGCTGTTGCCCAGCTCCTCAGGAGTGCCACCTGTGGAAGCTGAGGATTGGGCTATATAAGAACAGGCCTTCCCCACAGACTTTTGCCTCAGCAATGAAGGTCTTTGGCCATGCTGTGGTGTTGTTCCTGCCTTGCCTGGTGGTTCCTCCCTTGCCTCTCCTCGCATCCCTGGACCCTGCTGCCTTGATATGGTTCCTCCTGGCTTTGACCCCTGGACTGTCTGACCATGATGTGCATCATCCTTCTACTCAGCTGCTGTTTAAACTCAAAAGCCTAGCTGGTTGGTCTCTGCTTGTGCTGTGGGGTTGGTTCTACCTTGTTCCTGTGTTCTTGCTCTGCACTGGGTCCTGGTGCCTCTTCTACCAAACCCTGACAGTTTGCTGAGGCCACTTGCATCCTGGACCGGTCATCATGTCCACAGATGTAAGTCATGTCATCGAGGCTCTACAAGCAGAGGTCCTGGCCCTGCGTTCCCAAGTTGCTGCACTCTAGAATGTGCCAGCACTTTCATCAGTCTGGGCTCCAGCACCCCCTTTGCCAACCTGTTTTTTTGGGGGAACGCAAGGAGTTAAGGGGGTTCATTAACCAATGCCAGATTCTTTTTCGTATGTGTCCTGATGCCTACCCCAGTGAACAAAGCAAAGTGGCACTGATGGTCAGTTTACTGTCAGGACCAGCATTAGCCTGGGTGTCTCCTCTGCTGGAATTGGACCATGCCTCATTGGGAGGTCTGACTGTGTTTTTGAAGGCTCTTGAGCAGATGTTTGGGGATGCTAACCAGCAGCAGTTAGCGGAGTTGGCTCTGCAGTCACTAAGACAGTGCTGCAGATCAGTGACTCACTGTGCACATGAGTTTTGCTACCTTGCAGCTGATACTGCCTGGAATGAAGTGGCACAGCGTTTTCATTTCCAGGCTGGCTTGAATACTGCTCTTAAGGATGAGCTAGCCCATGTCGCTGCACCTACCATCTTAAACAAATTCATTTCCCTCTGTATTAACATAGACACTCAGTTGGTGGAGTGGGAACATGAGTGCCGTGACTCTCTGTTTGAGAACAGCTGTCATCATGCTGGGGTTGGGCCTTCCCCACCCCCAGAGCCTATGCAGGTGAATGGTTCTCGTCTCCGCTTAACCCCTGCTGAGAAGGAACACCATCGCAACCAGCTGGACCTGATGCACAGGTGAGGCTAGATACCCTGGAATTGGTCCTACTCAATGCCCCTGCACCTGAGGCCTTCATGGCCTCATCAGAGGTGGCAACTCCTGAGCCTGGATGCAGAATAGCACCGTCCACCTTCCTCCAGGAGCTCCACATCCCAGGGAACAGATATACAGCAGCGTCAAGAGCTTACCAGTCAAGAGTGCCTGGAGAAGCCCTGCTAGGGTTCAAGGACAGTGGATTGTCAGCTTTAGGAATTCTTCCTTGGTGGGAAGGGGTGGCACCTGAAGGAGATGGTCCTGGAGGAGCAGTATAACAAGCCCCTGTTCCGTCCCACTCATTGGGAGCTGTCCTTGGTGCTGAACCTTCTGGCTGCCTTCTGAACACAGCTGGCAGGAGGAGAGAATGAGTGTGAGAGAAATAGAGCAGTTCTCCCCAGAGAGATGGGGCCAATCCCTGCACTAAGGTTGCAGGGTTCCAGCATGGCCCCAGTCCTGACAGGTTACTATTGTTTCCCTCAGTGATGTTCGCCACTCTGTCAACTCATAATTTCTGCGTTGTTCCATAAGTTGTTCCTCTATTGATATGTTTTCTTCCACTACTGTGTCTACATCCACCTTCCATTTGTCTTCCATACTATAGTCATTGTTCTGTGTTGATTTTTCTTTTGCCATCTTTTCTAGTTCTTGCAATACCAGTTCTGAAAACACTGTACTCCAGATGATAAACCTTCTCTGGTCCACTAATCGTTGTTCAGTTATGTCACTGCTTTGATGTTTACTTTTCCAAATTTTCATCATTTTTTTGGAAAACCACGGGCTGTTGGGTTTGCCTTGTAATAACATTTCATAATTTCTTAATTTTTGGCAAGAGTCCAAGTTTTGCATTTATGTTGTTCCAGTAGCTTTGCAGCAGCCTGTCGCAGTTCCTCAGCAGGGTCTGCTGAGCCCTGTAACCCATTTGTCACCAGATCTTAGTATTATAAGCAGTTGCAGATCTAAGAAATCACACCATCAGAGCTACAAAAAATGACAATATTAGGAACAGCATACATACTGCACTGATATTTAACAGATACTTAGGTTAAAACTTGTATCTGTTATATAATACCTGTCAATGTTCTTATACTTTTGATTGACTGTGCCTGGTGTTTTTTAATAATAATGATGATGATGATGATCTACCATCAAGTAAAAATGTTGAGATCTTATATCTACCTGCAAATTAGAGGACTAGCCCATCTCCCTTTGCTGCAGGAGTTCTGTTGGATTGCACTGGAGCATCACTGTTTGACAACTGATTCTCCTGTTATACTTGGAGCCTTATGGTTTTCTAGTTAGAGGTATGCATGTTTGTATTTGGGGGCTACATCTCCTAAACCTCTTGGATCTGTATTCCAAAGACATAGATAGTCACACCTCTAACTGTAATATATTGTAGCCTTTGACTATACAGCCAGTGCATTATACTTGTCATTAATAAAACAGAGTTTTACCAGTTCAATTTCGTGATCTGAATTCTAATTCCTAATTACATGTTCTCATTAATCCTTATTGACCTGAGACAGTGCTTACATGTGCTTCAGCATGATAATAAAAGAAGAAAGAGCAACAGTGAAACCAGAAGTTGTGAACTACTGCAAGTTCATTTACTTTATTTCACTGATACCTAACTGATATTTTGAGACCAAAATTCATTCAGAAATACTCTACATTTATTTTACTTTATTTGTTATGGGGGGGGGGGGGGATTTCTATGACATTTCACATTTTCTCTGCAACCTACATTTGAACCCATAAGCAAGTTCAAACATGTTTATAAGTAATCTGGCCTTTCTCACCAGATTACTCATAAACATGTTCATACCCACCCAAAAGCTCAAACATAGGTTGCAGAAAAAATATGACATATAGAAATCCTCCCCCTAGTGACCATAATTTGCCTCTTCTCCAGTAAACTCAAGATAGAGGGTCAAATCCAGCAATAAGTTGGAATAGTAGGGAAGTGGTGAATCAGTGGGCCTACTCTAGTTGTGACTTACTGCTGGATTTCAGTGAGTGTATACAGCTTGCCCTTCCTCTCATTAACTTCCTCCACTTTAACCTCACAACAGCTGTGATATATGCCAAGCTGAAAGGAAGACACTGACTCGGGCCATGCAGAGCTTAGTGTGGACTTGAACTTGGATCTCCCAAGTCCAGCTCCAACAACTTAACCACTAAACCATGGTTATCTTGTTCTCCAAACCTGACATAAGTTATTTATTTTTTATGTGCTGCCTTTCTCCCCATAAGGGACCCAAGGCAGCTCACAACAATTAAAACCATATAATAATAACAGGTTAAAATACCATACAAAACTATATATTGAAAAACAATTAAACATTGATCAGGATTAAAAATACTTTTGAAAACATTTTTAAAAACCGCTAAGAACATGTTTGTTTTTTTTAAAAAATAGAGTGTTCCATAGATACTTATCATGCTGGCTAGATAGTTCATTTGGCTACAGAGCCAGAGGTTAGGAGTTAGATTCCCCACTGTGCCTCCTGCAAGTAGAACCAGTTTGTGTGGCCTTGGACAAACTGCAAAGTCCCAAGTCACCCCACAAGTAGGGAATGGTAAACCACTTCTGAGTATTCTCTACCTGGAAAACTCTGAGAAGGGTCACCATAAATCGGAATTGACTTGGCAGCACATGATGATGATGATTAGACACTTATCACTGTCTGAAAAGTATGGTCTTTGCCTAATGATAGAAGGACAAGAGGGAGGGAGACAACCTGGCTTCTCAAGGCAGTACATTCCAAAGCCTGGGGGCAGTTACTGAGAAGACCCTCTCTCATGTTCTCACCAATTTATTTTATTAATTTATTTTAAATATTTTAACCCTGCCTTTCTCCTTGAAAAGGACCAACGTGGCTTACAACACTGAAAGACAAAATTTGAAGTTGAAAACAATGAGTATACAAGAGTGGCTAACATCATTAAACGATAATATTTAGAGGTAAAACAATGAGTAAAGAGGCATCTTACATCATTAAAAGGCAACATTAAAGCTAAGAATAAGTATACATTTTTTAAAAAATGCCACTCTGAGAAATGCAAAATACAAAAATGGAAAAAACACATCCAGTCAAAGCAGTAATGCATAACAATCCATCTCTTTAAAACAATCATATACAGGTAGCTACGTAGTTACTGAGGTAAGGCTTGCCTGAAGAGGAAGGTCTTTGCCTGCTTTACCAACTGAGCTTGGGAAGAGAAAGGCCTATCCAGATGACCTTAAAAGCCTATTAGGCTCATATTGGGTAATATGATCCTTCAAATAGTCTGGACCCAAAGCATATAGGGCTTTATAGGTAAAAACTAGCACTTTGCATTGAGCCTGGAAACAGACTGGCAGCCAGTGAAGCTGAGGTAATAAGGGAGTTACATGCTCCATGTAACCAGCATCAATCAGCATTCTGGTTGCAGCATTTTGAACCATGGAGGTTCTTGGAGACCTCCAGAAATTGGCTTGTGAGGTCCACATTAACTACCTTAAATGTGTATGCATACAGTCCATGAAAACGTATGTGAAATAAGACATGTTAGCCTATAAAATGTCACAACACTCCTTGTCGTTTTCACGAAATTTCATGTACTTTAAAAGAACTGGGCTTCTCTAATTTCCCTCATTTTTCATTAAGTTGCAACTGATGATACCTTGACAATAGAAAATAATAATTTTAAAAAAAATTACTCCAGTCAGACAGCTAGAAAAATGTGTTTGATTTTTCCATCTAGACTATAATGGAACATGGAAATAAAGAATATAAATAGGAAAAGTAACCGCATATTGTCTTTCCCCATATTATCAGTAATGGAGAACCAAGTTCTTTCAAACCATTTGTTTTCTTCCTGCACTTGTACTTACTACAAAAGATACTGTTGAACTGGAAGAAGTTTGGAAAATGGCAGTTATCACAGCAATCCCACCATTTGTTGGGATAAAGAGATTTGAAGAATGCAAAGACCTGCTGATGCAACATAAAGGAACCTTGGTGGCAGATACACAATCTCTCATGCACAACTCAACCCCTTCGCATGCTTTCTTTCCTCTCCTTCCTACACTGAAAAATAACTGGATATAACGATGGGGAGCAAGATCTCAGGCCATGGATGGACCTGGCTCTCTGCAGCACTTGGCAGTACTTCACCTGTGAAAGTCACTGTCATATGATGCTGTGACAGCTACTAATTTGTGCTGTCTATCAATAGCAATTAACTATAGCGCCTAGTCAGATAACCACTATGTTCAAAACAATATTTCTTCATTATAAACCTGATTAACAACTACAAGAAAAAAGACAGCTAGGGCTAATAATAATTTAAAACTGCAAAGCTGGAGGGGACACTATGGATCATTGACTCCAGATCCTGTTAAGGAGGCACAGGGAGGAACTGAATTCCCAACCTCTGGCTCCACAGCCAGATATCTAAACCACTAAGCTACCCAGTGATTGATTAATATATCTCAGAGAAATTCATAAACAGAAATCTGGTTCCAACTGGGTAGATAAGAAACTGCATGGCCCTACTGTCTACTATTGCATAACACTTTTTCTGTATTTTATGACATTATACAATTGAAATGAATTTGTTACAACTTGCTAATACAATTAAATAAAGAAATCATAGCCATACCTATTTTATTTATCATATATTGGAAGGACTTATTTTTAATTCTTCTGCACACCACAATAGAAAGTGATGCACAAGAAAATGTATTCTACATTAAAATCGGATTAAAAAGCCAAGGTTAAAAACCAAAGGCCAAATGAAATACAGGTTTAAACAAGGATCATATTGTGATTAAGTAATGTTTTGGGTTTTTTAATCTTCAGAAGTATGCCCATAATTCCTTGTCTTGCTCATTAAAATTTGCCCTCACTGATTAAAATTGGCTCAGACTTGTGATAGTTTTAGTTGATTAATTGGCTGATTAAACTTATCAACCTTTCCCCACAGCCTTTAAGAATGAACATAAAGTAGCAAGGACAATCCACTGCTGTGCAAAGCTCACACCAGAGCACACATCTAGCTGTGCTTTCCAAAAAAGAACCTGAAAATAGCAGTGTGGCTATCGCTCACTCCAGCAAGGTATTTTAATTTTCTTCTTCTTCTCGACTGAGGCAATGAGTGAGACAAAGGTCAGATTAACTAAAGGTGTTCACTGCTAATGGTGGACTGCCACCATTAAATTTTCCAAAAAAATAAAAAAATAGGGTGGGGAATTTTCTTTTCTTTCCACATCAAATTCTCAAAACTGGAACAGACATCCACAGTCCACCTCCTTCATTATATTCTGGAAGTAGCGCTGCTATCAGGCCAAATACACACCAGACATTTCCCTTCCCAGTACTTTTTTATTTTTAACTGCCCGAAGGCAAAAGAGGTATAAAGGTTATACACCATTCCACAGATGTTCTCATTAATGATCAGGAAAATGTTTATGCAATAGATTTAGCAAAAAATAGCAGCAGGCTGAACTCACTATTAGGACATGTCTGCTCTTACAACATCTAGTATAGATATTGTATTATTCACAATCCTTATCTACCCCTTTTTTTGCTTGCTTCCATAAACTAAATTAAAAATACTTCCACCTGAATTTCTTCCTCTCCTTGGGGCCTGTCTCAGGTGGTAATTCAATCACATCTTCATTTGATTTAAACATATATCTGATGCCTATAGATTCTGACCAGGACCTTGTTGGGCATCAGGAGAGTCCAATGCTGTGGTGGGGCAGCAATCTGGGTTTCTACCCATGGTGATGGTATACAAGCATAGTCCCTGATTATAGAGATCTGACTTAGACCGTGAAAGGATTTACTGGATACCTCTTTGCACAAAAGCTTTAGAAGATGAACTGGTCCTCATACATCTGTTGTATGAGAAATGCACCTCAGCAGAATCCAACGGTGCTTGTATGTAAATCCTGCCTATCAGTCAACATATTGATGAGGTAATATGTAAGATTAAATTAATTGACCAGATAGGCGGGATATAAATGAAATAAATAAATAAAATAAATAAATAAATTTTAAAATAAACCTATCAAAATAAACATTCAGATGGTAGTCACAACAAATCCTGCACACATACACATTCTGGAGTGGGCTTGGCAGAGCAATTTATGATGGGTATCCTGGGTGTTCTTACCGAGTGCATGTATGTGTGTTGGGGGGAAGAAGCAAAAAATAGACTAATAGCAATAATTCTAGTTCTTGAATGAATGTGATGCTCCATTCAGAATGTTCCTCCCCAGTACCTGGTGGCATTAACTGGAAACGAGAACTGTTTCTAATTTATTTATTTTATTTGTTCAATTTGTATCCCACTCCCATTAGTGTCAGAGCACTACTCTTGGTGGGTTACAACACATATAATAGAAAAAATAGAAAACAAAAATTAAAATAGAAACATTAAAAGCAGCAACAATAACTCTGAAAAAATAACCAGATGGCACTGACTAATCATATAAATCCAGAGCGGACAGAGGAAAAAGGGTGGGGGGTGAGAAGAGGAGGGGAAAGGAATGGGGGGCAGAAGGTGGAATTGTTATCTCTTCAGTGAGTCGGTGCACATGTAAGTGGACACATACATGTACATGTACACTTCCCCACTTGTGCACTTTCCCTTGCACAACACTATTTTAGCAGTTGCAAGAGAAGACACAGTTTGTGAATAACCAGCAGCTGCTGTTGGGGTCTCTGGAGCTCAAAACTCAAAAGCACTTCCCAGCTTGCTTCATCCTTTTAATCAATGTTACATCTGTTTCCTTTCCAAACTCAGAGTTTACCAGAGGCATAATGCACATAGGGGCAACATGAAATCCAAGGGATCAGTCTAGAATTTTTAGTGAAATAAGCTTATGCTGAGTTCTGCCCAGATTTCTGGGAGCACAGTCGATGGTTCTGCCTATTCCTTGAGGAGTGGGAAATTATGCTGAACTCCTATGTGGAGTGATTCACAGAATACCAATATCACGAGTAGATCACCAGACTTTTGAAATATGTGTGTGTTGTTCACAGCAAACAACTAACCCAGATGAAGTGTAAGTGTCACCCACCGGTCCACAATGTGTTTCCTCATGCATTATAAAGCACACTAGAGCATCTGTCAAATCTCGAAGCATCCCAATGGTAATATATATTTTTTCATTTTAATGAGCCAATAATTTTCAGCTCTGTAAAGTTGTATATGATTAGTAGAAATCTTTTTGCAATGTCCATATTTTGCTTTGGTTTATAGCTGTTTCTGAAGCAAGTGGAACCATTATAAGCAATCAGTGAGTTCTCCCTTCAGTCACATTTAAAAAGAAATTGAAGTACTTTTAAAACATTACAATCTGCTTCAGTATTACATTGCTATAATTGCTCCTAAAAATTAAAGCCTGTTAGAGACTAGTATAAATAGTTTTTTTAAAAAAGGTTTAATCTCTTTGGCAGAGGCCTAAAGCAGCAGATGGCTTAGCAATGCTATTTCATTAAAACAACCCCATTAATTTCATATTCCATTTATAGCTTACACCTGGTGACAACAATGTCTAACCTTGTGAACCTCTGCCATTGCCATACAGTTCAACATGAGGTGAGTATATTTTGAGCTGTAAGAGTAACAGGTGAAATGTGTAACACAATGATCACAGTGTGTACTACTCTTATACAGCCAAAATTCACCATTTATTTCTGCTTTTCTTCCTGCTCCTACCTCTGGAGACTGTCAGCATTCCATGGGCTATTGGGATATTTTAATTTGGGGAAGAATATTCTGTTTTCCTCCCTTTAAAGTCCCCACCCCTCTTAGGAAAAATAAAACATAAAATCTGGTGTGTGTGTATGGAAGTGCTCCTGCCAGTTCAGTTCAAATTAACTGGTTCCATTTTGACTACATAAACAGCTATACTCAGACAACAGATTTTGATATTAGCATATACAAGTTGCAAGATTTTCATGTTTATTCTCCTCTGACACATGAACCAAATTTCAACAGTCAATTATACCATTTTGTGCAGGATTAAGATCCATCTCTAATGTTTCTGAGCATTTAAAAGAAGACATACTTTCTATAAAGCCTACATTGTTCCAAATGTATCCCAATATATGCTTTATGGTTTCAGTGTATTGATGTCTGATTCACCCCATGAATTCTGAGGTTAAAAAAAAAATGCTGCAAGGTGATTTTTCTTGCCTTTCAATTTTTCACAGTTTTTCACTGTGAAAATGCTTCTTCCCTATGCTCTTAACACAAAAATCTAACAGGGAAAATCCCTCCTGCTTATCTAAGTTTGGTCTTGAGTGTGGACTATTTCACTATAATATATTTATGACTTCTTGTTTTGAGCAGTGATGATGGGTTTTTAAAACTTCAGAAAAAGGCAGGAGAAATGGAGCATCCATTATACCCTCAGAACCCTTAGGGTTCTACTAGGTTATTTCAGATAGCTTTGCTTGCAACAGAATAATAATTCTGCAAAATTTTAAACACCCAATAATGACTTTAAGTAGAAACGTCTTTCATGTAGAGTATCACATAGTAAAGCCATGAAATGCTGTGAAATTTGTCATTTGTGTGACATAATCACACCTGTGAAATCCACTGCTTTGGATTTATTGGACGTGCACTGCATTATAGCAAGCGTAAGTTCAGAACTGCAGAAAGCTAGCACTGTTTGGATATTAAATCTCCTAAAATCCTATTTTAGAATTCCATTTGTAGCACATTTGTTGGATTTGAGAGAACCCTGCCCTAAATTTCTGCCATTATGTGAAAATCTCAGTCTTTATATTTAGGGAGGTGGTTCAGCTTACCTCACCAAGGCATAATTAACCATGTTTTTGTTGTTGTTGTTAACTCTAACTTTAACATGATTATCAATATTGTGAATTGCCCTGTTTTTTATCCAACCATTTAAAAGAGATTTTACTATTTTTTACAGTTCCATAATAATTGGTTTTATTATAGCTCTTGCGCATGGCTGTGAGAAGGCTGTCAGCCCTTGGCAGGGGCCTTCTGCAACCCATTCAAGCACCAGCCTACTGGAGGAGTAGATCTGGAACCCTTCACCTGGGCCTTACCTGAGACAGGATGAGCACACGCACACACCCCGCAGGGACTAGACCCCAGGAATGCCTAGACCCCAGGAATCCCTGAAGGCAGGAAGGGAAGGAGGGAGCAGTATAGCAGTGGAAGAGATTGTTAGTGATGGGAAGGAAACTGGAGCTGAAGCAGAAGGAGGTGTGGCTGGATACTCAAGAGTGGTTGGTGTGGTAGAAGAGTTCCTGGCTCGTGGAGATCCTCTCTTACTATGGCTACACTGGACTAAACTCAGGATATCCTGCTGAAAAGCCAAGGCCCCAGGATATTCTGAGTTTAGTCCAGTGTAGCCATAGTAAGAGAGGATCTTCACCAGGGGACTTTTAGACCAGCCTGATATCTGGTCTCCTGTGAGGATGACTGCATCCTCACTGAAGGTGCCTTGCCTGGCCTCAGCTGCGCTAACCACAACTCCAACCTAAGTACAGTGCTGGAGAAGAGACACCAACCTGAAAGACCAAGGCAGCTTTTTTAAAAAAAGAAAAGAAAGACCTCTGTGTTAAGAAGGAATGTGTGTGAGAAAAGGGACACTAAAAAGGTGAAGAGAACCACCCAAGGGAGAACTACCCAGAGGATTTGGACCAAATGGGCAGGGGGGAGTGTTAACCACTCTGCTGTATAAAGTCTGGATCCCAGGGACAATGAGGCTATAAAAGCGGAAATGCCAGGCCTGTGGTGCATCGTTCAGGGATAAATTTCACAGTTTTGCATGATGATGACTAACCCCATGGGGTCCCTTTGAAGTTCCCTTGCATAGAAACACAACAGCTTAGTGAATTTTTTATATAACAAACAGCAATATAAATACACAAGTAAATACAATATTTAAATTATTTTAGATAACTCTGCTTGTTTTAAACTACAGTGACCAGAACCCTGTTACTTATGCCTGCAGGCATAACTCCTGTGGCAAATTGTCACAAGAAGTCAGTGCAGACATTTCTTACCATACACGTTTATGATTCTGTGTGTGACAGGAAATACCTATGCACACCTCTTACCTTGTGGCACTTTGCCAATTAAGTTGTATCGATGGAATTACGTGAACATAGATATCCAAGAGGGTTTTAGCTAATATAGATACCGCACCTTTTTCTAATACACTTTGGACTGCTGAATGTATATGTAGCATTACTATGTTTACGTTTAAAACCTTCCCTATTATGTTGCTGAATGTTATCACACAGGTATTTCCACACTGTTGAAAAATAACTTAGCAAGGACAGGACTTTTGGGCTGTTACATAGAAAACATTTCAGCTGAGTGCTTAAGTTCATCAAGAATTTAAAATGCTGGCCAACTGGCCAGTGCTCAGAATACGTAAGTTCCTTTTAGAAATGCTGGTTGAATTCCTATTGCACAGGATGCAATAGGAGATAATTTTCTACTACATGCTATCTGGTAGTTTAAATATATTTTTGAAAGAATATCACCGTCTGTTAATTTCTATTAGATACTGAACTTGAGTTACCAAAAAGAAAAGAAAGAGCGGGAGATCTGTGGTGCAGAAGCTTAGGCACAAAGAGAAAAGATCTGAGTGTGCAAATATACTTTATTAGGTGCTGTGTCTGTTGAACTGGATCTTCAAGGACACTGCTTAACAAAACAGTCAGTTCATACATTCTGTTTCTAATGGCTAAACTGAAAGTAGACAGAATGGATTGGATGTTGTTGTTTTTATCAGTGTCCCTGAAGGTCACGGTGGAAATGCATTGGGTCAAAATAAAATATATGTCTCTGCACCCACTACAGTTTTCTTACCCATTTTTAAAAAAAAAAAAAAACATTTACCAAATGCAGCCTTTTGTGAATCTCATCAGTTAGAAAAGATGTATGTGTACACTGTGGTATTGTGTCGACCTTGAGACTTTGGGAATCACAGAAAATATAGCCCAGTGTTCACAGAGTCTATGACAGCTATGAGAAAAAATCAGAAAGCAATTTCACCCATAATTAAGGACTGTATCTTAGTAGTCCCATTCTTGGATCACACCTTAACATAGTGAGGGGGGTTGAGTGTGTTAGAGAAGCTGAGAGCAATGCTGTCAGGAGGCAAGACTCCATAATGAGCCTGGACTTCACCCAAGATGGAATATTCACAAAGCAAGCACCAGACTAAGATGCACCCACCTTCCTCAGGAGTAACGGCCTCCTCAACAGAAGAGAATAGATAGTTCCAAATGGTGATGGGGAGGAGACACTTCTGGAGGGCAGCTACTGGGCAGCAGCGGTAACTGAAGGTGACACTGGTAGAGTATCTTTCACAGACAATGGTGGTGACACTCAAACTTACTTATTTTTCAAACTTATTTTTCTATCTTTATTTTCCGTTTTACTTTTCCACTTTGATCTTTATCTTTCCATCTTGAACGATATCATTATTGTTGTTTTAAATTGCTGCTTTTAACTGTTTTTATGCTAATTCTATTGTAAGCCGCCCAGAGTAGACGTTGTCTAATTGGGCGGGGTATAAGTTTAATAAATAAATAAATAAATAACTTGTGTTAGTATTGCACAGAAAGAGGCAATGATAAACCACTGGTGAAATTTTATTATCTTAAAATACCCTATATTGGGACAGTCCAAAATGAAACAAGAGATAGTGCTGGAGGATAAGACTCCCTGGTCGGTAAGCACTCAATGAGCTACTAGGGATGCAAAAAGGACAAGTACAAATAGTGCTATCACAAATGACACAACTACATTAAAGCCAAAAGGACATCTAGTAGCTGATGTACACAGAGAGGAAAGTTTTGAATGCTGCACAACACATACAATTCAAACATGAAACATGAGAAGTATGAATCAGAGTAAACTGGAAATCGTAAAGCAAGAAATGGAACATGTAAACATTGCAGCACTTGGTGTCAGTGAACTGAAGTGGATTGTAAAAGGACATTTTTAGTAAAACAACTACAAGTTATTCCACTCTGGAAATTACAAATTCAGGAGAAATGGAATGGCTCTAATACTGAGGCAAATGTAGTGCCGGCAGTGATTGTGATTTTTCATTGTACATGGTTTAGCCACATGCTTTTTAAACTGTGCACTCAGAACCTCTTGGAACCATCCTGTAAGCCAATCTGTATGACCAATCTGTATTCTATATGTTAGTTGTATTTCTTATAACAAGTTTAAGAAGATGCAAAAGGTGAGTGAGAGCTAGGAAACCCTGGGAGTGAAATACAGTGGTGCCTCAACTTACGACCGTCCCAACATACGACCATTTCGAGTTGCGACCAGCTCCGGCTGCAAAATTTTGCTTCGACTTGCAGCCGGAGCTTCGAGTTGGGATCAAAAGAGGCAGGGAAAAAAGGCGGGGGATTCAAATTAGAGGGCTAACCATTGGTCGGCGAAGAGCTTCTTTGTAGCTCTTTCACCCCAACGGTTAGAGTGTGTGCATCAGAAGAGGCTTGGGACTACCTGGTGCTGCTTTCTGGTTCTGAATAAGTACATTTACAGGGTTTTGCAGGGTGGGTTTGGGCTGGGGGGGGGTTATGTTTCTGTGCTGTGATTTTTTTTGTGTTTTGGTGTGTTTATTTTTTCAGCCCCAGCGCCTTCCGACAGGGCTTCTGTGTGCTTTATTTTTGGGGTTTTTTTAAAAGCCCCGGTGCCTTCCGACAGGGCTGCTGTGTGCTTTATTTTTGTTTTTTTGGGTTTTTTTTTAAAGATCCAGCGCCTTCCGACGGGGCTGCTGTGTGCTTTATTTTTGGTTTGTTTGTTTTTTTAAAGCACCAGCGCCTTCCGACGGGGCTGCTGTGTGCTTTATTTTTGGTTGTTGTTTTTTTAAAGCCCCAGCGCCTTCCGACGGGGCTTCTGTGTGCTTTATTTTTGGGTTCTTGTTTTTTTTAAAGCCCCAGCGCCTTCCGATGGGGCTTGCTGTTTATTTATTTATTTGTGGGTTTTTTTGGCCGGAACGGATTAATCGCGTTCCAATGCATTTCAATAGGAAATGGTGCTTCGACTTACGACCATTTCGAGTTACGTCCATCTTCTGGAACGGATTATGGTCGTAAGTCGAGGCACCACTGTAGATGAATCAAAAAAATCCAAACAAACCCATTCCCCATTTTATTTATAAGCATTGTAGGTTTCATTTGGGCCAGAGCTTACTAGACCTGCTTTTCAGAGCCAAGAAGCTCAGTTGCGAAGCACAAAATAAACAAGCAACTTCTGCCTCTAAGAGGATCTGCCTAACAGAGCATCTTTGCTTCATTGCTACACAGTCACAACTGGGCCATGACAGAATCATGGCTTTCAGTGGAAGGTTTATAACATCCAGGGAGATTTGAGCCTCAGCACTTCTTGCTTTAGAAATTAAGCTATCTCAGCAGGAACCACTATGCGTTTCTTAATGTCGTAACTCTTCAAGCAGAAGCTCACTTACAAATAAGAATCTTTCAATCAATTTCTACTTTAACCAAGGCAAGGGATCCTCTGAACATGTTTGAATAAGTCTCCTCATAGTAAAACATGGAAGTCACACCTGTATGCCTGGTGTCTTCCAAGAAGATGGCTTGGATGGATAAGCTTTGCTTGTACTGTGGATGGGAAGAACTGCCAGCTTCATTTCTAGGAACCCCTTTCTTCCCCATCTCTAATACAATTCCATGCTAATTCTTTGGGGTTATTTTCTTTATTATTCAAAAAAGCTCCTGTATGTATTTTGTGCTTTTTTTATGTGCCCATTGACTAAAATATATTTGGGGATGTTTTGGAAAACTACAGTGTCTTTTGAACATTTTCAAATACGCACATGTAGTTTCGTTTTGGGGGTGGAAAGGCTTCAAATAATCCATCAAAAATGCATGGATTCCCAACCACAAATTGTGTCCAGTTCCATGTCTGAAGACGTGGTATCAGCTTAATCCATATGTGAAGATTCTCAGTCATCCAGGCAAGGTTATCTGGAAGTTGAGTCATGGCAACTGGACTTCTTTCTTATTAGGTTGAAACGTATCGCTACTCATCCAAGTAACTTCTTCTTTCAGCCTAATAAGAAAGAAGTCCAGTTTCCATGACTCAACTTGCAGACAGCTTAATCCATGTTAAAAATTTGATGGAGCAAATAATTCACACACTTTTAGTTTTTGACATTCTGAGACTCTTGGGGCCACATGTCATGAGACAGTTGGTTCTAAAGTATAAAATTCAAACATATTTGTTCTCTGCAAGTATTTTTACATGCAGAGAATGAAAGCACATGAGGAAGGGATGAATCCTAGTACCCATAACCCAGTATACACATTCTCTGTGTAGTCTAAAAATACCCAATATACAATTGTATTTGGAAGAAGACCCCTATTTTTCAAGCATTCCTGAACACAAAGGAAATATCTGTACGCCTTAGAGCTGTCCACAGAGGGTTCTTTTCAAAATGCAAATACAGTCTGACTGAAGCTTGCTACCATGTGCATTCGGAATACCTGCACACAGGGAATAATTCCACCACCACCGCCCAAAATTTGAATGTAGCAATACGAAGCATGAGGCAATGCCTTCAAGGGAAAATACCTTTAGGGCACATACTCCTATTTATACAAGTGTATACTTGTATATTTATTTACAAATGCAGCAAATAAAAAACAGAAGTACTGTAAATAAAAAAAATGCTTTTCATACTTGTGTGATACATCGATTACTTAACAGAAAAAATGAGACTCCCAAAGCACATTAGCTTTCTTTTGCCAAGCCTGTGCTTCCAGCATCTAAATTAAATATATCAAACTCAATGTGGACTCCATGAATGATTCCTGGTAATCCTATACATTCCAAAAGGTCTGATGGATGATAAGCCTTAGACCTTTGGGCATGCACCACATCTACCTGGGCTGGCATGAAAGAATAAGTGGGTTCACAGAGGACAAGGGCAATTTTGTGATACCAACCCAGAAGATTAGTCTTATAATTTATAAACCGCAGACATAGAAAGGCCTTTGTGTCCTGGTCATGTAATTATTCTGGCACATTTTTCTCCCTGGGTTTAAAACATATACTCCATTGGTACAGTTTACAGGGCAGCGGTAATTCCGTGCTTCTAAGTGCTGCACTATTTACTCCTAAAACTGAGGATGTCTGGCCTGAAACTCAGGTGGGAAGTCTGCTACATAGTTTGGCTTCTCTCTAAGGCATTAGTTCTCAATTTTGGGTAATCCAGATATTCTTGGACTGCAACTCCCAGAAACCCCAGCACAACTAGCAGTGAAGGCTTCTGGGAGTTGCAGTCCAAGAACACATGGGTAACCCAAGGTTGGGAACTACTGCTCTAAGATAGATTTGCCAGATGGCAACCGAGAATTAGATTTCTGTTTTTAAAGCCACTGTACCAGCTGGCTGTGGCAGCACTTAGCAAAGCAGCAACTGTGGGGGTGGGGCATACATTCATATCTGACGAAACAAATAGTGGAAGCTGTGTCACCATATCGGCTTTCCCCCATGTTTGTTTTGGTTGTCATCTTGCAACTCCTTCAGGTAAGGGGAGCTGTTCCCTTCCTTCCTGGCTGCAGTTCACAACTGGTCTGTTTCATGGTTCATTTCATGGGCAGGGAAACACACATGCCCAGAACAAAATGAAACACTGAACTATTACCAGCATTGGTGATTTCTACACTTTGTGGTTTAGCAGCCAGCTACTAAAGAGCACTTTCCTGGGGTCCTTGCTTTGGAGCACTATAACTCAAGTAACCCAGATCCAATCTTCACTAAGCTTGGAAAGGGTGGAGAAGAAAGTCAGCTGAAGACTTGCTGTGAGTTTGGCATCTCTAACTCATCTGGGGGCCATTCTACTGCTCCCAGAAATCCAGAATTGCACGAACCATGAAACAGTTTATTCCATTGGAAAATCCATGGATTGTGAATAGAGATTGGGGTATTTGTATTTGTATACGAATACAAATACCCCTGCACAGCTGGAGTTAATGAGGGTCTGGCCCCTGGGACCGGACCATCCACTCATGCATCCACCGTCACTGCCAGCCTGCTGTTCCTTCTAATCACTCCGGAGTGCTCGGTTGGCTAGCCTTGCAGGGAGATTCATCTTCCCTCCTTCTGCCAGGAGTGGCTAGCCAACCGGGCACACCAGAGTGATTGGAAGGAAGAGCAGGGCCAGCAGCGGTGGTGGACACGAGTGGACCTCCAGGGGGCCGGACCCTCGTTAACTCCAGTTGTGCAGGGGTATTCGTATACGAATACCCCCATCTCTATTTGTGAATAGTGACAAACCATGATCCATTATGAACTGCTGTTTTCCTGGTTTGTGCCCATCTCTAATCAAGATTCAAAAGTCCTCTAGCTTATGCACCTAAGCAAATATGATAAAAGTTACTTTGGACTACAATGCCAAAACTACCACAGGTGGAATGGGCAGTTTTTGCCTGTGATCACATGCTGATGATAAGGCAAGACAAGCAACCATGGGAAAGTCATATGTGGAGTGTTGCACCTAAAGCACAGCCTGGAGAAGTTACTTTGGGGGACTAGAACTCCCAGACAGTGTGGTACTGCCTGTGCTGGATGGGAAATTCTGGGAACCCCAGAAAAAACAACTTATTTCCATTTTTGTACATGATGCACAGAGTATCTCTTTCTCAAAAATACACTGCCACAGATGAGCGCACACAGCATATATGCTTATTACACTTCTCTCTCCCCTCTTCCTTTTCTAATTTATTTATTTATTTATTTATTTTATTTAACTTATATGCCACCCACTCTACCCAAAGGTCTCTGGGCGGCTTGCAACAATTAAAATACAATAAAAATACAATAAAAAATAAAACAATTAAAATACAATTAAAATAGATACTCTAAAAATTGCCATCAGGACCCACAGTAGATATTATTTCAATTAAAAGCCTTCTGGAACAGGAAGGTTTTGACCTGGCGCCGAAATGTCATCAGTGTCGGCGCCAGACGAATCTCAGTTGGGAGGGCATTCCATAGTCTGGGGGCAGCTGCTGAAAAGGCCCTTTGTCTACAAGCCATCCCTCTTACCTCCTTGAGTTCTCTCTCTCTCTCTCTCTCTCTCTCTCTCTCTCTCTCTCACACACACACACACACACACACACACACACATTACAGAGCACCCCTCTCTCCCCTCCTCACAGAGAGCACTGACAACCACACATATCAGCAGAGAAGAAATACAACAAACACACCCTTTCTCTTTCAGACATATTTGCAGGAGGAGTCTAAATGCCAACTTACTTTCAGATTACTGAAAGCAGTCCCTACTCTTAAACAGTCACCCAACACCAGCAAGCTGCCTCCTCTTGGCCACAACAAACATTCAACATGAGGTGCCACACAAATTTGCCTCGGTGCTTTCCCCTGCCACCCATCATTGCCCGTCAGCTAACAGCTGTGATTTCCCAAAGCAAAGCAAAACCTATGCTGCCACTACTGACTGCCACCTGCAATGACCCCCAACCTTGGGACCCAAAGCTTCTGGAGCACCAGCAGCTGCTATCATCATTCAGCACCTTGTGGTATGGACAGAAGCTGTCAGGGGTGAGATAGTTTGAAGGTAGGTGGACAATCCAAATTTTTGCATGCACACAATGCCTATTTCTTTTTGTTGGCAATGAGAGGAAAAAAGGATTGACAAACTGAGGCTAGCAAGTAATGGGAGCATGAACAATTAATTGTAGGACATTTACTGTGAGACAGTGATTCTTCTTCTGGTTGGTTAACGGACATGCGCATCTGCTTCTGGTTGGTCCTGCTTTTTGCTTCATATCACAGATAAGAATCAATTGCTTTTTCTCTACTGCAGTAAAAAGACTCTGCAAAGAGTATCCTGAGGGGTTTTTTAACCACTTGAAGATAAACCATACAGCATTTGTTCAAATGGCTAAAACTACACTATGCTAAAATTAAACAAAATTCTGAATGCAATCAGTGAGGATAAAATGCTGACTTATTATTTAATGCATTGCTTCACATTTATGCTGGAATTGTAAAACTAGAAGAATTGAATGGTAAAGTAATATGTCCTACAGATGATAACAGCATAAACCTTTGCAGATAAGGACATGTTTTGTCTTAAGTGATTCAATGGATACGATTAAGAAAGGCAAATCCTCAGCATGACCTCCAACTGCCCAATTTTTTATATTACAATTTAGAGACTTGACAGTTCATCTCTCTTATAATAATAAGTAATTTATATTACACAGAACAGTGCTGAGCTTAAATAAATGATTGGTTACATTCTAGGTTTAGCATTAAATAATGTCTTTGGTCATGATTGTGGTTAGGATAGGACACCATGCAGAACAATGACAAAACTTCTCTGCTGATTTTTGCTTACCAACACAGGACTCCCCGGAAAGTGAATAGGTTCCATTGTCATGGAAACCGCTTCTGCACTCACAGTGGTACCACCCGGGGAGGTTAACACAGCGTGAATGGTTGTGACATTCAATGATCCCCTCAGCACACTCATCAATATCTGCCTCAGAGAAAAACACAAGCCAGCCAGGATATTAATTTCCTTCAAACATTTCAGTTACTTAAAACAACAACACCACAAAAGTATTACAAAATGAAACATAACACATATTTTAATGAATAGTTGGACAACCTGTCTGATACAGAATACCATACCCAAATCCTTGCAACCTAGAGGTTGCAAAATTTAAATCTCAGAGTTCTATCTGGATTTTTTTCTAGATCTTGGAAAAAGTACTTCTTTGGGCCAGAACTCCCAGAATCCTTGATCCAGCATACCGGAGAATTCTGGGAGTTTTCTTCCCAAAAAGAAAACAACTTTTCCAAGCTCTGATTTATCAAGGTCAGGAAAGGAGAACTGATGACAGCGAATTGGCCATCTCTCTTTTAAGTGGTCAGAATAAACACCATTGCTATGTTTGAGTCATTCATCTCCTAATCTGAGCACAATTTTAATTACTCACATGGGTTGTAATATGACAATATTTAAGTTGTCTTTTTACATTTTAATAGCCTAAAAAGAAATAGAAAAAAACAGCTGTAGTCTGCTTTTGTATGTTAAATTATTAAATAATGATTAGTTATTAATTTCAAAAAAACCCCCTGCAAACTATGAATATTGTAAAGTTCAAAACAAAGTTGTGATTTTTTAAAAAATCAGACATTTGGATAGATCTAGTGATCTGCAGAGAACTCTTGGAACAAGATGTTCTGTGTATCTTAGATTGTTTCCTTCTGTCACTCATTTTCAAAGGTGTAAATATCTCAGTTCAGTTTTCATGATATAGTGAGGCTTGCTGAGATCACTGAACAGTGAGATCTAGAGTGTACGTACGTCACACCATTCTAGCAGTTTGATACCATTGTAACTGTCATGTCTCCATCCCACAGAATGCTGGGATCTGTAGCTTGGGGAGGTGCTCTTGAGCACTCCCAAGAGGCTATAACAACTTAAATAAAATAAAATCTGAATGTGTATCCTCCACTTTATGCAAGATTCAAAACCATGTGAATCTATTAGCCTTTAATTTCTTATTACTTCATTGAACATCAAAAGCAACCCATAGATTTTGGTAAATATCCACAAAAAGAGACTTCTGTAGTTGCGTGCTCATTCCACGTCTCTTCATACCTTCAAGATTGACACTTGTAGTATCTTATCAGTACCAAGCACTGTCCACTTGACCATTCTATTCCCTTGATTACTGAGATTTCAGTCTGCACTGTAACCTCTTAGTGTATGCACTATAATGTTGTAACACAATTGTGTATTCAACTATACATGGGAAGAAAATGCAAATAAGAACATTCTTATCATTTTGTAACACTCAAAATATACAAGTTGGATCCTTAAAAGAATTTCTACAAACATGCACTTCTTTTACAAAGACTTCCTCTCGCCCTGCTACACCATGTTGCTGATATAAACCTTGTAACCAATAATAGCATTGGCTGATTATCACTTGCACCTGGAATATGTGCTCCTTTGAGCTCTCATGCTGTGTATATTGGAAGGTTACAATTAGCATTATCAAATTAATTTTATTTTAACCTTTGTTTAATTAAGAGGCTGTAATATTTATCAGGCTGTTCATGAGGAAAAACGGTTGACTCTTCTGTTTAGACAGAACCATTAAAAATACTCACTTGGATGATTTTCAGCATCACTGCAGGGGATATCACTAATAATAAATGAGTGGCTTTCATAAAAAGGATGAGTTGTTTCCATCCATTGAGAATAAATTCCACCCATGAAGGCAGGAATAAAAGCAGTCTGAAAACGCACATCTTCTCTTCAGACTAAGTACCAGCTTACACAAGGTCTGAACAGGGGATTTTTTAACCATGTACAGCTTTATCTATGCATCTTGATGAGAGGGTGGGAATCAAGTGTCCTTATTAGAGATGGGGGTATTTGTATTTGTATTCATATACGAAAACCCCCCCACAGATGGACATAACGACGGTCTGGACCCCTGGGGGCGGACCGTCCACTCACCCGTCCACTCACCCGTCCACTGCTGCTGTGGCTCCATATTCCCTTCCAATCACTCCAGAGCTAGAGGTCAACTACCCACTAGTCAGCCTGGCAGGGAGGCTCGTCTTCCCTCCTTCTGCCAGGAGTGGCTAGTCGACTGCGAGCTCTGGAGCAATTGGAAGGGAGTGCGGAGCCACAGCAGCAGCAGACAGGTGAGTGAACGTCCGGCCCCAGGGGGCCCAACCCTCGTTATGTTCACTTGTGCGGGGGTATTCGTATATGACTACGAATACCCCCATCTCTAGTCCTTATAATTTATGGATATAAATTTCGAAGGGAACCAGGGTATTCATATATTGTCTTTGCTGCATCATTTTAGGTAACCCCAGTTCTTGTTGGACGCTGTACATGTAGCAGAAATTGGTGCATGAAACTTGCTCCTTAAACCTGCTGTAGAAATGTTGTTGTCAAAATGTGTGTGTCCCACAGCAAGAAAAGTGGGTTTTGTAATTTCATACATAGAAATAAATTTTGGTTGAAGATGTCATTGTTGTTCCTTTTAATACAACCCTATTTAACTTGCCCCTGTTCAAACATTTCCCCAGATTCATGGAGGGCTAAATGAGTAGCAGGGATTAGGGTACACAAGAAGAGCACACATACCTCAACACCCCCATTTATATTTTATCTCATTTTATTATTCATAACCCACCTTCTTCCCAAAGAGTATCTAAGGTGACTCAGGTCACTTAGAGGAGCAGCATGTTTAGCTAAATGAGTTTACAGAGGTTCAGTGACTGGGGATAATGATAAGGCAGACCTCCTAATTATGGGAGCTTGTTACTCACATTTGAACTGAAAACTATTATAGGAGCTCTGTAAGCACACTGGGCTGAACACATAAGATCTTCTGCAGACCTTTAGTGACTTAGGGGTGTGTGGAGACACTGGCATGGGAACTTGGCTTACATGTTTACACTTGTGTCCTCCACCCATGTGTCAGATCAAGGAATCCAATGCCAGATCCTTTCCCTAAGAGACCGACAGAACTTATGGGCCTCCAGGGGGGAAACAATCAGAAGCCTGTGTCCATCACAGCTGGTGTTTATCTGAAAAAGGGTTAATTCCAGAATGAACCAGAGTACTATTCTGCACCCTGTACAATTTATTCTCTTCTTCTGGCATATCCTTCAACTTCTTTGCTCCGTGCAAAATGGACAAGCTGAATGATCAACAAAATCTCTACTTTTCTTCTTTTTATTTAACAGGCTCATGCATGCAGGTATAAATGTGTTATATTGTTTTTTATCCATTGAATTCTCTATTGAATATCCAAACAAACTTAATTAATAAATATTAACTCTCAAGTCACATCTCTAAAAATATTATAACAGATCGTGCAGTTAATAGACTAGAGCATAAGCAATTATCACATCAGCATAAAAGAGAGAAAAAATGTAACCCTGCACCTCAGCAGTGTTTTCTCCCCTCTAACAGTGCTCTCCTGGCATCCTTTGCTCTTTGCCCTGGCTATCCTTTATGACCGTTATTTATACCCTTCTCTTTCCTGCATCAACTAGCAACAATCCTTTCTGCAGGACGTTGAGGTCCAAGGGCCTGGTGCACCAGGAAAAATAATAACAGGAAATTCTATTGCTGTTGCACCTACTGTAACTCAGAATCTGGCAAGCTGCCACTATAATGATAATGCCATTGCTTTGACTAAAATTTTGCAAAGCCTAGAAGAATACAGGCTTGTAACATAAAGCATCTGTTGCTTTATGCAGAATCTTGGAAGACCAAATTCCTGGAAAACCAGAATATTGTAGCCACTGATAGTGCATGTTATAAGACCTGCATTCTTTGTTTATGCTTTGTTATCATTTGTAAAACATGTTCAACTGTCAGGAATGTTATGGTACATTGACCTTGCTCCGCTGGACAGAATTGGCTAATTGTTTACTTTTATAATTGAAACTTGAACAATAGTTTATGGTAGTTGCAATAACTACCATAAACTATTGTTCAAGTCTCAATTATAAAAGTACTTTCATTTTCAGGGCTACTTTTTATACACACTGTTAATTATTTTAACATTCTATACACTCAACATTTCACATCTTGACACATGTACCGTGTGTGTCTGTGTGTGTGTGTGTGTGCGTGTGATATGCCATCAAGTCAGAATCAATTTATAGTGACACTAAGAGGGCTTAAGTGATTTATTTAAGGAGTGTTTTTACCAGTACCACTCCCACCAGTGAGATTCTAAGGCTGAACAAGGATTCAAACTGTAGTCTCCTGAGTCTAGTCCTTCACAGTACACCATATTGTTTGAACTCACAAGCATGAGTTCAAGAAAATGCCTCAATAGGGCTCTTCGAACACTAATATCTGGGTGATGAATAGCTAGCTGATGATTTGGCAATGCTCAATGCAGAAGCCTGCTTTCAAAACCGTATTAGTATCCATTGCCCCATTTAGAAATTTGTTTGAAGGACGTCACTTCCGCTCAGGAGGAATGGGCAGCTAAAAACTAAACCTCCGTGTCGCTGATATGGTAAACAACTTTTAAAATGCATTTCTTCCTTTTGAAGACTGGTTTTTTCTACATAAACCTTCATAGGGAAAGATAAGGAATGTGTACATCTAGTTAAACTCTTTAAAGACTGTGTTGATTTAGAGTGGAATACTGCTTTCATTTTTTAGTCTGATAAGCTGTTAGAGTTTTTAGAGCCCTGCTTCTAATGAGAGCTTCCAACAATAATATTCATTCCTAATTATTCTTCTCTATGCCAAAGAGGAAGGACAAGGCTGTTAAAATTCCTGCTTGGACAAGAGATAAAGCTTTAGATAAAACGTCTGACATGCCATCGGATCGCAGCCTGGAACACTTGAGGAGGGTGGAGGCTGCATTAGAAAAAAAAGAGTCAGAGAGCAAAGTCTCACCATCCCAAGCTGTAGATAAGCAAGAAGCAATGGACGAACTGACACGGGTTGTGAAGGACATGTCCTGTAAAATGAGTCAGGAGTTTGAGCAAGCAGTGAGACGAGCCAAGTCTATTGAAATGAGCATTAATAAACTTCAAGATCAAGTCGTAGAAATGACACAGGAGTTGAAAATTGTCAAACAGAAAGTTAAGGAAGTGGGAGACAGGGCAGAATCAAATGAGGCCAAGATAAGCAGGTTGGATGAGAGAATCAGTGAAACAAACAAAAAGCTGATTTATCTGGAAGACAATTCCAGAAGGTCCAACATTAAAATAATGAATTTTCAATTGCAACATGGACAAGACCTCAAAAAAGAGATTATAATGTGGGTTAACTCCATAATGGGCACACAACACTTGGATGAACAGGACATAGAAAGAGCTCATTTTGTTGGTAATCCCAAAAGCCCAAGGACAAGACCAGTGGTGGTGAAGTTTTTTAATTATACGAAGAATGAACAATTTATGAGAGAAATTAAACAAAAACAAGACCAGCTGGTCTACAGAGGCACTAAGCTGCAGATTTTCCAAAATTTAAGCAGTGACTCTTTAAATTGGAGAAAATCTATGAAGCCTGTGACAGCAGTATTGATAAAAAATAATCTCAAATACCAATGGGGTCATCCTGTTTTTTTTTGTTTTTTTTGTTTTGAAAATTTGGAAAGATCAGGTTCTGTTTAAAATCTACTCATGTGAAGAAGGTAAAGACCTGTTGAAGGCGTGGAAACTCTGGCAGGAGGAAGATGGAGGTCAGGAGTTAACTCCGACTTCAAACAAAAAAACAGAAGGTTGAAGCAGAAAGGACCAGATTCCTGAAGGGTTAGAAGACGGACCACTTGTTGTCTCCCCCCCCTTCTAAATCTTTTAATTTTTTTACTTTTACTTTTCTTCTCTCTTTCCTTCATTCATTTATATCGATTTTTTTCACTTTCTTTCTAGTTTTTAGTATTAACTATACTAATTATATTAATAACAGATAGCAACAGTAATAATAAAACTAAAATTATTAATAATTCTGGATTTAATTGTTTGTTTACTTATAATTACAGGGGAGAGAGGGGGTGGAGAAGGGGGCTTCAGTGTTATCAAATATTAAGAAGGAATGCCAAAAATTTGATAAAAAGAGCAGAGGCGAGGTTCTGGTTGTGGTTCCGCTGAAGAATGGTGGCGTACCCCTCCACCTTGTGCCCTCGCTAGTAGTTATAGCAGGGGAATATGGTGGGGTGGGAAAAAAGATAAATGTTCAGTGGGTTGTTAGGGGTAAAGCATTATATGTTTGGGTTATGTTGAGTTTAATTTTTAGTGTATTTTTGTTTGTTTGTTGGGGGGATGGGTTGCACACGGGGCCTGTTAGGAGGAGATACTTTGAAATGAAATGGGCAAGAGAATAAGACTAGCCACTTTAAACATGAAAGACCTGGGATCAATAGTGAAAAGAAGAAGAATAGAAGCATTATTGAAGAAAAATAAGGTGGACATTGCCTTTTTACAAGAGACTCATCAATCAGAAGATGGAGTCAACGAACTTAAGATGAATAATATAGACATTTATGAAAAAAACTTTGGAACGTCTAAATCTAGAGGTGTGGCAATCATAATTTTTACAAATTGTGAATTTACAGTGAAACAGGTAGTAAAAGATTGTAATGGTAGATTTATAATAATACAGGGTAAAATGGGTTTGGAAGAATATACTTTGGTTAATGTTTACGCACCTAATGATAAACAAGGAGATTTTTATGACACGGTTATTAAAGAAATGGAGAAGGTAAAGAAGGGCTATGTTATTATGGCAGGGGATTTCAATATGGTTATGGATAAGATAAAGGATAAAACTTTTTATGATCGGAATGATGTTCTCCAAAGAAATACAATATTGAGCAAGAAGGTAAAAAAATAACCACTTGAAAGATATTTGGAGGGTAATGAAAGGTGATGAAAGAAGATATACTTATTTTTCAGCAGTATATAATAGTTATTCCAGAATAGATTTCATATTCACATCTCAAGATTTAATTCCTAAAATAGTTAATACTGAGATTAATTCTATAAAAATAACAGATCATGCTTTGATGTCAATGGAGATTGAGATTAAAAAATATTATAAAGACTCTAAAAGGTGGAGAATGGATATTAACATTTTCCAGTACCCAGAGGTAATAGAAAAGATAAAGAAAGAATGGTTAGAATTATGGACAATAAATGAAGCAGGAGGTACGAAATTAGGCCTTTTGTGGGACACGATGAAAGCAGTTTCAAGAGGAATAACAATAAGGGAATCCTGTAAACTGAAAAAAATTAAGGAGATAAACGTGAAAAAACTGGAAGAAGAATTGAGAAATTTGGAAAGCAAGGGTTTTTTTAGAAAGAGATAGAAGGATATTGGCAGAAATTCAGGCAAAGAAAAAGGAACTAGAAAACTTAGAGATAGAGAAAGTTCAGAGGGATTTGATGTATATAAAGAGGATTTTTTTTAATTTAGCAATAAAAACTCAAAATTATTAGCTAGAATGTGCAAAAATAGAAGATTAAAAAACACGATTGGGGTAATTAAAGATAGAACAGGCAAGAGGTGTAATATAATGAAAGATAAATTGAAGATTTTTCAAGAATTTTATCAGAAATTATATAAAGGAAACAATGTACTGAAAGAGGATATAGAAAATTATATAAATGAGAATTTAAAAACTAAATTATTGGAATGTGATAAAAGAATATTAGAAGAAGAGATTAAAGAAGAAGAAATTGCTGAAGTCATTAATAAACTGAGAAATGGTAAAACACCAGGCCCTGATGGATTGGGTCCAGAATATTATAAACATCTTAGTTCCATTTTGATACCTAAGCTAAAAATGTTTTATAATAAAATATTGGAAGGAGAGACAATGCCACCTTCTTGGAAACACTCATTAACGATTCTTATTCCAAAACCCAACAAGGATCTAACAGATCCAGGATCTTATAGACCTATATCTCTAATAAATCAAGATGCTAAGATTTTCACTGCTATATTAGCAAATAGATTAAATAGATTTATAGCAAATTATATTAAAGAGGATCAATG
This sequence comes from Intellagama lesueurii, assembly GCA_037013535.1. Taxonomy (NCBI): domain Eukaryota; kingdom Metazoa; phylum Chordata; class Lepidosauria; order Squamata; family Agamidae; genus Intellagama; species Intellagama lesueurii. The sequence goes on along the minus strand of JBAJHW010000001.1, from coordinate 79,654,077 downwards.
TGGCTTTATAAAGGGAAGACAAATGGATAATTTAACTAGGTGAGTTTTGAACATTATATATGAGGTAGAAAAGGAAAAAACAAAGGCAACTGTTTTATCACTAGACATATTTAAGGCCTTTGATTGTGTGGAATGGCCAACATTAAAGCTGCTTATAAAGGGTTGGGGATTTGGTAGAAGATTTATTGGGGTTATAGATCAATTATATTCAGATAATACTTCAGAAGTAATAGTTAATGATGGTTTAACAGAGCGGATTTTTCTAGGCCGAGGTACAAGACAAGGCTGTCCACTTTCACCAATATTGTTTTGTATGATTATAGAACTGTTAGCTAATGCAATAAGAAATGATGAATTAATTAAAGAATTAGGTAAAAATGATACAAATAAGATTAATTTATTTGCTGATGATTCATTATTAACTATTAAAAACCCATTAGAAAGTATGGATAAAATTAAAAATCATTTAGAAAAATTTGGGGAAATAACAGGATTAATTATTAACTGGCAAAAAACAAAAATAATGTTTAATTACAATAAATATGAACAAGAAACGTTTGTAAATAAATATGATTTGAAAATGTGTAATTATATTAAATATTTAGGTATAAATATAGTTAAAGTGACTCAAAAATTAAAGAAGCAAAATTTTAACAAATTAAAAAGTGATATTAAAGATAAATTGCAGGAGTATTCTAAATTGAAACTATCATGGTTTGGGAGAATCGCTATGATCAAAATGAAAATATTACTAAAAATTACTTTTTTATTCAGGATGCTCCCAATACAATTAGAAGATTTTAAGTATTGGCAGGGATTAATTAATGGATTTTGTAATCAAGGTAAAAAAATCAAGAATAAATAAAAGATATTGGTATAAGGCTCAAAAAAATGGAGGTTTAGGTATTCCTAATATAAAAAATTATATAGCGAATCAACTAAGATTTATTGGAGATATTATATATAACAAAGGAAGGTTAATTTGGTGGGATATGGAATCCTCAGAAATAAATGGGAATATTGAAAAATATTTGTTTAATGTAGTAAAAAGAAATACAATAAATCAGGCGAACAACCCTTTTTTAAGAAACATGTTAAATGTCTGGAACAGATATAAAAAGAAGTTATGTCCCTTTACTTCACCACTAAAATTAGTAACCGAAATAGAAAATTTCCCAGAAAACCTGAAGGGTTTATCTGATTTGTTTAAGGATAAAAAAATTGCCAGATTGAAGGATTGGATGATTAAAATGAGATCGAAGGATCAGATTATAGTTAAACTTCAAACTAATAAACTATCATGGTATAATTATATCCAATTAGATAGTTGGACAAATGAATGGTTGAAGATTAATGGCAAATGTAGAGAATGTACTAAGTATGAACAATTTCTATCATCACATGAAGACATGCAGAAAGATGCTTTGAGGAAGGGAGTAGTAAGTAGAATTTATAACCTAATTTTGGAACAAGAGGAAAAAGAGACTGAAATAGAAGGTTTGAAATCAATTTGGGAACATGATTTAAAGACAGGAATTAAAACAGAGGATTGGACAAAAAATTGGAAGATGAGAGTTTTAAGATTAATGTTGGTAAGAACAAAGGGAAAATTTTTAAAATTAGTTTAAGGTGGTACATGACTCCGGTGAAATTGAACATAATAAATTCAGACTATTCTAAGGCCTGTTGGAAATGTGATGAAGAAATTGGCACGTATTATCATATGTGGTGGGAGTGTAAATTGATTCAGAAATTTTGGAAATTGATTTTTAAGGAAATATGTGATATATTTGGAAAAGATATCGAACTTAATTCTAAAATTGCTTTGCTGTCATTTTTTGATAAGATAAAACTTGAGTATTGCTCAAAGGAATTGATTTCTAATTTTATGACAAGTGCTAGAATATTAATAGCTAGATTCTGGAAAGATAAAAATGATATTAAATTAGAAGATTGGTATAATGAAGTATGGGACATTGCGTTAAATGATAAATTGACTATTGAACTTAAGATGAAAAGAGGGGAAATAAGTTTAAATATTTTTTATGCTATTTGGGGTAGATTTATTGAATTTGTATTAGTGAAAGGAAAGGGGAAAGCCTCTAAGCAACAATCAATACAATTTTGGAAAGGAGGTTCGTAATAAAAGTATTACTCCAAAGGGTCCCGTGGGTATGGGGGTGCACTGTGTTTTAGATTGTATTAGTAAGTATTTTGTATTCTTGTATTTGTTTTGGAAATTTAAAAAAAATAAAAAAGAAATTTGTTTGAAATATTATGAATGGTAGAGATGTACAGGCTCTATGGATTTTTTTTAATGGATTGACTAGAAAAATAATTATGGGAAGGACTGAAAAGAAAAGAAAATAAATAGAAAAAAGATTTTTTTCTCCTTTTAAGTACATTATATAATTTCCATCAATGCTAGCAAATATTATTTGGGTAGCCTTTTAAATAGTGTGCTGGTGGCTTCAGTCTGGTGATAGGTATGGTTGTAAAAGCTCTAACTGTATTCTTTTAAAACAGCAGCAGAATGAAGAGTTTCTGAATAATCGAGTCCAGGTCATTGTGACTACTGTAGATTGATTTCTATTTTGCTACATTTTATATTATCTACCAGTCTCATTCAGATTACATGTATATTGCATAAGGCCCTAAAAAGGGGAATCTGTTCTGTCTCTTTAGATCTAATTCCTAGTAAAATCTTGCTGTAGTAACAGAACATAATTGGTCATTAGGTATTCACAGGAGTAGAAACCGAGAGATGATCATTTGACACTGCAAGCTAACATCATTCATCCTTCAGCCTTATGACAAATGTAGGTTGTTTACACTTTGAACTCACTCTCTGCTGCTTCTTTTTGTGCTAGCTGGTTCTTGGAGAGCTAATTTTAGCATACAAATGATTCATAAATCTAGTAGTCCATCAATGATTAGTGCTGCTCAGAAAATTAAGACTGTTTTCAAGACTAGGCAGTATTCCTCCATGTGGAATTTATCATGATCTTTTTGTGTGCTCTGGCTGACAGAACAAGTTTTATCCTATTTGTGTTAAGTCCAATTGCAGGTCATTTACACATGAATCCATTCACTTTCTTTTGCCTCTCTTATCTTATACATTCTTAATGCTTCTGATATGATGACTCCTTCTTTGGGTCAGTCTTTATTGCACCCATTTAAATTTAATATTCTTTCTTTCATTTGCAAAAAAAAACAAAACAAAATAATATTTTCATAGTTCATTTATGTGGCACAGTACCACTGAAAATGTTACTTGATTTAGATTTATGGACCTAGATATTAACATGCCTGATAGATTACTTCAAAAGCATTCAAAATGCAAGGAATTCTATGGCCTGATTAGGATCTCAGAAATATGGGGAAAGGGGTCAACTGATGCAATGTTATGTAAATTATGGTGTCAACATGAAATACTGCAATGGAGTACTTTTATAATAGTAGATCATTGCCTTGAGTTAGAATTGTCACATAGGTATGTCTACACAGAACAGCTGAAGATGAAAGCTGAAACTTTAAAATGCATCTAGCTTAGAAGATAGAAAAAAAGGTGCTAGACATATGGAGGGGTTACTAACACCTCCTTCATGCCAAAATCACAACACTTATACAAAAGCTGAAGAAAAGGAAATCAATAAAAAAATTGCCCCAAGCTAAGCCTATTGTCACTCTGACTAAGCCAGATACAGACCATATGTCGCTATGGAGATGACAAGGAAAAGGCAGTGTAAATTCCTTTCCTCCTTCAAATACAGGCCAGGAACGATTCAGTGGCAGAACAAAAGATGCTATCCAGACAGGAATAAATAATATGTTCGTTCTTTAAGAATAATAGTAATAATAATAAAAATAATAATAAAGGTCAATCTCCTCAAGTGTTGAAAGAATGAGGTATGGGGCAAGTAGGCCCCAGAACAGTTTCCTGTTGTCTGCTCAGGGAAAAGAACAGGAAAGGGCTCTCTCTGTGCTCTGTTATATGTGCACAGTGCCTTCTGCCCTATAGATCTGTCTGGCTGCTGCAAAACCCATCAGAGACCATCTAGGTTGCATCATATCCTGCATAGGTTAGCAAGAAAGCAGGAAGAGGGCTTTCTTTGTGCTGTCCCCCCCCCCCCAGTCTCTGAAAAACTCTCAGTAATAAAATAAGTGCCAACTTTGTTGCATTTCAAGGGTGCAGTGCAGTCTTGTTCACCTTGCCGATACATTATTTTTCATGTCTGTCTTTATTTTTTTTTTGTTTACAGCATACTAATAATTATGATTTGAATTTACATTGTAGTTCCTACAATTGTCCACCACATGAGTATATCCAACATGATGGGAATAGGAATATCTTAAGATAAAGAAATAGAGCTACAGTACTCTGAGCAAGGAGGAACCACCCTTATATAAAGGAGCATTATATGGAGACATCATTAGAAATGCAGACTCCTTTTTTCATGCTGTCCATGGATCGATAGACATAATTTCTGTCTTAGACAACAGAGGCTGGAAAGCATGATTGTAAAGTGCAGTAGAGCTAGCCTGCATGATCCTGCACCCCTTCCCCCATTCTTTCAACACGTGAGGGGAATTTATGTTAACTTCTCTAATACGTACCATTAATACAGCACTTTCAGTGTTCAAAAAGCACACTGTACATAGTGTTATTATATTTATTACAACAACTCTGCATGATTGTTAGCATAATATTATGGCCTTTTGTTTCAAGTACTGCTGCTAGACTGTTCATTAGGACTGGTGAAGAAAATGTTCCTCACCGGTTCTGTAACTGCTTCACTCACTGCCTACCATCTGTTTCCAAGCAGAATCTGAAATACTGGTGCTCATCTTTAAAACCCAAGATAGCTGTAAAGATGGACAAGGTACTTGAATCACTTCCTACTCTCACATTACTCAGTTTGTATGATAGGATCACAGCTACTGACAGTGCCTGTGTTTTCACAGGGTAAGTAGATGGCAACTAGAATGGTCAGTTATATCTGAGATGCTCAGTCTATCAAATGCTATCTCCAGGAAGGCTCACCTGGTACCTTCTTCTAATTATGCTACTGGTGCAAGCATAGATCTAGATAATACATGAATCACAAAAAATACATGGCTACCATGGTATGTAGGAGAAAACTGTCTCCCAAAGCTGTTAGCCACTCCTAGAAGGGAATAGTGATTTTGGGTAACATAGTCTGAGAACCACAGCAGTTGGGGAGGGGCAAAGGCTAAATCCTCCTCGCTACAGTCACAGTTCTGATCACTCTGTTCCCCATTTGTAAGAATAAAGAAACCATGCAATTTGATTATTTTACATTACTTCTTAGATTATGTAAACTATTATCATTCATTTCATATACTGCATCCTTTGCCCCTTAAATATTACCTGAACTATTTTTAATTCTGCTGATATATTTTTATTGCTGTACTGTTTTCATTATTGTTGAAGAGGAAAAAAGCATGCCCCCAATATCTCCCCCACTCCCCTTCAGGAGAGCTCATTCCTCCTAGCAAACTTTCTGCCCTTTGCTCAGGATATACCTCAGTTGCCTCACTGCCTGTCATCTGAATGAGAGGTTCCATCCCTTGAGCTGTCTCCTGCTTTGTCAGCTCCCGCAGAGGGTTTAGCAGCCAGCTGGTCTTCCTGGCAAGATCCTCACTCCCCACAAATGGCTAAATGAGGAGACAAGTCCTCTTTCCCACCTTCCCACCCCTTTGGCAAGTAGCTGAATTGTTGGGACACTTGTTGGCTTGCCATAATCTAAGTGACACGGTGGATTCTACAGGGAAAAGAAGTTGGGGAAAATAGACTAGAAGATGAGGGAGTGTTTGCTCTACACATATTCCTGAGCTGGAGATGACAAAGAGACAGTAAGGAAGGTCAAAGCATACCTACACATAACTTTCATCTACACATACAGACAGACACACACTCACATATGCACATATATATATCCATGCACTCATATGCTTACTTCCCATTCACATACATCCACACAAACCATGTTGTTGTATAGAGACACAGACCTATCTTAGCTCTCCTTAGGACTGTCATAATCAGCGTGTGTAGTTAAAAATTCACCATGGAAATGAAGTTTGCCACCTGTCGATATCTCTTTTTTGTCTGAGATCCCTAAGCACACAGAGAGCGCTGTGTTTGCCTTTACGCATCTTGACAATTCCCATCAGAGAATCATAGGAAAGCAGTTATGGCAGCAGGTTTTCATTATTTTCCTTTGGCAGGTTTTCTAATTTTCTGTTTATATACTGTTTTAACCATCTTATTAAAATTAAGCCATCTCACAAACGCATGCACTTTTTATTCCAACACTCAAAGGCTTTTTCTGGTATCTTGGCTTGTGGCTTGGATATTGTAAGGAAGCTAGAGGATTCATCTAACCTGGGTTGGGAAGGGATGAAGGCGTGTAGCAGTGTCTACCTACTAAAGGCATTGTTTGCCCCAATTACCATTGGTATGACTGATTTGGCTACATTCCAGAATCTCCCTCTCTAATCCCTTACTACACACTATTCAAATGTTCTGCCTGAGCTGGGATTTAACGTGCTGCAGTGTCTTATTCCACATGAAGTGCAGAAGTACAGAGAGCCCTGTTTCACTTTTTCTCTCAATGTGTAAAGGGGTGGGGGGCACATGAGTGGAAGTAACATGAAGAGTGGGGTCATAGCATGGTCCCATTACCCTTTAACTGCGTGGACCTTCTTCAATGGAATAAAAGATGAAGATTTTAATGCCAAGGACTTGGAGAAAATAATGTAATAAATTTTAAATAGATTTAATGTAGTGTAACCAGTATTATTATACCATCTAGGGCTTTGGGGAAAATTGATATTCCTCCCCCCCTTTAAATTTATACCTTTCTAACTGGCAAACTAAGTCTGAATTGAACTAAGGACAGTTTTCCCATTGCTATCTGCTACTTTCCAAAAGCTACATTTGTAAAATGTTAGACAGCGGGAAAAAATATGTATCTTGATAACCCATGAACAGCCTTTATATCAACATGTAATATTTCATATCCATCAATCAAAATGAGTTTTTTAAAAAGCATAACATTTGCATCATTTAGCATTATATGATTAATATTGATCAATTTGATTATTTATCTTGAAGTATCGGACTCAATTTTCTTTATGCATAATTTTGGCTTGTTTGGTGCAGCATGGCACCAGATGCTTAACCCACAATTATTGGGTAGAGCATGTTTTTACATTACATCGTGCCAAAAAAGATACAAGCCTTATATTTATTTTCGTGTTGAATCTGCATTAAATCATGCCCATGTGTGAAGGAAGTCAGCTGAGTGCGCCGTCCTCAAAGGAAAACAGAGAGGAGTGGAAGACTGATTGCGCAGTGGGGGAATTGATTCAGTTAGAAGAGAAAGGAAGGGGGAGCAATAGAGCAGTGGAAATCTTCTTAGCAGAGACTAGACAAGACAGGAAAGGGGAGGAGTTAGATTTGTGGAGATGGGATGAGAGTATAAAAGAGGAGGAGAAAGGGGAGAAAGGAACTCAGACGGAAGGGATAATTTCTCCAAGATATGGGCCAGTGGAGTTGGTTCGGGATTTTCCTAATCTGAGAACCGGAGGAGGTCTATTGCCGGATCCCGTCAATCTGAGAGAGATAGACAAATCTAAAGGGAAGGCAGAATGGACTATGGTGGCGGTGCCTCGTTCTCAAGACCTAACGAAGAAGGTAACGTACATTGGTACTACCAGTTACCTGCCCTATCTGGAGGGGAATTACGTGAAGCACCCTTGCTGCGGGACGATTTGTGCAACGTTGACTTATCCCACTTGGGGTCAGAACCGCCAAGATCCCCACGGGAAGAAAGAGAAGTGAAAAGTGAAAAGAAAGGAACAGAGATGAATGTTAGAAGTTATAAGTTATTGCCCGAGTTAAGTTTACTTGATCCCTTTTGCATTGACAATCTTGAAGTTAGCAAGAATAAAGATGACATGTTCAAACCGTCAGTTTCGTCTCCGTCTCTTCTTCCCGCCCAAAAGACAGCCCTGCCTCCTCCCGATAATCTACCCAATCACAGTGGCGCCCAACGTGGGGCGGGCTCTCAAGCGGGAAACGAAGAAATGTCGAAATTAATAAAAACAATTGAAAGACAGGAAAAATTAATAGAGAACTTGGCAGAACAACAGACGTTACTGACTAGAAAGATGTTGAAAAAAGAAGCTGATGAAGATAGAGTGGTGGGGAAGAATGTGTTAATTAAGAATGGATTGATAGCTGGACCTGCTCCTATACGTATTCAAAAAATGAACAGCAGCGATGATCCAGAGGCTTACTTGCATACTTTTGAAAGGGTAGCTGTGGCGGCAGGATGGCCGAAGGAACAATGGACCCTGATTTTAGTTCCATGCCTCACCGGTTTGCTGCAAGAGGTGGTAGATACTTTGAGCCCCGAAGAGGCAGCTCAGTATGAAATGGTGAAAACAGCTATATTAAAGACGTTGAATCTCACGGAAGAAGCATACAGGAAAAGATTTCGAGAGTTGAAGATGAGACCAGGTATACACCCTTGTACACTTGTACAGAGGATGAGGGCTAACATAACCAGGTGGATTAAACCAGAAGAGAAGACCAAGGAACAAATATTGGAAGTGATCATCATGGAACAGCTAGTAACTACTTTGAATGGGAACATTAAAAGTTGGGTACAAAAGAACAATCCCAAATGGTTGGAAGAAGCCCTCCGCCTAGTGGAAGATTATTGTATGGCGGAAGATTTTGGAAAAGAAAGCTCCACCCTCATGGGAGAACGAGGAAAGGCGCGCGAGAGAGCGATGACGCAGAATCTAGGAGGAGGGTTTCGACGAGGTGGTGAGATGCAAGGAGCAACAAAACCGCGTGGTCGTCCCTTTGAGCCGATGGGCCCCAAACCCGTGCGACCCATCACTTTTGACGAACGACTGTTTGCGCCAGGAACTGGTTTGAAAATGGGACCCGAGGGGAGACCCGTGTGTTTCAGCTGTGGGTTACCCGGCCACGTGCGAAGAGACTGCCCAGGGACTGATTGCTCCTGGGTAGGAAGCCATAATATAGCAAAAATACCAGAGGGGCTTGAACAGATAGGTTGGGAGGTGGAAGCATGGGTTAATGGAGAAAAGAAGAAAGCGTTAATTGATACAGGGTGTGGAAAAACTTTGGTTCGAACTCTGGCAGGAGGGAAGTTGGAAGAAGGTCTAGTGGTAAAGTGTATACATGGGGATACCAAGTCGTACAAGACCACATGGGCAAATGTGAAAGTAGGAGAAAAGACTCAGAGAATGAAGGTGGGAATTGTTCCCGGATTATCAAGAGAAATGTTATTGGGAAGAGACTGGGTGGGGCCGAAGACTTTGTTGAACCCGAAAGAGGGTTTACAGGGAGACTGTTTGCAAAATGAAGATGAGAACGATTTTTTACAGGAAACATCAAGAGAACAAACACGCGCATGGCAGCAAGATGATCCCACACTACAAGAACCCCTGCAAGCAGCTAGAGAGGTGGGAACACTCAAAAGAGGGGAAAAGGGGACAGTGATGGATGGAGGGTTGTTATATTGGGTAAATGAAGAAGGGGAGAAAAAATTAGTTGTTCCCCAGAAGTGGAGAAAAAAAATCCTAGAATTAGCTCATGATATACCTATGTCTGGACACTTAGCAAGTGAAAAGATGGGAGCCCGAGTAAAACAGAGGTTTTGGTGGCCAGGGATGGACAAAGAGGTGAATGAATATTGCCAAACGTGCCCAGAATGTCAGAAATCACAAACCAAACCACGCCCTGGAGCCAGACTAATCCCCATGCCCCTAGTGGACCAACCTTTCCAAAGGATAGGAATTGATATTGTGGGACCTCTAGTACGCTCCACAGGGGGACACACCCACATTTTAGTAATTATAGATTACGCCACAAGATACCCAGAGGCTATCCCTCTACGGTCCACGACAGCAAAAGTACTAGCGAAAGAATTATTGCAAGTATTCACCCGACTAGGATTTCCAAAGGAGGTCCTGACAGACCAAGGGACCAATTTCATGAGCCAGACGCTCAAAGAAATGTGGCGTTTGTTAGAAGTAAAACCCATTCACACAGCGGTTTATCACCCACAGACTAATGGGTTAGTAGAGAGGTTCAATAAGACATTAAAGTGTATGTTAAGAAAGTTGGTCATGGAGAAACCCAAAAGATGGCATTTACTAGTGGCCCCTTTGATGTTTGCGGTTCGAGAAGTACCACAAGCATCTACTGGATTCACACCCTTCGAGATGATGTATGGATGGAATCCTAGAGGTATACTAGATTTAGTAAAGGAGAAGTGGGAAAGTGGGAGAGATGAAACACAATCAGTGGTGAAACACGTTATTGAGATGCGAGAACACTTGAGAAAGGTAGCAAGAATAGCAAAAGATAATTTACAAAAGGTGCAAATGGGACAAAAGAGGAGATATGATGCTAAAGTTAAACTTAGACAATTTGAACCAGGACAGAAAGTGTTGTTGCTAATGCCTGCAGAGTCGGCCAAACTGTTTGCCACATGGCAAGGGCCATATGAGGTACTCAGGAAAGTAGGATCAGTAGATTATGAAATTTGGATGCCCGATAAGACAAAGAAGAAGGGAATTTTTCATGTGAATCTGTTAAAGGAATGGAAAGAAAGGGAAGCACTATGGGGAGAGGTAGGAGAGGAGGACTTCGGTCCAGAAGCTAGCAACTGCCTTGAACAAGGCCTTAAACTAGAAATGAGTCCGGAGTTAGAAGAATCACAACGCAAACAATTAGAGGAGATAGAACAACAATTCAGAGGAGTGTTCTCAGGATTACCAGGATATACCCCTTTAATAGAACATCCTATTAACACCAACTCCCAAGTAATTGTAAGATCTGGAAGTAGGAACTGGCCTCATCATTTGAAAGAAACTATTAATAGAGAAATAGAGGATATGTTGAACTTGGGGGTAATTGAACCATCTAACAGCCCCTGGAGGAGTTATCCGGTGGTAGTACCCAAACAGGATGGTAGTGTGCGGCTCTGTATAGATTTTAGACGCTTGAATGAGGTATCCAAGTTCGACGCTTATCCCATGCCTAAGATAGATGACCTCTTAGAACGCTTAGGAAGGGCAGAATACCTGTCCTCCTTGGATCTGACCAAAGGGTATTGGCAGATACCACTTAGAGAGGAAGATAAAGAAAAGACTGCTTTTGTCACCCCTAAAGGTTTGTTCCAATTCTCACGCATGCCATTTGGGTTACATGGCGCAGCGGCCACTTTCCAGAGACTCATGGATAAAGTTCTAGAACCAGTGAAGGAATTTGCAGGGGCATATATAGATGACATCTTGGTGTATAGTAATAGCTGGGCAGAACACGTACGACATCTCAAGGAAGTCTTGTCAGAATTGGAAAAAGCAGGATTAAGAGTTAATCCTACGAAATGCAAAATAGCATGTAAGGGAGTAAAATTTTTGGGATTTCAAGTAGAACGAGGTAAGATACAACCGGTATCCGACAAAGTGGACAAAGTAACTGCTTGGCCAAGACCACAGTCAAAGAAAGAGGTTCAACAATTCTTAGGATTAGCCGGTTATTATCGCCAATTTGTCCCCAATTTTGCACAAGTTGCAGCTCCTCTCAGTGATCTGACTAGGAAGAGAAAACCTAACAAAATTGTATGGGGAGAACAAGAAAACCAGGCTTTTGAGAGGTTGAAGGGAATTTTAGCAAAACTTCCCAGTAGGTATGCCCCGGATTTTGATATACCTTTTATTGTCCAAACAGATGCTTCTGATAGAGGAATTGGGGCTGTATTATCACAAAAGAAAGGAGATGTAGAATATCCGGTCATGTATCTCAGTAAAAAGTTGAATAAGAGAGAACAGAAATATGCCACCATTGAGAAAGAAGCGTTGGCAGTGAAATGGGCAATACAAACACTTAGATATTATTTACTGGGCACTCCCTTTGTGCTGGTAACGGATCATGCCCCTTTACAATGGCTGAACCACATGAAAGATTCGAACCCCCGTTTGACACGATGGTATTTGAGTTTACAACCTTTTACTTTCAAGATACAGTATCGTAAGGGAAGTGCCCATGCTAATGCAGATTATTTTTCCCGACAGGGAGAAGGGGGCGCGTATGAAGCAGAGAGGATGGCCCACTTGTCGGGGGGGGGGGCGTGTGAAGGAAGTCAGCTGAGTGCACCGTCCTCAAAGGAAAACAGAGAGGAGTGGAAGACTGATTGCGCAGTGGGGGAATTGATTCAGTTAGAAGAGAAAGGAAGGGGGAGCAATAGAGCAGTGGAAATCTTCTTAGCAGAGACTAGACAAGACAGGAAAGGGGAGGAGTTAGATTTGTGGAGATGGGATGAGAGTATAAAAGAGGAGGAGAAAGGGGAGAAAGGAACTCAGACGGAAGGGATAATTTCTCCAAGATATGGGCCAGTGGAGTTGGTTCGGGATTTTCCTAATCTGAGAACCGGAGGAGGTCTATTGCCGGATCCCGTCAATCTGAGAGAGATAGACAAATCTAAAGGGAAGGCAGAATGGACTATGGTGGCGGTGCCTCGTTCTCAAGACCTAACGAAGAAGGTAACGTACATTGGTACTACCAGTTACCTGCCCTATCTGGAGGGGAATTACGTGAAGCACCCTTGCTGCGGGACGATTTGTGCAACGTTGACTTATCCCACTTGGGGTCAGAACCGCCAAGATCCCCACGGGAAGAAAGAGAAGTGAAAAGTGAAAAGAAAGGAACAGAGATGAATGTTAGAAGTTATAAGTTATTGCCCGAGTTAAGTTTACTTGATCCCTTTTGCATTGACAATCTTGAAGTTAGCAAGAATAAAGATGACATGTTCAAACCGTCAGTTTCGTCTCCGTCTCTTCTTCCCGCCCAAAAGACAGCCCTGCCTCCTCCCGATAATCTACCCAATCACACCATGCAAATTACCATGACAATGAATGGCAGCAAGTAATCACTACTGCAGAAATAGGTATCTCCCAACACTCTACAGATTAAAGAGGACCAGACTTGCATATATATGCTGCCTCCAGGCTAGAACTGTGAAGAAATCTTGTGAAACAACTTATTCTCAACAAGACCTGGTATCTAAGAAAGAAAAAAGTGTCCACTGGCACAAAGGTGGAGGTTTAAAAGAGAAAATAAGTATTTATTGGTTCCAATGAAGACATTAAAAATGGTTTACCTTCATGTCAAGTAAAAAAAACAAAATAATCCTATTTTGTAAGTGCAATGGCATAAACTGCAACAGCAAGCTGCTGCTATTTAATGAGTACCTGCTTGTATACTTCTTTATGTACCAACTCATGTGACTCGTGAGCAATGAGGGACCCAAGTGGTGACTTGTTAACTGGCAGCAATTTTTCACTGCAGTTTATACCATTGCATTTACACTGGCACAGCGTGCCAATTCAATTTGGGCCAAGATGTATTTTGACCAATAGATTTGACTACATAAGCATGTTCTTCCTGTCCCAGAGATGGTTTTCATGCAGATAAAAATACAGATAAGCTACAAGTATGCACACAATCATTTTTCAAAATGGCACTGACATTGGGACAGGACCAGAGATTGGGGAGGCTGGCTGTAGCTGATAGCCAAATGTTCACTCTAAGCATTCCCCAGTTTCCTTGATTTGGAGCTTCTATATATTCTGGGCTATACCAGGCCCAGAAATGGCTTTAAAAAGGGTGTGGGTGGGGTATAAATAGGAAGTCATTGGATATCTACTTCCAGCTTTGAGTGTTTTCTTTTGGGGATGGGTTGTTGTATTTTTACTTTTAGTTTTTTCAGTTGCCTTTTTAAGAGGACTTCATCGAAGGAAACATCCTCTCAGGACAGGGAAAGATAATGAAGCTGTTGACTAAAGTTGAGTAGTTCTTTTTACACAAGCTGAAATAAATTCTGGATAGAGAGGCTTTTTTTTGGAAAACATGTATCTTCATTTTGGGGAGGGAAAGCCGGATACCTTTCTCCTGTGCCAAGGTGAAGGAACTTCAAAGGGGATTAGAATTTGTTGGTGAGGACTTTCCAAGTGAGAAGCTCCAAACCACAGAGACTGAAGAAATTTGCTAACATTCTGTACACCCTAGCACCTTTTGTCCTCACCATCCAATACTGGGGGGCATTATCAAATACTGTATCAGAAAACATGCCATTTTCCAGAAATGTGCACCATTCTGCACATACACACGAGTAATGGAAATCCTTGAAGCCTCAAACACAAAAAACACTAACAAGGCTTGACCCCAACCTATGGCTCCACAATCAGATACTTTTTTTTTTTTTTTTTTTTGTAAGATTAATTCAAGTTTCCTCTGCATCAGGTGTTCTTACTGGTCACCAGAAGCCTGTTGCCCAATGGGCTAGGGCACATTACTTCTTCTTTATCTTGCTAAATTAATTACCATTTGCAGGGCACAAAAATGCTTTGCCCTGGTTTGGCCTATCTCCCATTCCACGTTTGCTAAAGCTTTCAGTTTATTCCCACTACATTCTAAAATGGAGGCAGATAAAAAGGCAATTGGGAGTGACAGCTATCCCATATATATTTGATAAGGAGTCTGCAGTTGATGTTCCTAATTTTTGTCTGTAGAAAGAACCACTTCTGGTGCTTTAGAAGGCTGAAATTAAAGAACAAAGGGGAACAGATTAGATAAGAGTGATTTCATTGAAGTATTCAGGGAAAGTTTGTTGTGAGGAAAACAAGCTCTCTGAAAAAAAAAAAACATAATACCCCTCTTAAATGGAACATGGCAAATATCCAAAACCTTAAAAAGGCAATTCCAGCCTTCAGAACTGGGATTGCTGTTCATGGTTGTATCAGTCATAATTTAAATATATTTAATTTGTATATTTTTAAAAATTATCTGATAATTACTGGATAACTGTCTCAAGTTACAAAAATAAATCTGTGTCTGTTGTGTTGTGTCTCCCATCCTCATTCCTCTTTTCATTTTAAAATTAGGGGGTGATTATTTTTTCCCATTTCATTAATCCATTTTAATTTGGTTGATTTTGACCAGAAAGCAATTCTCCAGACTGGTTACTGTTTCAGCCATCAATAATTCCAATTAAGCCAATATACAGATATGACTATATAATTCTGCTAAGCAATTTAAAAAGACACAACCGAAATAAATGAACAAATCGTGCAAGAAAAGTCAAAGAGGCTTGGTAAGTGTGAATTTTTAAAAAGTGTTTCCAATCAAATGGCATATTTGTCCAAAGAACAGAAAGATAACTTTGTGAGAATTAAATATAAGTCATGACATATTATATCAATGTGAAAGGGATTTTCAGAAATAGAGTCTTATTCCTCTTAATGTTAACCCAGCACTACATAATTCCCCTTACATAAACCCTTATTATTCTTAGTTTGCTCAAGTTGGACTCTTATTCTTGCAAAAACATGCAACACAAAATCTTATTGTCTTACCCAACACACTTCCTAAATGACTATTTCTGGATTTGGATCTTGATGTCACATATGCAAGCCATCACTTGGTCTTGCAATCTTCAGGCAATGAAGTGATCAACAATGAAGTGTGACTATGATGTGAGAGAAGATATCCAGTGAGGAAGGAGCAGAGTACTTGACTCCTTTTTAAAGGACCATACATAAACCTACAAACTAGTGTGCACTTTACCAGAAAGCAACTAGCTCCATCTACTTGGGAGTGTCTACACCCTTTCCAACAGGAAGGTATTGTCATTACCTTCACAAAAGATGTTTCACAAGAGAAAATCAGTGTAATGTCTTCCTAATCAAACACTGGTAGGAAGTAAGAGACATCCTTAGAACAACCTTCACAGAAGTATGTATATAGAATCATAGAATAATGGAGTTGGAAGGGGCCTATAAGGCCATCAAGTCCAACCCCTGCTCATTGCAGAAATCCAAATCAAAGTATATCTTACAGATGGTTGTCTAATTTTATCTTGAATTATTTTGAGTGTTGGAGTGCTCACCACCTCCCAAAGAAATTGATTCCATTGTCATATTACTCTAACACTTGAGTAGTTTTTTTTTCCTGATATTCAACTGAAATCTGGCTTCCTGTAACTTGAGCCCATTTATCTGTTGCAATTTTGTTTCATGCGCAAATACACAGGACTAGGTAAAAGCCAGAACTCAACAGCCTAGAACAGGTACTTTTTAGTAAAAAATGATGCTGAAATTAGCAAGATGTGATGGACACACATCTGAACAATATTTTAGGCATCAAATCCAGCTCACTCTGGGCCATTTCTCCCTTCTTCTCACAAGGCAACACAACCTCCTTTGGACAATGATACAACAGGTGATACATTGCAAAGCAGGGCAGTACTCAGGGAAGCATCTTGTCATTCACCTGGGCAGAACATAATCTGGCCTCCCTTTCAGCCCTGTACCACCAGGGTTCCATCAACACTTAAGTTAACTTCTTTAGTGGGAAGCAACTTCTATCAGGGTATTGGGGTCTTCATTTCTTCAGATAGATGCCGTCTTTGGTCTCTTAGAAGTCAACACATTCGGCTATCTGACAAACAACAAGTTGATTCTTTCCTTCATCCAACAAGTGTCTGCTTGTTAGGGGATACTGAAGCTCTGGAGTCCCCATGGCCTCTAGCTCTCCTTTCTCATTCTCTACCTCTTCTGTTCTTGCAAAAGATCTCTGGAAATAGAGGCTATAGGGAACACAAGCAGTCCTAGTGGCTACATTCTGGCCAAGGCAGCAGTAGATGTTAGAAATCCAGAGGTTACCCACATTTCCCCATGGTTCCTACTATCTCAACAGATCTGTTGATGCAAGATTCCATTTGTCACTAGGACCCAGCTTGGCTCCATTTAGCCATTTCATTTCACCTGCTCTCTCTATGAAAGAAAGTCTCCAAACAGACCTTAGCCAAGTGGATCACAGCCTGTGCTTTCATGGCATACATCTTGGCCCATAGGCCTTATTGCTCACTCAGCAATATCGTCTTGTGCTCACTACCATTCACAAAGTGACACCAAGAAAGATAAAATCCCAGAAGCTGACTCCTTTTTTCATCAGTAAACCACTTCTCACTCAAACATTAAAAAAATATATGTCAGGGCTGTTTTTTTTTACAAGTGTGAGCACAAGAGGATATCCTGTAAACCAGCCATCTCAATGGAGGCCATAGGGCCCCCTGGGGGGGGGGGCTGGCACATTTGAAGGGGGCCACAGACTGGAAACAATTATTCACACACCACCTTAAAAGGTTTGTTATGCAATTTTTACAATTCAGATTCAGCCCATATCTCTTTCATATTGTGTTTATGCTTGTTGATGTAGCAAGCCTGAAAACACTGCAAAAGCTACATTCCAATTCATTCCTGTCCTGGTCACATTCAATCCTGAATTATTTTGGTTTTTCTTGCTTGGAAGTTGTGATTGCAAGCTGTTTTGTACAGTATCATTTTTTTGTCCAGAACAGATCCCATGTTGTTCTTGGGGATGGTTTGTGGCTGGCTGCATCAGGTCCTTCTAGTCACATATGAGTAATGAATTTTGTTGGTTTCTCCTACTTGGAAGTGTTGTTACAGGCTGTTTTTCAAAATAATGATTTGGTGTTGTTGTTCTGAACATGCACTAGAATATTCCTGAGGAAATTTTAATCATTGGTACATAAGTCCCGTCTAATATTATGGCGAATTTCATAGGGCTGTCCTACTTGGAAGTCACCATTCTAGGCTGTTTTGCACGATATTGATTTTCTGCCTGGAACATGTATTGGAATGCTTTGGATATTTTGATGCTTTTTTGCATCAGCCCTATCTAGTAATATATGGGTCATGAATTTCATTAGTTTATCCTACTTGGAAGTTGCCACAATGGAAGGCCCCCTGTGTTCTGTTTTGGTTTGGGCCATTAAAGGGTTAATAAAAGAGTAATATTTACTGAGTCTGATATCAAAAATATTGTTCCGATCTGTTGTATCCTGCTAGTTTTGGCAGCTGTTTTTATTCTCAAGTGCCTATTCCAGCTCATTCTGTTCCATTCTGGCTTTTACCTGGTCTCCAAATACAGCCTACCTCTGTTCTCAACTCATCTTTTCACAGAACACACTCTCTTCCCTTTTAATCAAAGTAAGTATTCTGCCCTTTATTTGAGGTGAATAAACAGTATATCCCAGATAGTGATGAGAAATGTGGTATCTTTCAGCCTGGGGCATAATAAACAGTACTTAAAATTATATTAAAATGCATTAAAATAAGTTCACAGCTGTGGTGATCCCACCGGCAACAGGAACTGGCATAAGAAAAAAGCAAATGTATGAAATTCTTCTGACCCCTCATGTCACAGCCACTTTGGTGCAGGAAAGGGTTTTTGAATTAGGCAGCCAAGTAAAGTTGCAAACAACTACCAGCTGTGGTGAACTGTTTACCCCACACATAGCAATTAAAAGAAGACTGCACTTCTCACACTTTAGCTGAGAAGGGAAGTGGGAGTCTCCCTTTAGCTTTCCCAGTCATGGGACTGGAGCACCTCACCATAGACAATTAAAAACCTCTTGACTGCACAGAGGAGGAATCATTTGGCTGCACACTGGCTTCTTCATAGAGTATCCATTAGAGATGGGGACGAAGTACCAAAATGGTACTTTGTCTTGGTTCGTGGGTCATCAAACTTGACCACCCACAAATCATGAATTGCCCCCCCAGTGACCCAACGAACAACAAATCAATTCATCATTCATTGGGTCTTTTTCTTCTTCTTTTTCTTTTTTTGCTTTCCCTCCTCTTGCTATGCCCCATGGGCGCATAGCAAGAAGAGGGAAAGCAGGGATCAAAGTGATCCCGCAACACTTTGATCCTTTTCCCCCTCTTCTTGCTAAACCCCTCGGGGCATAGCAAGAGGAGGGAAAGCAGGGATCAAAGCCATCCCGCAGCCGCGGGCTGGGGGATCCCTTTGATCCCTCTTTGATCCCTTCCTTCTCTTCTTATGCCATGCGGGCATAGGAAGAGGAGAAAAGGCGAACTAAGTCATCCCCCACCCCCCTGGGGTGGGATTCCCTTCGGGAAGGCTTTAGCAAGCCCCTGAAGGGAAAACCCCTCTTTGCTTATGCCCCCGAAGAACAGCTTATCCATGGTGGCATAAGCAGATAGGGAACGTAGGGACGAATATATTCATTGCTTCATATTCGTTGGGGTCTCTGGACCCCAAGAATATGAAGCTACGGATATCTGATGAGTCAGGGATATTTAACTAATATCCTGATTTGTTTTTATATTCGTCCCCATATCTAGTAACCATCCCCAATAGAATCGTACTATCTATCACACATGTATGGTTTGCTCTCTTTTCAACCATCTTTGAAGTTATTTTAAAAAGGCCTGGAGTGGATCAGGCCTCTAGATTAATACAAAAGTGTTTCATAAAGAACTATGAGAGTAAATGGGTGTTATATACAATGCTTTCCCTTATTCAGGAACTGTTTTGTTGAGAAAATCAACTGGACTGAATTGGACATGGCCTGGACATTTCTCCCCCTTCCATTCTGCCTTTCCCGTCAAGCAGTATATAAGTGCAAATGTTGATGGCTGTGCACACATATCTTCAGCTGTTACACATGTAGATAACTGCTCAGAACAATGACAAAACATTTTGTCTCAAATTATAGATGCATGTCCCAGGAACCCAAATGTGGCCCCAGCACCTCTGGGGCTCCCCAGAATACCACCCCCCCATTTTAAAATTTAAAAGTGAATGGCTGAAAAACTCCTGTGCCTTCTGGGGGCATAGGAGAAAATGTCACAATGTTTTGAAAGTCTGACTGCACAGTTGGGAACCCTCCTCCCAAATTTTCACTTTTTGCCACTAGAGGGTATGAAACAGTATCTCCTCTTTTTAATATTATATAAAATAATAAGGAGGCAGCCTCAAAGATCAAGGAATGGCCATGTGCAGCCCTTGGACCTCTGCCACAGATTATGACAAAATTGGAACAAAAAATCCATATAATAGCCAGAATCATGCTGCATTATGAAACTGCAGAAGGGCAATTGCACAAGCAGTACTAGCTATCTTTCCAGTTGTCCATCATGTGCTTGGGGACACTCCAGTTGTGCAACTGATTGTGTACCAGGGCATGCTAGAAAACCATAAAAGCCCATTGTGTAGTTGCTCTTCTGTGTGTGATAAAACGTTCTGGCTAATGGAACTAAAAGAGGAGTAAAAAAATTGCAAACTATAAAACCACTGAAACATACATACTACCAAAATGTCTCCTCTATACAGGTGCTGCCAAAAACATACAGAAAACTATCTTTCTACTGTATTACTCTTGCTCCTACCTGTCAAAGGTATATGGATTTTGGAAAATTAGATTAAACTTGAACCCTCATCAGTGCTGCCAACATGCAAAGCATGGGAACCTTTCATACTAGGTTCAGAATCCATATGGCAACCTAATAAGAGGCACGCTGCTTTAGTTTCTTCATTAGCTTATTATATATATTCTTGCTCATTTGAAGAGACACTTGTACAGCAGGCTGAGGCAAAGAGGCAGTCCCGAAACCAGCAAAACCAGGGAGCTGGACAGGGGACAGATTGTATTTGTCTTCAGTGTGGAAGGGATTGTCACTCTCAAATTGGCCTTCTCAGCCACACTAGACGCTGTTCCAAGACCTCCATACAGAGCACGTTACCATAGTCTCTCGAGACTGAAGGATGCCTACTATTTATATATATTCAGACTATTATATATATTCATATATTTCAGACTAATAATAGTGAGGCCCTGGGAATAACTGCAGTATATAACTTCTGTATTAGAAACTTGTAAAAATTTAGGAAAGTGTAGATTTGGCTGCAGGCCTAAAGACTTGGAGCTAGAACATTTTGGAAACTGAAGACCACAAATCACTGCATGTACAATCACCTTGCAATAAATACAAACACATCTTAATTATACAGAAAAACCTAATGTCACTGATCCATGGCTGCTGCAAAAAGGTCACAGACATTAAGATTTTGCCTTAGACTAAAAATAAATCAGTGATATCTCTTTCTAATTTAATAAGCATCTCCTAAAACTCTATTGTCATTGTTGGCTTTGAGGTGATATATTGCTGTAAAGTGAAGGAATGAAGAAATTATGGAAGACACCTAAATTATTTCTATTTCAATTATAATTTTTAATTACAACACTGCTTAAATGAGGAAGCAGTGTAATCCTAGAAGAATTATTGCTACCACTTTCTGCCATGAAGGTAGGAATTGTTCTGTATGGCCGTGCTTGATAGAGTAGCCTGCCATTTCTACACGTGTTAACTTTCTACTTAACTGAGGTGTAGTTGACGGAAAATCCAGATTATACGGATTTTACCTTTTATTCAGTCGGGTATGATTCCTACACCCTAACTGACAATATATTGGTCCCTCCAAATTGAATCAGTCATATTGGCCATATCTCAACTGGCAGCATTACATCCACTGACCATATATTATTACTGATGACATGGAGGTAATACATGGAGGATTGATCAACCTCTTCACAAGAAAGCCTTTTACCAACTGACTTGATGAGATTATTTCCCACTTCTTTCTTGAAAATGTATGACCTGGATAGAGATGGGCACAAATCGCTGGTTCAGTGACTCATGCCAATTTGTTTCTCAGCCAAATAAGTGGTCGGTGGTTCCCAGCCCCACCTCCTCCAGTGGGTGCCCACTCAGAGGCAGCACCCCAGATTCTCTGCTCCACCTCCTCTGGGTGCTGCTTCTGAGTGGGCACTGGAGGAGTCGGAGCTGGGAACCACCGAAAATCTGCTTCACTGAGAAACAAATAGGCACAAACCACTGAACCAGTGGTTTCTGCCGATCTCC
The DNA here is from genome assembly GCA_037013535.1 of Intellagama lesueurii. Classification (NCBI taxonomy): domain Eukaryota; kingdom Metazoa; phylum Chordata; class Lepidosauria; order Squamata; family Agamidae; genus Intellagama; species Intellagama lesueurii. The sequence goes on along the minus strand of JBAJHW010000001.1, from coordinate 79,632,195 downwards.
AGACCTAAACCTTACAAACCTTCCTTTGGGATATCATGAAAGCAATTCTGAGGGGCCACCTCATTCAAGAAGGGCTAGCATAAAGCAGCCATAGAAAGCTGGCCAATAAAGAGACCAGAGTGTTCAGAATCATAAGTGCACAAAACAGTACTTTTGGAGTGACAGCATGCTACATCTGACCTTGCTGCCTTAGATCATGTTGCTCTGATTTAATTTAAAAGACAATGCTATAGGCTCCATAACAAGAACTCACACCTCCTTTCTAGAACCATAAAACAGAACAAAATTAGCATGAACATAAAAATATTCCATGCTTTCTATATGATGTAAATGGAGTACTTGCTGTTCACCTATCCATTACCCAATTATCTGATAGTGGATCCTCCCTGTCAAAAGGACACACACTGAAAATTGGCTCATGCATGGACTACACCAAATTATAGATTATTTTTGTTCAGGGCATTCCAATACATACAGATAGCCTCCAGTCTATACTGGCTGACCTAAAAATGTCATGACTTCAAGCAGCACAAATCAACTGTTTTCACCCTAACACTACTGAAAATTCAGGAACCTCCCAGGCCCTCTCCCTCTTTGAACAACGATAAACGGCCCCTATAAATTTTGTCAGAGGACATGTTTCAGAAATATATATCTGTCTCATTTGACTTATTGAAAATCAATTCAGCAAAATGGGTGGACATAGAGTGATTTGGGAAGCTGATTTAAAGATATATCATTCCCAAGAGTAGCTGGAATAGAATCTGTCCCTCCCCTTTTTAGAACTGTTTCAGTCTCTGTGAGAGTGCATATAAAATTATGCAGCAGTGGTATTACTGCTTCACTAAACTCACACATTTTAACACTACTATATTGCTGCTGTGTTGGAGGAAATGTGATCTCAGGAGTTCCCTTATACATCTCTGGTTATAGTGTCCAAAAGTGCTTCCTTTACTTTTGCTCGCCATGTTCATGGGTAAGAACAGTGATCTATCACACAAAGAAGATAAAAGGATGTACAAAACAAAGATAAAAAAACAAAGATAAAAAAACAAATAAAAAGTTAACACATCACTTCTTAAATGTGAAGTACCTGATATTGTAACAAAAATATACGACTTGTCCATAAAATAAGTCGAACAAATTTATTTCAGTGTGAGTTTTCAGTGTGAATTACAATTAGAGATGGGGGTATTTGTATTCCGCACAGGTGGAAATAACGAGGGTGGGGCCGGACTGTCCACTCACAATTTTGCTGCTGCTGCCGGCTCCGCGGAGGCTTCCTATCACACTGTTGTCCACAATCAATTACCCAGTCCTGGCAGGAGGCGGGATGACAAGCCTCTCTGCTAGGTTGGAGAGTGGCTAATCCATTGCGGAGAACAGCGTGACAGGAAGCCTCCGCGGAGCCGGCAGCAGCAGCGAAATCGTTTGTGGACAGTCCAGCCCCATGGACTGTCCAGCCCCATGGGCTGTAGCGATAAAAATTCTTGATTGTTTCATTTTTGCACACAGGAATGAGAAACCACCTCCTCACTTATAATTGGGCAAAACCTTCTCTTGGTCTTGACTAGAGTTTCCAGATCTGCAAGAAAGGTTTTTGTGCAAATAATCCATACAATGCAAAACTATGGTAACTTCCACCAAGTTGTACGTATGTTTTAAACACGCATTCAATGGGTTGTTTGTATCTATATGATCAATCAGCCAGTCCTTCTGTGCTTGGTGTGTGCACATACTTAGTCCATAGGAAGAAAAGATGCTATTTATGTGTAGAGATGTTCTGCGTAAATTGCATAAACCTCAAGGGGAAAAGCAGCATATTCTTTTGTTCTCACGCTGAATGTGAGGCATCTCACAGGCCCTGAAAATTCCTCATTGAGGCATTTTGTTGAATCAAGATGGTCTACTCTAAAAACAGAAGGAATTAGAAATTTAGCAAATATTCTTCACATCTGGAATGTGATGGATTCTAAGCTTGCTTTCCATAAACATCTGATTGGCCACTATGGGAAACAGAATGCTCCTCTACATACGCCTTATCTAGCACAGCTTAGGTTGGTATGAGTCCATACTGATTTTCATTATCCAACTAAAGAACTATGGAGGGAAAACTTTTATAGAAGGGGAAACAGGCACATACTAAAAAGTAGCAAGATCACAAAAACAATAATTTCTATTTAATATTGCTTTACTCTGTTTTAATTAAAATATTATTTTATTATCTGTTGTTGGATTTTGCCTCCAGAATTTAGCACCAATCTATTTGACTTCAATCATGCAACTGCCAGAATAATGCCATAAAATCTCTAGTATACAAAACCATGTTTGTAATGACATGTAAATGGTGTTTGATTTTTATTACCTCAAACAGATCTTCACTTCATTGGTGAATGCTCCCGGAAAACAAAGAAATACTCGATGTACATGAAAATTTTGATAGTGTGCAAAAGTGTAAGGATTTTCAAAGTAAGAATTATTAAAGTCAAGTACTATATCACAGAGCCAGTCATTTGCTCATTTGAAATACACAACCTTTAAATAGCAAGCAGGTGATCATTTAGAGTTTTCTAACTATGGGCTACCGTTTCTGTCTCTGGGCTATATGTGGAAAACATAAACGTTCTTCACCTGCAGTGATACTGAAAGAAGTAAGGATTAAATTGCCTAACAATGAAGATTTTGCTGGGCAGCCTTTTCCAGCTACAGTTAAGCTTCACAACAGACAAGGAAGCTCTTTCTTTTGCTTGGTATGCTTGACTACGCTGCTGTTTCAGTTCTCTCTAGTTGATTGATTTTGTCCAGGTGGTTGCCTAACTCCCTGGCTACCACTGTTGGTGTTTTAAAGGCCTGTTTCACGCTTCCTTTGTTTTCCCTTCTGCTTGTTACACTATAGATGCCGAGTTCATGTGGGAGGCTCAGATGAGCACTTTGGAGTCACCATGTTGCGAGCCTGTCAGCTGATGGGCTTCTGTTGTGCTGGCAGCAATAATACTCTTAATGCTCGGCAACAGATATGATGAAGGATTCTGCAGTGCTTATATGAGGTTATTTGCTCAGAAAAGCGGGAGAGAAATAGGGGGAAACTCATCTTCAGGGAGGTACTGTTTGGCAGGCTTACATACAAGTAAGCTACTGGGGTTGTTTCTGGCCTCTTAATGTGCCAGTGGGAGATATTGGATCAAGAAAGCGGTAGGAATGCTATGAACAAGTCCTCCTCTAACAATGCTTTAAGGGAGACATATTTCACAATAAGCCTCCTCTCTTTTTTTATTACTCATTTACCCAGTTTTTTGCACTTTCCTCTTCTCTCTCACCATTCCACTGCCACCTTTGTATTATGCTGCTGCAAATGCCAGCAAATGCCAGCAAAAATAAACGTGCACAGACTGGCTGTGCAGTCAAAAGGCAGGAAATTTGTGAAAACAATTTCCTGATACTTCTATATTTTTGTGTTTGACTCTTGAGATCTCAATCCAAAAATCAGTGAAAACACCAGAGCTTATACTAAACAAAAGATTCATATATTCCCTGTCATACGTATCAAAATGGGCACCTATTCTTAATTTAAGCGCCATTGCTAAAAATGACAGTTTTATCTTATCAGACAGAAATATTTAATCAGAAAATGGAAACCAGTGCTTTCATTAAAAAAAAGGGAAGGTGCAGAATGTCACTACCCAGTACACGGCTCATGTCACCCTGTTTCTATGTCAGCTGCACTGACCACCTATATGCTTTCAAGCTTAAGGTCACATAAAGGATGTGCAAGAGAACATCCCGAGAACTCTGCTCCAAAAAGTAAAACAGTATTTCAGTATATTTTACTGAAAGAAAAAAAATGCAAAGTGTACTGTAAACTTATTAGGCATGGGTTGTTGTTTTTTTTTAAAATTATTTGTTGGGGGGGGGGCTACAAAAAATCCATAATTCTACATAATTCTGGGAGTTCCATCTGACAAACAGACACCTAAAAGTGGCTCACCTGGGAGAAAGGACTAAGCTGGAAAGCTTTGTGGCCTAGCACAGCCTCACTCTGCCTGGCTTCTTCAACAGAAAGGAAGCTGTCCATGGCTGACTAGAAACTTTATTTTTGAATAGGAAGTTAGGTGAAGCTATGCCCCAAAGCCTTCCAGCTTAGTCCTTTCTCCCTGATAATCCACATTTAGGTGTCTGTCTGTTAGGTGGGGCTCACAGAATGGAGAATTATGGGATTTGTTGTCCAAGAAATAAATAAGGATAATGATTTTAGAACTGCAGAGCTGGAAGGGACCCTATAGATCATTGGGTTCAGCTCCTTTCAAGAGACACAGCGAAGAACCGAATTCCCAGCCTCCAGCTCTGCAGCCAGATACCTAAGCCACTGAGCTATCCAGCAGTTCATCCTATGCCTAAAAGTTATTCAATTTCATGTGCACAGTGGCTTTGTAATCCCATCACTGAGATGTATCTACCAACCTGATCTAGTTTTCAAGCATATTAGAATGACAACTGAAAATGTAGTTGCCTAAAGTGGAATGTTCTTAAGTCCAACCCCTAGAAAATGTGAAGATAAACAGAACGGAGTCATAACAGATAGGGGTTCCTTGCTTTTGTGAGTGAGAAAACAAGTCTAGATTTGCTTCCCTAATTCAGGTGTTATCAAAAGTAGCAGCACTTATCATGTTAGCAAGAATGGGGCCATTCCACCAGTGGTGTTGCATGAGCAGAGAAGTATGCTAAGGCAGGCCCTCAGAATACTCAAGATTCAATTCAGGGAGTATTGCATTGGTGAAACATACTGTAAGGACAGGGGGGGGAAATGCCATGATAGGAACTAAAATTGTGCTGAGTTCTGTAGATTTGTAGAGCACAAGCTGCAGGAGACTGGCTAAGAAGAACAGCAAATACTTTGGATGTGTCAAACTGACTTAGGGTAGTAGGAGTCACACTATGATTTCCTGTCATTGTTTTCAATCAACAATTTTTTAGTCAGAATCTACTCATTCTATTTAGACATCCATCCTTCACAAGTCTTTAAATTGTTCATTTTAATCAAGTTTCCAGATGTTTTTCCTGCATATATTTTAAGACAGAACTCTAGTGAGGCATTGCTTTTAAAGCTATACAAATATTGCCCCTTCTCGCCTGCATATTTTAATGGAAAACTCTCCATGTTATGGGTATTGCAGTCACTGAAAAATATCACTAATGGTAACAGTATTAAGAAACAATATTAAGTATGGCTCTTGAAATGATAATGTGAAAAAAGGATTTATGCAAGTTCTGAAGTTACAGAGCATGATTTAAAAAATTAAATAGATTTAGGGTCATATAACACTGAAACCAATCCCTTGATGAAAAAAAAAAAGACACACTGGATAACATAACAGCAAATTGAATTTTAGTGATGCTTCCAGTGATTAAAAACAGCAGCTTTTGGTGAAACATCAAGTTTTGGGCAGTTTTTTCTCTATATATCAAACTAAGTATTAATCTTAATTTGACTACAATTTATCTTAAATGGACAGATGTTGAACTATTAAAAATATACTTCACTAGTGGACTGAAAGGAATTTCAGGATCTGTCAGGAGATATCACAGAGCTGCAATTTTCAGGCCATGGTAATTATATATTGGAGTTGAGAACCTTACATTAAAAAGTGCTTTGTCCTTTTACCCCCACAAAAGCGTCATGGGAGGCCATGCATTGCACTATTTAGATGTAATGGACAGGGAAATTGCCATTAACATCTCTAGTGAACACTAAGCAAATAGAGTCCCCCCCCAGAAACATTTCCAATCTCAACTCTTAATTCTCCATCTACAAAAAACCAAGCAGATAAAAAAATCAACTATCACTTCCTGCCTGGTACCCCAAATGCTTTTATAACTGGCAGATACGTTTATAGGCAAGGTACAGATGCAGGTGCAAACCAAGATTATCCTACAACCTCTACTAGGAACATGACCCAACAGGGCTGCTCAGGAGGAGATTTAGTGCAGGATTTGTTCTCTTGGCCAACTACAACTGATGCTTGGCCAATCAAAATAAAGGCAAATTTGGCAAAATATTCGACTGATCTCCTGGAATATCTCAGGATGGAGAGCCAAGGTGATTGATATAGATTTTGTTAAATATTTACAATTTTTGACACAATCTTTTTATAGGAAACATGTTGCTAAAGGGAGATTAGCTTTCCCTGCAAAGCCCACTAAGAAAGTTGCCACCATAGAGTGAGGGGGTGGTGGTTAGATCTATTTTATTCTCATAACTCTTAGATATTAAAAGAGTTACAGCCAAAGAACCTCAGTCAAATTACCTGCAGGCAACATTTGTTCAAGGCTGTAGCTATGATTCCTTTATATGTGTTAACATTCGTTCCCCCCACCCCCCCAGTAGCAAATACAAAGATCACCCCTCTTTTATTTGTATACCTGTTTTTTCCTGCCTAAATGTACAATTTTATATTTTCCTCTTTTGAAACTAATTTTATTTGTTTTGGCTCAATCTGTTCAGGTAATCTTGAATTTGGATTATGTCTCCTGAAGTATTCACACTTTTAGGAAAATCTTGTGGCAACCAACTTGTTGCTTCTGTCCAGGATGATAGGGAACCATTGGTCAGTACAACCTATAAGCCAGCTACAAATCTGCCTACTAATTAAACAGACTCCAAAGGACTTGATAATATTTGCGGATAAGTTCACAGCAAACATTCCTGTTCAAAGTAAGATGTTTTATTTGTGTAGAATCAAAAAATAAATTCGCACCTCTGGATACTCTTCATAAATGTATCCTAAAATTCACCCTTTTTGTGGGTAGAGAATGAACTGAGTAGTGCTACTATATTTTCATTTGTAATGAGAATGCTTATATCTTAAGTAAAGAATAAAAATCATTTCAAGAGTATAAAAGATTAATTTATTCCAAAGTTAACTAATATTCCAGCCATATTTTTATTTCAAATATATTTATTGTTTTTTGAGCCATAAGCTTAAATTAAAGTATAAGATTGCAGAATAATTTACTAAGACATAACATACAATAGTATTATTATTTTATAAAATATCTTTCTCTTACCAAACTATTGATATTAAATAGCCAGCCACTGAGTGAAGCTTTATTTCTTATGAGGCTCCTCATGATGTTATGTCTTCTTCTGAATCTTATCTGAATTTATTCTATATTTATACTTCCCTTCAATCATTTAAAAAAACATTGAGGTTATCTCTTCTTCAACAAATCAGGTTGCATATTGAGGCTTATCTCTATCTAGTATAAGAAGTTCTGACAGTATTTATGAGCTCTACAGTACTTACTATACACAGTCAGTTACCAATTCATTTTTATTTCTGTCCATTTCTATGATATTTTCAATTTGGTTACAAGAGTTCAAACAATCTTATCTATTCCTATTTATTAGCCTGAAGAGTTTATCTCTCTCCCTTGTCAAGGTTGCTCTTAGCATTCATTGATAGCTATGTTGGCTGTTACATTTTCTCAGATTTAATTGGCTTTTAGCCAACATACCCTCTAACTTTCAGCTCCACCGTCAGGGCTCTGGCTCTCTCGCACGCGACTTTGCTCCTGCATGCACGTGTGACTCCGCTCCACCCCCCACAGGGTTCTGTCACGACCAGAACCCAACACTATAGTTGCACAGAGGAGGAAGACAGCTGTGTGGAAGGAGGCAGAAGTGCACACACATGCACACACACCCAGCTTAGAGGGAACCTTGCTTTTAGCATCTATTTTATCTTTCAGCTTTTTAACCATTTCTGCCCCTAGATCAAGGACATCTGGCCTAGGAGAACTGCATTCATTTAAAATATCTAGATGCAACAGCTACTCCTTTCCTCCTTTATTCTACCTGCACTAGTTTGAGCACTGTTTTCATTTTGGGAGAAATGAAAGCAAAAGAGATGTTCAACAGTTTTGCTTTCTCTCTGTCTCCCATAAGCATTTCTCCATCCCTTCCACATAGTGGGCCTGCCATTTCCTTGTCCTTCCTCTTTTTTTGAGCATACAGTGGTGCCTCGACTTACGAACATCCCGACTTACAACCATTTCGAGTTACGACCAGCTCTGGCCGCAAAATTTTGCTTCAACTTGCGGCCAGAGCTTTGAGTTGCGACCGGAAAAAGGCAGGGGGAAAAGGCGGGGAATTCAAATTTGCTAACCGTTGGTAGGCGAAGAGGCTGCTTCTTTGTAGCTCTTTCGCCCCAACGGTTAGAGTGAGTGCGTCGGAGAAGGCTTGGGACTGCCTGGTAAGGTAAGGTGCTGCTTTCTGCTTTTTAAAAACTGTTCTGGGTGGGTTTTGCAGGGTGGGTTTGGGCTGGGGGGTTATGTTTCTGTGCTGTGTTGTTGTTTTGGTCATTTTTTTTTTTTCAGCCCCAGTGCCTTCCGATGGGGCTTGCTCTGTTGTTTATTTTTGGTTTTTTTTCTTTAAGCCCCAGCGCCTTCGGGGCTTGCTCTATTGTTTATTTTTATTTTTTGTTTTTTTACAGCCCCAGCGCCTTCTGATGGGGCTTGCTCCGTTGTTTATTTTTGTTTTTGTTTTTTAAGCCCCAGCACCTTCGGGGCTTGCTCTGTTGTTTATTTTTTGTTTTTTTTGCAGCCCCAGCGCCTTCCGATGGGGCTTGCTCTGTTGTTTATTTTTGTTTTTTGTTTTAAAGCCCCAGCGCCTTCGGGGCTTGCTCCGTTGTTTATTTTTGGTTTATTTTTGTTTGTTTTTTTGCAGCCCCAGGGCAAAAAAAAAACAACAGTGGGGCTTGCAGTGTTTTATTTTTATTTTATTTTTTATTTTTTGTTTTTTCTTTCTTTCTTCTGGAATGGATTAATCGCGTTCCAATGCATTTCAATGGGAAATGGTGCTTCGACTTACGACCATTTCGAGTTATGTCCATCTTCTGGAACTGATTATGGTCGTAAGTCGAGGCACCACTGTAATTGAAAAACTCCTTTTCTTCTTTCTAACCCCTCTTGAAAGCCTGGCCTCATTTTGAGCTTTAGCCTTCCTAACCTTCTCTCTACAATTAGTGGCTATTTGTTTGTACCTCTTCTTGGTGATTTGCCCCATTTTTTAAACCTGAACTTTTGAAATTCTCTCTTATCTAAAAACTTTTTATGCAGCAACTCTAATTCCTCTATAGGTATCCCAGTTTTATTTTTCACAGTAATTCTGTGTGGTTGTGCTTTTATGATCTCATCCTTAAGAAACTCCTAAACATAATTCTCTCTTTTCCCTTGAGAATTTCTGACCAGAGGACATGACTCAATATTGTGTTATACCTGATGAAATCAGCTCTCCTAAAGTCCATTGTGCTTGTTATAGTAATCTCAGCTTCCCCTTTTCTGTATGGTCACTTCCATCAAAACTTATTTGAATGGCCACCTATCCAGCTCAAGGTTGATTCAACTTTCCATCCTTCTAAGATCAGTAAAATGAGTACTCAGCTTGCTGGAGGGCAAAATGTTGCTTGAATAACTATAAAGCACCCAGAGAGTGTTCTAGCAAAAATATTTTTGACTGCACATAGGCTGTTGCTGATGCACTGCATCAGTTTTTTAAAAAATGAAAAAAAAATATTTCCCTTCTCTTGAAGGGCTGGTCAAGAAATTGCCTGCTTGGATTTGACTGAGGGTAGTTTCTCAACCAGTCCCTTCAAGGTAAGCAATATATATATATAATTTTTTGTAATAACTTAATGTAGCCCTCTGCTGAGCAGGGGAAGTGATTAATTTGCTAATATCCTGAAGTGGCTCACTTATAAGCCACTTCAGGATATTGTCAAACTGAATGGAGAAAGCTTGTTTTAGATCAGTTCCAGTTCCAGCAATCACACATACTGGAACTGATCCAAACCAGAGCAATTCTACCTGCACCAGAAAAGCAAAAGCCCCTTGACAGGGACCAGAAAGGTACAGGTAGGAGTGCTCTGAGGGCAGGCTGGTGCATTCTAGCAAAGATGTCATCTGATTGCCATCTTTAAGAGCATAACAGCCTGTCCCTACAGCACTCCAAAGAAGCCTGTGTACTCAGTCTCTTAGCTTTTCTTATTATGATCTGTGTTTTGGTTTATGTTTTGCAGTGTTTTATTGTAATGGCTCATGGCAAACACAATTAAAGAATTAAAGAATTCAGAACTTATTTATTGATTCTACGACAAACATTCTGATTTATAATTCTGGATAAGAAGAGGGAAGTTCTTGATCTAGGGTCAGATTAGCCTCTAAAAATGATTAAACAAAGAAGACATATTGACTATCCCATACTGTTGCAGGAAGTACAATACAAAGGAATGGAAGATCCCTTTAGGAGCCTGATTCCTGCTAATTTAGTTTTGAAACCATCTACTGTGGTAACCTCTTTCTGGCTGCTTTTCAGCAACAATAAGAAAACAGTAAGCAACAGTAAGAGAATTGGAATAGTGTACATAATTGACTTAGTGTTACAACAAATGCCTTACCTCTGACACCTACAACAATGGCTTATGATGATGCTTGTATGTTTTAAATTGAAACAGTGTTTATCATTTCCAGAAAAAATTGTGGGAGTTTTTATGGACATTTAATCAGCCGGAATTAAGATTGCTGGAAGAAATATCAACAACCTCAGATATGCAGATGATACCACTCTGATGGCAGAAAGTGAGGAGGAATTAAAGAACCTCTTAATGAGGGTGAAAGAGGAGAGCGCCAAAAATGGTCTGAAGCTCAACATCAAAAAAACTAAGATCATGGCCACTGGTCCCATCACCTCCTGGCAAATAGAAGGGGAAGATATGGAGGCAGTGACAGATTTTACCTTCTTGGGCTCCATGATCACTGCAGATGGGGACAGCAGCCATGAAATTAAAAGACGCCTGCTTCTTGGGAGGAAAGCGATGACAAACCTAGACAGCATCTTAAAAAGCAGAGACATCACCTTGCCGACAAAGGTCTTCATAGTCAAAGCTATGGTTTTTCCAGTAGTGATGTATGGAAGTGAGAGTTGGACCATAAAGAAGGCTGACCGCCGAAGAATTGACGGTTTTGAATTGTGGTGCTGGAGGAGACTCTTGAGAGTCCCCTAGACTGCAAGGAGAACAAACCTATCCATTCTAAAGGAAATCAACCCTGAGTGCTCACTGGAAGGACAGATCCTGAAGCTGAGGCTCCAATACTTTGGCCATCTCATGAGAAGAGAAGACTCCCTGGAAAAGACCCTGATGTTGGGAAAGTGTGAAGGCAAGAGGAGAAGGGGACGACAGAGGACGAGATGGCTGGACAGTGTCATCGAAGCTACCAACATGAATTTGACCCTACTCCGGGAGGCAGTGGAAGACAGGAGGGCCTGGTGTGCTCTGGTCCATGGGGTCACAAAGAGTCGGACATGACTTAACAACTAAACAAAAACAACAATCAGCTGCAACACATCTATTGGTTTTCTTGCAATTTTTTTTTCTAATTTTATAACTTAAATTTAGGTGCTTTTAAATTTGTAGTATAATAAAAACAGTAACCTGACAATAACAAAACAATAATGGGTCAAGCACACTTTTGATTATGTTGTCATTCAGTTAGAGCATAGGTTCCTGAAGTGGTCTATATGGACCCCCAGGGGTCGATTTTGACTTGCAGGGGGTCCACGTCAAAGAGAGAAAAAATGGGGGGTGCACGAGATGTAAATGGGGGTCTACTTGAGCAGATCCCATTGGACAGATCATAATAAATATTTAGGCGATCCGTAATTACACCAGATTCTGTGTACATAATATTTCATAATATTATTTAATTAGGTACTATGTACTATCTGTATTGTGGTGTGCTACATTCATGTGTAAGTTCGTAAAATTATTGGTAAAATTTTATGGTAAATGTTGGTGCGTTGTAAATGGGATCGACGACATTTTGTCATTTCTCATTACTGAGCTATACGGGCACACACATCGCGCACGTACGTACTTGTTTAGACTTGTGTATCAAAGCTTTGCACGGACTTGTTTGATTCATAATTGATAAATAGGAGTGTTAGAGACGTTCAGTTGCTTTCTGAGTTTTGAGAAGAAAAGTGGCTTAAAAATACGTTCAAAAATATAGATAGAAAATAGGTAAAAGTCAAGTGAATCAAAATCATCTTCTTTAGGAGTGCCTAAGAAAAGTAAGTACAAAATTTTATACATATTTTGTACTTACTTTTCTTAGGCACTCCTAAAGAAGATGACTTGCCGACTTATTTGTTTTCCGTAGACCCCCTATGCAATCATAACGACTACAAAATTTTATACATATTTTGTAGTCGTTATGATTGCATAGGGGGTCTACGGAAAACAAATAAGTCGGCAAGTGGTCTACGGGGCAAAAAAGTATGGGAACCTATGAGTTAGAGGTTTAATTGTGACTATTTCTTACAAACCTCACACAAGGTGTGAGACTCAAAAACTTCTAACAAAAGCAGCACCTTAATTCCCCTAATACCAAAGACCAGCAAAGATCAAGCACAACCATAATGGAAGGAAGTTTCATAATTTTGGTGCTGTTGTAGGCAAGTTATTTGCCTCATTCTTCACAGCGTTTCTACATTAACTTTTAAGGTTATTGCAATCCTCCCATTTTGTCTCATAGGCAAATTTTAACTAAAAATATAGCACAGAAAGTATGCATATATGACTTTCAATCCAGCCATGATCTGATATTACCAAAAGCAAAGAAAACTGAGCCACCAAGAACAGTTTAGGGTCTACACTTTACAAGACAATTCCATGTTACACAAGATATGCTGCTTCATTCCATATTTGCTATCTGGGAAATCACCACCAGAAAGCACAAGATGTAGGAACGTTCTTCAGCATTCTTACGACACCTTTTCACATACTTTAACTCTCCCTTCAGGTGACTCCACTCATACTAAAAGTTGTGCTGGGGGGAGAGCAGGGCTATGGCAACTAGTCCCATTCCTACCACTGTGTTCCTTCTGGGCTCTGACTCAACTGTTATTCACACACTGGTGAAATGTTTACAATAGAGAGGCTTTTCTACATGCAGAGGTTTTCCTTGTGATTTGGCACAATGCACAAAGAGGTTCGAAATGAGAGACGGAGCCTACTCATGTTGGAAAAGCTTTGCTGTTGCAATATTTCACCAATGACTAGGTCTCACATGGAATGTGACCTTTGTTAATCATTTTGACAGGGACTTGACTGTGATGGGCTTGGACCTTTCCTCTGAAGTTGGAACGGAACCCTTGTGTTATTTATCTATCACCCCTTTTTGTTGGCCTGCTGATTCCATGCATCTTGTTTACAATGAATGGAAATGTGAGGTGTGTTTTGAACTGGAAAATTAATTTGTGAGCATATAGATTTTGGGATTGTAGTGATAATTCAATCATTTGTTGCATATTCTCTCAGGACCTAGACTTGCGAAGAAAGAAAGCAGTCAAAAACCATGTAAAGGTCAAGAATGGGGAGAAGTCTGCATAAGAACAATTCATGAATCCAGAGCATTTATCCACACTAGTATGCTGCAACTGCTACACATTTTCTGTCTAACAACATGCATGTAGACTCAAAGGAGTGTGTGTGTGTGTACAACTTCTATACTGTAAATGGAAAGGGTTGGCCAAATATGTATGCCAATTACATATCTCTTTTATCACTGGAACTCAGTTATTCTTATACTTGTCAAGCTTTGTTCAGATATCAACATGCTCTGACCATTATTATTATTCAAAAACACCAGTCATGTTGTTGTTTAGTCGTTAAGTCGTGTCCGACTCTTCATGACCCCATGGACCAGAGCACACCAGGCCCTCCTGTCTTCCACTGCCTCCCGGAGTTGGGTCAAATTCATGTTGGTCGCATCGATGACACTGTCCAACCATCTCGTCCTCTGTCGTCCTCTTCTCCTCTTGCCTTCACACTTTCCCAACATCAGGGTCTTTTCCAGGGAGTCTTCTCTTCTCATGAGATGGCCAAAGTATTGGAGCCTCAGCTTCAGGATCTGTCCTTCCAGTGAGCACTCAGGGTTGATTTCCTTTAGAACGGTTAGGTTTGATCTCCTTGCAGTCCAGGGGACTCTCAAGAGTCTCCTCCAGAACCACAATTCAAAAGCATCAATTCTTCGGCGGTCAGCCTTTTTTATGGTCCAGCTCTCACTTCCATACATCGCTACTGGAAAAACCATAGCTTTGACTATGCGGACCTTTGTCGGCAAGGTGATGTCTCTGCTTTTTAAGATGCTGTCTAGGTTTGTCATCGCTTTCCTCCCAAGAAGCAGGCGTCTTTTAATTTCGTGGCTGCTGTCCCCATCTGCAGTGACACCAGTCATAGTCAATCAAAATTATAAAAACATTAACTGGTATTATATAACAGATATGAGTTTTAACCAAAAACCTAAGTATCTGTTAACTATCGGGGCAGTATGTAGGCTGTTCCTAATATTGCCCTTTTTTGAGCTCTGATGGTGTGATTTCTGAGATCTGAAACTGCTTATAGTACTGTGTGAAATTTCTTGATATTGTTCCCAAAGCCCCAATGACTATGGGGACCACTGAAGTGTGCTTTTTTCCACAAGCAACATGTTTCAATTGCCAGGTCTCTGTATTTTGCTAGTTTTCCAATTCTTTATTTTCAACTCTGGCATCCCCCGGAATTGCAATGTCAATGATCCAGACATTTCTTCATTCTATTACTATTATGTCTGGTGTGTTATGTTTAAGATGTCTATCTTTTTGGATTTTCTGACACCTTCTCTATCTGATGTTCCCATGGATATTTGGAGTCTGGCAAGTTATATTTTTTGCATAATGACCAATGCACTAATTTTGCCACTCTATCATGTCTAACTTTGACACCTTGAACACAATAAATGTAGTCATCGGGGTTTTGGGAATAATATCAAGAAATTTCACACAGTATTATAAGCAGTTGCAAATCTCAGAAATCACTCCATCAGAGCTACAAAAACGGCAATATTAGGAACAGCCTACATACTGCACCGATATTTAACAGATACTTAGGTTTTTGGTTAAAACTTGTATCTGTTATATAATACCAGTCAATGTTTTTATAATCTTGATTGACTGTGCCTGGTATTTTTGAATAATAATGTGTTATCAAGTCAATTCAGATTCATGGTGACCCTCTTCAGGGTTTTCTAGGTACTCAAAAGTGGTTTGCCGTACCCTTCTTCTGGGGGCAATGTGGAACTGTGATGCTTGCCCAAAGCACAGTGGAGGATTGAACTCCTAACCTCTGGCTCTGCAGCCAGATATCTAACTCACTGAACTATCCAACCAGCTCAGTATTTCTATTATTGCAATACAATTAGGCATCAAAAGCAAAAATAAGCAGAATAACTCATGCATATTTAACCTGAAACCATATTTCATTTCAGATGTTGAAAGAATGTCGAGGAAGTGTTTCGACACATTTGAGACTCCTGAATACATTATGTAAACATTTTTTTCTTTGCATACAATTCTTGTTTCCTTTATTCTGATTTCCAGGGGGAAATATAAATAGGAATAAGATAGTTCTACAAGCCATTTCATAACATCTTGCAGATTAAAAAGTGATTGTGGAATCTTTAAAAATACTCTGTAAATCTGATGTGCAGTCAAAGTATTCTCCATTATTACCTATGGAAAAGAGATGGGAGGTTCTGTAGCAGGCATCAAATGTGAGAATAAAAAGGGAAGGACAACAAACAAAAAATCCTAGGAAATGACTGAGTTCCTTGAACATGGTTTTATGCTGTAACAAAATTGCTAAAAAAAAAAAAAAAGAGCTTGCATTTCTCAAAGGAAATGCCTAGAAATTAATGACATATCTTGGTAAGTTAAATGGTCATGGGAGATGAAGCAAAATGACTTTTCTCCGAACATTCATTTCTGCTTAATAAATGGTCAGGCAATTCATTTTCTTTTTATTTATCTTTGCTGACAAGTACACCACAGCTTCAATTTCTAAATAAGTTTCTCTCAGCAGGAGGTACAAATCCCTGATTTAAGCATTCAAATAGACAGATATATATTATGGCCAAGGACTTGCCAAAATGACAGTTGTTGGAATGTCGACAATAAAGCTTTTGACATGCTATTAGACTTTATATATTTGAAAATCCTTTTTCATGAAGTGTACTTCGTTGCTCATGCATAAGACAACAATAAGCAAAGATCCACTTGACAAATCAAAATGCTACACCATATGCTAACGAGTAGTCAGGTAATTAGTCTAGCTTTGCACATTTTTCCTCACAAGGAATCAAATTCTTATCCTTCGAGGCTACTCACCAGAAATGTGGTTCATGCACAAGACCATTTCGCAGAATATCAGTGTGGGTGTGGGTCTGTCATGTAAGTTGATGCTGCTGGTGATGATTGAACCATCAAATACACATTTTTGTTTGTCACACAACCTGTGAAGTAATGTGTCCTTCAGAGCGACCACACTGTAGCTATTTGAATGAAATATGTTCATATACCTCTAATATAGGCACAAGATTTTACAGATATACTAATTTATCCTGATACAAACTCCTGTGGTGTCAATGCTCTAAAAAGTGTTGTTAGGGAAACAGGGAGGCATTTATTCAGGACTTGGTAGTAGATTTCCAGCATGTTTGTTTTAAGAATTCATCTCTACATTATATTAAAAAAGCCTTTTTAGGTAACACAAAGCAAGCAGATTTTACATGTAAGTTATTGCACTATCCCACCCAATTGTATTTTAATTATGAAGGGTTTCACAACTATTAGTGTGCACATATATATATGTGGCTGAAGATAGCAGATTATCAGCATTGAAAAGAAAGAAACCTACAACTACAGAAAAACAAAACAAAAAAATGGCTCCATCTGTGTATATATATCACAATTGACATAATAGTTGACAGAAAAATTGCCTTTTTAAAGTGACCAATACTGAAATTATACCACAAGCCTAGGGTACTAAAAGGAAAAAATGTCAGGATCAATAAACCACCATCTGGCAAAGCCCTATGACTGAAAATTACTCCATATTTTAACAGGTCCTTAACAGTTTCCAGTCCTTGCTCTACATAATAGGAAGGACAATGGACACCAGTGTCCCCTATATTCATCATCCCACAAAACAAGACACATGCTTATAGAAGTCTTTCACTTTACTACAAAGCTTAGTTACACTGTGTGATGGAGTTGAAGCAGTGTGGAATATGTAGTCAGAGAAATGTAAAATGGAGTCAGACAGGTTCTGTGTGAAGATGATTTGAGAGACATTAGAATGTGTTTTTCTAAGTGCTATGAGAATGTTTTTCTGAAGACTGGTACAGCGTGGTTCGAGATAAAGCCCGTGAAAGACTCAACATTCCGAGCTAATTGGAGAAGAGATAAAACACCTGGATTTTCATGGGAATTGAGGGAGGAGGGAGGTGTTATAGCCCCTCGAGGCTAATTGGTTAACAGCCATGAAGTGTCAAGAAGAAGGGAGGAGTTAGAGAATGTAGAAAACGGACGATGGGTTATGTGGAAGAAGTTCGGAAGTTCTATTCCATGATGATTGGAGAGAAAAAGAACTTGATGGTTTGAGTATGTGGCTTGAAGGAGAAAGAATGCAAGTGGAGAGAAAGAAGGAGGTGGGGCTAGCCCATCTTAGCCCAGCTTAATAGTGTTTATTATTTTAATGGGGATTGGTTATTTTATTTAACTGTAATGATCTTTGAATATATTCTTTATGCTAAAGCTTAAGCAATATAAACTGATTCTATGAAACTCTATTTTTCTAATAAAAATTAATTATAAAAATCCTTACAAAGAACTGGTCTCTTGAACAGCAGGGTCTGGCTAAATCCAGGAGGTGGAGAGGGCCACAAACTAGCTATCTTTAAGAGTCCTACCTAACTGAGCTGTTGTGAGTTCTAAGGAATCACAAAGCCCATGTGTCTGTACTTGCAAAGTACTGGGTAAAAGTGAAGTGTTCTTTTAAGGTCAGACTTGTTCAAGGGGCTTACGCTATGCACTGCTGAGGTCTTAGGACTTGCCTCAGCACAAAGGTGGTAGGTAAGTGGCCTGTCGAACTCTCTGACCGAGTGCTAAGCGCTCCTTAGGGAGGCTTGGGCACTACACACTGCAGTCTATGATATTTCATCAGTGAATGTTTGGAGAAAATCACGGGCAAGGAACCAACTGCTGAAATCTAACACCTTGTGTCTGTCAGTTAAATGACACAGGTTTTGACCTTGTAAGTAGAGTGCAACAGGGCTATAGCTAAGCCATTTTATAAGGCAATAAGAGGAGGCTACAAGGTGAGGGCTGCAGATTTTGCTGATTCTAACTCTGTGTACTATGGAGCAAAACAAGAGTAGGACTACAAAACTAAAGAGGTCTAATTGTGCTTTGTACTTTGGAAACAGCAGTAAAGTTACCATTTCTGTCAGAATTGTGCTTCCATGAAAAATACCCTTCAAGGTAATTCACATGCTCGAAAAATAACTAGAGAAATCTTCATAAAAATCTTTTTTTATTACTTTATTTTACTATGTTGCTGTTGTATTTTTGTCTTAAATTTTGACTTTTGATTCTTTGTTCTTGTTCTTGTTGTTTTATGATGTTGCTGAATTTGTAAACCGCCCAGAGTGGCCTTGGAAGCCAGATGGGCGGCATTAATATAAAATAAACAAATAAAATAAATAAATATAAAAAACAAAAAAGTACATGTAAACCAGCAGCAGATATGACAGTTAAAGAATTTTAATTGACTAGTATTGGAAGTTTGGGGAAACCATACTTTAATCTTCCCCAACAAATACTAATATAGGTGGTTTGTATAGGGGTGTTATCATAAAGAAAGTCTTCTTTCCTGTGGCCATGAATGGGAGTATCTGGAGATGAGTTTCACATAATTGTATTAACTGAAAGGCAGATTTATGGGAAAAACCAGTTTTCCAGATTTCCTGGTTCCAGAATGTAGCTTCTATAATATTTGTCATCCTTTTGGTTTAATGTTGAGGCAACACCTGTCAAATATTTGCAATAGTTAAGGCAGCACCTTATCTGGAAGGTAGAAGTTAAATAAAGGGTCAGTTTAATGTGGACAAGGTCCCTAGAAAAAAAGTTTGTTTGGATTTTAATATCATAATGTACAAAGTGTTTTGACCAGTTTGAAAGGACTCATGTGGCAGATATACATCTAGAAGACTGGCTTGCTGATTTTAATCAGGCTAGGCATAAAGATCTAAACCATTTTCGGTGGGATTATAGCAGCTACGAGGGTAGACCCGCCTGGAACTTTATGAACTGACCAAATAGTCGTTGCAACGAGCCAGAGTGCTTAAACACCAGAATCATGAAACCTAGCTGGATGCCCCAGATAACCCACTTGCATGGAAATGTTGTCGTATACCCAGATGCTAAGATTGAGGTCCAAAAGACAGCCCCAACTACAAGGACCTGCTTATTGAAAATCCTTTCATGGAACATAGCCGGTTGGGCCTCCAGACAGAGTGACCCAGGAATACTGGATTATTTAAGATTACATGATATAATTGCAGTACAGGAAACCTGGAGCATTGATAATATTAGTTTGAATGGCTATTTGGTGCTTAACAGCTATGCAGTTCCTAGCAGTGGAAAGGGTCGCCCAAAAGCAGGGATGGCTTTAATGTTTTCTACTGCTTTGGAGGCTAGGGTTAAATGGCTGCCACCTTGTGACAAAATTGCTATGGCCACCTTACTTGTTATCAGGTCAAGTGCTTATTTGATTATCAATGCCTATATTCCTCCGTTGTCTTCTAAAAATCAAATAACCCAAATGTGGAACCAATTGGAACTTTATATTACAAACTTAGAATCCATAGCCCCCAAAGCATATGTGATACTTATGGGAGACCTGAATGCAAGAACTGGATCGAACAATGACATCCTTTACTCTTCCAATGTCTGGGGTACAGACTCTGTAGAGAATCACAACCTGATGAATCATAGAACGTCAAAAGATCTGAAGATCAATTATAGTGGGATATGCCTGGCACAGATGGTAGAATGTCTTACTCTTTATATTGTAAATGGCAATGAACTGTTTGATAATTGTGCAGAATTTACTTTTGTATCAGGGAGGGGTAGCAGTGTGGTAGACTATATGTTAATTTCTCCATCTTTAACCAAATTGGTTAAGGAATTCTCTGTCGGACATAGAACAGATAGCGATCATTTAACCCTAATTTTAACCTTGTCACTTCTAAACCCACTACATCTTTCCCCTGAACACCATTTAGGTGACAATGTCTTATCTGTACGATACAAACGTCTAATTTGGACAGACGAAGTTAATGTAAAAGTCTCCAGTTTCTTAAAATCTCCTCCTAGTGAGAAATTAAGAAACTTAATAACAGCACCTACGGAATCTACTTTGGCTTCCATCATGACAAACTACAACTCCCTAGTTTCAACAATACAATCTGTTCTAAGCCCAAAACAATCTCACACCCATAAACAACCGGGAAGGTACACTCCTAAATGGTTTGATAAGGAATGCTCCCTTAAAAAAAACCAACTTAGAGAAATATACATGCAATATAGGAAGAAGAATCTGGCAGTTCTCCCCCAGGAGTACTATGTAGTTAAAAACCAATATAAAACCCTGATTGCCCAGAAAAAGAAACAATCAATTCAAAAACAATGGAACATCTTGATAGACTCTGTGCTAAACAAAGATTCTAAGCTATTCTGGGCCTTGATCTCTGGAGCACTAGGCACCCAAACAGGATCAGCTTGCTGTAGTATCCCAGCGAATATATGGGAACAGTACTTTACCAAAATATTTGAGGAAACTAAACCCTCACAAACTGTTAACATCATATCCTTAGATCTAAACAAATCGCCAAACTGAGACCCAGTAACTGAAAATGAAATAAGGCCATTAATAGCTTGCCTAAAATCAGGGAAGGCACCGGGACCCGATCTAATACCAGCAGAGTCTTTAAAGACCAATGTAGACTGGTGGGCCCCCCTTTTATCTCATCTATTTACATTCATTAATAACACCGGGCAAATTCCATACTCCTGGTTAGAGGCAATAGTGATACCAATCTATAAGAAGGGGAACAAAGACGAACCCTCAAATTATAGACCAATTAACCTTCTGTCAATAGTGGGCAAGCTTTACGCTAGATATCTTAATAACAGATTAATCACATGGATTGAGGAGGAGGATACTTTAGGGAACGAACAGGCTGGTTTTAGGAAAAACCGCTCCACTTTTGACCACTGTATAGTACTGAATCACCTTGCAGAGAAGTATATGGGCTGTCATGGGAATGGCCTGTTTGCAGCTTTTATAGATTTAAAGTCTGCCTTCGACTCAATACCCAGAGGAAATTTATGGGAAAAACTCTACTCTTCCTCGATTGATAAGAGGCTATTATATCTTATCAGAAGCCTCTACCAACAGACCACAATTAGGGTAAGATGTGGAGTCGATGGGAATCTATCAAACCCCATTCAGGCAGAGAGAGGGGTTCGCCAAGGTTGTATTCTGGCGCCTACATTATTTAATCTGTACCTAAATGACCTTCCTAAAAGCTGCACAGCACCTGAATTTCACCCCCCGAAACTGGCTAAAATCAATGTGCCCCTACTACTATACGCAGATGACGCAGTTATCATGTCACTATCGGAAGTTGGTCTTAAACAAATTCTACGTGCATTTATGAGTTACTGCAGGAACAACCTATTAACAATTAACTTCGAGAAAACCAAAATAATGGTTTTCTCTAGGCATAGTAAAGTTAAAGAATGGGTTATTGAGGGCCAGCATATAGAGCAAGTTAAAACATTTAAATACTTGGGAATTGTCTTCTCACGTACCCTCTCCTGGTCTCACCATAGACAAGCAGCAGTGCAGGTGGCTAATAATACAAGCACAGTTCTTAGACGATACCACTATGTCCAGGGTGGGCAGTTCATCCCTGCTGCTCTACAGATAGTTAAGTACAAAATTCTTGCTCAGCTCCTGCATGGTATTGCGATTTGGATAAACGGTTTCAATCCCTCAGTTGAAAGTGTCCTGTCAAACTCGCTGTGACTCCTATTTGCCATGCCAAGATGCGTCTCTTCAGCTGCCTTGTGTTTGGAGGCTGGCCTTCAATTGGTGGAATGTCAAGCTTGGTTGTATGCATTCCGATTCTGGTTGAAGGTGGTATATGCTCCCACAACCAGTGGGTATTTATACTATTTACAAAAAGATGTCTTTGCCAGCTCATGGCATAAGGGATTTACTGACAAATTACATCTTTTAGGTTTCTCTATGGACTTCTTTCTGAGTCAGCCTTATGATAGTACCAAGTCAATGCTTGTACAACACATTAAAGACATAAATCTCCAGTATTCACTAGCATGTGCAGACAGGACCTGCTCACCAATGTACTTTGGTTTAAATTTTAACTTTCCCAAGTTAGCAAATTATCTATATCGAATCACAGCACCAAGGTATCGTTTTGCCTTCTCAAGGGCTAGGTTTAATTGCTTTCCCTCAGCCTTGTTAAAAGGGCGCTTTAATAACATTCCTTATGGAGAAAGGATATGCCCCTGTGGGGAACAAACAGTTGAGTCCTTGGCACACACCATTCTAGATTGTAGCTTATATAGGCCTGAACGTATCCATTACCTCTACCCAATAATGTATAAATGTACTAGTATACCTCCCACAGACTACCTGAAGTTTCTGCTGTCCGGAGAGAACCAATTAATAACACAGTCGGTGGCTAAGTTTTTATTCTCAGTTTTAAGAATTCGTAAAATGTTATACTAAGACAACCACATGACTCAAGTTTTATACTGCTGATATGTTCTAACAACTTACTTATTCTGTATATCCTATATAATGTTTTTATCTTTGTATTTTCGGGTCTATGACCGTATAATAATAAAACGAAACGACTCATGTGGCAGATATATATCTAGAAGACTGGCTTTCCAACTGTGACTTGGGGGATGTGGGCATGAGAGTATATACTATATATATAAACTTAGGTGAGAGCTTTGAAATCTTTTTATATTAAAAGCAAAACGATGTGATTGGCTGACCTGCAGTTTTCTGAGCATGTGAAGGAAAACCAGTATCATGTACTCATTAAATTAATTTTACTGAAACATAATTGTTTCAATTTCTGTTTTTCACATTTAACTATCAAATAGATGAGTGCAATTTGATGTATATGCATTACTATTACATATACATTACTATAACATTATGTATTGCTATTAATATTGATTAAAATATATGACACAAATTTTTGTTTATTTGGAAACTTTCAATAAAATAAAATAACATTATTTTTTATTTTAACACTATTTTCTATTATCAGAAATAAACATGACATGACACGCTTGCAGAGAGAATGAATTTTAGTAACTATTATGAAACATTGTGTCCCATCTAAACTACATTTGTATCCCACCAGACATGTGTACCACTAGTTGAGAACCACTGTTTTAGACAAAGAAATCAAATGTGTTACACTGAATGAGTTAGGGTGTGATATTTTTAGTGCACAATAAATCACAAGGCATTAACATCTTGACAGATGATGGTGGGATTAAAAGTGAGCCTCTGTTGTGACAGGCACAAAAAGAGGTGAAGGTGATAAATACAGTAAAATAGTTTGCGTTGAATTGTTTCGCTGACTAGAAATGACACATTGCTTACTTAACCTCTTGCTACCCCGTGGAAACTTTTGAAGCACAGTGGTGCAATGTGTAGCCCTCAGATATTATAGGTCTGCTAATCCCAACAGATCTAACCAGCATAGCCAACAGTCAGGGGTGGTGGAGTTTGTAGTTGAACAACATCTGGAGAGACTCATATAACTAATTTTTGCCAGAAAAGAATAAGATCACTGGCCATGGAACCATGGAGAGTTACTTGCGTAAAATGCTCAGTCATTAAGAAACACGGCAGTTACCGTTTGACCTCTGCTACTGTAGGACAGAGGTAGACAACTTTGGTGGGCCTGGAAGCAGAAATTGTTTGCCATATAAGGCAGTCTAGAGAGAGGTAGAAAGCCACAACCCCCCCCCTCCCAAAACCACTTTGTGGGAGCACACATGGCTCCAGGGCCACTCTTTGCCCACCTCTGCTCCCAAGGATTAAATCTTCCTTCTCTTTTTGGTTTAACGTGCTGTCAAGACAATTCTGACTTCTAGCAACCCCTATCCAGATTTCCTAGTTACAGAGTACCCTAAAGTGGTATACCACTCCATTCATCTAGAGGTGCCCTGAGACTGTGCACCTTGCTCAAGGCTACACAGACAGGCTCTTCCCCTGGGATGCACATTGGGACCTCCCAACTTCTCCTAACTCACTGAGCTGTCCAGCCAGCTTGTCTTCCAAGAGCTAAAATCAAAATCTCCACTCAAAGTTATATTTTCCATGCTACTCATCTTAATAAAATGATAACTCAAGGTCAAATTCAATTATCAAAAGTTTGGGACAATGGAGACTTCAATCAGAGCTCGGCATTCCTTTCTTGTGTGAACACAACACTGACATGTATTTAAAGCAAATACCCAATGGTTGAAATCCTGTTGCAGAGGTCACAAGCACAAAAGGAATCATGCCAGCAGAAGCACCAAATCATTCCTGATCACAGGGATTTTGGAATCCACACAACTTTGTTGCATTGTGTATGAATTGCATGCACCCTGAAACTGCCCAAAGGAATCTATGCCCACTGCAAATGACATAATCTCCATTACACATGTGGAGCTAGACAACAGAATTTCATCCAATAATCAGCAGCTAATACACATCCCCAGTGTGGTGCAGTGGGTAAAGTGATGGACTAGGATTCTGGAGAATAGGGTTCAAATCCCCACTTGGCCATGGAAACTCATTGGGGGAATGGAACTGGTAGAACTAGTTCTTAACTATCTTGCTTACCTTGAAAGCCCTACTAGGGTCACTATAAGTCAGTTCCAACTTGATGGCACAGAACACACACACAATATGCATGCAAAGATATGTTCAAAATATGGCAAAAATTCCCACCTACTCTGTACAGAACTAGTATTTCATTTTATAAATGCTGTTCATGAAAACAGAAAGCCTTTTTCATTTTATTTTTTTGGTCCTGACTGTCATATGGGTATATTTTAACCTTTGCAAATTGGACAAAGTTCTTTTCTTCTACTGTTAACATCCATTATTCTATCCTGAAAACTATGTCAAATCAGCTGCAAAAGGCAGGTACAATTCCTTGAAGATTATGAACCAGTAACAACTTATATACCTGATAAACATGACTACATTATTGAGTTTCTTCCTTGCACAAATGAAAATAATAATTGCCTTTCAGCTATGACACATTTTACAAAGAATGTCCTCATGTGAGAAAACTAAATGTTTGAATGAATTAAGGTCAAATCTGATACACACTAACTCAAGAAAATAACAGTATGTCTACCATTTTGCAGCATACATTCAGTGGCATTAGAATAATATAGCAGCTACAAACTAATTTGAACAGATTAATTGTGTGCTGTCAAGTAAATGCCAACTTGTGGCAACCCTCCTGGTTTTTATAGATATAAAGTGTTTAGAAGTTGTTAACCAGTCCCTGCTGTAATTTGCCCAACAACACACAGGTGGCAAAGTGCATAACCCATCAGCAACATAGGCATGGGGTGATCTTGGCTGGTCCCTCTCTGCAGCGATATAGTGATAAAATGTTAATGCAGGTGCTCATCATAGCAAGAACACTCCAAAATGCAGGCAGCTGGATTGGTACATATCACTAAATGAGGAGTGGGATTTCTGTAAATTCAATGACCCTAAACTGCTCATTCAAGATCAGTCCAGCCTCATATACTTTACACTACAATGGAGATAACTGTTTCTGGGGAAATTCATTTCTTGTCCAGCTCCTGGGAAGACTGCAGCTAGATTGAGAAGTAGCAGCAAAGTCTGAGGAGGTACCAAACAATGTCATAAGCCCTGCTACTCAGAAAGCCCTGCAACTTTCACATTGTGAGTCCTGGCTACACTCCACCACTGTTCTCTCAGAAGGCACAATGGAGATTCAAACTTTGAGCCACTGCATTGGCACAGAGCTCCAACCCACTGAGCTAGTCCAGTGCTTACAAATGAATTTAGAACTATTTAATTTAATGACAAGTCCAGCAGCAGTCAGAATTGAAATGATGAACATGCAGATGGTAGTGCCTTTGGTCCCTAAAGAATAAAATGCTACCCCTCAATTTTTTTTACTTACAGTGTACAGTGATTGTACAGTGGTACATATGATTTTGGAGAGAAAGGACATAACACATAACATAGACCCTGCCTCTGCCAACTTTTTTCAGCTGCCGAGATGCTTCCTGGGGTAGTGGTTCTTCAGGAGGTGCTCTCTATAGAGCATAAAGGACAACAAGACTACCACTCCCTGGAAGTATTGTGGTAGAAACAAAGGCTTGGAAAAAGCCCTACAAGTAAGTTTCAGCCTTGCTCAGGTGTATGAAATGAAAGTATTTGAAGGTGTTTGTAGACTGGAACTTCCAGAATTCTTCCTGGGGAATTCTTGGAGGGGAAAAATGAATGGCGTACCCCTTATCATGATTGATGTCCTATACAGGGTATGGGGAGACTGCTAGATTTCTCTTATAGTGTTCACTTGGGGTGGCACCTACATTCCATTCATGTTCTGAGGGAAGAGTGGCTGATATATGGTCTGAATGCCCTAATTTCTGGGAGGTACATCTCCAAGACTAACGTTTTGCATAAGCCATAAGCTTTTGGGCACATCCTTGTTTTTATAAATGTACGAAGACACAGACATCAATATTGTGAAAAGAAAGACTGATTTTACTAAAGAACTTACTGAAGATCATATGGCAAGAGAATTATTTTTAAAAGCCAGCATATAAATAAACAAAACAAGTAGTCAAAAAATTAATAAAGCACTTTAGATTCACCAACTTCTCCCAAACACCAGGATCACTAAAGAAATCACAGCCACTCATGAAGGAGAGGCAGTTGCATTTAAGCCTCTCTGCTGAATAAATAGGTTCAGTATACTACAGCGGTTGGGTTTCTCAAAGCCTGCCTCCAAAAAACACAGCATGACCTGACTGGTTGCACCAAAGGTTACTCCTAAGTAAGCATCCTGTAATTGCCAGTTTTATATCCAGTGTGGTGTACTGGATAGAGTGATGGCCTAGGATTCACTAGACCTGGGTTTAAATCCCAGCTCAGCCTGCTCTCTGTCTGTAGAAATGATAAACCACTCCTTAAATATGTCATTTCCCTTGAAAGCCCAATTAAGGTTGCTGAATGTTGATTCCAACATGATGGCACAAAACACACACAACGCAACTGCCAGATTAAATATTTCATGTGGATAAAAGCCACAAAGAGAAATGTCAGTCTTTCCAAAGATGGTAGGATTGAGACGTAAAACTGCAGCATCAGTAAATAACAGTATAACAAAAGGTTTCCCAGGGAAAAAAGCACAGCATCCACCATTTGTTTCTGTAAAGGAGATAACATGGAGACCTCTCATCAACCATAACTACATAGTAGCTAAAGCCACCCTATAAATAATGGTACAGCAAGACAGCAGCACATTAGTCATCATCACACATATTTTAAAATCACATCCAGTTAGATCTGTGTGAATAAATATATAGATAAGATTTAGATGAGAAAATAACAATCCGTTGCACTCAGACACTGGTTTTCCAACCTTTTCACCTCTATACATTTCATGCTCAATCTGAGAATACATAAGCATTAATAACACTAAATTTTGTCCATATACCTTTCTGGGCCTCAGCCTAGAGCTGATATGAATGTTTGTGAGTTTCAATTTTTGTATAAAACATTGCACATTTGGAACAGGAGAACTTTCATCTGATAGATAGGCAAATTTTAAAAGTTCCTATATATCATTCTTAACTCAGAAAAATCAGCCCCAAATGCTGATTTTTAATGATCTAGGGAATTAAACAATAGCCTACATCGGACAGGAAAGCACCTAAGCCTTGTCAACTGGGGAGTGAGCTTTTTCAGCCCCTGATGAGAATTAGAAAAGCTCCCAGAATTACATTACCTACACGACCCGGGGTTCAGTCCCAGGTAGCTGGCTCAAGGTTGACTCAGCCTTCTATCCTTCCGAGGTTGGTAAAATGAGTACCCGCTCGCTGGGGGGGCAATGTGTTGCCTGCATAATTAACTTGTAAACCGCCCAGAGAGTGCTTGAAGCGCTATGGAGCGGTATATAAGCAGCACACTTTGCTTTGCTTTACACCTTAGAGTTTGAGAAACAACTAATTACCCATGATAGTTACTTGTTGAAGTTCTACCAAAGAAAGAATCTAAAGATGGCCCCTCTACTTCAGACATAGATAACATCTTATCACAATTTTTTCCCTAAATAACCAAGTTATGGTTTGTGCTATGACTATAACTTTAACCTTGTGTTATGGCTATAACCTTACATGAGATAATATTGATCTCTTTGTACTGTAACTAGAGATGGGGATGAATAAAAAAATGGTGATTCGTTTTGATCCATTATTCGTCAAGGTTAACAAATCAACAAATACGAATATACGAATATTCTTCGACAAATCGACGAATCGATCTGTCAATTCATCTGCATTTTAAATGGCTATAACACTGGCCCCCGATGACCTAGAGACACCAAATTTGTAGGAAAGCTTCCTCAGATGCATTTCTACAACTCTTGAAAGTTTGGTGAACATTGGATCACGGACCCCCGAGTTATATAGTCACAAAGAGGACCCCCCAGAAAAGCTCCCCCTAGGTACTTAGAGACTCCAGAATCACAACAGAGCTTCCTATGTCTTTCCCCAACACACCTGCCAACTTTGGTGAAGATTGGATATCGGAACCCCGGGTTATTCACCCAGAAATTGGGTCCCCCCAGGAGAGTTTACCACACGGCACAGAAGCCCATGGCATTGAAGGAGTTATATTTAGCCCCAGCAGAATGAGCGGTCCCTTTGGCAGAGGCATGCATGAGGCATCAAGTTTGTCTTCAGCTCAGCACAACATTACATTTGCCAGTGAAGTAGAGTTTGCCCTCAGGAGGACTGGAGGCAAGGAGGTATTTGGCAGCACAGCAGGCTTTTTGGCTCCGTCGGGCACTGAGGATGTTGGCAGCAGGAAAACAGGCTCTTTTGGCCCCATCGGGGCACTGAGGTAAGTTGGCAGCAGCAAAGTGGCGTGTGTTGCCCCATCGGGCACTGAGGAAGTTGGCAGCAGGAAAACAGGCTGTCGGAAACAGATCAGCTCTGCAATCTGAAGCCGGGCGATGGGGCGACAAAGATGCTCGTTTAGAACTAGAAAGCTGGGGATTGCAGCTTGGCTGCTGAGACCACCCGGATATGATAAAGATAGCCCTAGGAGGTTTAGGGGGGCTGAGACAGGCCGGCCCCCTTGGCATGGGTTGAAAACCAGACGAGCTCTGCCGTCTGAAGCCAGGCGATGGGGCGATGGGGTGATGCCTGTACAGGCTTTGGGTGGGGCTGAGACAGGCCCTCTTTGGCACGGGGGATGCCCGGACATGGACAGGCTTTGGGTGGGACAGAGCCTGGCCTAGGAGACTCACCTGTCCCCACCAACGTCTAACTAGACTTGCTGACAACCTTCAAAGAAAGAAAGATGCTCGGGTTGAAAACCAGACGAGCTCTGCCATCTGAAGCCGGGCGATGGGGAGATGGGGTGACACCTGGACAGGCTTGGATGGGGCAGAGCCCAGCTTTGGGTCTGCCAACATGGCCAGACAGCCCTCTGTCTTGGCACATTATGGGCATCACCCAACACTTTGCTCTTGTACACTTTAGGAAAGCAGGCTTTTTTGGCCCCATCGGGGCACTGAGGTAAGTTGACAGCAGCAAAGTAGAGTGTGTTGCCCCATTGGGCACTCAGGCACACGGCAGCCGGAAAGCAGGCTTTTGGGCCCCATCGGGGCACTGAGGCAAAAGGCAGCCGCAGGAGACTCTGGTCTTCTTCTTCTGCAACATCACATTTGCCTGCAAAGTTACTTAAGTTTGTCCCCAGGAGGCAACTGAGGTTGTCAAAGCAGCAGCAACAGTAGGAAAATAGGGTCCAACTGCAAGGTGCTACTAACGGTGGTTAATCAGGGTGGCCACTGGGCTTCTTGAGCGGAAGATCAGCAGTTTGAATCCATGCAATGGGGTGACCTGAGCTCTTGTCCCTTGTTCCTGCTTCTGCCTACCTACTGAGTTAAACTGCTGCTGAGCCGCTAGAGGCTTGATGATCGGAAGGTCTGCCAACCTACTCAGGCAGTAGCCCGAGTGGACTTTGGAGTACCGTGTTGGCATGGGACGGCCAGACAGGCATTGGGTGGGGCAGAGCCCGGCCCTCTTGGCACGGGGATGCCTGGACAGGATTGGGGGGGCAGAGGAAAAGGAAAAGGCAGAGGCAAAAGGAAGGAAGCAAAAGGAAAGAAGACTCTTGTCTTCTTCAGCACAAAGGTAGTTCAGTTTGCCCCCAGGAGGCAACTGAGGTTGCACAACTGCAGCAACAACAGCAGATGAATAGGGTCCAAGGTGCTACTAATGTAATGGTGGTTAATCCACAGGGCCGCTGGTGAGCTGAGCTCCCCTAGTTTGTTCCAAGTTCTGCCTACCTACCTGGAATGAACAGTCTGCCAGTTTTGGGTGGGCCTGAGACAGGATCTATTTGGCACAGGGGACGCCTGGACAGGCTTGGGGGGGGGGGGCTTGAGACAGGCCTGGTTGGCACTTGGATGCCCAGACAGGCTTGAAAGAAGACTCTTGCCTTCTTTGGGAACATCACATTAGCCTGCATAGTTAAGTTTGCCCCCAGGAGGCAACTGAAGTTGCACAACAACAGCAACAACAGATGAATAGGGTGGTGCCCCTGAGGGGGCTCAGCCAGATATTCCCGCACCATTATCTCTGCCGAATCCTCCTCAGACGGCTGTCTTTCCTCTGAGGCAAGTGCCAAGGTCACCACAGAGCTCCAGTAATGTTGGTGGTGAATGGAGCCTTCACCAGGTGAAGTCCTTCCCTGTGGTTCGGGCAAACCACCCTGCCCCTTGTGGCCTGATGTTCCCATTGCCTCACGCAAGCGTTGTGCCCCCAATGCCATGGACTTCAGTGGAGAGCACCGTTCTCCACTTCTCGAGGTCTGAGGTGCGTGCTGCCAAGCCCCCCTTGATTTGAGGATCACACAGGCAGGCCATGCGGTAAGCTCTGTCACTGTAGACAGGATGGAGTCGCTTCTGCACGCCTGCCTGCAACCTCTTCACCAAAGCCCTGGTCTGTGGAAGGAGGGAGGATCCTGGTGCCACAGCAGTCTCCAGGAACCGATCGAGGGCATGAATCAGGGGGATGACCTGCCCCAGGCTTGCCATATAACCACACAAGATGTCCGTAGTTTCCAAGAAGGGCTTGAGCACCTCCACCATCTGGGAGAGGGCCAGCCAATCCGTGGCACTGATGCCCACCTCTCTCCCCCCGGGCAGAATGGGCATGGAGGACATGATGTCCTCCAAAACGGCCTTCTGCTCCATCAGGCAGGACACCATGGTGTAGGTGGAGTTCCACCTGGTGGGCAGGTCTGTCAGGAGAACGTGGGTCTACTGACCCAACTCCTCCTGCCTCTCACGCAGCCGGCAGGCAGCTTTCAGGCTGCAGGAGAAGTGGCCCACCAGTTGGCAGCATTGCTCCAGGAGTGCCCGCGTCCCATTCGGGCTTGATGTGGCTGCCCAGGCCGAGGGCATTGTGCACCACAAGGTGTAATTTGTGCACCATGCATACGATGCCTTCAAAGCCCGCTGCGTTCAATGCCGCCAACATGTTCCGCCCAGCATCTGTGACCATGTGGCCACAGGTCACCTCCCCCTCCAGTGCCCACTCCTGCAGCGTGGACAGGAACTCATTGGCGATGTTCCTCCCCGTCACCTGAGCTTCCATGTGCCGCGCCTGCAGCAGAACGGACCTGTAGCCTGGGGGCAGGGCCTCCCCCTGCAGCCCTGTCGCAGATGCCCTGCCACTACTCAAGTCCTCTGGCTGCCACCAGTGGGCTGTGAGCGAGAGGTAGCCGTGCTGACCTCCGCTCCACAGGTCTGCTGTGAAGTGCACCTTGCGTCCCTGTAGCCGTGAAAAATGGTCACGGACCACCTCCCTCACAGAGTCATAGAGCGAGGGCAGCACTCTAGAACTGAGATTTCTCCGTGAGGGGAGGTTGTACCAGGGGGCAAAAAAATGCAGCAACCAGCGGAAGGCTTGGGATTCCACGATGGACAGTGGAAGTCCGAGCAGGGCGATCGTCTTGGCGACGAGACAAGTGGCTGCCTGCTGGGCCTTGCCCTTCGACCGCCGGCTGAGGGTCATGGCAGACCCAATGGGTGCTACTTCATGGAGCATGGCCTGCCTCATGCTCCCGGCCCCAGAAACCCCTGTGGCTGCCCTTTTGAAAGGAGGCGCCTCCTCTGCCTCCCCTGGAGCTGCTCTTTTCCCTCTCCCAGACGGCGCGGACAAAGTGCCTTCCCTGGACAGGAGCCTTGGGTGGTGCCTCTCCAGATGTTGGCGGAGGGCGGTGGAGGACAGATGCCTGGGGTCTGACCCCCTCCGGACCACCCCAAGGCAGGTATTGCAGCATGCCAGCCATGGGTCATCGCTGAGCACCCTGAAATGATCCCACATGGCCCCTCTGCCATGTTTGCCCAAACGAGGACCCACTGCCTGCCCCTGACTGCTGGCCTGGGAAGAACTCTGTGTCCCAGGGGTGCTGCTGGTCTGGGAGGAGGGAACAGATGACTCTGGAGACAGGGGTGGGGTGGGGGCTGTGAATCCTGCCCTGCCGTTACTGGTTCCAAATTGGACTGGGGATCTTCGGAAACCAGTAACTCCTCAGATTTCTCTAGGAAGAGGAGCGGCAGTTCTTTTGGCACCTCTGGAAGCTTTGGTTCCCTGCCTGCCTGCAAGGCCACCGGAGGAGGGACAGTGGCACTGGTTATCGTAGACGTGGTTGTGCACGTGGTGGTCGTGATGACGGTGCTGCTACCTAGCCTGCGTAGCTTCACAGCCTTCTTCCCCTTGGATTGCCCCTGAAGAAATCCCTTCATTTTCTACTGCCTGCCTAACAAACCAACTAAACAAATAAAGCAATGGAGATTGAGGAAGGAAACTAATAGAGGGTCAGAGAGCGTGTATAAATTTTATTTTTTGAATGATGGTGGTGTAATTATTTTACTAAAATGTGACCTGCCTGCCTAAACAAAGCCCCACCTCAGTATAATGTAATTAGGAAAATTCCCCCCCCCCCGACCCGCTGTGGCAGAGAAGCCAAAAAAGTCCAAAAAGAAAAGCCCTGCCAGCTAAGTCTCAGTCAGACACACACACACACACACACACACACACACACACACACACACACACACACACACACATAAGTACTTTTGGAAGAAAAAGGAATGATGGATCCAGCCACCCACCAAATTCCCTGAGAGACAGAAGCCTCTCTAAAATGAACTTTTGAAAACTGAATATAAAGGAAAAGAGATTCCACAGTCACACGATGACAGTTCCCCCCCCCCCACCGGACGATACACACACACACAAGCCTCCAGGAAAAAAAAACACGGTTTGATTGATTTGAATTTGAAATAAAATTAAGCCCTTCCTTCCGAAGAAGTAGCCTAAGCTACCTGAAATCCCTCCCCAAATTCTCAGTAAAGTTGATGATGATTGATGAATGATGATGATGATGAAAAAGAAAAATATAAGTCTTTGCTTTGCTGCCACAAAAGCGAAACCGCAAGAGCACCAGCAAGCCAGCGAGCATCAACTGTTCTCACTCCGGAGAGCATGAACAGAAGTGGGGAACGGCCGAACGGGAAAAGCTTATATGAAGCGTCTGTAAAAGTAGATACACCTTTCAGCAGCGCTATTGGCTGCCGGACATGCCAATCCAGGATCTCTGTCCTGATTCGCCAGAGCTTCGAATTGGTGCCAGCAAGCTCAGAAAGGCCCCCCCAAAGGGGTAACGAATATAGACGAATATGAACGGATCAACAAATAAAACCGAGGAAATATTCCTCAAGCCATATTTGTCTTGATTTTAAATTTTACAAATACGGATCGATGAATATATGACAAATCGGCTATATTCGTCAGAAAAACTGATCCGTTTTTATATTCGTCCCCATCTCTAACTGTAACTGTAAGTTAGTTTTATACTTATGGGGTATGGCTTCAACAATGGTGGAGAAGGATTATCACAAAACCTACAACTGGCTCAAGCTGTGCTGCATGTTGCTGAATAAAAAAGCATTTAGTTTGTTAAAAAAAATCACTGAAATATCTTCAAGAAAAAGCCACCATTTAAACACTGCAACTTGGAAGTTAATGCATTATAAGCACCACAGTTACTGCAATTCATTATTTTTTAAAAAAATGTAAGCAGAAAAAGATACATTACAAAGAGCAGCATACCAAGCGGGAATGATAAAAGGTTGTTGCATGGCTTTTTGAGAGGATGACATGTAACTTTTCTAATTATTTTTAAAATTACTTTAAAATGGATTTATAAAAGACATATTGAATTTTTCAAATGTTGTGCTATTCTCTTATCAACCTTTAGTCTCCCCTAGTAATGGAAAAGTAATGAGCAATGCTGAATTAATGGCAACAAATGACTTTTCTTATAAGTAATGAATTACTTTAAATAATAACCTGTTATAAACCACAAGGAAGGTCAGCTATCCTTTTATTTTAATACTGTTTTTAGCATAATAGCAAACTAATCACTGGCCCATTCCTGTCCACTTAATGGTAGTAAAGTTACTACTTTTCTGGGGTTCCCCCCCCCTCTTCTGGAAACAAAGCTAGATGCCTCAGGTAGAAGGACATTAAATCTCTTCCATACTGAGCCCCTGGATGTAGCATTCTTTGCTTCAAACTGAAGAACAAAGAAATGCTTTCTCCAGTAACTTTACTGACGACCAGTTCACTTATAAATTGGCTTAGACAGTTCAGTGAGGAGCCAGAGGTTGGGAATTCAATTTTCCACTGTACCTCCTACGAGTAGAGTCAACCTGTGTGGCCTTGGGCAAGCTGCACAGTCCCAGGGCACCCCCAGAAGAAGGGAATGGTAAACCACTTCTGAGTATTCTTCACCTGGAAAACCCTAGAAAGGGTGGCCATAAATCAGAATTGATGGTACAAGACTGTTATTATTATTAGTTCACTTCTAACCACAAAATGCTAGCTTTTGTCTTTAAAGCCCTTAAATAATTTGAGACTAGATTACCTAAAGGAACACTTTTCCTAAAATGAACTTGGAAATAACTGATTACAAAGTTGTCTACAGTTTGGGATTTTTGAGAAGCACCTTTACATGTGTTGAGCAAACAAATAAAATACATCTGGCCAAGATGTAGGAGATGATTGGGGGAAATTGTCTTTGCCTGACCTTCTTTCTCCTCACATAATGTTATTTATTCTACTGTGGCTATTTGGAGTCTTTTTATATATTGTTGTTAGCAAAACAGGGTACTAAATGCAAAAAAGCTGTGTTCAGCTTCAGTTCCCCCTCCCTCCACACTGTCTCCCTCTTCAGCCCAAGTCAGCGTTAGTGGTGGGGTTTTTGGTATGGACAGCAGCTTGCCTGCCACCTGCTATGTTGCTTTATAAAGCAGCTTGTATTATAGCTGAGGAAATGAGGGTAGCCTGTTGTTCAAAGGGGGAGAAGAGCAATACATACAGTTACATACTAGGGAGGAAAAATATTTCATGTTTAGTGACACATGCTTCTAATATAGATGTTTTTAATCACAAAGCTCAGCAACACAAACTGTTTCCTTTTTCATCGGGTTTTTTTCAAAACACACTCTCATAACAGATTGGGAGATCTCAGTGGCTGACCTCAGGGAGGCTGGGAACCAGACAATAATGTTGTTTTCAGCTGGAGATCAGGACAGCATTTAAAGAGATGTACTCAGAGCTTTATGTTCCTAAAGGAAAAAAAGCTGTTGTTACCCAGTTATATCTGAGCAAGAGCAAAATAAGGAATACTTCACATTCTAAAACAGAAATTAGCAACAGGTTTTGGGTGTAACATGCCCTCTTCTGTCCACCATGGGCCAGGTGATGCCAGTGGATGTGACTACATTCCTGATGTGGCTATGTCAACTGATATCAGTGGGTTCCCAGACAAAGTATCAGATGATGTGCCAAGTGGACCAGTTCAGAGCAGCTAGATCAGTGGTTCTTAATCTTGGCTCCTCAGATGTTCTTAGACTACAACTTGCAGAAATTCTGGCCAGCACAGCTGGTGGTGAAGGCTTGAGGGAGTTTTAGTCCAAGGATATATTGGGACCTAAGGTTGGGTACCACTGAGCTAGATTCACATTCTACTGTCTCTCCCAGATGGCCTGGATAACTAAGAGAAGGAGCCAGGAGGAACCTTTCGCTCCTACATGGGACAGAAAATAAAATTCGAAGCAACATGAATATAGTATAAAATACAAAAGCAGAAAGAAGGGAGGTATTCATACACTAAGGATCAATATAGAAAAAATCACTACAACATTTTTCATCTTAGAGGCCCTTGGAGGTTGAGTTACAAAGTTATCAGATTTAAAGTATATAAATGTTACAGTAAGTGGTCTTTGTTGGTACCTGCACACTGACAAAATGAAATCCCAACATAGCTACTCAGAAGGAAGCCCCATTAAGTTTAATAAGGCCAGCTCCCAGGTAAACTGGCATAGTTCTTTGCTTTGCTTTTTCCTTTTTTTCTTTTTCCTTGGTTTTTTATGAAGAGTCATAAATTCTGAGATCACAGTTTATGGTTTAAAGGGAAGAACGAGAAACACAAGGAACATACTGAGAGTACCATAACATATTAGCTCAATTCAAACAGTTCAATCCAGCTAATTGTGTTTACTGCAAAGTATACTTTGTTGAGTTCAAATATACTTTGCAGAGATTGTTGCCTCTGTTGCTTCTGAAAATTGTTGCCCCTGTTTTTTTCACCACTATCAACATCTCACTATCCTAGTAAATAGGCTTAGAGTTTCCACCCAGGTTTCACTCACTCTAAAGGAATACAAAAACTAGAGGGGGGAAAAAGCAAGACAAGTATGGTGGCCTGCCGTCAGCAGGTGTTATATAATTTTTGTCATAGTATTGCTCACCTCTCAATCGTGTTCATAAGAATATCAATAAAACAGTCATGTATATTTATTGCAGATGTTTGAGTTTGGAAATGACAAATAAATAATTCATTCACTGTATTTTTTCTAACAGAGCGAATTTCATTGGCACCAGATGTGCACATTTCTAGTCATCTGCCTCTAACAGAGGTTTATTTTAAGTTATACGTATACTGCCTCTGCCAAACAGATACTGCTAAATCGTTCATATTTGGAGGAGACTGAACTAAAGATGCATTAGAGGATAGCTTTAACATTCTCAGATTCATGAAGCATTCTTAACAGAAGCCGCAACACACAACATACTTGTCTGTAACTTTATAGCTAAAAGCTTCTAACTGAAATATATATATTTCTGACTAAAGTATTTGCCTGCAACTTGAGTTCAATCTTCATATATTTTCAAGCATTTGTACCTACAGCTTTTCTTCATAACTGTAAGAATGATTTTTGAAGTAACATGCCTATGACTTTTCAAAAGTGACATGTTTTCAACAACTTTGACTTATTTTTTCTGAATGTGGAATATGGAAGCAATGTAGGTGAATCATGCTAGTAGAAACAGACAGCCCACTATTGGCTGGAATCATTTTCTCTGCTTACTTCACCATGGGTGAAACAATGGTTTAAAGAAAACATACCTTGATACCTATATAAACATTGTTATAATTGAAAAGGCTATCTGACTTCACACTGGAATTAACCCTTTCATGGATAAATGTCAGCTGTGATAGACCACCACAGACTCAAACTACCAAGGGGTGCTATAAAGTTTTATAGTGCTCTGAGGTCATTGTTTGAGTGCCATATATTTGATCTTGACAGCCAAGCCCTGTGTCAGAAATCAATCAGCTACACCAGGCTGTTCTTTAGAATGAAGCAGAGAGGGGATTTTCCCCCCTCTCCTTCTTTCCCTCTCTTTCCATAAAGAGAGGGCCTGAATCACATTGCCATCAATGTCTCTATCCAGTTCTCTAGTTTTAGCACTAATTAGTTGGCTGTAATTATTGGTCACCATTCACCTACATTTGCTATCGGTCTGGACAGTATTTCTTAGTTCACAATTTATTTATTTATTTAACTTATATGCCACCCACACTACCCAAAGGTCTCTGGGCGGCTTACAACAATGAATTGCCTTTCTTTGCTTTTCTGTCACTAGTTCTTGTTACAGGCTCTAGAACTGCTAAGCTAGATTCATAGCTATGCTAAGTCAGGTGGGCTTCCCACTTCCCATCAGGGAATTCCTACAATGATGGTGCTATTTTAAAGCCTCAGATCAACTTAAGGGCCAGCCTACCTGGGACACTCTCAGGTCACAGAATGGACCTCTGGAATTAGTTTGTGCTGAAGCAGCCCTGAAACTCCTCTAAGTCCCCCCACTTCCATGGAGATTATTCCAACATGTGAGCTAGGATGTGGTATGGCTCAGCAAGTGAGACTGCCCAATGACTGCATCCTGCTGCTATGCCATGCTATATCCTGTCAAAAATAACCAGTAGGACAATTTGTAAACCATTCCAGCCTATCATATAGTTATTCTGCCCACCTAGGCTTCCACGTCATGATGATGATACATTTTCAATATGATATTACAAAAACCCAAGAGATAACTGATGTCTCAAAGCACTATATCACACTGAAATAACTGTAAGAATATGTCGGAACACAAGTGAGAGAGTAACCAGAGCTAGCAGTGCAATAAATCATATTAGAGATTCTGACACTGACATAAATAACAAGGAGTACTGCACAGTTGTGATTATGGTGTAAAACATACAACTGTAACACCAAGCAGCCAGTAATACAATAACAAAATTCTCTACACTACAGTGCCTTCTCTGTGACTGTACTAGCTCTCTATCACATAAGATAACAGCAGTGAAAACACAGTCCTCTCAATCTCTGTCTGCCAGATATTGTGCTGTTGCATTTTCTGGAAAAATAACAACGAAAGACATCTGTGTGCACAACTTGTGTCAATATAATGTGCATACCTAGCTAAGTAGACAAGCAGATTGAAACAATTTCACATGGCACTTTGCTTTCAAATGTCATTTAGAAATAATGTTAACACTTGCGAAAAACCAGATGGTTCATAATACCTGAACTATATGAGCACTTCCCCTTCTCCTGGAATTTAAGATCTTCAGATAAAATCCCTGCTCCAGATTCTATCTCATATAGAAACTAGATTAGAAATAGCACTTCTTTTTTTCTTTCTTTTTTGCTGTTGC
The DNA here is from genome assembly GCA_037013535.1 of Intellagama lesueurii. NCBI lineage: Eukaryota > Metazoa > Chordata > Lepidosauria > Squamata > Agamidae > Intellagama > Intellagama lesueurii. The sequence goes on along the minus strand of JBAJHW010000001.1, from coordinate 79,592,785 downwards.
AACCCAATTTTATGGAACTACTTTCCCTGAAAAGCTTGAGCAGCCAGACAACCCACTGCTGACAACCAAAAATGTTTCAGGTTTTAGTTGACCCTTGATAATGAACTACTCTTTTGTCCCCACCACCACCACCACACAGTTTTAACTGCAGTTCAATCTTTTAATGCAGGAATGCCCCTGCTGAATCAGACTAAAAGACTACTCTGTTATCCTAGGGTTCAGTGTCCTGTTTTCCACTGATGCCCAAGACAAGTTCAAAAGCAGGCCAGGAGGACAACGACCCCCCCCCCCCCAGCTTTGAGACATTTGGTCTCTGACTCCAGAAGTAGTAAGGACTAGTTGCCATTGATAATCTCATCTTCCATAATATTAGTCCTATTTAGGTATTCTTGAGGCTGAGTCAAATGAGTTGGAGGAAGGCGTGACTTCCAATCCCATTGTTTTCTTTTTCATCTTCCTTCACAGATGAGTGTCACATTCTGAACAGGAGGGCCTCCTGATTTTCCAGCACTCATAACTGTCAAAGAAGAGCCATCTTCTTCAGGTTGTCTGAAGAATCCATTCAATTTGGTAGTCTTGGTTGGATTCTGTGTTAGTGAATTCCAGTTTTAACCATGTGTTGTGTGAAGATGTACTTTTGTTTGTCCTGACTGGGGATCCCAACATTAAGCTGATACTGAATAGCAAGTGGAAGATTTAGAGAGAATTTGGAGGGAGGGGAATTCTCCTATTTTGCTATCTCTTTACAATGTATAATTTTAAATACTTCTTTTACCTTCTTCCTCCCTCACTCCCCCCCTTTCTATTTATTTAATATCATTTATAGGGCACCTTTATCTCAATGAGAGGACTTTTTTCCCTAAAAGACCCAAACACTATAAGCTTTCCTCACAGGAGAACTGTTCTAGCCCCCCTGATAATTTTAGTTGCTATTTTTGAGGTGTGTGATGCCCAGAGCTCACATGGTATTTGAAATGCAGTTGCTCTATAGATGTGTACAACAGCATTATGATAGCAACCATTTATTTTCAGTTCCTTTTCTAATTATATCCAATTTGGAATTTGTCATTTTCACAGCTGATGTACATTGAGCCAACATTTTTATCCAGGTATTGATCACAACTCCCTAGATCAGTTTTCTTATCAATCAGAGCTAGCTCAGTGTACATGAGAAATTAGGAATGTTTGCCAATGTCCATGACTTTATACTTGCTTACAGTACTGATGTAAATCCTCAGTTCAGAAACATCAATATTTTATTCCTCAACTGCAAGAAGGCAAGATATTTTTGATTGGCTCTTGATTAGTGTTTTCATATTTGTCAAGACAGATTTTTGCACAAACTATACTAACTGCTGCCTCGTTATATGGACTTTTAAAAAAGTGAATACACTGGATGGGTGATCTGCCCTTCTGTGCTTGATGTGCATGTGTGATTAGTTCAACAAAGGGAAAAGACATCAGGGTTTGTTTGTTTTTGCACACATGTTTTGCACCAAATGCTGAAACCTCCACCCAAACATTGTCTTAATCTTGTGCTACACAGAATATATTTTATAGAGCTCAGTGAGCTCTTGAGAATATCTTGACATGTAAAGTAAGCTTCATCAAGAACAAAAAAATATTGTGAGGTTTCTTCACATCCTTATTCTTATACTGAACCCCATTTGCCATTATATGTCTAATTCCCCAATCTGATAAGTTTCTCTCAGAAATGTTATTCTCATTTGTTTTAACTACCCTTCACCAAGGGTAGCTAACTGATACCCCAGGTATTTAGGATTACACTTCCCATAAGTCACAACCAAATACATTTTTTAAGGACCCATATATTGCTGCAAACAATCTTTGCTGTGACACAGATTATTTGCGGGCAGTATGGTCTTGAATGGGCAATTAAGAGCCACTGATTTTACAAAGAACTTGCTAATCATTAATTGATATGGAGCAATCCTGCTGCCCGCATGTTTGGTGTCCTCTTTTTGGTGGGGTTCCTATGGAAATTGTCATCACCAGTGTCTGAATTTTGAAATTGTCCACTAATCCCCCACTTAAGAACAAGGTTGTACTGCTGGCCACAGAAGCCTTTTACTGCCTTAAAGTACCCTACACTTGATGAAAACTTATGCCATATAAAACTTGTTAATCTTTTAGGTACCATTAAGACTCCTTGTTTTTTGCTGCAACAGACTAATATGACTAGACAAACACACACACACAAACACAATTTATCCAATTTATACTAGCAATGTCCTTTGCTAGAAATCTCAGGCATGGCCATTGCCATTCATACATATTACTTATTGTAATATACTTTCTTTTTGAATACAATCTAAGAACACAGGCTAATCTGGAATATGGCTGACAAGGTCCAGTCTGCTAGTCTAATGGCAGCAACCCAGAACATATTGAAAATGTGAAAAAGTTAAGACTGTGCTAGATGGGTGAAAAGTGTTATTCCCTTGGCCGCAATTCCTTCCAGCTGGTCATGAATGAATGAGTGCATGGTTTTCCTCAGGATTCACACTAAAACAGAATTTTATAAGCAACACCTCTGAAAAGGATGTCTATCTGGGTGACCTTTGAAATTCTTGTCAGAAATCCACTTTCTTACTGGAATTTCTGTTCTGAAGCAATATATAAATGTAAAAGCTTCTAACAGGGGTGCTGTCCTATGGAAATAAACTTCGTAAGAAGCAACACTGTACTAAATTCTATCCTGTGGAGCAAACCCCTGAATGAAATACACCTGGAGCTGGAGACACAGAAAGGCACAAAAAAAAAAAGTCCTGGATTTATCAGGAGAACCCTTGCATTGGATAGATGGTAGGAAAAATAGTGAAACAACCAGTGCGAACCAAGTACTTTTAGAAGAACAAATATGCCATCTGGATAAACTCTTAATTTGTTTTTGTAAAACTTTAAGAATGTTTACTTTAAAACATATATGTAGAATGAAAAATCCTTAAAAACATTTATTCTTGATATAGACTTGTGTGCTTGACAGACTTATAACAGTTCCATAACATATTCTTATCAGACACAGGAACAGACAAGTTATCAGACTAGCAGTACAAGCAGACTAATAGACAACACAGACTACACAGACTACTTCTAATGGACTAATAACTGTCACTTCTTTTTCTATCCACCTGACAGTTAACCCACTTAACAACCGTTGGCTAACACCAGACAGAATTTGATTGGTTACATAAGTTCCAATATGTAAATTACACAACTCAAATATTCTTCTATACACATCCATATATGCTGAGTTGCACACATATATTCCAACACAAACTAATTTTCAGGTATTGATCCATTATTATTTTAAGTGTTTACAAATTTGTCTCCAACTCAGTACAAACCGCTGGTTAGAATTGTTAAAAGTCTCTGATCTCAAAATACCTTAAGAATTGTTTCCTTACGTAGGAGTCTGTCTTTACTTCTAAACCTTTTCTCTAGTGATTTTTTTACTATTATCAGAGCACAGTAACAGGCAGAAGAGCTTTGCAGCTTTAGTAAGCAGAAGATGGAATGGCCCTTCCCAAATGGCTCATCTAGCCCCTTCACTGCTTTCTACTATTTAGATGAGCAGTGGGAATGGTTTTATTCCAGCAGCCATTTTCAGGAGCAGAGATCTTTTTAAGTGAACTTCATTTGTATTCTCGCAGCCAATTATATTGATCTTAAACATTTTAAATTTGTTTTTATTATCACTATTATTGATTTCTAGATTAATGGCAGTCAGTTGTGTCAAAAACAAAGAACCCCGTACTAACTTAAAGACTAACAGAACAGCTTATGGCATAGTAAAGTTGTTAGCATTTATGGTGCCACAAGACTCGAGGTTATTACCTATCATTATTGCAGTCCTACAGGCCAATTGGCTTATAGTCTGTACAGAAAGGTGAGGTAGAAATTTTGGTGTAACCAATGAAATGGCTAAGTAGGATTACAGTAGTACATGTATTGTTCATATTGTTAATAGGAAAAATAAGTTGTGGCAAACAGAATCATTTAGAAGTGTTGTGATAATGTTTCCCAGAGTTCAGTAGAACTGCTTTTCCAATAAAGCACTGTAAATGGATTCAGAATAAGGACTTACCATTCACCAATGAATGAAATGCTGCTACCTCTGGGGTGAGATTGTTTCTATCATTCTATGCCAGCAGCAGTGTACGACACTTTAAGAGGGAAAGTGAATACTGAAATTGTAAGGGAGGGTAGACAAAGTAATTACCAAGGCTGGAATTGGATTTAAGTTCCATTGGATCTTTAATGACCACCAGTGTTCAGGGCCTCCATTTTATGTCTCTTTCAAAAGATGGATGAGTATCATTCCCGAAGTGCACAAAGACCAGGCTGGCAGCATATGGAGAAGGGCTCTTCAGAAAGATCAAATAAGAAAAGGAATTTCACTCTTTCACATGAAGACACCCCCCCCATTTATGTTATACATTGAGATGTCTGATCCATTTAATAGATATTTCATGCAGAAAAGAATAATTCAGATGTTACAATTCTTAAAGAGTAGAGAACTCTAGATATTTGACTGCTCAAGTTACTAAATTAGATACTCCATTTTCAAAAGAAGAAATGATTGCTATACTTAGAGAGCTCTCTGTTCTAGTGAAGATCAAGGCCTAGAAAGATTTTGCATCACCATGAAAAAATCTCAAAAATACCTTTGATGCTCAGTTCCTGATGATAAGGAAGTTTGTTATATTCTAGTTATATCAAACGAGATGTGAGCTGGCTGGCAAGATTAAGAACCAGTCCAATTTCTTTTGTATTATTATATCAGAAAAATGGCAAGTTAATATTTCAAATTTAGTAGAAAGAAATTACTGGATTTCAGCAGGCTTTGATTCTGTCTAATGCATAGAGGTGCAAATAAGGATTTGTACTGATTCCCAAATGGAAGCACAATAATCTTATTGATCTTTTATGTTAACAGCCATCCAACACTTGTCTTCATTAAACCATTATAATGTGCATATGGAATAATGTGGATGTATACAGATATTTCTCCAGGATGATGCTTATGTTATACTCTGAAGATCCCTTTCCCTTTTCTAACACAAAGGTTTTGAATAAGTGGCAAAGTTCTGATGTGCTCCACATTCAGATTTTTTTTTGTACAGAAATGCAAAGTTTAACATGGGATATGTTTTGCCCTCTTTTGGCCTAACTGTATGAAGCTGAAAGATCTGAACTGCTTATCATTCTAAATAAAACTGAAGCTTTTTAAAACTAGATAGTGTTAAATAGAAAACCAGTACAGGTCTGACCAGACAGACAGACAGACAGACAGACAGACAGACAGACAGACAGACAGACAGACAGACAGAAAGAAAGAAAGAAAGAAAGAAAGAAAGAAAGAAAGAAAGAAAGAAAGAAAGAAAGAAAGAAAGAAAGAAAGAAAAACCTCCACGCTGACATGGATTCATACCCTGGTGGGGACTATTTGCATGCCTCTCCTGATATTAAACAGATAGATGGGGGTACCAATGGGCGCTTCCCACAAAGCTGTGCTCGGGGTGGATTTTGGGGGCAATTATAAGGTCAATCTTGGCTACTGTACCATGAGGCTTTCTGTATATGTGTAGCAATTCACCCCACCATGTGATTGCAGCTTATGATGCCAGCAATGCCAGTGTTAGGAGAGTGATATGATAGTGGACATCTGGCACTAATGACCAGCCCTTCTTCCACTCCTTGCCTGGCAGCAGGGCAGTTGTTTCGACCCCCAGCTGCTTTGTTGGGAGTTCAGTGTGCATGGGTGTTGTAACCAAAAGCCAAAAGCCTTGTAGGTTTTTGCATGATTGCTCCATTTGCGGGGGAACACCACCCCTTCATGGCCTGCCCCAGAGGTCGATTTGTTGAGTGGAGGTAAGGAGCCAGGAGGAACAAAGAAGCTTCCCAGGGGAGGCCAGCAGCTTCCAAAAGTGCCGCAGCCCAATTAAAGTGGATGTTCTGAACCAGTGCTTGTGGGTATATCCTTGTTGCAAGGATGCCAGTTATCTTTTAGAAGGTTTTATGTTTGGTTTCCAAATCCCAGTTTTAGGAGAAAGGGTTGCATTTCACACTAGCAATTTGCGGTCCATATTGGGCATGGAGGACAATGGAGCAAATAGTCCCCACAGGGATATAACATGGAGGACATGTGAGAAAAATAATTGCCTAGGAGGTTAGGGAAGGCAGAGTTTGGGGCCCTTTTCATACCCTGCTCTTGCCTTCTTGAGAGTGTTATCTTTGGGGGTGGTACCCAAGAAGTCACCAGGTGAATACTGTCTTATACATCATTTATTGTTCCCTGAAAGGAATTCGGTAAAAGATGCCATCCCAAGGGAGCTGTGTAGCATTTGCTACACTTCCTTTAATGAGGCTGTACACATGGTTCGGTCATGCGGTAGAGGGGCTGAGCTGGTGAAGTGTGACATCAAGTCTGCATTTCAACTGCTTCTGGTACATTCGGATGACTTTAATATGCTAGGTTTTGCTTTTGAAGGCCACTGTTATGTGGACTGAGCATTGCCCATGGAGTGTTCTGTCTCTTGCACTGCTTTTGAGAAATTTAGCTCCTTTTTGGAATGGGTGCTGAAGTGAAAGAGGGTTGACCCATGTAGTGCACTATCTGGATGATTTTCTATTGGCAGGGAAGATAGGTTCTGGAGAATGCCAGCTACTGCTGCATGCATTTCAGGACCTGGCAAGGGAGCCGGGAGTTCCCTTGGCCAAGGAGAAAACAGAGGGATCATCATCTAGGCTTGTATTTATAGGAGACAAATTAGATTCAGTGGAACAGAAATGCCAGCTGCCTCAGGCAAAACTGGCTGACTTGAAGAGCAGAATCCAGGATCTTTTGGGATGACTCAAGGTTACATTGTGGACATTACAGAAAATCATAGGTCATCTCAATTTTGTGTGTAGAGTTATAGCCCCTGGTAGAATCTTTCTTAAGTGGTTATGTGACGCTATGAGAGGGCTTAATAAGCCCCATCATCATGTTAGGATCATGGCAGAAAGGAGGGAAGACCTGCTGATGTGGCAGACATTTCTGAATGAGTTCAATGGTGTATCCACTGAGATCTGTATGGGAGCAGACCTCCAAGAGAACACAGATTCTGCTGGTTCCTTCTGCTGGTTTCTGGTTTGAGATTTATTTTATGGGGCACTGGTGTGCTGGGCAATGGCCTCCAGAATGGCATCAGTTATGAGTTACCAGAGATGTTACATTCCTTGAACTCTTTCCCATTCTGGGGGTTCTGTGGCTATGGGTGGAACAATGGGCCAATGCAGATATGCTATTTTGGTGCAACAATTTGGCAGTAGTAGACATAATCAATTCCTTGACATCTAAACCCCCAAAGGTCATGCATGGATTTTCATGGTTTATTGTCTGCATTTTAACATTGTCTTCTTTGCTCGTTTTATTCCTGGTGTCGATAATACCATAGCTGATGCTCTTTCCCATCAACAGATTGTGAGGTTTAGAACATTGGCTCCTGAGGCTCTGCACTTGGCCCAAGTCCTGCTCGAAGAAGTATGGCTCCTTAGAAGGATGAAGTGTCTTTAGCTCTCAGCACATATCATAGTTATGCAACGGTGAGTTTAGGATGTCAGGAATTTAGGTTCAAGGAGGATTTGTCACTGGTTTGGCCCATACCTGTAGACCACCTGTTAGAGTATTGTGTGGCCTTGCATGGTAGGGGTCTTTCTCCCCGATCCATTCAAGGGCTCATACCTGCCCTGGCCTTCCATGCGAAGGCCAGTGGCTGGATAGACACCACCAATGTCTTTAGAATTCATAAGGCTATTAAGGATTGATCCAGGGAGACGGCAACAAGTCCCAATTCCAGGTCCCCATTTTCACCACAAATTCTGAGGCGGTTGGCCGGGTCATGGTCAACTGTTTGCAGGGACGGTTATGAGGCATCACTTTTTCATGCGGCTGCACTGGTCACTTTCTTTGGGCCCTGCGGGGGAGTGAGCTGATGGTGTCATCTCAGGCTGACAGATCTGCAAGGATCCTCCTGTTCACTGATTTCGCTTTGACCAATGTTGCCACTACATTGCGTTTGCATTGGTCTAAAACAGACCAATTGGGCAAGAGCCGTCACATCAGACTGAGTCAATGTTCTATAGATGAGCTATGTCCAGTCAAAGCATTGAGGAATTATTTGTGTGTTAGGAGTTCGGGTGCTGGCCCTTTGTTTGTACATGAGGATGGAGGGCCCCTGACTAGGTTTCAATTTTGGAAAGTAACTACCAGTGCCCTGAGGCGGGCAGGCATTGTTGGCTGGTGCATTGGAACACATTCGTTCCACATAGGGGCAGCTTCAACTGCTGCTGCCCTGGGTTATGTGCCTAAGGACATTCAGAGAGTGTGGTGGTGCTCTTCCTCATGATTTCGGATGTATACCTGTCCTTTGCTGTAGTCAATGCACTTTCTTGTGGCTGTTTTTTCTTTCTTTGTTTCAGGTTCATGGTTGCCTGGACCAAGGTTCAAAATCCAGATGGTTGGACACAGTTATGTTTATTGGGCCTCTTGATATGCTGCCACATCCGCATGGGGAATCAACCTGGGCTTAGGAGCCCGGGTCTCTCTGGAGTGGAAAGGACAGAGGGGCATATTATGGGAGGGATTGCTTGCACTTATTTTTCAAGGCATGACAGCTGCTCCTCTGGATATTTTGTTGGTACATCTAGGAGGGAATGATGTAGAGCAGGGGTCTCAAACATGCGGCCCGCGGGCCATTTGTGGCCCGCCAGATGATAGTTTGTGGCCCCCGCCTTGCCTGCCCCCCCTGAAGCGCTCACACGTCCTCTGCTGTCAAGAGTAAAAAAAAAGCCTCGCCTCGCTCGCCGGCTCTCTCCCAAGACAGTGCCTCTTGCACCCTCCATCCGGAACTGCAGCCTGCCAGCCAGACCGCCTGTCTGCCGGCTGGCAGGCTGCAGTTCCGGATGGAGGGTGCAAGAGGCGCTGTCTTGGGGGAGAGCCAGCGAGCAAGGCGCGCTGCTGGCCCTTTTCCCCGAGTGCCCGAGCCAAGCTGCCAACAGCAGCTGCTGCCGCCTCTTCCAGGGAAGCGGCTCTCTGGCTCTCTTTCTCTCTCGGCACCCCCAGCACCAGCCTGGCCAGCGGCCGTCTCAGCGCCTGGCGGTGCTTCCTCCTCCTCCTCTTCGTCGTGCTTCAGCCGCCTCGGCTCTGGAGGCTGCCTGGGCTCGCCTCGCAAAGTTTGCTCCTCTGTCGTGGTGGGGGTAGCTGCTGCTGCTGAGTGCGCCTTTTTTTGAGGGGGGCCCTCAGAGGAAGGTTGCCGGACCTCCGTGTGTGTGTGTGTGTTTGTGTGCGTGCGCGTGCACCTGTGGGGGGCCCCCGCCCCATTCTGTTTAATTTCGCGGGTACCAGTGGGGGCTTTTCTCCTTTGGCAAGGCGAATTCTGTGAGGGTTTTTTTAAAATTTTATGTCGTGCCCTCCTCCCCCCGGCTAGGCGGTTGCCGGCACTCCCTCCCTTCTCCGCTTCTTCGTCCTGCTGCTGGTGGTGGTGGTGGTGGTGAAGAAGGAGCCGGAGGGGGTCGTGGCCGGGCGACGAGGGCTCACGTGCCCCCTCCTCCTCCTTGGAGCCCCAGCCAGGCTAAGGAAACTCCTGGGCGGCTTCCTTGGGCTCTTGCTCCGCTTAGCGGAAAATCTGATGCGGCCCAGCCTCACCCAGACTCTGCCTCCAGCGGCCCCCAGGTAAATTGAGTTTGAGACCCCTGATGTAGAGGGAAGGGCCAGCAAGTGTTTGATATTGCAAATGTTGCATGATTTGCAGAGTTTGAAAGAGAAGTGGCCAGTGGTTTGGATTTTGTGGTTGGCACTCATTCCGAGGGCAGTCTGGAGGGCTAACTGTGACCCCAGGCTCATAGATCTTGCTAGATAGGATGTTAATTGGGAGTTACATAAGGCATTGCCACAGGCCCTGGGAACCATTGTGGAGCACCCTGATATTCAATTGAGCATTCAGAGCTTTATTGGGAGAATGGTGTCCATCTGTCCTTAGCAAGATTGAATATCTTTTTGAAAGACCTGTAGTGGGGCCTGTAGGCTGAAATTTCCAGCCTGGTAGGGGCTGAGGGCATATGATTAGCCCTCACTTTGGCGAGTATTGTGAAACAGGAGGTAAGTTTCTGTGAGCTCCCAAGAAGCACACAGGGTACTATTGCACCCAGCATCAAGGCAACCAGGATCGAGAATTTTGCGTGCCAGAATGAGAGGTGCATGAGGGATGGCACTATCTGTTGCCTGTCTAGGTTCGAGAGGATTGGACATATGGTGAATGGGCATTGTGGCATCTGCCCAGGTCATGAATATTAATGTGCTATCTGCATGTACCAATGAGAGTGTTGGAGAGGCGGAGTCATGAGATATAAGAGTCTCAGCGTGAGGAGGAGATGAGAGGATGGTGAATTTGGATTTTTGGGGGAGACAGATTGTTAAGCAAGGACTGATGTGTAGTGAACCGATGAAGACCATTAAGGATTGTTTAGTTCAGAACAAACGATTTTGGCTTAACCTTTATTCTTTGTTACAATAAACTATTTCTGCTTTATATAAAATGACACGTTGTCTGGACCTCTGTCATTATCATTGAAAGTTATTGTGAACAACTGGTGGCAGCTGAACAGCTCGCAGCGTGAGCCTTTGTTTGGTGAAACAATCAAGGGCTGCGCGGGGAAAGTGACAGGCGTGTCCCCCCCTTTGACCACGGGCTTGGTACTCATCCATTTGGGATCAGGGAGGGGGTTAGAGGTACACCTAGAGCCTGTCCCAGCTATCCACACTTCATCCAGGCCCCTCTGCAGGATGAGGGTGGTTGGAGGTTAAAATCAATAAAGTGTAGCCCTAGTTAAATCCAACAATCCTGTGGGTGGGTGCGTGGAAGGAAGGAAGGAAGGAAGGAAGGAAGGAAGGAAGGAAGGAAGGAAGGAAGGAAGGAAGGAAGGAAGGAAGGAAGGAAGGAAGGAAGAAAACATAAATGATAATATTACCAGCCATTTTTAAAGCTGAACAGCAACAAAAATGCAAAGTGGCTGATTTCTACAATCTTTTATCTTTCAAATAACACCACTTTTAAGTGTGTGTGTGTGTGTGTGTGTGTGTGTTTTCTACAGAGTTTTGTTCTTTTGCTACAGTAAAACAGAAAAAGAGTGCAAAAAATTTTGGGAGCATACATCTGGCTGCTCCCACTTAGTCCAAGAGAGACTAACTTGAAGGGTTTTATAAACTTACGCTGATGTCACAAAACCACAAAACTAAATCTAATTGACTAGAAAGTGCAGTGACATTTTCACTTTTCTGACTTAATCCCTGATTGGCTGGGACTGGATTATTATGAAACAGAAAGAAGCAGGCCCTAATATAGGGCCTAGAAATGCTGGTATTTCTGTAAGAAGAACCATACATGGCCCCGTCAAGAATATCAGAAGGAACTAGATATTTCAGATGGGGGAAAAAAATCTAGATGTTTCAGACTAAAATTACCTCACAGTGCCCTTCTCCTACACTTTTTACAAGCTCCCTTCAGCTGCTGTACAGAAAGGCAGACCTATAGTGGTCTTGTAATGTTTCATTAAATCAGAACTAAATTGCAAAGGCCACCATCAGTGGTAAATTCTTTTTAACAGCATCCTGCATTATGCATTTGTACAATTGACTTAAAACTCCAATATCATCTACACTTTGCATCCTGCACATGGCACCAACATAAATCCTGAGTATTCAACAACCACTAAATTCCCATTGAGTCTAATAGCATCACTTCTGTGTGGGTGACTGATGAATTATGGAACATTTATACTAGAAAATAAAGCCACTTGCTCTTTGGTGATCATTTTTAACTGCTGCAAGCTTATCTCACATTCTTCTGGATGCTAAAACAGATTTAGGTCATTACAAGTGGAGCCAATAGAAAGTCTTCCATTCTTCCACATAATGTATAAAGGATTGTCTTGTGTCATTGGAAAGGACAGTTTTCAGTGCTGTGCAGTAGACAGATATCACTGGAAATAAATAGTTTCACTACAGACATTCATACATTCATGATACATTTCTGTAGAACAACAGATGATTAGGAACACTCTAGCTGTGATTTAGTGTAGTGGTGAACACCATTTTCTTTCATTTCAATTAAGGATACCACATCTGGACAGGAAGAGTATGCTAGTGTATGTAAGACATCTACATCAATATTTAACAGGAAGAGATTTCACCCAAGATGCACTGTAAAAACAACTGAAACTGAAGATAACAATGTGCCTCATCCATGTCTAACTTATTTGATCATCCCAGCCAAAAACAGTAATTCAAATAATTGAAACAATAAATGAGGAAGGGCTTCTGTTAGAAAGGTTTGTTGCAAAGCAAACTCCTACTTGTTCCTTGGAATGGCCCCAGAGAAATTGAACAGAGTGAAATTTGAATAATTTGAATCCTTATACAATTAACAGTCTGCTGGGGAGATATCATAGAGGCAAAATGGGTATCCATAATTAAATATGAAAGTGAGTTTTCTTGATTACAGGCCTCAGTTCTAATACTGCATCATGTAACAGCCTTTCAAATGATATAGTTCCTATTCAGTTGCAACCATATGTCAATGCAAAGAGGCCCTTATTATCATATTTCAATATCATCACACAAAGAAAGTAGGATAAGTCATTAAAATTGTTCCCTAATTCATCCCTTCCAATATAAAAATACTTGATTTTAAGTAAATAATCTAAGTCAGGAGATTCTCCTGCTATGATAAGCATGTAATTTTTAGGAAAAATATTCAATTTTCTGTAAAGAGATACTGCTACTATTGCTATTGTTTGCACAGAAATTTCTACATTTCCATGCTCTATTACAGCTGCATGATAGGGCACCTACTTTATTGTGCAGCAGAGCAAACCAACATTCTATAAGGCAATTCTCAAAATGGGGGCAGCCCTAACAACAACAACAACAAAACCTTTGAAAACGGACTTCAGATCAGCACAAAATTTGGCACAATGGTAGCAAACAGTCTGCTCTTGCCCTGTGTCAAATTTGGAGAAATTTGGTTAAAAGGTTTCAAATTAAGGTATTTTAAAAAGTAACTGTTTCCCCTCATCAGAAATAAGTGAACTTGAATGTCCCCAGATTTAAAATAGCTCATATAAATTGAAAAGACCAATTTTGCTTATCTTGAAAAAGAATGACTGGAACCCTCCCTGTTCTTTTTTTATTTGGAAAGAATCCAGGCTGAAATATTGATCCTCAAAAGAGGCCTTTCAATGATATAAAGAGTGACTTTGCCATAAACTGAGCATATGTAGTATAGAATTCTCAGACAGATGATACAATATACAGTCATAGCCATAAATATTGGCATTGTTGCAATTCTGTCAGAAAATGCAACCCTTCTCTCAGAAAATTGTTGCAGTTGCAAATGTTTTGGTACTCTCTTGTTCATTTCTTTGGTTTGCGTTAGAACAACACAAAAAAACAGAGAAGAAAAGTCAAATCTGATCCAATCCCACACAGAAACCCAAAAATGCACTGGTCAAAATTATTGGCACCCTGTCTAAATTGTAAGAAATAATTGCTTTTCAAGCATGTGATGCTCCTTTAATTTGTATTTAGACACACCTGTCGCAAGTAAGAGGTGTGGGCAATATAGTAATCATACTTGCAACCAGTTAAGATGGAGAAAAGTTGACTCAACCTTTGTATTGTGTGTGACACTGAGCATGGAGAAAAGAATGAAGTGTAAAGAGTTGTCTGTGGATTTGAGAGAAAAAATTGTGGAAAAACATCGACAATCTCAAGGCTACAAGTCCATCTCCAGAGATCTTAATGCTCCTGTGTCCAGTGTGCGCAATATCATCAAGAGGTTTACAGCAACCCACAGCACTGCAGCTAACCTCCCTGGACATGGACGGAAGAACAAAATTACTGAAAAATTACAACGAAGGGTGTTTGAATGGTGGATACAGAACACAGATTAACTTCCCAACAAATTCAAGCTGATCTGCAGACACAGGGTACAACAGTGTCAGGTCGCACTATCCGTCGCCATCTGAATGAAAAAGGACGCTATGGCAGGAGACCCAGGAGGACACCACTGCTGACACAAAATTCCAGTAGAGAGGTGTAAGAAACTCATTCATGGTTACAGGAAGCGATTGATTTCAGTTATTTTTTCCAAAGGGGGTGCTACCAAATATTAAGTTAAGGGTGCCAATAATTTTGGCCAGTGCATTTTTGCGTTTCTGTATCAGATTGTATCAGATTGTATCAGATTTGACTTTTCTTCTCCGTTTTTTTGTGTTGTTTCAATGCAAACCAAAGAAATGAACATGTGAGTACCAAAACATTTGCAACTGCAACAATTTCCTAAGAGAAAGCTTGCATTTTCTGACAGAATTGCAAGGGTGCCACTGTTTTTGCCCATGACTGTATACAATGTATTGCATGGGCAAGGGAGAATGACAGGACAACAAAAGTTCACAGCTACTATGGAAGGAATAAAAAAAAGTGTTTACTTTAAAGAAATTAATGGAGAGACAGTCCTAAAGAAAGGGAGACATTTTGCATGTTGTATCCAGGGGATTAGCATACATATTCGTAAGGCATGTTCAAAGTACTTCTCCATTACAAAAGCACAGAGCAGTCATATTTGTCCCAGCCCTGAGTGGTTTCAGTAAACATTTTCTCAGGATTTCTGAGATGAGGCTCCTGACACAAGTTTTCAAATGGGAAATCAGCTCTAGATCTGGGCAATGTGAACTTTTTAATCTGGCAATCAGGTCAAGGAGTCAGTCTGCTGGGTTCCAGAGTGCTAGGGAGCATATTTGGGTCATCATCTAAAATGAGACACTTCTTAGAGGGATAATGATGTTGCATCTCTCTGAGCCTCTTTACAGCCCTTGATGTGCTGACAGAGGAATATTGCCTAAATCTTACTGTTGGTAATATTAGGGTTATTGCTTGGTTATTTTCATCCTCTTGTCAGGCCTGGTTCAGAACAATGAAATTATTCGTTTTGATTTTATTTTTAATATTTCTTTGCAACTTTTGGGTACTTTCTGTGTTGTTTGCACTCAGTTTGATATGCTGGCTCTGGGAATAGGTTTATTAAGGAACTGGGTGTTTGTTCTGTCTCTCTGTCTGTCTGGCCTCTGCTTAATGATTGGTGTCAAAATGCTTGTTGCAAATATTTATCATGTCGTTCAATAGACTGTGACCATTTACACTGCATCTATCAAACGGATTCTCAAATTACTATTTCCAAAATGTTTTTGCTTTTATAGTACTGAATTCCTTTAACTATGTTATTTTTAGATGGATTTGTTATCTCATTCTCATTAAAATCTTATTAGAAAAATCTAATTATTATTGATGATGTTCTTGCCATTTCAGTTTTGTTAATGCTGCTTTTCATTGCAAAACTAGTGTTGGAATTGTCTATCTTTGGTATGTGTTGTTGTCTCAATTTCTCTTCACTGACCATTTTGAGAATCAGAGAACAGTTTTAGGGAAAGACAATATAACTATAATCCTGGGGCCATATCCAATAGTGCATTTGTGCTAGTAAAAGCTGCTTCCACCAGTGGAAGCAGGAGAGGCAGTTAGTGCTGACCCCTCTGCACACACAACCTTCTGAAAACCCACTCTGGAGAGATGTAAACCCTCTGAAACACATTCTGGGTGAGAGGAGAGGTCTCAGTGCTACAGCTGGTGATTGGCTGAACTTAGTTCCTGATTATGTTAATAAAGCATTTTAGCCCTCCTCTACTACACCTGGAGAAGCTCCATCACTGTAGACCATATGACTCACCGTTTTACTACTGCTTATTTCCACCTTTGTGCATAGTTCTCCAAATCCACACAATATATTTTGTTTCCCACTGTATCTGATTCTGACTAGCATACATGAGAATGTATGTGTATAGGCACCTGTGTTTTTCCTCTGTTGTTTGCACAATAGCTGGTCTATTGGTCCATTGATATTACACACCCATCCATAGACCTGCAGTGCGTTTCTGCCTGACAGCCAGGATAAAGGCAGAACCCAGGTATCTGTGGTATTATGCACACCTGTGAAACTACAATATACACATCGGAAACAAAATCTGGCAGAGTAGTTTGTTGTTATCCATGAGGATAACTTGCCTACATATCAGGTTTCTTGACAGGGACAATCACAATAATTGATAATTAATGATTAACAATTAACAATTAACATTTAATGATGAATAATTAATAATTAATTATTAACAATTAATAATATTAATATGAAGAAGAAGACGAAGAACTATCCTCTTGCAGAGCTCTACCAGTATAACAGGAACAACATAAACAGCAGCAGCAGATTGCCTCTAATTAAATTTTGTGATGCATTCAACTTTATCTCATTGAGCGCAAGTCACATGTATTCCAAAATTTAAAAAGAAACTGTTTAATTAGCAACAATCTGCTGCTGGTGATAATGTCACTCCTGCTGCATTGGTGGAGCTCTGCAAGAAGATACTGGACATCACTGCTACTACTACTACTGCTGCTACTACTACTATTATTACTACTACTACAAACAACAACAACAACAGGAACATCACAATAATGTGCATATTGATATAAATAGTATGAAAAAATGAGTGACAGTCATCTGCAAGATGAAACAGAACACTGAGAATTATTTGGAATTTTACCTTTCTCACAATTACTTCCGGTGAATCCAGAAGGACAGGCACACTTATTAGGAGCTACACATGTTCCACCATATCTGCATCCTTCTTCGCAAAAAGCTGTAAAGAGGGTGGGGGAGAAACACCATTTATTTCATATATGCACTTTGTATTTCTATATAATTATGAAACAATAAAGATAAACAAATCCCATATGACAGAATGTTAGAAGTACAATGTATTCAAAGCCAGAGTTGTGGACAACTGCTGTAGGAGGAAACTGACAATCTCAAGACCATTTGAGGACAAAACATTAATGACTGTTTGGCATGCTCATTAAAGAAACAGCACAGAACATTCTGGAGCTAAGCCTTTTTAGAGTAAATGCAAAGAGCCATTTGGAACTGGGTGCAATTAATAACCTTCAGAGGACGTAACAAAGAGCAGTAAACTTGCTGAATGAATTGTGCTAACTTGTATGCTTCATTGTGGTGATTTAAAAAGTAGGTTCCATCGTAATACAGATGTTCTGAGTAGTAGTACATTAGTAGAAATGTTCAAGGGAATTACACAGTCATGGGCCATGATCCAGAGAACTGTGAAATGAACTTCACAGAGGGTTCTGATTTCCAAAAACTACTTGCAGTGTAGCTGTCAAAGGTCTACTAAAAATCCCAACACAGGGCTGAGATTTCTTTAATCTATGATCAGCTGGGGGCTCAGGACACAGATTGGAAGAGCAGCAGATTGAACTGAGCCAGTAGAAGAAACCACACTATGTCTTCACACCCACTTAACTGCTAGATGGTTGGTCAGCCACTGACACTGTCCATCAGCCCACTGTGGAGAAGCACTGCTGCCTTTGCTGGAAAAAAAAGTAGCTGAAAGAGCACCTTCAGAGATTTCTGGATCAATTGACTCATGCTAGATAATGGCTCTGAGTGAGGGATTATGCACAAGGTTGCAGTAAACATTTATATTTCTCTTGACCATGTAGCACTCTGAGCAGCTTCACAAAGTCATCCACAAAACTGGCAGCAGCATCCATGGGGGCCAGTTTGTGATGGTGCTAAATGCTACTTAAAGTCGGCTTAAAGTTTAATAACCCAATGTCATATTTTAAAGCTGCCACATCCAAAGTCATAGTAGTTATGATGTTGTCCAGACTCCAATCGGGAGTGTGAGATGGAGGAGGAGGAGGAGGAAGAAGAAGAAGAAGGAGAAGGAGAAGGAGAAGAGTCATACTGGTTGCATAAGCTTGCTTACAATGTCTTGCTTTGAAACAATGCCTCTTTCTTGTGCCCTTGCTTTACAGGGCGTGAAAATCTGTTCTACTGCAATTAATGCAGTCATCAAAACTATTTTTCAATGCCTAGTGGGCAGGAGAAGGCAGCTTCCCCAGCCTTTTTCAAGAGATAAAGTATCTTGTACAGTATACAAGCTTCAAAGACTACTCAAGGTATGATTCCTGATACAGAATAGGTAAAGGTAAAGGTTCCCTTGACATTTAGTCCAGTCATGCCCGACTCTAGGGCGCGGTGCTCATCCCCGTCTCCAAGCCGTAGAGCCAGCGTTTGTCCATAGACAGTTTCCGTGGTCATGTGGCCAGCGCGACTAGACACGGAACGCCGTTACCTTCCCACCATGGTGGTACCTATTTATCTACTTGCATTTACATGCTTTCGAACTGCTAGGTTAGCAGGAGTGATACAGAATACAATAATATAAATTTCACCATATCTTTGGCCTTCTATATAAAATGTTTTTTAAACACTCTCTGTATTAAATTATATACTTTAGAAAGTTTAAATCATTAAAAAAATCATAGTTTAACAACATTAGAGGGCTATGGAGGAGAAAGGAGATAACACAATATGAGGAAAAGTTGAAGCAGTTAACATTTTGCTAAGTAGGTTAATTTTTAATGCATCTGAATACATTGGAAATACATTACTTGTGTAAGTGGGGCAAGGCATTTAATCATAATTCAAATGTTCTCTGTTTAGCTTGGTTGACACTTTTCTGCGGCTAGATTCAACACAGCTATGGTAACATTTGAAGAAGGAAACTGCATGGAAAGAGTAGATGGTGAAGTTGATACACAAGGAAGCCTAAAAGAATTTAATTGTTCTAAGGTTACTAGAACAGCATGGAATCCAACTATGAAGATGTGGCATCAACAGTGAAAACATATGAACATCCTGAAGGCCTTAATCACATGTCCAGCTTCCTTCCTTATAAAGGAAGTAAGGATTTGTATGCAGAACTAGGGCTCCCACCAGATGTCACTGGAAGTTTTGTCAATGACTTTGGTAATGCTATTCAGAGTGCATAAGGAATATAAATCAAGTTCTGTGCACTGCAGTTCTCAAGGCACCTAGTGGGCTACAAAAGAGAAACCATGATGAATATTTAAAAAGTAGCTTCTGTATCAGAGTTAACAGCACAGCTACCAAGCTTTCTTGCAAGCTGTAGTCACAAATGAATTACTGTTGGGGGAAGGGGGATGAAGGACACGAGAAGAGGTTTTTAAGGTCATGAAACTATGAGTGCTTAAGATTTACTGTGCAACATTCCAAACAATCAAAATAAAGCAGATAAAATATTAGGTTTTAGGGATGGGACTTTCAGGTTAACCCAAATGGGGGAAAACACACACACACAAAGTTTCTTAGTTCAGTAATTGTGTAATTTTATTTATTTCCAAATAACAATTCCTGAAATATGAATGCTTCATTCAAATGAAGGAGACAGTCATGAAAGCTTCAGATTCATTCATGTTTCTCTCTTTCATTCTCTCTTTCATTCTCTCCTTCATCTCTTGTATGTCAAATTGCCCAGGAGTACTGCAAAGGCTGCTGTTAACAGAGAGGCATAGTAGAGGGATTTTTTGTTATAGAAGGACCTGGGTTAAGCAAAGAATGTTCTTTCACTTCAGTCCTTCCTGTGTGCTGCTGAGCTCTATGGTGCCCTCCATCTTGATCTGTGCTCTCTGTCTATGCCTGTATATCCTTTTTGCCATTTTTTCTTAATTTTGGCGGAAGAATTCCCATCCTTCCCTTTTCTTTTCTTGATTATTTTTGCTGCCTGATGCTGCCTGCTGGTAGTAGATGCAAGGAAGGAAAGGGAAGACATCAAGTGATGGATGTAGGAGAAATCCTTTGATATTCCAGTCATGGGGGGGGGCTTTGAGTAAATTTTTTGCCTCCCCCCTTGCTTTTCTTAGTTTTTGAAGAGTGTGTGTTTTACGCTGCCTTTTTTCTCCTCTGTGTTTGGGGGGTGGGGTGTTTCCCTGTTAGACTGATGTTTAAAAACTGTGTTATATGTTAAATTATTGTGAATTGCCTAACTTGCCCTGCTTTTCTGAAGCAGTTTTTAAGAGTTCTTCAGGGCTTTTCAGTTGATTCTCTGTTGCCTTCTCTGGCTCTGGCTTTTTATAGAAGAGTTTAGAAGGGCTCTTTAGGGCTCTTGGACAAGTGCCAAAATGGGAAACCCAAAACAAAAGAATGCAAAAAGGCTGGGCCTTTCCTGTTTAAATAAAGGTCAGGGACCAGAAAGACTAAAAAACAAATGAAATACTCGTTGAATAACCTGAAACAAATGAACTCTAGCCATTTTCCCTGTGCACATCCCTATCAGACATTAGAGATTTCAATCATACTTTGTTACTTCTCCTAGGTGAGAAGAGCAAATACTGTTACCAAGTTCCTTTTGTGTTCTGTTATTTAATTAGTTTGTGGTGCTCAAGTGTTCTACCTTTTAAGGGCCATTATAGAAATTATATATGCATAACAGGGAATTTAAAATAAAAACTAATAGATGATATAGTAATTAATTTAAAAAAAAAACCTTTTAAAAGCCCATTAGAGTCATTCTTCCTATTACCTCATTTCAAACAACACAAACAGAAGAACTATTAAATGATATTGCTCCCTTTTCTTCTACATGTGACGAGACAACAGTAGGCCACAGTTGGCATGGCAACAGAGTTAAAGCTAAAACAGATACACAGAATATAGCAATACAAGGAACAGTCGTTTTCCTCTTACTCAACATGATCATTCTGACAGATACCCAAGTCAGACAAGACATGCCAAGCAACCATATATCTTTTACTAAAATTACATCAGATGCCACCATGGTTTTATAAGCCAAGGAAAAAAGAGAAAAATGAGACACTTTCAAAAAGTAACCATGTTTTTGGTACTTGCACGGTCTTGTGCCTACTGCCTGAAATCCTCTTGGTCTTTATGTAACATAAAGTAATGCCTATGTATGTTTGGCAGGTATTACACTCAGGCAACAATAATGGCACAATTCAGTTGCACACTTCCCATTGAGAATACAGTGTGGCATGGATGTGGAAATGCTTCATGAAGAGCTTTTGTGCCATGCCACAATTTTCAGTCCTCTGCTGCAGCTTTGCACAGTAGGATTCCAACCACTGTTTCAAAACACTATTCAAAATATGGCTAGTTAGACTGTATATATATTCCAGCTGCTAATAAAGGTGGGGTAGGCTATTTGTGCCCCTTCAGACATAGTTGGACTATAGCTCCTATGAACTCTTGCCACCACATACGGCAGTGAGAATTCAAGGAAGTTCTAATCTGGACAACCAACATCTGGACAGCCACCAGTTACCCATCCCTGCCATCAGGGAACTGCATTAACTCACACAGCTCTTTCAGCGGGAATCTATCTGGGTATTTCCTATTGACAAAACTCACCAAACTAAGGGAGATCTTTCACTGAACTGACTGATGTGTCATAGTTTCACCAGATGTTTTCCAATAAGAATGAATCAGAGATCCACAAAAACAGTGTAGGTGAGGAAGAATCAGATATTGAAAAGCCTAGATTTATCCAAGAGGCCAAACCTCCATTTGACTCAATTTCTGTGCTCCACCCTGGACCCTCAGAGAGCTGAATCTGTAGACAAAGGCAGCACTGGGGCTGATTAGGAGGAGAGTAAATCCCAGATCACACAAACAATACAGGTTGAAGACAGGAGCACAGACTCCCACACTGAGTGCTTGGCGACAGAGAAAGACTCCTTGGAAGAAAAGATTTCTGCAAGAACAGGCAGCCCTGTTGGGGGAAACCTCTTCCTGCCAGGTAGATTAGTGAGCCAGATTTTCCAGCTGAACTCCCCATCAATTGCCCACATATCTGCAGCTGAGCCCTACATGGGATCTCAGCAGCCCACCCATAGAAACCCCAGGTTTTTGCTGGAAACAGCATGTCTTCTTCCAGCTCTTGCCTGCTATGTATCTGGCCTTTATTGCTGATTCCTTGACTATGTATAACACTTTGGACTGCCTTAATTATTTTTCTTGGACCCTCCCTGTTTGTTGCAATGAAGACTAATCTGGCTTGACTGTTTTTTGACTACTCTTGGACAGTGGCTTTGGATCTTCTCCATGTGGCTTACCTGACTCTCTGGGAGAGCACTGTTATAATTCTACCTATTGTACCCCAGCCTGCAAAGATTTTGCCCCTGGCCTTGGCCTGTCAAAAGCAGGATACCATCTAATATATATTTGCTTTATGTTAACAGGATAACCTTTTTGGATACCGACAGAACAGAACATATGCCGGACATAGCTATATGTTTCAAGTCCAAATACCAATTTAATGCTTACTATCAGATGAAGGGAAGTGAAAGAAAGATCAAAATACAGTGCAATTATTTTTCCACTGATCAAATATATATAAAAGTGGAGGTATATCTTTCAACTTATTTCAGAACTACCAGAAAAATTACAAGCATGTATACTAACTCAGTTTCTGCACTCACTGCAAAAATGATACAAGAAAGAAGCACAGATGTCTCTTGTAAGCAAGACAAGCACATAAACTTATGCTCTTCCATTTTTTTTCCCCTGAGGTAGTTTAGAGGGACAAAGGATAGCAAGTTGTGTAGGAAGGACAGTAAGTAGTGTTTGTGCGTGAGAAACTGGACTGTATCAAGAAATAAAGAAAAAGCTGTGTTTGAAAGATAAAAGGGAGAAAAGAGAGAATGAGTCAGATGTAATATTTAAATAAATAACAGTGTGACATCCCCACATCCTCCCTCAGCTATGTGCCACCTGACTTGAGCTGTGATTCCTCTCCAGACATCTTCACTTAGATCACACCATTGAGGCGAGTTGGAGCTGCCTGTTGTCCTCTCTCTCCCCTGTGTTCTTTCTGTTTCTTCTTTCCCAGACCCACCAGCAGCCCTCCCCGCCATTGAGGCAGCCATACGAAGGTACTGGGGGCTTCCATGGCTGTCTCTTCACCTTCTTCTTCAAACACAAAGTTCCACACACACAGCATAACAAAACCCAAGTAATTCTGATCCAGTTTCAAAAACATTGGGGAAAAAACTGATATAAATCATCAGTGTAACTGCACCTAATTTACCCATACAGAAACTACCCATAAACAAAAACAAACAGGAGGGGACTGAAATCACAAATAAGACCACATCTCAGTGTTTAATCAAGCTTACAATTCTGTTTTCTTGAAGTAAGGAGAATTAGAGGTGAAAATTGATTGATTTATTTTTTTACTTTGGATTTTATTCTTTAAAAAATAAGGACTTTAAAAAACCCAGGAAGGTGTTCAAATGATCTGAGAGTCACCTTAAATTCCATCATCTGGGAGAAAAGTGGCATAAACATTCATTCAATCAATCAACCAACCAACCAACCAACCAACCAACCAACCAATCAATCAAGTGTCTTAAACCAGGGTTTGGGGTATGAAGAACGCATGCAAAATTCCTTGTTCTTACTTGGAATAGTCTTTGTCAGCACATCAAGATATCCTGCAGAGAAATCACTAGCCTGTGTGAGAGTTTTTGTCTTCAGCATGTGAACAAAACAAGAAAAGCATTTTCCTCCCATACAGGTCTCTGTACTAGATATCTTTGTGAAACAAAGTGCAAGTACAGAGCAAACACAGAAGGACTGGCTAATTCATCAAAAACAATACATAACAAAACATCCAATGCTTAGGTTTAGATTATTCATCAGGATTGTTCCTTATTGAAGGAAGTCCAAAGCAGTATGGGGAGGTTCAGTTTCAAAAAGCAAAGCAGAAAAATTCTTAACAAAAAATATTCAGTGTGATTTATCTGTTTAAAATTTGAATTGTGTTAGAAACATAATTCCAGAATAAATAGGAATGCATGGTATGTGTGACGGATGTCCCACATCATGCCCGTCACTCATAGCTTGAGCTCATTTGCATAAGCCTATGAGAGGACTGGAGGGGCGGAGACAAGGAGTCAGTTAAGTCAGTTAGAGAGAGAGAGTGAGTGAGAAGAGGAGGAGAGAGGTTTGCAGAGAGAGAGAGAGAGATAGTCAGAGAAAGAGTGAGAACTGAAACTAATAAAGATAAGCTGGTTAGAGTAAATAAACAAAACAGGAGGTGATTTAAAGTGTGGCAGAATATATGATATTTCAATGATTTTGATTTTATGAAATGAATAAAGAACATCTGTGATTCTGAATTACCCTAATACCCTAACAGGTAAAGGTAAACGTTCCCCTTGACAATTTGTCCAGTCATGTCCGACTCTAGGCGGCGGTGCTCATCTCCGTTTCCAACCCATAGAACCAGCGTTTGTCCACAGACAATCCTCCGTGGTCACGTGGCCAGCGTGACTAGACACGGAACACTGTTTACCTTCCCACCGAGGTGGTACCTATTTATCTACTCGCATTTTTGCATTTTGCATGCTTTTGAACCGCTAGGTTGGCGGGAGCTGGGACAAGCGACGGGGGCTCATTCCGTCTCGTGGATTCGATCTTATGACTGCAGGTCTTCTGACCTTGCAGCACAGAGGCTTCAGCGGTTTAACCCGCAGCACCACCACGCTGATACCCTAGTACCCTTTAATAAACAAGTTCTGTTGTTGGCAGCCAGTGTCAGACTAAAGTCTTTTACAGGGTGGATAAAGAAATCCACTGGTGGCGGTGAAGGAAAGAGAGAACGTCACCAGTGTGAGCCCTTTGGTTGAGAAAAAGAAGCAGGGGCACAGGGTGAACGTAACAAGTGGTGTTCAGCGGCGGGATTTGAAAAAGATTCCAGTAAAGCCAAAGTGTAAATTGAATTTTCCTGAGTCAAGAGGGTCTGTTAGTCAGAGGTCAGGAGTGAAGAAGTGGGTAACTCGCTAGAGCTTGCTTTTGTGGAAAAGCTTAGTGGCGAGGCTTCTAAACTCAGATCTTGGGGGAGACTAAAGACAGAGAACGACTCTGAGGAAAAATTCTGTTGAGGTTACCTCAGGGTTTGAATAGACTCAGTGGGCTAACTTAGAATCCAAGGCTCTGAGAGTGAAGGGAGTGCTTGTGGAGAAAAAGTAGAAGCCGGGGTCAAAACAGGTCGGAAGAAATAAGGACAAGCAGAGGCTTGAATAAAATCAGAGTTTGTTCTGGGTCTAGAGGCAAGAAAAATTGTCTTAGACTAAGGAACATCGTGACTGGAAAGTGTAGCCATCCATAGCTGCAGGAGGAGAGCTACATAGTATTGCATGCAGAAAGGAAAGAAAAAGAGACGGTGTTTTAAACAGAAGCCTGACTATCTCTCTGCAATATAAACCAGCGCTTATCCAAATAAATACACAGATACTACTAATGCCACCTAAGAGAAGTAAAAAGCCAGTGATGGAGTTGATTGATCCTGAAGAGGCACAACAAGGCTTATTACATCAGGAAGAGGATGGAGTTTCTATATCTGTAGAACAGGAGGAGACTCAAGAGGGTGCCTCAGGGAGAGAAAATGTTCTAATCTCCCAAGAGTTTGAAAGATGGAAGCTAGAACAAGAATTTAAATTACAGGAGCTAGCCATGAATAATCAATTAGAATTGGAAAGAGAAAGAGAAAAAGCTAGGGCTGAGGAAAGACAAAAGGAATTAGATTTTGAAATGGAGAGAGAAAAAGCTAGGGCTGAGGAAAGACGAAGAGAGATGGAATTTCAAATAGAAATGAAAAAATTAGAATTGACGGCTCAAAATAATAACAACAGCAATAATAATGCTAATGAGGGGAATCTTGCAAAAATAGATCTCAAGAAATTTCCCCAGTACAGAAAAGGTGACTGCCCAGAATCATTTCTCATTTCCTTTGAGCGCGCTTGCTGGGACTTTAACGTGAAAGAGGAGGAACGAATGATAGTGCTAAGATCTCAAATAAGTGGAGATTTAGCTGACCTCTATTCACAAATGCCCCTAGATCAAGCCAGAGACTTTGAGGCTTATAGGAAATTGATTTATTCGCGATATGCCATCAATGCAGAACACCTGAGGAGAAAATTTCGTGCCCTGACAAAACAACATGAGGAGTCTTATTCCCAAGTAGGGGCGAAATTAGTACAGTATCTAGAGAAGTGGTTGGAGCGTGAGAATGTCACATCTCTAGAACAAATGAAAAATGTAATAGGGCTGGAGCAATTTTATTCTGTTTTACCTGGTGAATTAAGATATTTAGTGAGAGACAAAAACCCTAAAAGTGTACAGGAAGCATGTGAAAATGCAGATTCAATTAATGAAATAAGAAACCCCAGGTTCTCTGAGGTGAAAATTGGCGGGAAAGTGTGGGAGGACAGGAAGAGAGGGACCCCACATATTAAGGAATACCACAGAAATACCCAAGCTACTGGAAGCCATTTTAAAGGCAAGCTCTCATCCCCAGAGATGAGGCACCGACAATGGCCACATAATAGCTCTGAAGGAAAGGTTGAAAAAGCCCCATATCTCAATCCCAGAGCCCACAAAACATGTTATGGGTGCGGGGAGAAAGGACACTTTTGGGCCCAGTGTCAGACCCAGAGAACAAGGGACTTTAACCAACAAAAAGGAGGGGGAAATTCCAGTCAGCCAAAGAAGATATATTGTGTACAGCATAAAGAAGCTACCACGGAGGCAGTTGAAACTGTTGCCAGAGCAACCCCAGTAACAGCGAGGGCAGAGAGCCAAGAGCAAGAACCTCCTTCGGTGAGGGTAGTCCAATGCTACTTGATAAAATGTAACCAAGAGCTTCTTCGTAGCTCCGGTGATGTTATTTATGTGAATGATAATAAGTATCTTGCATTAAAAGATTCTTGCTCTCAAGTCACAGTATGTCACCCGGACATAATCCCTAGGGAAAATCTAATAAGGAATGAAAATATTTCTATCAAAGGGATTGGAACCG
Organism: Intellagama lesueurii; assembly: GCA_037013535.1. NCBI lineage: Eukaryota > Metazoa > Chordata > Lepidosauria > Squamata > Agamidae > Intellagama > Intellagama lesueurii. Next base: position 79,565,908 of record JBAJHW010000001.1, on the reverse strand, counting down.
AATTAGTGATATTGCCCATGGCTAAAATTCTCATAAAATATAAGGGGTGGATGGGAAGTAGGAAAGTGGCCATATCCGACCAAATTCCTGCCCCATGCTTAATAGGACTGGATCTATATGAGCATGTGAAGAGTGTTTTAGTAACAACTCGCTCCCAGGGAGGGCAAAGTAAAGCCCCTGAGGAAAAATATGAAAACCCTGCTGAAATAATAGAAGGGAATGAAACAGCTGATCTAGTCACTATGAGGAATCCTCATAATCATTCTTTCAGAAAAGAACAAAAAGGAGACCCTACCTTAAGTGAATGCTTTAGACAAGCTAAGGAAGGGCCCCTGACCCCTGAAAACCCTGAAAGATACTGTGTGAAGGAAGACCTATTGTACAGAGAGGTCCTAGTGAATCCTAAGAGGGGAGGGGAAAGCATACACAAACAACTAGTGATTCCTTTCAAATATAGAGAAAGAATTGTAGAAAAGGCGCACAAAGACATATTTGCAGCCCATCTAGGGATCTCACGAACTAAGCAAAGGATTGCTCAAAATTTCTATTGGCCTGGGATGGGAAAGCAGGTCAAGTTATATTGTCAGAGCTGTGACACCTGCCAAAGACAAGGGACTGGTAATGACAAGACCAAGGCTAAGTTGTGTCCTTTGCTAGTCATCTCGACCCCATTTCAAAGAATAGGCCTAGACATAGTGGGACCCCTACCCAAAGTGGCCAAGCGAGGGAATAGATTTATTCTGTCCATAATTGATTATGCCACAAGGTATCCAGAAGCTGCACCATTGCGGAATATGGAAACAGAGACAGTGGCAGATGCGCTAATAAACTATATGTGTCGCATGGGCTTCACTTCTGAGATTATTACCGACTTGGGGACTTCGTTTACATCCAAACTAATGAAAAGTTTGTGGCAAGTCTGCAGGATTACTCACATCACGTCATCCCCTTATCATCCCCAGACCAATGGGTTGGTTGAGAAGTTTAATGGGACCCTATGAGAATGATTCGTGCATATACAGCAGAGAATCCAAATGACTGGGACCATAAATTGCAACCATTATTATATGCCTATAGATCTGTACCCCAGGAAAGTACAGGATTTAGCCCTTTCGAACTGTTATTTGGACGGAAAGCTAGAGGACCCCTAGATCTACTCCGTCAAAATTGGGAGGAACATAGGGAGGAGGATCCTGAATCAGTGGTCCAATACATAGATACACTGATGAACTCTTTACAACAGTCTCTAGAGCTAGCAGCCGAAAATTTAAAGAGCAATCAAGTAAAGCAAAAACAATGGTACGATAAAAAGGCAAGGGAAAGAGTATTTAATCCTGGAGACGAAGTGTTAATGTTAAAACCCATAAAAGGGAATAAACTTCAACTAGCATGGTCAGGTCCATTTAGGGTGATCGCTAAAATGAGTGACATAAACTATGTAATTCAGGAGGAGGGAGAGGAAGGCAGAAGGGTTGTACACATAAACATGATTAAACCATATTATAGAAAGAACAATTTTGTGTTGTATGCCATCAAAGAAACGCCCAATGAAAAACCTGAAATACAATAGTGGGAAGGAAGGGGTGAACCCCAGTACAACCCTGAGGAAGTTAAAATTAGCCCCACTCTATCACTAGAGCAACAAGATGAAGCAAGAGCCTTGCTGCAAAAATACAAGCAAGTCTTCTCTAATAAGCCTGGTGTAGCCAAGGCGGTATTACATAAAATAGATGACATAGGGATCTATAGCCAAACTGGGGGAGAGCACATAATCCACTTTAAAACCGTATTACAGAGATTACAGGAGGCTGGGTTAACAGCTAAAGCAAGTAAACGTCATCTGGGAAATTCAGAATTAAAATATTTAGGACATGTAGTAGGGGGAGGCATAATCAAACCCCTTGAATCCAAAATAGAGGCTATTAACAATTGGCCCAGGCCAACATCTAAGAAAAAAGTAAGAGCTTTTCTAGGGTTAGCCGGCTATTATCGTCGCTTTGTGCCGAATTTCAGCAAGATAGCCACTCCTTTGTCTGATCTAACCCACAAGAGACAAGCCGAGAAAATCCAATGGACGGATGACTGCGAGAATGCCTTTAACAAACTGAAGACAGCGCTGTCTACTGGTCCTGTTCTGAGAGCCCCAGACTTCCAGCGGGAGTTTATCGTCTTCACGGACGCATCTAACGTCGGGCTGGGAGCCGTGCTGAGCCAAGCAGACAACAAAGGAAACCATCATCCGGTGACATACCTCAGCAAGAAACTACAGGCGGGTGAAAGACACTTGTCCACGATTGAGCGAGAATGCCTAGCCATAGTTTGGGCATTGCAGAAACTGAGGCCATACATATGGGGACGACACTTTGTACTTTGCACCAATCATTCCCCACTTCTGTGGCTAAGAACTATTCGGGCCAATAACAACAAACTGATGAGATGGACCCTACTTTTGCAGGACTTTGATTTCGAAATCCGCAACGTGAAGGGAACCCAGAACGTGGTAGCTGACGCGTTGTCGCGGAGACCAGAGGATTAACGGATGGCGAAGAAGAAAAGTGTAATGTTATAGGAACTAATCAGTTTGTGCATTAAGTTTGAGATGTAATTAAAATGTAATGTCGTATTGAATTAATGGTAAGTAGTGTTATACATGTAAAATTAATGTGAGTTGAATTAATGTAATCAATACAAATAGTGATAACTGTATTGACTGGTTTAAATGTTTAAGGTAATAAGTAAGTTTAATTTGCTCAAAATAGTAAATGATAATAGCATATATGCATAAACACGGTATAATTTAATATTTAGCATAGTATTGTGAAAATGTTTTGGATAAATTGTTCACTGCCTAATTGCGTTGTTCATGAGGGTAAACTATAAGGTTTCCCCATGAAACAAACTTTTCCAAGGGGGGAGGTATGTGACGGATGCCCCAAGTCACGCCCGTCACTCATAGATGGAGCTCATTTGCATAAGCCTATGAGAGGACTGGAGGGGCAGAGACAGGGAGTCAGTTAAGTCAGTTAGAGAGAGAGAGTGAGTGAGAAGAGGAGGAGAGAGGTTTGCAGAGAGAGAGAGATAGTCAGAGAAAGAGTGAGAACTGAAACTAATAAAGATAAGCTGGTTAGAGTAAATAAACAAAACAGGAGGTGATTTAAAGTGTGGCAGAATATATGATATTTCAATGATTTTGATTCTATGAAATGAATAAAGAACATCTGTGATTCTGAATTACCCTAATACCCTTTAATAAACAAGTTCTGTTGTTGGCAGCCAGTGTCAGACTAAAGTTTTTTACAGGGTGGATAAAGAAATCCACTGGTGGCAGTGAAGGAAAGAGAGAACGTCACCAGCGTGAGCCCTTTGGTTGAGAAAAAGAAGCAGGGGCACGGGGTGAACGTAACAGTATGCTATAATTGGAACAACAGGAGAGAAAGCCCAGTTGGACACTGAATTATTATAGAATTATAGAATAATGTGAGGGGCCTGTGCCCCAGTTCAATGCAGGAATCCAAATCAAAGTAGATCTGACAGATAGTTGTCTAACTTCCTCCTGAAAGCTTTCAGTGTTGGAGCACTCACCACTTCCCAAGGTAATTGGTTCCATTGTCATACTACTACTATAAACTATAAAATCTCTCCTCCATGGCTTAGCTAATTCAGTTCAAATTCTTCCTTCCTTGGGAAATTTAAACTGCTTAGTACCTGACAGTATTTAAAACAACTAAATCTTTGTTAGCGTTTGGGAGATCACGAAGCATAAATTACATTGAACTAACATTAAAATGCAATATATTATGAAGGGAACTTGTAGTCTTAGTATAACAGTTAGTCAGATCAGCTGCTATGTACTAAGGAGGAAAGAAAAAAATGGACAGTATTTTTATAAAATCACAGCGAGCATGTCTCTAACACATAATGCACTATTTCAAGGTAATCCCACTGTTCTGGGATGTGGGTTAGTCAAGCTGAACCTCTCCCCCCCCCACTCCAGGATCCCTCCCAGTCCTTTAATTCTAAGACTTCAGCCAGTAGAACTATCACTGTAGGTGACCTGAACATCTCTTAGAAAACGACAAAAGGCTCTTATGAATGGCAAGAGAAAAGGATCTTTGCTGGTTCCTCTTCCTCCTGCAGCTTCCTGTGGCTCCCAATGCTTTGAAATAGAATTGAAGGTGATGAGGAGGGACTGCATGAGAAATGGAGAATTTTGTAAAAATTGCCTTTCTCCCATTTCTGTTCAAAAGATCAGTGAGTTTTCTATGAACAGAAGGTCAGTGTTAGATACAATCTGTCCTCTAACACAAGTGTGGTTCTTATGTGAAGACAGCATATTTGAATCTGTGGTCAGGGAGGAAATTCTCTATGTATAGAAATCTATTCTACCTGTTATTATATCTAAATACAATACAATTCCTTGTGATCCTGTGAAATAAGAAAGACACCTCTGGAGGTGTAACTACTATGCAAAACAATAATACAATGTGATATAGCTTTGTTTTCATTGAATGCAACAACAGTACTTATGTAGTTTGTCATGCTGCTGTATCAGCCTTGTATTTTAACCTTTTATAGTTTGGGGAGGAACTCTGCCAGATCACATATCTCTCAAAGCGGCAGTTTCTGGCTAGAGAAGTGGGTTTCTATCTTCTATTCTTGAAATTATTTCCAGTCTTTCATCCCGACTAGCTGTTCTGTTCCCACTGAAAGGATCTTCTGCTGGCACTGAGGGATGGGGTGAGGGGCAGAAATCAGCTCACTAGCTGCACAGTTAATTAGGAAAAATGTGTTCATGACAACTGAAGCTCTAAGTCTCTCATGCCACAGCCTGTCTTTGTGCGTACACTTCTTAATAAGTCTCATAGCCGCTTGTATCAAAAGACGTCTGCTGTGTTTCAGACCCTTCAGCATCACAGTTTTGTTAGGGAACAACATAATACTTCAGCACAACTCCAAGGATTTTCAGTCCCTCATAGCAGGTTTCTAATAATCTGAGAAAGCTAAGTGTAAACTTGATAAATCCCTGCAGAGGCTGGGTATTACTAATGCAGCTGCATTAATACATTTTATCTTTCTGCCTGTTTACAGGTAGAAATGCCTTGCTGGAAAAGCACTTATTGAATTTGCAATAAAATTCTTTATTGAGTAAAACTAAATGTGACAGTTGCTAGAATAAAATGCCTAGAGATGCCAAACAGTTCAGTGACATGAAACTGTGGCTCTAAGAGTGAATTCTGTACAATCCATGTCAGAAAAAAACAATGTTGATTTCTATGGGGACTAATGAATAGAGCTGCATTTTACAACCACATAGTGGCTGGAATCCTGTTGCTTAGCACAATACATCACACTAGAGTACACCCTTTGAATCAGTGGGAATTTGGTGAGTCAACTCCTAAGTTCCATTGATTCAAATGGACCTACTCTGATTGTGACTTACTAGTCCAAAGTAAGGTTTGAGGCTGATACAGCCAGGCATATGTGTGTGTCAATATAAAGTCTGCATATGTTGTTTATAATATTTTCCTCCCCTCTATGCCCTTGTCAGAATCCTGAAATATGAACAGGCTGTAAATATCAATAAATCACATATAAATCATAGTCTCTGTCCCCTATATGAGAGATTGCATAGCATGTACTTATGCTCTTGAATAGAATGATTCATAACTAGGTATGCAGTATCTTCCTATCTTCAATACAAATTGCCATCTCTTCCTTTTTGGAAACAACATTCAACCATGAATAATGGTCTCTTCATTTTATCTTTCAGTTTATTGGTAGCCAACAAACACTGTGTGTCAGGAGTTTCTGACAGAATTATTTCAAGCAGACTGCCTTTTCTCTCTTCCCACAAATGTTACAAAAGAGAAAGCCCAAGTTGCAGCCAGCAAATTATTCCTTGTGAAAAGCCTCATGGTTTTGTTTTTGTTTTTTTAAAAAAGCTCCTAACCTCTTCAACTTGAGGTAACATGAAACTAGAAGAATAACTATGAACTTAGAATCTGACTATGCTAAAGCTTTTCTATCTATGGCTTTGCTTACAGATTTATTTTATGAGGGTGTTAAGGAAATTTCTGTTCTTGTAGGCATCCTTCAGTCTCAAGAGACTATGGTAACGTGCTCTGAATAGAGGACTTGGAACAGCGAGAGTGACAATCCCTTCCACACTGAAGACAAATACAATCTGTCCCCTGTCCAGCTCCCTGATTTTGCTGGTTTCGGGACTGCCTCTTTGCCTCGGCCTGCTGAACAAGTGCCTCTTCAAAATGGGAGAGGCCATGATGCACCACCTGCCTCCAGGCTGAATGCTCAGATGCCCATGTTAGCTCTTAGAGTAATAAAGCCTAGCTACTTCTCTGTAGACAGGTGGAAAGTGATATTTATATGCTGCTTCTCACTACTACACCTAAGGGTGCAAGCCTAACTAGCCAAGATGACTGAAGGCAAGATGAGCTGATGGCGGCCCACTAAAGTTGGGCTAATCCAAGCACTTCCTTGAATAGCAAAGTTGGAAATTATTTTGTGTCAACATTCTGGCAGCATCCCTGGGCTGGAGGAGCTTTAGATCTGACAGAACTCATTTCCTAACCCACCTCTCCTCTTCTCACCCTTTTTTGGTTCTTCTGCTGGCCGATCTTAGCCACACAACAATTGTACCAGCAGACCCACCATGAGAAACTTTTGCCCATTTGAAAACTGTTACAGTTGACAATGCATTGGATTGCATCGTAAATGACAAAAAGAGATGTCCAAAAATTGATAGTACATGTTTGTGAGAGGTGATCCCAGTCCTCTTGAGGCTGTGGTCTGAAGAATGATTACCTCTCACAGACATGTACTATTGTCAATTTTTGGACTCTTATCTACAATTTTTCTGCACTTCCCATGAAGAGGTTGTGCTTGGCCTGATAAAGTGGGGTTCTTCTGTAAAAGCTTGTGATTTAAATTTTTAGTGGTCTAATACAGAGTATCACCCACTCTTACATTTGTCTAAATTTCTATGTAGCTTTGAGAATAACTGCAGTTGTTGATGGTAACACTTTAGTAATATTGCACATTCACATCACATCATCATTGTGGTTGTCATCAGCAGCAGCATCCTGTTATCCCTGCACATTTCTTGATGTATAGAACTTATAATTTGAAGTTAGTGCTCTTCTTTTTCCCTTTCTGTGGTGCAACCTACTGGAGTTTTAGAAGATTGCTCCACCATTGGTGATCTCATGACCTCCCTCTTCTCACGCTACCCTTCAACTCACCAGCCTGAAGCAGGATCAGCTGCCATTAGAATGCATCCTGCTGACTTTACACAATGAAGAGACCTAGCATTAAAGGAAAGACAGTAAGAGAAGAGATTCCCCTTTTTTTCATTTCCTAACTTTGTTGCTCAGAGGTGCTATGTACCTTTGTGTTGCAAAGCACTGGAACTTGTGAAAATGTTTCAGGGAGCAGGCCATATAAAGATTTAATGCTTTTCTGCAGTCTTGGCATAGATTAATGTACAGTGGTGCCTCGCTAGATGATGTTAATCCGTTCCGCGAAAATCGCTGTCTTGCGAAAACATCGTCTAGCGAAGCACGTTTCCCCATTGGAATGCATTGAAATCTCTTCAATGCGTTCCAACGGAAAAGTCGTCGTCTTGCGAAGATCGTCCATAGGGAAACATCGTCTAGCGAGCGCGGGTCCCCATTGGAATGCACTGACAGCTATTGACCGCTAGTCAATGCATTCCAATGGGGAAAACTCGTCGTCTAGCGAAAATCGCCCATAGGGAAACATCGTTTTGCGAAGCGCATTAGCGATCGCAAAAAGCCATCGTCTAGCGAATTCCTCGTCCTGCGAGGCAATCGTCTAGCGAGGCACCACTGTATTTTGCATCACCCAGGAATAAACAAATTCATTTGTTCAGTCTTAGATTCATTCTATACTGCTTCTGAATCTGACTTTCTTTATGAACCTCTACATGACAATTCACATGTATTTTTCTGCACACTGCTCCTCATATATACATTTCTGTAAAAAAATCACATAATATACATCTATTTGCAAGTAATATGATGCATTTTGTACATAATTTTTCATACATTTTATCCACTGCCCTGCAATATACACACTTTATGTATCTTTTATTATTAAATCATTTTTTCATCAGAACAGTTGAACAACTGTAAACACTGAATGATAATTGTGTTTCAGTTTGTGTTTCAAGTTGAGAAGTGTGGCTCAGGTGGAATTGCATTAATATGCAACTGAACAAATTTCAACTCCATTCCTAACATTGCCTAATTCAACCTGCCCCCTCTTTTGATTGAAAGAGCTCAAGGTGAGTCTATATTTCATTGTTAGGGACAAGAGGATTCTGCAGATTGGCCTATTACTACACTTATTCAATTCCAGGTACATCTGTAAAAACTTCCTGCTTCTTCTTTCTGGATAGAAAAGCTCAAAACTTGGACTGTGTCACTAGCTGCCAGAAGTCAGAACAGACCAGCTACTAATATCCATTTATGTTGTCTTTATGCTGACTTCAACTATAAGCCAGTTTAGGACATGCTAAAAGACAGTGTAAATATGATAAATAAATATTTTATACTTATCATGTTCATACTCCATGCTGATAACCTGTATGCAGACAGGAATGCATGTTCATCCTTAACTTCGTTAAGTGTTATTTATTTATTTCAAATCAGAGTCAACTCTATCCTATAATGTTGTCCAAACAAATATATGCCTTTAATATCTGGGAACACTGAAGAAGCAGCTTGTATAAAAGGTTTTTAATCTCCTGAACTGAGAATTCATTAGTGCTCCCCTTACTTTGCAATTCTCAATTTGATTAACAGTTTATAGGTCATTACTTCATTAATAATAGACAAATGTTGAGGTTCCATTGAGCACAAGATTTGTGCTTAGTTCCTGATGCATTTCTGTAAGAAAACAAGAAGGGGGTAAAACCCATTAGACTCTGGATACACATGAAGTGCTCATTCAAACCAGGGTCAGCAAGACATTCAACTCTAGATGAAACAGTGTTAACGTAAGTAGAACAGGTGATCATCTTGTACCATTTTCCAACTTCTTGTGATGGGAGCGGTAACTTTGGGAACATGTTAGGAAGGATACAGCTGTCTAGTTGCCAAAGAACTTTCTCAGAATTATTGTGATAGGAAAAGGAGAGAATGGTACCCCATTGTATTCAAATGCTACTCCATGTATGCTGCTAAACTGAATGGATGCAGAATTCCAGAAGATTTGTTCAGTTAGTGAAAGTGTTCATAATCACATGAAGTGTCTATGTTCATATTTTAAATTCAGAAACCAAAGCATTGATTTGGAGCAGTCAACTATCCACCCATTAAACTTGGATAGACAGTACTTCGAATAAGAATTGATGCATTTCTGACCGGAAAGGAGCATGTGTTAATTTGTTTCATTATTGAATTAAATTCGGCCCTTGTCCAAATGAAAGCATTTCTGTTTAATATGGTGTGCAGTTGCTCTCCATCTACAGTTGCTCTGCACTAATTTGGATGACTTTGCTTATATAACTTAGTAGAACAAGAGTAAGAGAAGCTTCAAGAAATTAGACAGTCACAGTCAATGCTGTACTTTTCCTAAAGGCACAATTAATCCTGCTCTGGTTGCCAGGGAAACAAGAATTCAAAAAGGCCACAATCTGCCATTTTTGTCCTGCCGATCAGCCTATTTTCTTCTGAAATGCTGCACAGGATCTAAGCAACTATGGTGTTTCTAAGTGAAAGCTTTGAAATTTCACAGGTATTTAGAAAGATGCCATCATCCACTGCCACCATGCAGTGGAGAGCTACCTTGGTGGTCCACCAGGGTGCCATTTCAGGGATGACTGAACACTTCCTTCTGACAACGTATACATGCAGAAGCTAAAAGAATTTCATCATCAATATATCTATTCCTTTTTTATTTTAACTGAGTGATCAGATGAGACTTGCACAAATGATAAAATGTAATCAGCTGTGCAACAATAGTCAGCAACTCATTTGGCTTCAATTGATTATAAGAGAAAAATATTTCAGTGAAATCCAACAAAATGTACACCCTTTCAACAAGAAAGGGTCTTTGAACCAGGAGAGGAGTTGGGAGTTCAGAATCTGGGACAGGAAGTTTGGAAGCAGGATGTGGAAAATATAGGGGTATTTTAGTAACATGACATCCACATATTTTTCTGCAGCCTACATAACCCCACTCTAATAAAGAAGAAGAGAGCAAGATACCACAGACACTCCTCCTAACACAACATACAACAAAGCACTGAATTTCATCTGTGTTCACTTGCCAATAGAATGGACACTACTGATGGAGTGGATGACTTCATCCATTGCAGCCCACAAAAATACACAAAATCTGCCACAGAGGTAGATCTCACTGCAGGCACCAAGGATGTGGGACAGGATGAGGAAGTGGAAGTTCCATTGCATGGATGACGTTGATGTGGATTTCAGCTTGTAGGAATAAAACAAATGCTAGAAGGAGCACCTTTCATGGTTTCTTTTTAGAAATTATCGCCACAAAATCAAATTTGCCCTAGCCATGCCCATAAATTCAAAGAGGCTACTTTGCTGGAGTTACTCTTGGGGTTAAATGCTAATGAACTGCTGGATAGCTCAGTGGTTTATCTGACTGTGGAGTCAGAGGTTGGGAGTTCGATTCCCCACTGTGCCTCCTTGACAGGGGCTGGACTCAGTGATCCATAGGGTCCCTTCCGGCTCTGCAGTTCTAAGATTATTATTATTATATTATCCATAGGCTCCAGATTTGTACAGTAAACAGGCTTTTATTAGCTCTTGGGAGAGCAATACAACCCCGGTAGAAACATGAACAGCTTCCCCAGTATGTTTGTCCATCAGGAGGCTGACTTCCAGGCACTAGGCCCCTAGGCTTTCTTGTGCTTTTAAGTCCACCAGTTACCTCCACTGGAGTGGCACCTGCTGACTCCCCACAAAGTGGTCTTGTACAGGCACTGCTATCCCTAATTGAAGTATGCAGACCCCTTCTGTAGGTACTGCTGATACTCTTGCTGGTATTGGTGTCTCCAGTGTCTCTTCTGGCTAGGAGTGATGGTCAGTTGCTGCCCAACAGCTTTGGTCTCCAATGGTCAAAGCTTCTTCCTAGGAGTACACAAAACTACAGCAGGACCCCTGTCACAGGGTCCTTTACATAGGTGTAGTTCTACATCTCCTCAACAATAACAACAAAAGCTGACTTCAGTTCTTTGATTGCATCACTCCAAGTCTTTTCTTCCTCTGACTCCATCATTCCCATATCAGGTGCCTTTCACCCCACCTGCCTCTCCCTATCCCAGCGTTATCATCCCCAGCAGGCTACAAAGATCCACCGACACCTCCTCACCCAGGTGGCTCTAATCATTACTCTTCTTTTCCTCCCCACATTGGGCTGGCTGGCCAGCCTCAGCAGCTACCTAGTGGCCCAGCAGGTGTCAATACCAATGGAACTTCCAGGGGGTGCAGAGTGATAACAGATAGCCCACAAGGAATGCCAGAGGTGACCCCCTCACAGTCACTATAGCAATGTGACCCCTGCAGAGCATATTATCTCTGTCGAATGGTTTTAAACCATGCCCAGTCATATCTGTATAGGGATGATATTTGTGCAAACACAGAGAAATATGAAAATATTGCACGCATAATTGACAGGAGTCATAGATAATTTAGTTTTCCAAAGTACCACAAACTAATTGGTTTGCTTGGATTCCAGTGAGGGAGCTAATTTTTGAAGTCAGAAATTTTCTCTTTGATTAATATTATCTTCTTGTTTCAGCAGCAATTCCTCTCTTTCAAATGCTAGGGAGCAGGCAAATAGCTAAGCATATTTTATTGCAAATATTCTCTAAGTCCATGAGGAGATAAAATATGTAAATATTCCTGATCTCACACAGTTTAGCTCATGGGCAAAATATATAGACAGAATTATGCTTTTAGCATCTAAGCTGCTTTATGTTTCAAATGAACTGCATATTATATCAATTGACTAAAACATATATAAATATAAATAAAATTAATCAAAACAATAAAAGACAAAAATAGCACTATAAAGCATATAGTGAGATACATTTCATTTCTAAAATGCATCCCTATCTATTACAATTCCCAATTAATACATCCTAAAACTATCTCACAGGTGCTCCTTGGATGAAATACTGTATATTCTTTAACTTTAGACAGTGGAAATGCACACTGCCAACTGTTCACCCTTTTGAATACGAAACAGTGCCTACACATACATAACAGTGTATCTCTATAATCAAAATAAAGGCAGCTCTTCATTATCACAAAAGGACATAAAATCTTAACCTCATCAAGATTATATAGCTGCATTCGACTGCTTGGTGATTCTGAATTCCCAAAGTGTCATTTTAATAAGAAATTAAATATTTCATCATGTGTGATCATTTCATCATGTGTAGTCCAGGCTTAGCCTCTCCAAATGTTTACCCTTCATCTCTGTAGTATAACCTATAAGAGAACAATTCCCAAACTAATTTCATGTTACGTACATACATAAAAACCTTCATAACGTTTACATATAAATGAACCATTAATTTTAAGATTAACAGAAAGCCTAACAATATGTGAACATGATCAGAACCTGCCAAGATGTATATATAATACGTAATATTATAGTTCTAAAATCCTTCATTAAGTGGCATATAGCTTTGATGATATGGAATTTTGCTGCTACATAATGTAGATGCACATTCTGAGGCAACAGACCCTCTGACATATTTACTATATTATTGCCTAATGAAAACTGCATGGTATTTTCAAATAATAATATTTCATTAAGCAGTATGAGTGCAAAATATTCTCAGCACTTAAAAGACATTCCTAGGATTTCAATAAAACATAATTTTATGGTAAGTTGGTAATTGCATCTATATTTAGCATAGCCATCTCTCAATAATGGAGTGAATTTTGAGAAAGGAACAGCAATTTGTGAAGTGGCTGAAAAAGTATACAGAGATATTCTTAATGAAAGGAATTGTGTAATAACTTCCTTACAGATGAAACTGTATAATGGTAAGCTGAGAACTCATTTAAAAGCTTGTATTTGTTTACTCCAAGTAGAGATAAACTCAAGCCAGAAGAAAGATACAAGTGACAAATGCATACAGGACTTCTCTGTCACCTGATCTGTTACCATATTGAACGGTTAATATCTTCCTAAGGCTTCAAGGCATGCATATATCCAGAACTTGAGTGATAAAAGGTTGAAGATCCACTAGTCTTCCTTAGCAATTGCAAACCTTTAATTCTGGACTGCAAACCAGATGGGAGGACAAACCTATGCACAACTTTTTAATCTGAGACTGTGTGTTAAGTTAAAATGAACTATTGTGAAAAGAAACATAATATCTCGAAAGTGTAATTCAATTCTTCAAAAAGCCACTGGTTTATGAATGTGGGATATTGTGCTTCTTTATCCTCAATTCAAAGCACCAAGAAATGGCTTGATATTGCTATCCAATATCATGCCCACATTGCCAGCAGGAGAAAGAATGCCATGCTTTACATAGCAAAGGGCAGCCTGACTCTTGACAACAACAATGGTAGCAGTCAAGATTGTCTACGCAATACCCTCTTGCTCAGTGCCATTCAAAAAGTGACACCAAGCAAGGGAAGCTGACTCCTTTTTCATCAGTTAACTATTTTATACCCAAACACAAAACAATTATTTTTCAGCAAGTGTGAACATCTCATATTCATAAATCAGATATTTTTTTTAAGAATTGAATTTCCTGGCTTTTTTAATGGAAGTTTAAGTATACATACACTACACACAAATTCCAACAGAAACTTCCCTCATGTAGAAATAGCCGGTGCTAGAGGATCCCAGAAGATGAGTATGTGATCTGTACCTATGGTTGCTGGAAGAGGAAAGAAGCAAGAACGGCTTGGATGTGGCTACACTCCCTTTGTGCCAAAATATTTTGAAGGGCTGTTTTGAATTTAAACGGTGAAGCAAAAGTATGAGTAAGTTCAACATATACAATGGAGAAACATAGACACCCTTTAACCTCTCATGTAAACTAATGTTGCTGTGCCCTCTCTGCAGAATCCAGACTAGAAAGCAGAGATGGATATTCGTATTCGTAAATGAATACGAATATCCCTATCCCAGCTGGACCTAATGAGGATCCAGACCCCAGGGCTGGACCGTTCACTCACACATGCTGGCACTACGAAGGTCCCACTCTTCCTGCCAATGGCACCCGGAGCTCCGTGTCTTCCTGCTCAGCTGGCTACTCTAGGCAGAGGCAAGAGGATGGGTCTCCCCACATGGCTGCTGAGTGGCCAGCCAAGCAGGAAGACAGCAGAGCAAAAAACAGTATTTTCACTGCTTAAACTAGTAAGCTTCTGAGTATTTGTTCTCTATTCTTTTTGAAAATATATTTTTAAATATTTTTACATCCAGACATATAATTCTTTTGTAATGCCTGTTTGACCAAGAAGGAGTTAAAAAGTTCTCCTCCTGTTAATTGGGTCCTGACTGATAGAGTCAGAAGTTCAGATTATCCAAGACCTGGAGCTGATTTCCACTTTGAAGACTTGGATCAGGAGCGTGGTTTCAGAGAGAATTCAGAGAGAATGTTTACTGAAAGCACTCAGGGCCGGGTCAAACACAACTTCTTTGTGCTTCTGAATGCATAAATACTTGTAATATACCTTACAAAATTACATGCTAATTTCCTGGATATATACGGCAAAATGTTCCTTTCTGAAGGGCAGTTAATTCTTTAATTTCTTAAAAGCAAGCTGTTTTTTTTTTTAACTTTTGAAAGAAAACCTGTCATTTGACTCTGTTTCCATGGCTTTTCATTGACCTACAGCCTCCCCCCCCACAAAGCTGCTACATTGTATCTGCTTTGGAATGCTCTTGCTGGTTGATGTATGCTCAATTTGTAAGAAAGTCACTGTTTTTTCCATTTGAAAAGCTTATTTTGAGGATCAATATTTTAGCCCCTGCAGCCTGGACTCTATCCAAATTAAAAAAGTGAGTGTGGGCAACGCACCTCTTTCAAGGTAAGCATGATTTATCTTTTCAATTTATTTGATATGTTTAAAATCTGGGGATGTTTATGGTTGTGTCTTTCTGCACTGGAGGGGGAAACAGTGTTATTTTAAAAATAATCATAGCTATAAAACCTTTTGCCCAAAGTTCCTCAGATTTCACACAGAGCAAGAGCAGAGTATCTGCTACACCTATACCAAATATAGTGCTGATCTGAAGTCGAGTTTAAACTTTATAATTCTTTTTATTTGGGCTGCCCCCGTTTTTAGAATTGCCTTCTAGAATGTTTATTTGCTCTGTTGCATAAAAACACAGCTGCACTATCATGCAGCTATAATACTCCCAACAGCAGTCTGAGTGTAGAAATTAAGAAATAAATATTTTACTTCAATGCATTCTGTTTTACATCACTATTGTATAATTTATATATTGCACACACTTGACTCCGTAGCAGAAAAGAAACAGAGAAGGGACAGAGTAAATACCTTTATGTCTATTTTCGAAGTTTACAACTCGACTTTCAGCTTATTCAATCACATCACACATCTGAATTAACTGTAAGATTGAAGCATGTGTTTTGGAAAGGTGGGAAAATTTATGGTGGCAGTCAGGAACCTAGGTCCAGTAATAAGACAAGTTAACATATTTATAGTATTCACTCTTCTACTGACTGGACAGAGAAGAATTTCTACTGCCAGCCAGGAATATATTCCTGCTTATAGAATGTAACTTGTATTTCCAAGTACTCTGCACAACGTTATTATCACACTAACTCTATGGTAAGCTGATGTGATAGGTAATTAGCTTGAATATTTATTTATTTATAGAATACCTAATTAGCATATTTATGTATTTAATGCATTTATGTCCCACTCTTCAACTGAAAAAAGTAGCTAACAAATAAAGAAAAGAAAAAAAGCTGTGCAGTTCTTGTATACAACCCAAAGGTAGGGGCAAGTGACACCTGTGTGAGACCACTACCGTGTTTCCCCGAAAATAAGACAGGGTCTTATATTAATTTTTGCTCCAAAAAACGCAGTAGGGCTTATTTTCAGGGGATGCTTTATTTTTTTCATGTACAACAATCTACATTTATTCAAATACAGTCATGTCATCTTCTGGTTGCTGCACAATGCTGCACAATGGTGGAGGGCGGGGTTTCACTTAACTAGGGCTTATTTTTGGGGTAGGGCTTATATTACGAGCATCCTGAAAAATCATACTAGGGCTTATTTTCAGGTTAGGTCTTATTTTCGGGGAAACAGGGTAAAAATTCATATACAGAAGCAAAACACCCATTAAGCACAGCACTCTTTCTATAAAACAAAGCACATGGAGAGTGTGCACCATGTTTTGCTCATGATTATCCCTTTCAAGAAGTTTCTAGGATTATGAATCAGGTTCAAAATAAGGGACATGCTCCCTGCACATGTTGGCTTAAAGCAGGTACTTCATTTAAAAATAATTTGCAAGCAGTATGGCAGTAATATTAAAGGGAATGTTTTTGGCCACCTATGCAAAATGGCAATGTGTAGATTTAATGCAGCCTGTATTGCCCACTCCTACAGAAAGCAAGTTTTCAAAACACAGCCTCATGCACTAAGTGTTACATTACTAAACATGTAGTAAGTTATCTGAGCCATCAAGTCATGGATAACTTTTCCAGGCTATGCCCAGGAGAGGCTATAGCTGGCCCTCCAGCAATCCTGGTGAATGGTTCTCATGTCAGAGAAGCACTTGGACTGTGGATAACACTCCCTGGGTTTGAATCTGGTCCTTTGGGTAGATTGCACCACTGTCACAAACAGGATGAATCACATCCCTCTGCTCAGATAAACTATCTATGAACATTACCTCCACTTTAGTTTTTTGGTGAAAAAGTGACTACAGAATCCATGTAGAAAAATTAAAATTAACCCTTCCTTCCTTCTTTTGTATGCCACCTTTATGCCAATTAAGGGAGCCAAGGGCGCTCAGAGTTATTAAAAAACTAAGGGGCTAAACGCACAATAAATTCTGAAAGTAAGAAAACAATTAAACATATAACAATATTAAAACAATTAATTAAACTGTTAAAAACATCTAAAAACACCGTAGAAACACACCTAAAATAAAAATAATTTTCAGCATACCAGATTTAATACTGCCCAGTTAGTTGCTAAAAGCCTTTCTTAAAAATGTGCCCGTTTCCTGTTGCTGGAAGGACAAGAGGGAGACGGGTTAAGATGGCCTCTAAAGAGAAGGCATTCCACAACCTGGAAGTAGCCACAGAGAAGGTTCCCTCACACATATTCCCACCAAACGTGCCTGTGAAGGCAGTGGGACTGACAGAAGGGCCTTCTGTGAAGGTCTTAAGAGCTGAGAAGGCTCCTTCAGACAGTTATTCAGAGCATTCCTGTCAGAAGAAGATACAGTTGAATAGGACTGCAGTAGAGAAGATTTTCCTCATTCTGTCAGGTAGGATTGAAAACGTCACCGGAGGTTCTGATAATATACCAGGGGGATTGATTTTGCTGTTTCTGTCTATTGTCACACCAATTACATTATTGTGCTATTGACTTAACACTTATGGGAATATGCATGCATGACATCAAAGAATATCATTTTTATAGAGATGGAAGTTTTGTAAATCGATTTTATCATGGTTTTCATGGTTACAAGCTCACGGCTCTTGGTCTTGGCATTAGAGAGATCTTAATTTACAGCATTCATTTATTTATACACCACCTTTCTTCCTATTTAAGGACTTCAAGGTGGTTGAAGACATTAATGTTCATGTGAAACAGGTTACAGTAGTAATTCTAGGGCTAAATCAACAATAAGTCCAACAGAGACTTGAAAACACCTACTGAAGCAAAGAGACCTTGATATGTGAGATTTATGTCAGTTCCACTGATTCAATGGATCTACTCTAGTTAGGACTACCCTAAAACCCTTGCTCATACACAGGTCTAGCAGACTTTTCCGTATATTTTCCCTAAGTATTTTCAGTAGCTTCTCTATTCTGTAAGATCTGAGAGACAAGAGAAGATATCTGCATTTCCATATCCATTAATTCACTCAATGACTGAAACTTTGTTGGCAGAGCTTCAGATCATAAATACTAATGACAACATTAGCAGGTAACATTAATCTTTTACTTAATTTAATTTAAAACTTCCTATTCTGCCCTCATCCACTTCTAAAGTTCCCTAGAAATCTTTTTTGGCCTGGGGAAGACTGAGAACCTCAGGATGGGGGTTGGTGAGAACTTTTAATATCCAAACATTGTGGCCGGTCCTACCACGGGAAAGGGGATCGGTGACAGCAAATTTCTGATATTAATGGCTCCTCCCACCATCCCATAGTGGGCCTTTGATACCGTTGACCACGGTATCCTCCTGGGAAGGCTCTCCGAGTTGGGAATCGGTGGTCTGGTGCTTACCTGGCTCCGATCCTTCTTGGAGGACCGCCCTCAGAGAGTACAGCTTGGGGAAAGTGTATCGGCCCCGTGGAGTCTCAATTGTGGGGTTCCGCAGCGCTCGATTATCTCCCAAATGCTGTTTAATGTCTATATGAGGCCACTGGGTGGGGTCATCAGGGGGTGTGGGGCTTTGTGTCATCAGCACGCTGATGACACCCAGCTCTACATCTCCTTTTTTCCAACAACAGTGGATGCCATTCTGTCCCTTCAGCGCTGCCTGGAGGCTGTACTGCAATGGATGCAGGAGAATGGACTGAGGCTGAATCCGGACAAGACAGAGGTCCTGAGGGTGGGTGGCCCCGCCATCGGTGGTTTGGGAAACTCCCTCTCTTTTGTGGGAGTGATTCTCAACGCGAAGAGTGAGGTATGCAGCTTGGGGGTCCATCTGGATCCGGCGCTCACCATGGAAACCCAGGTAGCATCAGTGGTCCGCTCCGCCTATTTCCATCTCTGGTGGATTGCCCAGCTGCGTCCCTATCTTGATGTTGGGGCGCTCACCACTCTGGTCCATGCGCTTGTAACCCTGAGATTAGACTACTGTAATGCGCTCTACGTGGGCTACCTTTGATATTGATGCAGAAGCTTCAAATGGTGCAGAATGCGGCGGCCAGACTTCTCACTGAGGTGAGAAAATTTCAGCATATTTCCCCCACTCTGGCTGCCTTGCATTGGCTGCCTGTTCATTTCCACATTGATTTCAAGGTGTTAATCATCATTAACATATAAAGCCCTAAACGGTTTAGGACCTCGATATCTAGCGGAACGCCTCCTCCCACCTAGATCTACCCGAATCGCTCGTTCTAGCCAAGATGGGTGGCTGAGGGGCCTAACGCCGAGGGAGGCCCGGAGAGAAAGAACAAGAAACCGGGCCTTCTCGGCAGTGGTCCCTCGCCTCTGGAACAGTCTGCCCGCAAAGATCTGTCTTGCTCCCTCGCTGGGTGTTTTTAAGAGCAAACTAAAGACCTCGCTCTTTAGGCAGGCTTTTCCTCCTGTCATCACCTAATTACTCTTGCCATCATGAATTATATTATTATTGTTGTCTTTATTTTATTATATTGTTTTTACTTTTAAGCATTATTGTTAGCCGCCCAGAGTATACTTTGGTCTAGATGGGTGGGGTATAAATTGAACGAACGAACGAACGAACGAACGAACGAACAAACAAACAAACAAACAAACAAACAAACAAACAAACATAGTCTTTTCCATGACAGAAGTATTCCCAGGGAGCCTTGCCAGCTGATGGGGAGTGGGGGGGGGTTTGGAAGCTTTAAATTAAATGAAAGATTTTGCAGCATTTATGAAGAGGAACTCCACCAGCAGGATTTCAGCATATGTGTAGTTCTGACCAGTATAATTTCTGATCTACCATATTGTGGATGTACTGTGTATTATCCTGTATCAGAAATTTCCAGATGCCTTAATAACATTCCATCTTAAAAGTCCCAGAAAAAGGCAAAGTTTAGCCAGTATTTTATGGGCTGCCAGACATTGCTCATGGGCTGTGGAGTGATGGAACACAAACACAAGTCTGCATTATCCTTTCAAGAGAGCTCAATGAATGTCAAACCAGAGCACTCTTTGTATCTCATTTTCATTTATGTTGTTTTGCCTAGATCAATATTCTAAATTAAAACAAAAAAAGATGATAACAAAGTTAGAAGGATTAAGGTGCCAACATACAAAATTACCAACATCATGCTGGCTAATCTTTCTTCCTATCATTGTGACTTCTTAGTGCACAGTAAAAAGAAACTGCAAATATCAATAAACAGAAACAATGTTTTGCAAGTGAAAACCAACACAAAACTATAACAGAGAAAATCAAATTAACATTCCTTGTCTTTTATCATCACCATTGCAATACAAACCAGAACCCTTGAGGCCTAAGAAAACATCATAAAACTTTACTGTAAGGAAACAGTTTCTAAAGAATGTACAAAAGCTTGCATACGTTTCTTATGTATAGTACACAGAGCAAAATAATGAATGTAAGAACTTTAATTAGTCATGATGTTCAATTTTTCCTTCTGATGACTTTTTGAAGAAATTGCAAAACACATGCTATTATAGTTTGGTGATCCTTTGATGAGTCAGGTTGCATTCCATTATAATACCTCTCAAATATGTACCTGATCATTTGACATATTTTATTGACTATTCATGTTTTATTTCTATTTTATTTCCTTAGGGGACTTAAGTTGCAAGCATGTTGTTCACATTCTTCTCTTAGCAATATGACTAAGCCCTGTGTCTGACCTATTTAAATCTGACTTTGACTAAAGATGGACTGTATGTATTAACACAAAGACAGAAAAAACAGAGAAGAGGCTTTTTTTTTTCATTTTCATGTTCTTCTGTTGATTTTTAGAAAAGATCCTATTAAATAGGAATCGTTCACATTAACAAAGCGGGGGTAACAAACATTTTGTGTGCTTTGTGTTTCCCTCTTTTGTTAAACCTTTCTTTCATCTTTTGTCTGTCAAACTGCCCAGCCAATACCATTACAAGGGCTGCTGTTGGTAGCCAATTAAAGAAAAGTCAAGAAAACAACTCAAAAATACATCCCCCAGTCAAATAATGCAGCTGAGTCTTAGAAGCATTCAGAAATCAGAATTAGTTTCAGTGTAAGCATCAGGGTTCTGCTGGTGTAAGTTTTTCCATTGCTCGTCTTACTGAGGCAACACATCAACACCACAGAGCCTCAGTCTACATTTTAAATTGCGGTATTTTGTAGCAGGCCCCTTTTTTGTTTATTCCCTGCTAAGAAGCAAAGGAAGAAGTTAAGAATGAAAAAAGAGTATGGGATCTTTCTCTGGCTTATTGGAAGGAAATAAAGCAGAGAAGGGAAGCTGCCCCCTGCCAGATGACAAGATAAAACTGCTGAGTGAAGGTCCATGCTTTGTTTAGCTTCTCCTGACGTAAGCTGTGGAGATGAGGCAACAGGGACTTCACACTGAGTCTGAGGAAGGGGATTCTAATTTATAAACGTTCACAACCAAGTAAATCTTGTAGTCTTTAAGTGCCACAGCTTTTGTTTTCATTTTTGTTACACAAACTTCAAGCTTTTTAAAATGATAAGTCACGTAAATTCTGTGAAACTTTAAATTGCACTAGACCTCTTCCTTCACCACCATGCCAGGTCCTGAATGCACAGTGAAACAGACACCTGGAAGTGGAGAAGCATGAGGCCTGAAGTCAATCTTTTCACCACAAATCACTTCTGACCCAATCTGAGAACTATAGGAAAACCAACATAGATGTTGCCTCACAACAAGCAAAAGCTGGTAAGGCAACTTTCCCTAAGCCCTGTATAAATTTCCACACCAACAGTTGAATTCACTGGTTTGAGCAAGTAGACTGTGTCTGCATTCCCTGCCACAGACTCTTTGTTATTCCTTCAACTTCAGACAGGACAGAAATATATATGAACATATGTTGAAGAAAACTACCTCTCTATATACACCTGTTCATTGAGATCTCCGGGAGGGGTCTTCCTCTCTGACCCATCACTTTGAGCAATATATTACATGGAGATCTGGGAGAGGGTCTTCTTTGCTGTGGCACCCCAGCTTTGGAATCTTAGGGGACTGATTGGCTACCAATAATTTAATTCAGGTCCATATGCTGGCTTTCAGGGCAAGAACTTATCTGGATGCCACAACTTAGTTATGTAGATCATCTTTCTCTACGTAGATCTTCTCAGAGTGACAAAAATATGAGATAGATTGAAAAATAAAGCCAAATAAATAAGACGAACGCCTCACGCCACGAAAAACTCGCAAAACAAAAGCGTTTTGCGACGTCCTAGACGCTTCGCAAGACGGTTTTTCCTATGGCCGTGCTTCGCAAGACGATTTTTTTCATCTTGCAGTGATGCTCGCAAGACAAAAAAAAATGGCATTCGTCTTGTGAGGTGTTTCATAGGAATGCATTGAAGGCAATTTCAATGCATTCCTATGGGAAACCGCGCTTCGCAAGACGATCGTTTTCGCAATACGAAGGGACTCGCGGAACGAATTTTTTCGTCTTGCGAGGCACCACTGTAAATAAATATTTATTTAATCACTATCATATTTTTTCACACTAAGGAGATCAGTGTGAGTGTCATGATATTTAGCAGCTCCCATTCATTCCAGACTTAATGGACTTTGTCCCAAGAATTAAGGAACAAAATTCTGTTAGTTACACCTGCAAGCATAACACAAATGATGTAACTTTTGGAAGTGAAATGCCTCAAGAAATCACCACAGACATTTTCTGTTGCATATTGAGTTGCACACCAAAATTTCTATAAAATCCTAATAGGATTTTGGCCGATGAAAATAGAATGCTTCTGAAATTATGCATGGGATTTTACAGAAGTTTTATATTCATCAAAGCCATTGGTCCATTGGGGAGTTTAAAAAAAAAGAAGCCACAAAGGGGTACCTTTTAAAAATATTTTAAAATATGTTTAGATTTGGCAACTCTTTTCCATAATTTTCCTTTGCTGCAAGACAACGCACCTGGTAATTTTCCATCTTCAGCTCTCTTAATGCTGACCAAAAACACCCTTTCAGTACAACAACTTGAAAACATTCAGTGTCAGCTTTAGATGCCAATTCTAGACAAAAACTAATTGCTGATCAATCACTGCAGGTCAGTTTCAGACAGAAAACACAACCAATTCTGGACCGAGGGCAAGAAACAGTAATATTCTGTTGCACTTTTAGTTGAAGCTACCGTATTTCTTATGTCAAAGGCGAAATCACACCCTGCAGTTGCTATAATGAGGGGAAACATTCAAGACCAAACCAGATCATTTCCTTAAAGTAACAGATAATAAGTGGGAAAACTCATATATGTGTGCATGTAAGACAAAATGTATACGATACACCATAAGCCATTTGAGAGTTAGGGTAGTATAACAGAGAGTGTTGGACATGGTATATCACTCCTTGAACATCTCATGCACGCCAGAAACCACAGTAGGAATGCCCTGACTTGGAAGTAATTTGGCAACACATAATAGTGAAGCAAGTGAGTAGGAATAAGAATGCAAGATCTTTCCTAACCAAAGTTTAACATGTTTAATGTCCACAAGTAGGAACTATCTTATGAACGGATGAGCTGCATGCTCATTTATTCCTCCACAGTTTTTTCAAACCTCCTTGGGTAACAGTTAAAAAAAAGGAACAAAAGGAACAAGTTCACATGTATTACTGACAGAAAAGCAATTCTGTCACAGTGGACCACTTGAGGAAGTAAAGCTGTTTTTCCACATGAAGGTCTTACTCCAGTCAGACATTCAGTGCCAATTTAACATCTACATGTCCCGGGACATTTGATCGCATTACAAAAGCCTTTACAGTGGTTTCTGCTCCTCATCAATGATCTGGCAGGGGGCAAAACCCACCTTATTTCAATCTCATATGCGAAAACACTCTGTTCCCTCTGATTGTCAATAGTTGTCTAGCCTTGAATAACAGAAGGCAGAAGCAAGACAGAAACTTATTGTTACCTTATGGAGGTTACAGATTGCTTCACCCCTGCTTGTGAGAGGACTTTGGGAAGTAAAGTCTAAGCAGCTTATAACAAGACCAAGAAACAAGCTATTGATAGAGGTTTCTCTTTCTTTACATTACATGGAATTCTGGCTATTTTTTTTTATGTAGCTGAATAATAAAAATCCGTGTAAAATACTCTTCAGCTGAACACTTATGAAGTAATGTGATCTCAGATATTAGTTGCATTCATTAAACATACTGTCATTCCTCTGAAACAAATGGCCAGAGTGAGCCATGGGAAAGCTAATCCTGCAAGAGGTGTTGTTTTTCCTGCGTTCTGTACCCTGAATTTCAAACAGCCTTTGAAGTCACTGAGATTTCTGTTCAGATAACCTATGTACCCTCAGAGCATACCTGAGAGATCCTACTTTTTGGTTACATCAGTACTGGGATCTTTGCCGGGTTGAAAGAGAGATTATAAACCATTAATACAATGGAAATTCTATATAGGATCTATGAGTTGTATATTGTCTGGGTCTATTCCCTGGGATCTGGAGGCATGAGCTAAAGGCAAAATCTGTGACTTGCCCATGAGCCTATTTCTTTACATTGTTATGTATAATTTTGGAGTCATACTTTCCTATTTTGTTCTCTGTGTCCACACTTTGTAACCCTGGAATTGTTATTTTCCATTGGCCTGTTTTGTTCTATTATTTTTCTTTATATGCTTTCTTTTAATAAGCTGTATAAAACTTGCAAGTCTGGTCTGCAAGCTCACAAAGGGAGGTGGCTCTATTTCCAGTCTTAACCTCCTGATCACTCTGTTGAAAGGTAGGTAATTTAGTGAAGGGTCCCCAGTCCCCTGAAACAGAAAACTTCAGTCCTCGGCCAGGAAACCCTCATTCTGAGGTTGAGTGAGGAATAAAGAACTGCCACACACTAATCATTTGCCATAGCAATGCTCAAACTCATCTTCCACCATTACCAGATGTGGCTTTGAAGGGACTTTAATTTTAAAGGGATGTTAATGTGCTGTCGCCCCTTCACGGATTGCTGCCTTGTCGTGGCAAAGAGACTTGAGTAATTCAGAGAATCTATGGGCTATGTCGTGCAGGGACACCCAAGACGGACAGGTCATAGTGGAGAGTTCTGACTAAACGCGATCCACCTGGAGCAGGAACTGGCAAGCCACTCCAGTATCAGGTCGGATGGGTCCCAAAATGCTACTGAGGAAGAGCGGAGGACAAGTACAAGTAGCTCCAGAGCTAATGAAGTGGTTGGGCCAAAGCTGAAAGGACGCTCAGCTGCAGATGTGCCTGGAAGTGAAAGGAAAGTCCAATGCTGCAAAGAAAAATACTGCATAGGAACCTGGAATGTAAGATCTATGAACCTTGGTAAACTGGATGTGGTCAAAGAAGAGATGGCAAGAATAAACATTGACATCCTGGGCATCAGTGAACTAAAATGGATGGGAATGGGCGAATTCAATTCAGACGATTATCATATCTACTATTGTGGGCAAGAATCCCGTAGAAGAAATGGAGTAGCCCTCATAGTCAACAAAAGAGTGGGGAAAGCTGTACTGGGATACAATCTCAAAAATGATAGAATGATTTCAATACGAATCCAAGGCAGACCTTTCAACATCACAGTAATCCAGGTTTATGCACCAACCATCGATGCTGAAGAGGCTGAAATTGACCAATTCTATGAAGACTTACAACACCTTCTAGAACTGACACCAAAGCAAGATGTTCTTGTCATTATAGGGGACTGGAATGCTAAAGTAGGAAGTCAAGAGATAAAAGGAACAACAGGTAAGTCTGGCCTTGGAGTTCAAAACGAAGCAGGTCAAAGGCTAATAGAGTTTTGTCAACAGAACAAGCTGGTCATCACAAACACTCTTTTCCAACAACACAAGAGGTGACTCTACACATGGACATCACCAGATGGGCAATACCGAAATCAGATTGATTATGTTCTCTGCAGCAAAAGATGGAGAAGCTCTATACAGTCAGCAAAAACAAGACCTGGAGCTGATTGTGGCTCTGATCATCAGCCAAATCCCTTATGAATACACAGTGGAAGTGAAGAACAGATTTAAGGAACTAGATTTGGTGGACAGAGTGCCTGAAGAACTATGGGTGGAGGCTCGTAACACTGTACAGGAGGCAGCAACAAAAACTATCCCAAAGAAAAGGAAATGCAAGAAAGCAAAGTGGCTGTCCAACGAGGCCTTACAAATAGCAGAGAAGAGAAGGGAAACAAAATGCAAGGGAGATAGGGAAAGTTACAGAAAATGGAATGCAGACTTCCAAAGAATAGCAAGGAGAGTCAAGAGGGCCTTCTTAAATGAACAGTGCAAAGAAATAGAGGAAAATAATAGAAAGGGAAAAACCAGAGATCTGTTCAAGAAAATTGGAGATGTTAAAGGACCATTTCGTGCAAAGATGGACATGATAAAGGACAAAAATGATAGGGACCTTACAGAAGCAGAAGACATCAAGAAGAGGTGGCAAGAATACACAGAGGAATTATACCAGAAAGATCTGGATGTCCCGGACAACCCAAAGAGTGTGGTTACTGACCTTGAGCCAGACATCCTGGAGAGTGAAGTCAAGTGGGCCTTAGAAAGCATGGCTAACAACAAGACCAGTGGAGGTGATGGCATTCCAGTCGAACTATTTAAAATCTTAAAAGATGACGCTGTTAAGGTGCTACACTCAATATGCCAGCAAGTTTGGAAAACTCAGCAGTGGCCAGAGGATTGGAAAAGATCAGTCTACATCCCAATCCCAAAGAAGGGCAGTGCCAAAGAATGCTCCAACTACTGTACAATTGCACTCATTTCACACGCTAGCAAGGTTATGCTCAAAATCCTACAAGGTAGGCTTCAGCAGTATGTGGACCGAGAACTCCCAGAAGTACAAGCTGGATTTCAAAGGGGCAGAGGAACTAGAGACCAAATTGCTAACATGCGCTGGATCATGGAGAAAGCCAGAGAGTTCCAGAAAAACATCTACTTCTGCTTCATTGACTACGCAAAAGCCTTTGATTGTGTGGATCACAGCAAACTATGGCAAGTTCTTAAAGAAATGGGAGTGCCTGACCACCTTATCTATCTCCTGAGAAATCTATATGTGGGACAGGAAGCAACAGTTAGAACTGGATATGGAACAACTGATTGGTTCAAAATTGGGAAAGGAGTACGACAAGGCTGTATATTGTCTCCCTGCTTATTTAACTTATATGCAGAATACATCATGCGAAAGGCTGGACTGGATGAATCCCAAGCCGGAATTAAGATTGCCAGAAGAAACATCAACAACCTCAGATATGCAGATGATACCACTCTGATGGCAGAAAGTGAGGAGGAATTAAAGAACCTCTTAATGAGGGTGAAAGAGAAGAGCGCCAAAAATGGTCTCAACATCAAAAAAACTAAGATCATGGCCACTGGTCCCATCACCTCCTGGCAAATAGAAGGGGAAGATATGGAGGCAGTGACAGATTTTACTTTCTTGGGCTCTATGATCACTGCAGATCGTTACAGCAGCCACAAAATTAAAAGACGCATGCTTCTTGGGATGAAAGCGATGACAAACCTAGACAGCATCTTTAAAAACAGAGACATCACCTTGTCAACAAAGGTCCGCATAGTCAAAGCTATGGTTTTTCCAGTAGCGATGTATGGAAGTGAGAGCTGGACCATAAAGAAGGCTGACCGCCAAAAAATTGATGCTTTTGAATTGTGGTGCTGGACGAGACTCTTGAGAGTCCCCTGGACTGCAAGGAGAACAAACCTATCAATTCTGAAGGAAATCAACCCTGAGTGCTCACTGGAAGGACAGATCCTGAAGCTGAGGCTCCAATACTTTGGCCATCTCATGAGAAGAGAAGACTCCCTGGAAAAGACCCTGATGTTGGGAAAGTGTGAAGGCAAGAGGAGAAGGGGACGGCAGAGGATGAGACAGTTGGACAGTGTCATCGAAGCGGCCAACATGAATTTGATCAAACTCCAGGAGGCAGTGGAAGACAGAAGAGCCTGGCGTGCTCTGGTCCATGGGGTCACGAAGAGTCGGACACGACTTAACGACTAAACAACAAAAATGTGCTGTCGTGTTTTCTATCCAGAAAAGCTGTACAAATTAGAAAGTTTGGATTACAAATGCTTGAGGCATTTGTAATCCAAATTCCCAGGTAACAGAGTTGCAATCCAAAATCACCAATCTGCATGCCTCTGGTGTTCAGCATTTTTCTCAATGATGAGTTTTGTAACTCTGTTCTGAACATTTGAGTGGGAGTCAACATGTTCCCTAAATAAAATGAAGCATGTATTCTGCTCCCTTGTAAGCTTCCTTTACAAGGAACTTCACACTGTTGATTCCATCTGAGCTCCAACTGATGAGGTTTGTTCATGAAAACCAACTCACAGCTACTAGGTAATGAAATATGAAATAGCTAAAATATTTTGTGCTAATTAAGTCTTCCATTTGGAGACATCTCTTTGTAAACAGTTCATTGTGAGCTAGCTTTTCAGTTATAACTAACTGGAAAAAAAAAAAAGCCAGCAACAGCCCTTTTGTACAAAGTGTGTATTATTTGACACTCTCTCATTGAAGATGAGGATGAGGAAATAAGACTTAAAATTACAGATGTTCTGATTTTGCAGGGTTTGTTTATGTTAATAACATTAATGATAGTGTGATACTGCCGCCCAGAGTAGACCTTTAGTCTAGATGGGCGGGGTAGAAGTCCAATAAAATAATAAATAAATAAATAAATGATACTGAGACTAGTGTTAATAACCTTTAAAACTTTTGGCTCCTATACACTGAATCACTATAAACCTGAAGAAGAAAGAAAAGCTGAACTAGAAAAAAATAATTTAATTTTTTATTGCTCTCCAAGTGGGGTTTGGGTTAAAAGCTTAATGATTTCTTCCACATCAATGCGCAGAACATATGCACCACAGTTCTAAGGATTCAGGGTAACGTGATAACTTAAAAACTAACTGCTATACTTTAATGTGAGGGTTTGTAGACCAGTCCACTGCTTCAGACCTCTTCTAAAACTTTTAGGTGGTTCAGTGACTTCTGTCCTCCAAAACATGCTTTCTTACAATAATCAGCTCATTAAACCCAGTTCTTTCTAAAATGGCCGCCAACAGTTTCCATAAGACTAAGAGAATTCCAAGCGACCCTTGGGACATTCAGGGGGAGAATCAGACATTTCTAAATTCTGGAAGACTTCTGCAGCTGATGACATAATCAGCCTTAGGCAGAATAGGTTACACTGCTGGATTTCAGCCATTGCATGGTAGCACTTTTTATAGTATAAAATGTATTAATTTTACTTTTAAAATATAATTTCAGATAAACTCAGGCTTTTTCTCATTTGACGAGGAAAAGACATGAATGTAACTTTGATATATTTAATGTATTCCTTCCATGCTCCGATAGTAAGAGTCAATAACATTTTTTAAGGTACACATTTCCATTAATACAACCATACAGTAAAAGAAGTACTTTATTTCTTGGAGCTACTTAAAACAAATGGGTAGGTATTTTCTGTCCGCTAGTTTTATAAGGTACAAGAACAATCCAGCAAAAGGTAAGAGCTAATTTGGTTCAGTGAGGTTTATGCACATCTAAATTTCCCAGGCTTGTTCCCCATGAGCTTTAGCTACTTGTAGTACTGTAGGCAGAATGATAAATTAGCTTGGCCATGGCCTGACATGCTAAAGCCATACTTCTCCAGGTGGCAGGAGGCAAGATATGTTTGTCGTTTACTCAAAGCTAAAATAAAAAACATTTAGTACCCGTTCCTTATCCATTTATTTCTATGTGGGTCGAGAACTGCAAAACACTGAAGAGATGAAGCTGCCGCTTATGAATAATTTAAAATTGTGCATCCTCACAGGCAGCCTATTATGATGGTAATCATACATCTTCCATCTGCCCAAATAAATTTATCAAGATGGATGATGGCTCATTTTAAAGCACTTTATCTGACTAAACTTGAACTTAGTACACATGTTCTAACTTATGCAAATTATCCATGGGAGGAAAAAGGAGAGAGAAAAAAACAATCACTTTTTGAAGAATTCTTTTTTAATCCCTTAATGATGTCAGCAGTACTATCTATTTTTGTGCCTGCTTCACAGTAGTACAATTCAGAGTTACTATAAAGAAGGAAAACCTGGCATAAGTGAAATCTATAGTCTGACAGGACTTTGTTAGGACAGTTATGTCAGCAAGCATGTTATTGCCATTGCAAACATTATTGTACCTTTAAAGTTATTCAACTACTTTCAACACTAAAAGATGCAGTAAATGATTGCATTTTAATAGCCCTTCTGTGAGGTAGGTATGCATTAAAGGACTTTCTGCTTACTTTAAATACAGACCTACATTGATGCAATTAATTCTAAGAGGGACATTATTAATTTGCTGAAAGTCTTATTCTCTAAAATGCACACACTCTTAACACAGATGTTATTAGGATCAGTGGGTCGATGACTACACTGCAGTAAACAAGTAAGAATTTCTGACTGTCACCTTTTTCACAAAAGCAAGCTCCTATCAGAATCTGTGACTTGAATCCTGTCTTCAAAATGTGTGAAAAACAAACCCTTCAGTTCCTAGATAGGGAGATGAGCTCACAGAATGATCTTCTCAGATATGGAAGGGATCTTTCTGGGAATCAAAGCCCTTATTACCATCCACAGAGCAAAAAGTTAAGCTCTAAGCCCTATAGCTGATTGAGAGACAGATTTATGTTTGTATGTATGTGTTGTGCTGCACACGTTACACCATTCCTGTCACTGCACACTCATTTTTCATTGGGCTTCTCCTGTGCAGCCGATTTTTGTATTGGTTTCCAGTCTGTGGATCACATAATTTCAATTAAAAGGGTTGGGACAGTGACTGTGATCTGGACCTTCCAGATCCGTCCCCCCCTCCCCCCGATATCTCAGCAACAAAGGTTTAATGGGAAGGTTGCTGAGATATCAGCAGCAAAACTGTATAAAAGAAAATAGTTCTCCAGTTTTTTAATTAAAAATGCAGAATTACAATCTTAGTTTTTTAAACAATAAAAAGAGAGAGAGAGAGATTCACCCATTATAATTTAGTGGATGGAGGGAAGAAAATAGAGATGAAACCTGGATTTCACATGAGGGTCATTCAACAAAATACCTTCTGATTGGAGGCTTCCAGGTGTCCAAGCTATGCTCTCATTCAGCAGACCACTAAGTCAGTACACACACATCACAGAGCCGGAAAAATAACTTTTTGGACTAGTGGTTTGTATGTACTTTGCAAATCATGGCATCCCTCAAAGCTTGCCAAGACCTCCCCTTTGTTTCTAGGTTGCCCTGTTTTGGCTCCATTAATACCAGCACTCACCACAGTGAGTACACTGTTAAAGGAAGTGATAATCAGGGACAGCTCTCATCTTCTCCACTCTGTCTCCAGTGCCATTACTTCATACATTTTTCCTTACCTTTCAAACTTTGATTGCACAAATGAGCCCAAAATTCTAAACACCATATAACACCTTCCTAAGAAGAAACTGTACAACTATTCAAACTGAATGGCAAAACCAAAACTAAACAAAATTAATGCAAGTATTCCTAATTGTAATGTCCTAAACACTATAGTAGGCCATGCAGAAAATTTTAAAGGCTTTGGAAAGTGTGTAGCACATTGCACTCTTCTGATATGATGTCTGAAGAGAGTAAGCAAACTGGTGTAAAGGTCAAAACCCTTTACAGTTCTTCAGTTGGAGCATTTGATCCAGATACCTCTGTGGCGAAGGGCCCCACACAGTTGCTGACTTTACCCACACACTTAGCATTTGTCTGTCTTTTATTTTTACTATCAGCTTGCCTGGATTTCTGGCCATTTTTATCCAGCCTGATTGTCATCCATTCATTTAAAAGTTAATTATCATGCCATTTTGGTCCCAGCTAATCATTCATTTTTCTCACTTGCTTAAATTAGCATTGGCAAAGACGTAAACTATTAATGTTAATACATGAACATCCAGGCTCCTGTCTCTTGGCTGGCTACTCAAGGCCAGAGGAAGTCTTGCTGCTAAGCTTTTTCTGGTTGGAGGCTTCCAAGTGTCCAAGCACTCTAAACTCTGCAGAGATAATTGGAGGAAAGTTGAGTTCAAAGTGACAAAAATGATTTGATTTGAAAGTTGGGGCATGATGAAGATAATAGGTCTACAGAGGGCAGGGAAGAGAACATCCTTCAGCCATAGTCTGTTTTATAGAATCAATCTTCCCTTTAGCTGGATTGACAAAACAGTGTCCTCTCTGTTTCCCTTCTGCCTATTAATGGAAAGAATATTAGTTCAATTCCTCATTCTTGTCGAATAAGGCTGTGTTGACATGATGAGAATACACAGGGAGAAATTTTCAAGCGCCACAAGATTCCTTGCGTCTAGCTGAGAGAGAGAGAGAGACAGAGAGAGTCAGAGAGAGATTTTCCTCCTTGCACTTTCTCTGTATGTTGTGCAAAATGTCTCTGGTTTCCTTTCCCTTTGAAATGCAAAGTACACACACAAAGCAAGGAAGACTGGGTGATTACAAAGAAAGAAGGAAGCATTTCATCCAGTGCTTCAAATGCATAATAAAGCAACAGCCAGCCATAACCTAGCATGCAATCATTTTCAGCAATCTGCACAACTCATGTAATTGTGCAAGTTATGTAATTTTGCACAAACATGCCATTGTTTTTCTTATTAGTGACAAAACTCAATTGTGAGGTCAACAAATTCCTCACCATCCTCACTGGCAAGGAGAAGAAATGTGGAATTTTTTGTCCTTGTATAAAATAATGAGATGAACTATGGTTTACATCCCATTTCTTCCTATTACAATACTGAGTGAACAAGGAGTTCACAAGAAGTTAAATTTTGAATAGATATGTAGTCCTATACAGGCTTTGATCTGCTCATGCACAGAGCTAAAGGAGGGATAGGGACATGGGTGTGCAAGTAAGCCACACCCTAGTAGCAGCACAGACGTTCAAGAATTATTGTTGCCAGATTCAGATTTTATTCCTCAATGCACAGTTCTGCTTCTAAAGATGAAAGACTGTCCCTATAATTAGGAATTCTCTATTTGGATCCCCAGTTGCACAAAGTTGTTTGTTTGTTTTCTTAAATTCATAACCTGCCCTTTTCTCTGAACTGGGAAAAGGGCAGGTTATGAATTTAAACCTTCATTGAAACCTTCTTAAAATCCCAAACAGATTTGCAAATACAAACAGAAGCTCTATTCAGACCTTGTTGCTCAACCAAGCCAAGGTTAGGGAATGAGGGGGCCAGCCTGACAGACATGGGTCACTTGGGTGTGAAAGCCCATGCTCCTTATACAAGTCTACCCACACCTTTTAGGCTTGACGTCTGCAGAGGATTCTTATTCGGCTTCATAAACCCCTTGGGAAAAGAGTGTTCTGACTTAATTTGTGGCTCTATAGTACCTTTCAACTCATCATATACAACTGTAAAACTATTCTGACATGCTCCAAACCAATTTTGTTTATCATTTCATCATTTGAGCTCAGTCTTGAGAATAGACATGGGGATGAGTAAAAAATGATGATATTCGTTAAAAATCGCTGATTTGTTTAATATTTGTCCCTTTATATTCGCCAATTCTAGAGACCCCAACGAATACGAAGGGATGACTATTGCTCCATTTTTATTCATCCCCCACAGGAAGACAGAGAAGGCTAGCCTTCCCTCTCTGCCTATGGCCTTCCTACTCTGCCTATAGGCCCGCCAAACAGCTGATCAGCAGGCCCATAAGCAGCCAGCCAGCCCCACAGCCACCCACCCACAAAGCCTGTCCCCTGTCCCCTTCCCCTCCCTCCCTTAGCTGCCGCCACCATCCGCCACTGCCCGGCACTGCCACCATCCATCGCAACCCACTGTGGCACCCTCCGCCACCACAGCCTGCTGTAAGGGACACTAGCTGACACAGGGAAGCCACAACCATCATCTTTGCAAAGGGCAGCTCGGATTCCCTTAGCCTGCCTTAAGGGAATTTGGGCTGCCCTTTGCAAAGATGGCAGCTACGGCTTCCCTCAAGGCAGGCCATGGCAGCGGAAGCCGCTGCAGCATGCAGTGATAGATGGCAGCAGCAGAGGCCGCTGTGGCGATGGCAGCAGTGGCATGGACTGCAAGTATGGTTGGTGGCAACCAAGGTAAGGAGGCAACAGGGGGAGTGGGAAGGGGGCAGGATGGCAGGCTGTTGGGGTGGGGAGCTCAACTTTTTTTTAAAGACAGCCTCAGGCTGCCTTAAAAAACCCCAACAAACCAACAAAACAATTTTGTGGTTCGTCACTTCACAAGGAGGAAATTCATGGTTCGTCAACTTTGACAGACCATGAACCAAGACAAACTGTCATTTTGGCAGTTCATCCCCATCTCTACGTGAGCAATATTTGTCTCTTAACACTGTTTTGGGAGCACCTATGCATTGTATGAGGACTGACTGAGAATTATATGAGGGCTGAGCAGAGAACATTTTTAGTTACCAAGCAGTCTAGCAAGGTTGAAATTTAAAAAACAATTAAAATTGGAATACTTTTTAAAATTGACCTGACACCTTTAAAGGGAAAGATTTTGATTTTATTTGGTTAATAATTTTCTTATCTCCTCTAACTTTCATTTTCTTCACAGGATTTTAATTAAAGGAAGTATGTTCTTACCTTTTTTGTGAATGCAATTATTATTTCCCTGCACATTGGTAAGTAGGCTTTACATACTGTAAGGGCTCCCATTTAAAAAATTGCTTCAGTAGAGAAAATAACATATTTGCTACGTGCTAAATACATTATTTCTATCCTAAATGATGATTATTTAGATATTAAAGAATTCTTCAGTGTATTTTCAAAGAAACATTAATGAAAGAGAACACCAGAAAAATGGCAAGCATCATCTGTAGCAATAAAAAGCAATCTCGCTCCGTCTCTGCCATCATTTTATATGTTTCTATAGCTTGCAGTACCATGCTGAGTCACTTCAGGAAACCGTAGAGGTGGGATGCCACCACCTTCATGTATGGTAAAGCAACTGGAGACAGTCTTACGTCTTACGTCACAGTGAGATTATGGGTTGAGTTTGCTTCATAGTCCTTGTGTGAGAGGGATATTTCAGAGGCAATAATAGAACAATGAAGCTGGAAGAGGACTATAAGGTCATCAAGTTCAAACCACTGCTTAATGCAGGAATCCAAATCAAAGTATATCTGACAGATGGTTGTCTAATTTTGTCTTGAATGCCTCCAGCGTTGGGGAGCTCACCACCTCCCAAGGTAATTGGTTCTATTATCATACTGCTCTAAATGCTAGGAATTTTTTCTGATATTCAAACAAAATCTGGCTTCCTGTAACTTGAGCTCATTATTATGAGTTCTGCACTCTAGGATGATTGACAACAGATCCTGTCCCTCCTCTGTGTGTGACAGCCTTTCAAGTATTTGAAGAGTGCTATTATATCTCCCCTCAGTTTTCTTTTCTCAATCCTAGCATGCCCAGTTCTTGCAGTCTCTCCTCATAGGGGTTGGTTTCCAGTCCTCTGATCACCCTTGCTGCCCTCCTTTGAACCTGTTCCAATTTGTCTCCATCCTGCTTAAATTGCAGTGCCCAGTATGCCCAGACACAGTACTCAAGAGGAGGCCTAACCAGTGCCAAACAGAGAGCAACTAGTGCTTCACAGGAATTGGAGACTATACTTCTGTTAATGCAACCTAAAACAGCATTTGCCTTTCTTGCAGCCACAATGCACTGTTGGCTCATATTCAGCTTTTGAGCTACAACAATTCCAAGATCCTTCTTCCATGTAGTACTTGTATTACTGAGTCAAGTATTTCCCATCTTGTAAATGTGCGTTTGGTTTATTTTTCCTAGGTATAGAACTTTGCACTTATCCCTGTTAAATTTCATCCTATTGTTTTCAGCCCAGCGCTCAAGCTTATCAAGATATTTTTGAACTTTGTTTCTGTCTTCCAAGGTATTAGCTATTGCACCCAATTTTGTGTCATCTGCAAATCTGATAAGCATTCCCTGCATTTCCTCAGTGAAGTCGTTAATAAAAATGTTGAAGAGCACTGGGCCCAGGTCTAAGCATTGTGGTAACCCACTTGTTATCTCCACCCAGTTTGAGAAGGAGTATGATCTCGGAGTATGATTCTATAATAACAGTGTGAGTTGCTCAGGTGAGAGGTGAACTCTTTGGCTGGTTTGGTTGGTTTATGTGGGCAGGGAAGAGTGAGATTGGATGGATACCCAGCAAAATAACACCCTTACATGCTGGTTGTTTAGTGCAGTAACTCTCCTGGGTGTATTAAATGAATTTTCAGAGGCTTCCACAATCTAATATTATCCTTTTTGGGGAATCTAGTTATTCTGACCTGCTGTGCTTTTACCTTGTCATTGATCATACTAGGTACGGTCCCTCCCATATGTATTGGTGAATTTCAGGGGAGGGAAAGAGAGTGGGGTCCTTCTATTAGTGTTATTTCTTCTCCCATTCCTGAAGACCTAAGTTGCCTTGCCAGCCCACCCTCTGATCTATTGGTGCTGTGGCTGAATGCCAGGTCCATTGATAATAAAACACCTACTGTCTATAACCTAATTGTAGATGAAGGAGCTGACCTGGTATGCCGTACTGACCAGCAAATGCTAGAGCAACCCAACCATCTATTAAGATTTATGGTTAACTCTTTCTTGGATGGACTTCATCATGATGTATTTTGTAACTGCATTTTGCCTGCACTGGGAACCAGAGATCACAGTGTGTGTGAGAGAGAGAGACGATTGTCCTCTTTCAGAGTCACTTTCTCTTTCAGGCTACTATCTGTTCTATATCTAGTTGCCAAGGAGGAAAAGCTTGATTGAACACAATTGTATTTACTTTTGAGGAGACATACATAGGCTCACATTGTCAACTAAATTCTTTTTAAAAAATAATAATAAATGTAACGTTAGTGATGGGAAGTCTTCTGCATGTGTTCACAAACAATTGGTCTTCAGGTCCATTTTTGAAACAAAATTCCTTTTCTCAGAGGAAAGGTGCTCTGAAGAAGCATATTTAACAATATAGTAGTCCTATGAATAAAATGAAACATTGTAAAGCCCCCTACAAGTACTTTTTCAACATTATATCAGTTATACTTAATTTCAATTCAGCTAACTACATGCAAAGGTGCGGGGATTTCCACTGGCCTGAAATAATAATTTCAAACAAGAATTCCCATCTCTTGAGGGGGCAAAAGAATTTATAACCCATAGAAAGTGGGTGCAGTCTGAACAAGTACTATGCAGGGGGAGAAAAAGACAAGCAGTCAAGCCAGAGAGTTTGAGGGTAGACAGAATAGAGAGAAATACCACCCAGCAAAGCAGAAGCCAGATACTTTTGGTAGTTACATCTAAAGTACTCTCTGGCAGACATTCTTCTTTTTGTGATTGGAATTCTAACACTCCCTGGATAAGCATTTGTTCAGTTCCTGAAGCACTGAATGCACTTTGTCAGTAGTTAATCACCCGTATGTTACAGGGATCATACCAATCTAAGCTGTCACACTGACAACCTTCTAATGCCTTTCCTACTACATTCAAAACATTCTAGAATTTATAGACATCTGCCCTATCTAGTGAACTGCTCAGCTCCAGATGACAGTCTCAGTAAGGTGCCTTCAGGCCTTGGATGGACTTAACTCACCCAGGCTGGCCAGTGGATCATTCTCCTGGACAGGAAATACAAATGGGTTTCTTGTTCCAGTACAGCAACCATTAATCAACAAAGTATTTCCATCTTCTGTTTATCCTACAGCTCCTGGCTCACCTCAGTCTGCTGCCCATGGCCAAATCCTGATATACACTTCTCATGTTTTCAGGCAGATTGTTGATATTTTTTTGGATTTTCTACTGAATTTTTGATGAACATTTTTTTTACTTTTACTTCACAAATTATGACAAGTGGTTAAACCAGTAAGTAGAGGTTACAATAAAAATACTTCAGTGTGTGGGAAGGGGATCACTAGAGGACTGTTAAGAAATATATTATCAAGTGACAGTTTTGTTCTGTTATTTGATGATATAAAATTAAAACCTGAGGATTCTGATCCAGGCTTAACTGTTGGAAAATAGATTTTTTAAAAGAAGGTGAATCATTTCTTATCTTCACTGTAAGATTTACATTTTGGACAATCAATATTGTATCCAGACAACAGCAAATTTACATTTGTCCTTTGTGGCACTCACCTCACCTTCCTCTACCCAGTATGTGCTATCACCAAATGATAACCACCCACAAATCCCTTCAGTAAGTCTGGGTTTTGGTTTAACTTGTAGCAGGGGCTCTTTCTCCTGATGTATCCCTTTTTCCATAGCAGAAGAACAGCTAGTGTTCCCTTTCCTCTGCCATTTAGATAATGCCACAGCTAAAGGCTGAATTTACACTATCCTTTTTTAAAGAGTAAGAAATTTTTTTGGTGAAACACACAAAGCCTATATTATTTTGGTGACACCACCTTGACCATGTGTCCCAGCATTTTCACCATCGACATCCCTACAAGCCATAATTTACTGGACTGAGAAAGTTGTGCTCTCCGGGTCCCTCCCTACTTCTGTCTTTTTCATTTCAAAGCAGGATTTTCAAGGTTTCTTAAATCACAGTTTCCCATTCTGTCCAAACTACTGAACTTTGCCAGAATCCTACTGTCATCTGTGGAAGGCTTGTAAGACTTGTAGTTGATAAGGTGCCAGGACTTGTCTCAGTCATGTGCCCTGTTATATGCTTCACTGTGCAACAGAGATACACCCAGGCACCTTGCCAATTAGCCCTAAACTAGATACTACAATTCTAGCCTCTATTCTAGCCTCTGGTTTTATTAACAATCCTGGCTTGTGAACCAAAAGCAAACTTGGATTGAGACAGATTATAAACAATTTCTGCATTTTCATGTAATATGAAACAGTGGTTTCACAAATTTCAGAACTATTATGTGGCACAAGAGTAGAGATGTAAATTGTTGCTTGTCCTGCCCTCATGTACAAGGAAGAGGAATTACAAAATAATTCTCTTCACCCCATGTGAGGGCAAAATATGTTGTAGCACTCTGGATGAGAGAAAAGAACAAGGACAAGAATGATTTTTCACACAAATTTTGTACAATTGATGCTTTAAGAGAAACAGCAAAAACTGCACAAAATGATAAAGCCTGCTGCTTCACTGCATGGACTTTTAAAGGTCAGAAGCACTGCAGGAACTGTTTCCATCTTTTGAAAGGATCAGCTATTGTTCTCTGCTTGATGTGAGTGTATGTTTTGCTTCATCGGCTGCATAAATTACAGACAAGAAAAAAAAATAGCACCCTTTGTTTCACTGGATGCCAGACATCTGATGGGACTTGAAAATCCCTAGTAGAAGTGTCTCGTTGAGTTGATATGCTCTCAGTGAAAAGCAATGAAGAGTGTTCTTTCCATTCCCACACAAGAAGAGACAGAATGAAAAGCAGGAGGTCCATAGGCACTTGTTTGTAGTCTGATAAACCATTAAAGTGACATAATTATATCTGAGCTTGGCTATGGTTCACCAATTGTCTTGGAAAATCCTTTTGTCAAAAGTAGTTTGCCGTGAAAAACTTCTACAGAAACTAAAAGCCCAAAGACCTATTTGAGCCTGGTTCTTTGGATCAATCCCAATACTGTAGCAATTGTCAGTGCTTGGGAAAGTTACTTGTTTAGACTACAGCTCTCAGAACCCTTCAGCCTACATGGCCTTGCCACCTGAACACACCTGATCTCAGCAGATTCCAAGTTTATGTATGGAAAGCAGGAATGGGGGGATATGCATGAGCAAGACCACACACAGGTGAGAGCAAGAGAATGCACAGGTCAGAGAGAGAGGCAAGATGAATGGTTTAAGTGAGCTGCCAAAGAGCCACCACCATGTACTGAGTCCAGCTTTGATTTCTCACATAAAAGGCTGAGATGGAGTGGTTACTGAATTTTAGATGACATCTTTGGGATTTGCGGAATCAAACTCTACTGTCTATGACAGAAAGCCAGTGACTTAATAGTACATTGGAAAAATCCCTAAGCAAGGTCCTACCACACTAGTTGTTCAGAGTGTCTAGTATTCATAAGAACATAAGAAGAGCCCTGCTGGATCAGGCTAAGGGCCCATCTAGTCCAGCCTCCTGTATCTCACAGTGGCCCCACCAGATATTCAGAGGCTGTATGCCTTTCAACATGGAAGCTTCTATTAGGAAACCTTTCAGTAATTTTTCCAGTCAACCTGGCAACTAATCCAACAGTTCTTAGTTCCTCATGTTTATTCTGTTCAATATACTCAGGAAAATGTGAGGTGGATGGAGTTCTACAAGGCAGCATTATGTTATGACAATTTTAGTTGTTCACTAAATCAATACCTATAAGAAATGCCTGCCTATAGAATTCCAGACAACGTAACACTTTTTCAATGTGTTGTACTACAAATTTCATCACATCTCCAGTTGAAATGTGTGTAGTTGGGTTGGGTTGTAGATCAAGACATCTGGGATGAAAGTGTGAAGGAAAGATTTGCTTTGTAATGTGTTTTTTAATGATGTATTCAAAGTACAATAATGAAGTTGGCCATATGAGGGAGCCGCTAAGCATTTTCATGTATTTTCCTATAGAAAATTATCCTATTTCCACCAGAAACAGCAATTCATTACTAACAAGCAATAGAAAAAGAGCTAACATGAATGGGAACCATCTGGTCCAAAGTAGGAGAAAAAGGATGAGTTTCTTTCAAAATGTAACATTCTGGGCTCTTACACAGCCCAGGCAACTGCATGACTAACAAATGTATACTCAGAAAGCTCCTTCATGCATATTTATTTTTGCATTGTTGCTTTTAAACAGCATCCATCCATTGAGGAAACTTACTTTTGAAATTCGTTGTCATATGGCCTGGAAGACAATGATCAAGCTCATACAAAAATGAATTCCTTAAAGAATGTTTTTGTGAATGTTTAAAAGAATAATCTGAATTGTAGCTCTGCCAGTATTTTCCCAGTAAAGGCATTCTATGTCAAGAGCAAGTCCTTATGTTAACAAAGTATATGTTTACTAAAAGCAAGCAATACATTTATGGTGTGTAAAAGACAAAACAACAACAACAACAAAACACCATCCTATTAGACTTATTGTATGTTAAATGTATGAATATTTTTAAAGGAATGGGTTTTCTATGGAGATTTACTTTTTCTCTTTGCTTCAGGGCAATTTTGCAACACTTAAGTTTGCAAAAAAATGACTGATTTTTTTTTTTAACTTGGTACTGTATATTGCCTTGAAATGCTACATTTACTTTTATGGCACAGATAATGCATTCTGCTAACAAATGTATCAGTACAGGAATAACATCAATAAATACTTTAGTACCATTAAACACTACATGGGTAACAAACACAGCTATGGTGTTCATTTTCTGTTATTGAACTATGCAGATTAATTTACAGTTTATGAGATTATCCTTCCCACACAGTGTTGTACAACAAACATCATCCTTTACCCTTTCAATAGAATAATCACTTACATAATTAACCAGAAAAATAAATATGCATATAACAGTGTATATAAATACATATGGTGATTCTTAGTGTTGGAGATAGTGCCTCTACAGTGATACAATGTTATAATTAGAAGAATATGACCTACGAACAGCTGAAATACCATTCTAAATACATGATTGCCTGGTTAACAAATTGTCAGTTTTTTACACCAGTATTTAAAATCAAAGAAAATAATTAACTTTACAAATGGCTATACTAGACATATACTCAGAATCACAGAACTGAAGAGTTGGAAAGGACAACAAGGATCATCTGAGCCAACCCCCTGCCAAAGCACGGAATCGAGAACAAAAGCACCCACAAGAGATGACCATACAACTTCTGTTTCGAAACCTCCATTGAAGGAGGGTCCATGGCTTCAAAAAGTAGTCTGCCCCCCTGCACAAAGATCTGTTACTACCAGGACGTTCCTCCTAATGCTTAGCTGGAGGTTCCTTTCTTGTAATTTGAATCCATTCATTTAAGTCCTTCTGTCTGGGGCAGCAAAAACCAAGCTTGCTCTATACCCTATGTGACAACTCTTCATATATTTTATGATGGTTCCTGCCTTCTTTCTATTACCAACTAGTGTTTCTCCACAATTTTCTGTGTAGCGCACTATTTCTCCATTTTTCATCTTGCTCTGGACACAGCGCCAAACCCTCTTTTCACCATATTCAATCTTACATAGAAACCCATCCTGAGTTTTAGCTCTGCTATCTTTCTCCCCTATTAATATAAGCTTACCAGTTTGTATTGTTTCTTAGTAACTTGTTCTTCCTTCCATTTTTAGCTTGCCTGAAAACTCTTCTTACAGCCATCCCAGATTCTTTAGATGCCTCTCACTTTTCTTTCTCAATAGGATTGTTTATGATTGTTTCTTCAATACCCCATCCATCATGAACTCCCTTCTTTCTGAGTATTTCTTACCATGGGATTTCACCCAGGATGAAATTAGCTCTTTTAAAAGGTCAGATCATGTGTCCAGCTGCACCAAGTTTTTCCTTTCCTCAGTATGATGTACCTCATATTTTTGTGCCATTTTTATGCTGTTTTATTATTGTAGGTTATTCTTCTGATTGAATGTTGTATCTATATTCATTCTTTGAATTAAGATATTTATTAACTGTCCTTTGTCAAAAGGTATCAGAACAATGAAATATAAATATTTCATATATGTGTGTCCTTTGTCAACTGTCCCTGACAAAGGACAGTTAATAAATATCTTAATTCATAGATAAAATCCTTATTTCTGGCCATTTAGTGGAGTCAAGAAAAACAAAGGCTGCTCATACAGCATCATACCATTGTAACTGCCGCTGAACAGCCAACAGCACTTGGCATGACCCAATGACATCACTTGCCTGTATCCGCTTAGGACACACTTGGCTAATTTCATGTGTCACAATTATATGGAAAGATTTCCTTTTGCCTCAGCTTCTGCACCAGACAGCTGCTGACTAGTGTACAGAGCTCCCATTCCACTCAGTCACTACTCAGCATTAGAAGCTGTTCAGTGCTTGAACCCAGGTATCACTGGTACAAACCATGATATGGGTTGATGAATGATTCTGTCTACAGTCAGAGTAAGGGCAACAGAAAAACCTTATTACTGCAAGGCAATATATATATAAAAGATTTCCTGCTGACACACGAAGTCAAAAATAAAATTAAAATAAAATAAAGGAAGGTGAGAAAATGACAGTATTTAGGTTTTGTTTTGTTTCTATACATCCAAGATATATAGAAAAATGTCCCATGACTTTTCATCCTACCTACCTTCAGTTCATTAGGATTCTTGTATCTAATAATAATGTCCAAATAATATTATTCATGCTAACACAGTGTTGCAATTGAACTAGATGAACAGAAAAAGTAGAGCTGGCTAAATTTCAGATCTACAGGCCCTCCATCTTTGAAGCTGTATGGTGTTATTTCTCTGCATCTTAAATGCAGAGGAAGCTCCTATTATCATGGCCACCATCTTTATATTTTTCCCCCCAGATCTGTCAATTTAGTGATCCAAGCTTCTGCCCTGATGGCACAAACCTGTGTAGGTTTACCCAGAAGCAACATCTTATACTGCATGTTACCAATGAACATTTAGAACGTGAAACTGG
This sequence comes from Intellagama lesueurii, assembly GCA_037013535.1. Classification (NCBI taxonomy): domain Eukaryota; kingdom Metazoa; phylum Chordata; class Lepidosauria; order Squamata; family Agamidae; genus Intellagama; species Intellagama lesueurii. The sequence continues at coordinate 79,522,144 of JBAJHW010000001.1, read as the reverse complement.
TATTTCATATACATTTACAAATACATTTCATTCCATTTTATTCTGTCTCTTAATGTCTGGCGAAGTGGACGTATCCATGAAAGCTTATAATAAAATTTAAAGTGCCACATATTTTTGTCTCTTTTTTATTGTTTTGTTTTGTTTCTTTGGATCTTAGCTTATACTGAATGATGCTTATTCCTGGCTCAGTGGGTTAGGCACCTGACTACAGAGTTCATTCCTCACTGTGCCGCCCAGGAAAAGAGCCAGCCTGTGTAGCCTTGGGCAAGATGCAGCCACAGCAGAAGTGAATGGTAAATCATTTCTATGTACCTTGTACCTAGAAAACCCTGGAAAGGGTTACTTTAAGTCAGAATCAACTGGGCAGCATGAAACTATTATTATTATGCTCCTAGAAAGGATGCATTAGATTGGGGTATTTTTTTATTTTAGTACTAAAGTGAACTAGCAAGAAATGGAACTTGTGCAATTAATTATGTAACTCAGTACAAAGAATAATTTTGTCAATTTTATATGAGAGAGATGCCCCCCCCCCAAAAAAAAGATCTAGGGATATAACTACTTTGGAAAGGAAAATAAGATGTTCATATTTAAACTTCTATTCAAGAATATTAAAAGGATCTTAGAGAAATTAACATAAAAAGTTGTGAACAATGTTCTCTAATTATAATGACAGAAGCAACAAAAAGGAGACAAATCAGGATATTTAGAATGCTGCTTTGATTATGATATCAACTGACAAATCTGGTGGTTCAGCAAGAGATATAGATTGGGATTAAGATGGGCAAAGTTAGAGAATCTGCAAATACTTCCTCCCCTCCTTTTTTTCTTACAAATGTCCCTTTCAATGCACAGTTCTGTCAAACAGCTTAACAACCTCTTTCCATGATACAGCTTTAAAAACAACTCAAAGATTTTCTACAGCAGTGGTTAAAAGAGAAGCTTCTTAATTGTACCAGTTAGAAAACATAATGATTTGCACATTTACTTTTGTTTCATAACTTAAAGCCAGAAAATGTAAAACATCTTCTCAGAAGGCACAAGAATATTTAGCTAACAGAGGAAGTAAATCTAACAGAAACAACACCAAAACACTCATTAAATGTACGGCCAAAATCCAACTGGTATTTCTGTAGAGTTCTGCCCAATAACTGTTCACGTGCAATATAGACTGCATGTGTTTTATTAAGTTCTGTTGGGGAATACAGTGCCATGCAAAACAACCACAAAGTTGATATTGTTAAGATCTAGACTACCTAAAAGAAATGTTATTGCCCTGTGTGGTCTCTCTCAGAACACAGTCACATGACCCCCCCCCCCCAAAAAAACCACCCCTCCTTCACACCACAATACCAACCCAAACACATATGATCCTGCCTGATTTCAAAAGATTTGGAATGTAGGGCCTTATTATTACTTGGATGGAAGACCACAGCAATATATCACAAATCTCTAGCAAAACAAAAAACAAACAAACAAACAAACAAACAAAAACCCTCCCTGAAAAAAACTGGAGAACCAATGCCAGTCAAAGTTAAAAATATTGAGATAGATGGACCCAAAGTCTCAATCAGCATAAGGCATCTTCCTATGGTTATGCTCCTAATCAGGAAGAAATAGCGTCTAATTACAATTTTTATTGCTCAGTCAACAGAGCCAGGACATCTCCATAGATGTTACTGTGCTTTGGAGTGGTCAGATGTATGGGACATCATATCTGTACTAGAATCAAGGGCCTCCAAATGCCTTTTGTACACTTGTAATGCAAACCTTTGATGAGTTCAGCACTTACTATGGATGCATATATAAATTTTCGGAGAACAAGACACTAGTAGTTACCATCACTAGTCTCACATAGAAGCAGAGGCTGGTATGTTGAAAGAGTGAAGTTTCTCTGCCCTACCTGAAAAGGAGGTGGCTTGCTGTGGAGAACTCCCTTTCCTTGGCAGCAGCACATATACAAAGAGCAGCAGGACACACTCTTGAGTTTGGATAGTTGAACTGTGGGCTGGCACTGCATTCAGGAAGCCATGTGGAAAGAGTCGAGGTTTGTGAAACAGAGGAAGGAAAATGAGAAATCCCTCCATTCCTTTAAACTATAGTAATTGTGAAGGGCAGTATGTACACTATGGATCACTGTTGTGTGAGATGAGAAAAAAGGAATAGGTAAAGAACTTCGAGTCTGTGATCCTCTAACAAATTACTTCAGGAAAGATGAGGAATTGGTACCAAAGAAAACTATGCAAAGCTATGGAAAGCATTTATATCCATCTAATCCTCCTTGCATAAAACAGCCTTTAAGAATGTTAAAGAGCTGTGGTAAAGATTCTATATAGACAGTTGCCACTGCCTTGACTTTGTAGAAAAGCCTATTATAAGGAAAGAACTTTTCTAGAAAATCCAGAAGAGGAAAGCGAAGTGACCACAAAGGCTGCTGCTTTGTGGCATTGACTTTTAAGGATCAGAAGCATTGGGAGGGTTTGTGTCTTCTAACTCAATCAGATAGTCCTTTTGTCCTTGCTATGTGTGTGCTTTGCTTCTCAAAGATATTAGTTTTTCAAAGAGATGGTTTGTACATATAATGGAAATCTTGAGAAGACAAACATTCTGTATTTCTCTTGATGTGTAAAAAGGTACTGCCACCCAAAATGCTCACTTCTAACTTAACTGGATAGCATCACAGGAATTAGTAATCCAAGTAACTCATTCCCTCAAAGGCAAAAATCCAGCCTGCAGGGGAACACTTAATCCTTCAATTCTATAGGAGTCCAGACTGGATTTAGGACCAACTCTTCACTTCACGCAGTGGAATATGCAACCTGAAACAGCAAAAGGACAGACAAACATCCAAACACATAAGATCCATTCTAATTTTACACTGGTCTTCTTATACGCCTCAATGATACTGATGACACCCATCAGCTAATCCAAACTCAATTCCATCATAACCTCTGGTTATGAGAAAACAGCTGGACTAACTGGCAGAGTGACCTTGGCCAACAGTTTGTAAGATAACAAAGGGCTCTTATCTTGGGAATAATATTTACCTACCTGACACCCACTCATTCACTCCCAATAGCTAGGTTTCTAACCTAAGATGGAAGCAGTTACGATCCACATTTCTTCACAATTTCAAAATTCCTCACCAAGATATCTCATCAAGTTGTGAGAACCTGAATGGATGGTAATGAAGAATTTGGCTAGTATTCTTTATACTCCTAAGGCTAGGGAGCACATAGTCGTTCAGATATTGATAGTATCCAGTTCTCATCAGTCCCAGTTAGCCTGGCCAGTGTTGAGGGATGATGGCAATAACCATTCAGGAACATCTGAAAGGCTACCCTTTCAGATCAGCTTTACGTTGGAATGGGGCAAGTTTTCAAAAAGTGTTGAAACTTGCTGAGTGTTCACATATCTCTACAGTTTCTGTGTTTAAAGTACTGCATAGTCATAGAACTGCTGGATAGCTCAGCAGTTTAGGCATCTGGTTGTGGAGTCAGAGTCTGGGAGTTCAGTTCCCCATTCTGCCTCCTTGACAGGGGCTGGACTTGGTTATCAGCAGGGTCCCTTCCAGATCTGCAGTTCTAAGGTGGTGGTGGTGGAAGTTTCAGACTTCTGTTGGTTCATCAGTTTACAAACATTAGTGTAAAACAGGTTTTGAATAAGGGAATATACCATTAAAACATTGAGATAGGACAGTCACAGGGAATCCATTGAAGAAGTCACAACAATCCATTTTCTTTCAATTGACACAGATAGACTTTTTTATGTGGTTATAACATTTATAACATATGGATGTACAAATAAATAATTGGACAAAGAATACATTCAGCTCCAAAATAAAAGTTAGATTAGATTCTTGTTTAAAAAAATATGCTGGTCCTTTCCCACAAAATAGACAACTTAATTAGGCATCCTTCAGTCTCGAGAGACTATGGTAACGTGCTCTAAATAGAGGACTTGGAACAGCGTCTAGTATGGCTGAGAAGGCCAATTCGAGAGTGACAATCCCTTCCACACTGAAGACAAATACAATCTGTCCCCTGTCCAGCTCCCTGATTTTGCTGGTTTCAGGAATGCCTCTTTTCCTCAGCCTGCTGGACAAGTGTCTCTTCAAAATGGGAGAAGCCATGATGCACCGCCTGCCTCCAGGCTGAATACTCAGATGTCAAGGTTTCCCATCTGTTGAGGTCCATTCCTAAGGCCTTCAGATCCCGCTTGCAGATATCCTTGTATCGCAGCTGTGGTCTCCGTCTGGGGCACTTTCCCTGCACTAAGTCTCCATACAGGAGATCTTTGGAATCCGACCATCAGCCATTCTCACGACATGCCCAAGCCAACATAGACAACTAATAATACTCATTATCCTTATATGTAAATTAAATTAGTCTGCATAGTCAAAGCTATGGTTTTTCCAGTAGCGATGTATGGAAGTGAGAGCTGGACCATAAAGAAGGCTGACCGCCGAAGAATTTACGCTTTTGAATTGTGGTGCTGGAGGAGACTCTTGAGAGTCCCATGGACTGCAAAGAGAACAAACCTATCCATTTTGCAGGAAATCAACCCTGAGTGCTCACTGGAAGGACAGATCCTGAAACTGAGGCTCCAATACTTTGGCCATCTCATGAGAAGAGAAGACTCCCTGGAAAAGACCCTGATGTTGGGAAAATGTGAAGGCAAGAGGAGAAGGGGACGACAGAGGATGAGATGGTTGGACAGTGTCATCGAAGCTACCAACATGAATTTGACCAAACTCTGGGAGGCAGTGGAAGACAGGAGGGCCTGGCGTGCTCTGGTCCATGGGGTCATGAAGAGTCGGACACGACTTAACGACTAAACAACAAAAATGGTTTCAGAAGCTGTAACTAATGAAGGTATGTTAGACTTACACAAAGTCTAGAATACTTCTGTTTAGATTTTGGAAACATCAATTTTTTAAGACCCCAATTCCCATAACTGCCCCAGCCAACACTGCCACTGGGCATGTGGGTAGTAAATTCTGGAGGGTGTAGAAAAGGTAGTTTTTCTTCTCTCAGATTCTGTTTAAAGGGAGGTCTTTCCCTAAACTAATCAGCACAGCAGGAGTCCCACTAGAAAAACGTTTTCTCAGATATGGTTGTTGTTGTAGAACACGGCCAAAGAGCCCGAAAAACCCACAATAACCATCAGATCCCTGCCGTAAAAGCCTTCGAGAATACGTTTTCTCACATACCTCTCTAACACAGATGTCCTTCAAGTCCAGCAAGTCTGTAAATATAGCTGCCAGCCTGGATTTTTTATACATATATAATGTCAACATGCTGAGAAGTATAATTATGTATCAGAAGAGTTATACTCCAAATTCAGTTTGAAACCTTCCACCTTAAAGAAATGGAAAATCCACTCTCCCTAGTTTGTGAGATACCAAATACAAAGGAATACCTGAAGAATCAATCCTCATTATAGTGATTTCTCTGCACAAAGGAGAACATGGGGGTCCTTGGCTAGCAAACTGCAGCGATTCCATCTTTCTCCTCTATCATAAAAAAAGCACCAATCCTTATCAGTAGATAACACAATGAAAGATACTGAATGGGTCTCTTTTCTCCAAGTTATGTCCTAAATAGGATGCAAAGAGGAGGGGGTGGAGGAGGAGGAGAAGGACAAAGCCAAAATGGCTGCTGGTCCTGTATGCACAGAATTTCAAATATAACCTTCCTGGGGTGTTTCAGAGTATACAGTAATGAAAGCAAAAAGGCATTTGCTGATGTACTTAGATATGATAAAAAAATCTCACCTTCACTCCATGTGCACATGCTTTTTCTATAACGGGAAGAAAACAATGTAACAGAATAGAAAATGGGAGCCAAAAATTTAACTCGGAAAACCACACTGTAAACAAAAACTAATAATATTCCTGTAGATCACCCATCAGCACCTTCAAATCCCCCCCCCCCAGTTTATTGAGTGACCTTGGTCCAGTTTTTCTCTCTCAAACCAACTTATCTCTCAGAACTGTTCTGAAAATGAAGGTGAGGAGGAGGAGGAGCAGCACAATATACCTTGACCACACGGGAGCAGAGATGGAATAGAAGTGTAACAAATAAACAAGTCATGGTGGTCCTAGACAAAGTTCTAATATTTACGTCTTTTTAAAAGGAACTAGGCAATAAAATATGTTGTAAAGAGAAAAAATGATGTCAAAGATTACAAAAGCGGGGAGGAACCATAAAATTGTCTAATCGTAGTATCAAAGGACAATAATGAGTTTTAAAGGAAACATTTTTTAAAAGAGGAAAACATTCAACTCCTGATATAACAAGTAAACTGATAAGAGGACTTGCTATCAAATGTTAACATGATTAAATCATGTAGGATTGAATATTGTATTTGGAATGTATCAGCAGATTTATAATACTTTTCATTTATCAGTGTGAAGTACATTTGTTATTTCCATTATACAGATGAGAAAGTGAATCTGAGATTTCTCTTCAGACAAGCTTTCCCTCATTGACTGACTGCCTGAACGGAATTTTTAAATGGATGGTTGTGCCTTACTGCTGAGTGTAAGTTTTGGTCTTGATTTTGTTTACCATTTTTTAGTGTGATATTTGATCCTTTTTAGTATTTGTATACTTACAATTTTTGGCTTTAAATATTGTCTTTTAATGATATAAGCCAACTTGGGTTCTTTTTAAGGAGAAAGGAAAGGTAAAAATATTTTAAACAAATATATAAATAATAAATAATGATGTTTTCTTCCTTCCCTACTTTTAGAGGCACAGGTATAAAACTGCTGGTCCTTCTAAGCCAATACTGACAACACCGACTGTCATCTACTTTCCAGCTGGCTCATCTGGAGCATGTTCTATATTACTGAGATATGGCCTCTTTCCAATGGTTACAACAGCATCCAAGAAAAGTAAAAAGCTAACTCCTGTAGCATGACCTTAAGTAGACTAATAATATATAAACAAGCAAATAATGATAGTGGTGCTCACTCTGACCCAGTGTACTTGTGTTATATACGTGGGGCCTTAGAGTACATATCCTACAGAACACAGTCCCGATTCCTCAGGTTTTCCACTTATATCCACATACATGCATACCTACATACCATGTGCAATTCATAATTCCAGTTGTGTAAAGTAGGCTCTCCCTGCTGCCAGCATCCTAAACCTTACAGTGTCATTTCCTGCAAGGTCAGGCCGTATTCCTTTATATCTGGGAACATTTATTGCTCTCCTCATTCAACAGCAGACCACGCATTGCTGGCTTGAGGAAATGTCTGTAAAATAATCACAGTGCAAGTCTAACCTTGTTTGCTCAGGCATTACAAGATGCTTAAATGTTCCAAATCTGATTATAATGCTTAATTTTAGTTATGTTGTTTTCCAAAACCATTTGTTAAAAGCATTATATATTCTGAACTTGCTAATTTTAATACTTCCTCTTTAAAGTTTTCCTGTTATGTTGAAGTATTTCTCATGTTACACACAGCATTGAGTGAGAATATGAAGACAGGCCTAGGTTAGGAATATAGGAAGCTGAGTAAGACTACTGGTCCCATTTAGTCAGTATTGCTCACTCTTACTGACAGCAGCTAATCAGAGTTTAAGGCTGTTATTTTCTCTATTACTTGCTACCTGATCTTTATAACTGCAGATGCTAGGAATTGAACCTGCGACCTTTGGTAAAGAAAGCATGCATTCTACCACAAAATTATGTTCCTTTCCTTATGGCCTATATATGAATCAGAATGAGGTGGTAGAAAATGCATACAAACTTAGACACTAACACACTAGCCCTTCTGCTGTTATCTTCCCATTCCTCTATGTTAAGAGCCACTCACAAATGTTCTCCATTATTTTTACTTTGATCTAGGAGAGTCCATGCTACTTCCTTTCTATTTTCACAGCAGAAGCACCACAATAATAAATTAATAAATAATTCAGATATTTTTTTCCAGTAATGGACAACATCAAGAGCATTTGGGACAGCTAACATCAAATCTTCCATAGTACATATTGAGGGGCTTAGAGTAAACTGACATACATGTGACGTTGCCTGTTCTCTGCATTTGTAAAGGACTGTCTCAGTGCGAAACCCCCATTTTCTTAGGCTCACATTGTTTTTTCCAACTGCATTCTATAGCCTTTTAAGTGACTTCCAAGTAATCCTGTTCTCTGTGTGACCAGGGGCTAGACTTCCCTGGGATTCCATCCATTTTAAGAGGTGGGTAGTTCTTTCCACACTATAGTCCTGACATTCTCTGCATTCCCTCAAGATTCACAAATGTTCTGAATTTGTTGTTCTTGTTGTTCAAATCCTGAAGGGGCAGATGGTGCCAAAGAGTGCATATGCATTTGGTGTATATGCTTTGAGTGTTTCGCTGTTAGCTATTACCTATCTCCATATGTCACTGGGTGCAATGTTTTCAAGGTAACTGATTTTGTCAATAGGGGTTGATTGCAAGCATCTAGTAATGATTCTACAGCTTTCATTGAGTGTAACATCTACCTGTTTTACATGAACTGACGTATACCACATTCACCTACAGAGTAGCATAGGGCAAACTTTGACTATTGAAAGATGGAGAAAGTTTGCTATTGTGAAAGAGGGCCAGCTGAGATGTTTCTGCTCTTTGTGGCACCAGTTCTCCATTGTTATCATCAAGTGTATACCCCTGGACACTGCTGTGGCAACTGAAGTCTTGAGATTAAAAAATTATTTTTGCTTATGAAAATCATTGGAAGTTTTAAAGCAAAAGGTTGCATTAGGTGGCTTATGAATGGAGGATACCATACAATTATTTAGCTCCACTATTATTATCTCTATATCATCCTGTTCTGTGACAGCAGTAGATGATATTTGGAGGTCAAGCTTGACTAATACATTCCTTCCATAATGACTGTGAGGTCTCTCAGCTGCAAGTCTTATGCTGGATATACTGGGGCATTGTTAGTGGTTGTCTGTATGCATTTCCTGAGCACAATCATCACAAAAATCTTCCTGGCAGAGCAGATGCAGTAGGTTTTCTTTAGGTGTTAATAAACCCTCTGTGTTAACAGAGATTATGGTCAGCTTTGGCCCTGACAAGGGCCTTTTTGTTACTGGTGGCCACTGTCAAGGTCATATAGTCACTCATCCAGTGGTGTTTATGCAATCTCACACTGGTATTCTGCAGGGTAGTCCACTCAAGTCTCCACCACTTCATTTTGCTGTATTTGGAAAGAAAGTCATAGACAAAATGACCATTTGAAGCCCAGTAAACTTTTCAATGGTCACATTCTGTACATGTAAATATCTGTTCCTCAACCTCAATCTCTCCAGGCATCAAGAAAGCACAGCTGGCTGCTACTGCATCTGCACTATCCTGATGATGGAAAGGAAAGCACTAAAAGGCAGAATAAAATTTTTCTTTGTGGAGGTCATTTTAAAAGGTAGCATAACTCATGGAATAAGGATTTCACCAACAGAATGTTAAGCCATCCAATTTATTTATTTCATAAATTGAATGTAGGCTACAATAGGCAAGGCTGCCAGGATTGGAGACTTACTCTGAAAAACCTCCAGAATTATTGTTCTCTGAAATCTTGCTTTATATGCACTATATTTCTTGTAGTTATTGCCCCAGGCACCTGTTAGGCAAAGGGTTCAATTCACAAATATATTGCATAAATAAATAAAGATTTACAATATGGCTACTTGTTCCATTTTCACTTTCCCTCTGCACATTTCTTGTTCAATAGCATTTAAGCTAGAATCTAGCTTTCTTCATCCATGAGTTTATTAAAGTCCATAAAACACTGTAACATTCAGTTTGCCTATTTGAGTTCTTCCTGTTCAGACATGTTTCTTCCTACCTTCACAAATGTACAATTCTTTGAATGCTTGTATCCCCCTGTGACAATCATACATTTATGTATCAACCAAATAATTTAGGATGTTTATTCAGACCACAAAGCAATGGTATAGGAAATACAAGCTACTGTTGACTGTGCATATAATTGACTGGATGCCTCAGATTGACCTAAGCCACTTGCCCATTGTTTGTCCTCAAAGCAGGAATAGCTGCATATGCATGGCCTTTAGCTATTCATTTTTAAACAAACAAGAAAAATCAGCTGGTAACTTGGAGTGAATCCAATTTGTGCCAAACACAAGATCACATCCTTGAACTCCATGTTATTTAGTCCAGGAGATAACTTTCAATTTCACTGCCCTAAATAAATTACATCTATCAGGTTATGTACTGAAGTAATTAAAGTACAACAAAAGGATATCAGTATCAAGACTCCATATGTGGCACAGTCAGAGCTGTGAATGTTCCAAAACACCACAGCAGGATGTGAGATGACTGGAAAAATATTGGGCAACAATTCTGTTTGCCAGCTCCTTGATTCCTTGGCACTAAGCTTATAGGGAAAGGAAGGCCTGGACTGGGTATGCATTTTCTGAGCAAGTTACGTCCTTCCCCTGTAATGCCCATGCAAAGGAATTGAAATGTTGGCAAACATCAATGTCGGAAAATGTTTGTTTGTTTATTAATATCTTTACAGATACATTTATACCCTGCCTTTCCTCCTGTGAGCTTGAGGTGGTGTGCATGGCTTTCATCCTTCCCACTTTATCCACACAAAAACTCTGTTAGGCAGCTCAGGACTCAAAACTGGCCCAAGGCTATTCCGTGAGTTTCATGCCTCAGTGTGGAATAAAACCCATATCTTCCCAGTACTCCACTCTTACCACAACAGTACATATGGGCATCCCAAGGTTAGACCACTTTCCCCTTGATATGCTTTCTGCTCTTAAATAACATTCCCTTTTGCTGGTATTTATTTAAGTTTGCTAAGGAGGGAAATCTCTTAAGAGACATGTTTGACAAATTAAGGATTTGTATCCTAAAATGTGATGAGGTCTGTGATTACTGTCCTGCAGTGAATGTTCATCTTTCTAAAACAAACAGAAAGAAAACTAAGTAGAAGGAAGCTGGACAAGGAAGCTTTTTGAGAAAGGCCAGTAGAGTATTTTAATACTTCTGGGGAAAGGGTATTCTTTTTTTCCTGAGGACACTAGAAATATACCAAGTTCTAGGGTCGGCTGACTGTGCCCACACCATTGCAATAGCAAAGGACATCTGCTGACACTTCCTTGCCTACTTTTTCCTAAGTACACCATTGGCGATGATCACAGAAACAGGGGAGTTGTACAAAACTGGTGGCTTACTAATTTTACACTGCCTTGGACCTCAACACTTTAGACAGAACATAGTCAGGAAAACTACAGTTTCAGTCTAGAGGTTAAAATCTGTAACCCATCAAGTTCTCACATCTATAGGAGAGAAAAAGAAAATAATTTATTGCACATTGATTGCTCTATATTTAAATCCTGTTTCAGTTTTTCTATGCAGTTCACAAAGGGAGACACTGACAGTAATTTGACCAAGTATGAATCTTGTATCTATAGCAACAACTCTCTTATAATGATATCTGGGCCTCTGTATTAAGTTTTCTTCTTCCACTTCCCCTCACCTGTGTTTTCAGGGAATATATGGAGAACCTTTTCCTTTCCTATTTCTTCTCCTAGTTGTCTGCAAATCCCAGGTGCATAACCAAAAGGAGTATGTGCACACCTTCACAATATTAGGTAAAGGTAAAGGTTCCCCTTGACATTTAGTCCAGTCGTGTCCGACTCTAGGGCACGGTGCTCATCCCCGTTTTCAAGCTATAGAGCCAGCGTTTGTCCGAAGACAGTTTCCGTGGTCATGTGGCCAGCGCGACTAGACACGGAACGCCGTTACCTTCCCACCGAGGTGGTACCTATTTATTTACTCGCATTTTTACATGCTTTCAAACTGCTAGGTTGGCAGGAGCTGGGACAAGCGACAGGAGCTCACTCCGTCGCGTGGATTCAATCTTACGACTGCTGGTCTTCTGACCTTGCAGCACAGAAGCTTCTGCAGTTTAACCCGCAGCGCCACCACGTCCCTTCTTCACAATATTACGGAAGTGCTAATCAGCTGTTAATAGAAGATTGTGCATTTTGTACTTCAAGCACATTCACCTGATATGAGAAATACCGCTTGGATTATTTTTGGTGAATGGATGGTTCTGAAAAGGAAACAAAACAATAATCCTTTATTGTACCCAAATTTCCTCTGAGAGTGGTCACAGATCAAATTACAGTGGTATTCAGATACTCTTAACAGGGGAAAAACTCAATACTACTTGTCAAAATGATTCAAAGGAAACAAGCAACATTTGCATGATACTACTTGATTTTAGGTAAGGACTGAAGTGATCTAAAGGCATAAACTCTTGAGTAGGAATAATAATGAACTAAATCTTTTAAGGTTTTTTTTTTAAAATGCCTATCAAACAGTCAACATGGCACCTTCACCACCAGCTGTGCTGGCCTAAATTTCCGAGAGTTGCAGTCCAAGAACAACTGGGTTACCCAAGGTTGGGAACCACTGCTATAGGAGAAATAGAGAAAATTTAACCCACAAAATTATTATAGCACCATGGTGGTGGTGACATATATTTTACGGAAGCACAGCAAGAAGGATTCTACAAGCAAAATCAAAAGAGGGGGTGCCCCAAACAAAAAATTGTAACTATGAAACTGGACCTCAGATCATCACCAAATTTAGCATGGGTGTAGCAGAAAGTCTGCTCTTGCTCTGTTCCAAATTTAAGGGCATTTAGGCAAAAAGTTTTAAAGTTGTGTTTTTTTAAAAAGTAACACTGTTTCACCCCTGCGCACAAGCAAGCAACTTTTAGCTATAGCTAACTGAAAAGAGATGAAAAATGTAGATAAGACAAAGTTTGCATGCCTGGGGGGAGGGGAACTCCATTTTAACCTCCTTTTTTAAATCCACAGGAATTGGGCCATTCATGACTCTAATCCAGACCCTTTAATTATTGGTTTTTAATACCTATAGCTCAAAAGGCAACTTTTTAACATCACTTCTGAGAATTCTGAAGGAACTATTCACATAGCATGGCATTCTGGCCAATCAGAGTGTGTCTCCAGTCAGCCCACAGGGTAGGTGCCTGTCACTTTTATCCCTCCCGTGGCCTTCAGTGTGAAAGAAAGCACTTAACCCCTTCCTAGCCACACTTTCTTAGCTGCTGCCTGTTAAAATATTTTAAAAGCTATTTTAAAAAATAGATAATAATGTACAGCGTCTCACTCATTTAAGCTGTGAAATTACTGTTTTTTTCCCTTTGTGGCTTTGAATGATTTCAAAGCATGTTTTATCCAGATTACTCATGAGTAGGTTTCCCCAGTTTACTCAAACATTTATGGATCCACATGATTTTATATGATTTTAGACGTTATCCTCCATAAACCAATGTCAGATCATAGATCCTATTTGCATCCACAGACTACACCACAGAAATCATGGGCCCCCAAGCATAAGGCTTTGCAGTGGTGTAAAAACATACATTTGAAGCACGGATCCTCATAGATCCACATGATTTTTTTCTGAAGAATCATCTTAAAACCACTGTCCACTCATAGGCCCCATTTGTACCCATAGGCCACAACACAGAAATCATGGGTCCCTGAGTGCATGGCTTTGCAGTGGCACAAAAACATGCACCCAAAGCATGGATTCTCATAGATCCACATGATTTTTACACAAGATCACCCTCAAGCCACTCTCTGAATATAGGTCCAATCTGTGCCCACAGACTACATCACATAAATCATGGGTCCCCCAGTGTATGGTTTTGCAGTGGTGCAAAACATGGATCTGATGCACAGATCCTCATGGATCCACATGATTTTTAACTAAGATGATCCCCAAACCACTGTCCATTCATAGGTCCCATCTCTGCTCAGAAATCATGACTCCAGACACATTCTGATTGGTCAGAATGCTGTGCTATGCAAATAGTTCAGTCATTTAGAATGTTCACATTTCTGTTATATGTGTATGGTACGATAGACTCAGGTTACTCATTTTTCCTCGAGTGAGAGTTCAGGCTTGACTGAACACCCACTTTTCTGCTTTTCTTGCTGTCTAGTATCTCTACCAAGACCACATTTCAAATGACTTTATTTTTGTCCCTGTCTCTCTTCTATCTTCCTTTCATGTAGTATGCATGATTTTGACCTTCCTTTCCAGTGACATTCTTTGCTAACTGCAATCTCTTCCTTTTTTATTTCAAAAAGCAAATTGACATATTTTTGAAAACATGTACACAATATATCCATAGAGGTTTTGGTCCAATACAGCTTTTCTTCCTCACCTTCCCTAACTCAAAGAAAGGGATATGAAATTGGAACATAGCATTCCCATCTGCATTTGGTGGATCAGGCATGATAACATTAGTTTAACTGTGTTCAGAGGTTTGTGCTGCTTCATCAGCATGGCACAACAAGTACCGCACATTTGCTTGCCCCCTGCCGGCTTCCCCACTCACCAACCACTGCTTTTCTCCTGCTTTCTGCACGACCATCCAGTTACAGCAGGAGCACAAACTTCCCTTATCCGCCTCCTCCAGGAGCTGCCCAGTCAAAGGCAGCACTGCAGGAATTCCTGCCCCGCTTCCTCATCTGAGTGGGTGGCTGCTGGAGAAGGTGGAGAAGGTAAGTCCATGTTCCTGCTGCAACTGGATGATTGTGCGAAGAGCAGGAGAAAAGCAGCATACACCAGCTGGTGAGTGGGGGAGCCAGCAGGAGTGAGGAAATGACCGTCTGAACTGAGAGTTGTGCCCATCTCTAGTATGTTTCTCCACTGTATGTGCTGTACCTACTCACACCTTTGCTTCACCTTTACGTAACCTGACTGATGGCTTATATCCCCCAGACTACATATTATGGGGACAGAGTAGATGTTAGGAGTGACAGGAGCATTGAGTCTGCTGAAGTGTGTGGCAATTGCACAGGTTCCTCCCACTAGCTGGTTTAAGGCAAGTGAGCCATTTACTGAGCAAGAAAATTTTTGTAGTACATCACAAGAAATACAGTGAGAAGCAATGGATTAGAAAATTTACTGGCAATACCAAATTGCTGTAGGATAGTGAAAACCAAGAAAACAGACTGGATCCCTCAAAATGGACTGATGGTGTTTTAAAAATTGGCAGATAAGAGTCAATGTAAGAAGGTTTTTTCCCCTCTATGTATTTTAATATCATATACCGAAGAGAAAAAGTGGAAGATTCAGGACAGATCAGAGGATTAAATTTTTTTTTTTTTTACACAGCATACATCATTTGAGGTACTAATGAGTGACAACTTAGGTGACATTATAAGGCCAACTGGACAAATTCATGGAAGTGGGGATATCAATGGCTACTAGTCAGTAACTGAGACAGTGTGTACCTATGTGTATTAGTTGCTTTGAAACATGACCAGCAGTTATGACTGAGAGAAGCCTCCCATTCATTACTCACTGGTTATCTTTCCTCAGACAACAGACTGATCATTATGTGAGGAAGCTGGTTCAGACAGCAGTTTGGTCTGATTTAGCATGACCCTTTTTATGTTCTTTATAAAGAAAAAAATATTGGGGTCATAGTGGATGGCTTGAACAAAACATGAGCTCAGAGTGCATCAGCTGTGAAAAAGGCAGATATTTCATGGTGGGGGTTATTAAGAAAAAAATTGAGAATTGTAAATAAAACTGCCAGTAGGATATTCCTGCATAGCAGGAATATTGAAGTCGCCCCACCTGAAAAAGGCCATCATATTGCTGGAAAACAGAGGGGGGTGGAAATGTAGTCAGTGTGATCAAAGGACTGCAGTAGCTGCCCAGCAAAATAAAGCTACAACACTGGGACCTTTTAATTCAGACACAATGCAGGTTTAGAAACTGATCTTATGAAGAAAGGGAACAAAAAAATGTTTCATCTTCTCCCATAACATTACACTTAGTGAAATTTTGTTACAATATTCTTATTACGGTGTATAAAAAAGATTCTCTGAGTTCCAATGAAATTCTTGAGATTCTGTATTTAACCATATTAAATTATTAGATGGAGATCAAGTGTATTTGGTTACCTATATAATGCAACCTTAAATTAAGAAGGCTCAACTTTCCTACAGTGGCTTTCTCCAGAAGTTGTTTCACATGCAGAATTTGATTTCTGAATAATCCAGCAGCATATTACATATGCAACATTACAAATGCAACAACCTCTGTGGTCAAGAAAATAGCATGGCTGGATAAATTTATTTATTTATTTATTTATTTACAAGATTTTTTAGCCACGCCATTACCAATGGTCTCTGAGAAATGAAACAAAGTGTCTCAAGAGGGCACAATAAGAGGATAAAAATAAAATTTAAAAGTTTCAAAATAAATTGCATTTCCACAAATTCTAATGAAGGGAAGTAAGCTACAAGGATCTCTGTCATGATAGGCATGATTTACCATTTATACATTTTCTGGGGCATGTGACTGACTGACTGACTGAGACTGATTGACTGACTGACTGACTGACTGACTGACTAAGTGCCATCAAGTCAATTCTGAGATATAATGACCCTCGCCAAGGTTTTCTAGGTACAAAGTACCCAGAAGAGATTTACCAGTCCCTTCTTCTGAGAGTGTTCTACGATGTGAAGCTTGCCGAAGGCTATGCAGGCTGGATTTTCTCCCAGCAGGCAGAGTGGGGAATTGAACCCCTAACCTCTAGCTTCACAGTCAAGCACCCAACTCACTAAGCTATCGAGCTGTACTTTTAGAAACTGGTCTTATGAAGAAAGGGAACAAAAATATTTCATCTTTTCCCATAACATTACACTTAATGAAATTGGCTGCAATATATTACAGAGAGAGGTTTCTTAACATGTTGCATAATTAACAGAATCCATGCCCAGAGGTGGTGACATCCATTAGTTTATGTGGCTTCAAATGGAATTATGGAGAATATGGCCATCAATGTCTATTAGCCATGATCTAACTGGAATCTCCTGTCTCAGATATAGGATGTCTTGGAATACCCCTTGCTAGCCTGCATATCCTGCTTGCTGGCTGCCCAAAAGCTATGGTGCTATAGAAAACAGAAAGCTAAACTATAGAGGTCTTTGTTGTGAACCAGGTTCTCCTATGAGATTACCTGTAACTCTAGATTACACCTCTATCATTGCACGCTGGTCTATTTCTTCAAATTTACTGCTGAACTCCTTCCATTACTGGCCCACCACGACAATATTCAGCTGTGCTTCACCACTTCCATTAACCCATTTGTGTATGAAACCAAATAAGGTCAGAGGAGGTTTTAATTCCAAATAATTTTATATAGTTCTCAGATGGAAACAAGATTAGTTCTCAAATCTGGTGCTGGATTGCAAGAGGAAGAGGTGTTACCCTGTTCCATATGCATAGTGCAGTGCATTTAGCTTTTATGTGACAAATTAAAGCTGTTTTATTCATTCTTATACTCCAGTGATTGACTTATTTTGCTGATTCTTCCTCTCTCTTTCTTTGTTTTGCAGATTTCAGTTTAGAGTTATAGCTTCTGTTTTATTTTATTGTGTCAACTGCATTTTTATTTCTGTAGTTAGTTGTTTGTTGCAGAAAACAATAATAGGTGATATTTTTATTAGGCCAGCTGGCTGGATAGCTCAGTGGTTTAGGTATCTGGCTTCAGAGCCAGAGGCAGGGAGTTCAATTCTCCACTGTGCCTCCTGGGAGAAGAGCCAGTCTCGGTGCTTTGGGCAAGCTGCACAGCATCACGCTGTGTGTTGCCCCAGAAGAAGGGGAAGGTAAATCACTTCTGAGTATTCTCTACCTGGAAAACCCTGAAAAGGGTCACCATAAGTCAGAATTGACTTGATGACACATGGTTATTTCCCAAAATAGATTCTAATACCAGCTAAAGGGTGAACAGCATCAGCATGGTACTCCAAAAAAAGTAGGATACTGAGTCATCATGCTAAATCCTCTTGGACTAATTCTCCTATGTGCCCACACACCCATTTTAAAATGGGATGGAGGTGGGATGATACTTCATCAGCATCTGGCTGATTTTATTCTCTGTTCATGTCTGCACTTCACACACCTGTACTTACAAGTGAGGGAGTCTATTCACTTATTTATATTAAAATACCAAGCATATTTGCAACAAAAATTCCCAACTTATAATAGCTTGAGACAACAACAACAACAATAATGAGAAAAAACAAAGCAAACAATTAGAAGAAAAAGCAGGATCACACCAACAAAAAAAGCACACCAAAATAATATAAACAATATATTAACATATTAGTAATACCAGTAATCTGGAAGCCACTGAAAGGGGAGAAGGACTACCCTTCCTCTCACCTTCATGGCAACTAGCCAATAAGACATAAATCAATCAATTAATCAAACAAATCCCAGCTGATTTATTTTAAACTTGTTGATAAAAAAAATACAATCTACAAAATCAAGAAGATACCAAAGAAGTTGGGTCAAGAATTATGGCACTGTTAGAACCGTGGAGAATACTGTGATGCATGTTATATAACTTAATGGATCGGTCCCAGTTCATTTATATTTTGTTTCTCTTCTTCTTCTTCTCAGTTCATGGGGGGGAGGGGTATTGAGGTTGAGAGGGTTCCAATGGTACTCTTTGTGGTGAAGGCAGCATTCCTGGTGCTCATGCCCTCAAGGCCAGGACTTGCCTAATATTGTACAGTTCTTCTATGGCAAAACCATGACTTCAGATCTGACAAGTACAAGCCCATTCTTTATACCAGATTCAGCCATTCCTTTCCTGATGACCAAGGAGGTAAAATTGAAAACCAACCTTGGAAGAACTTTCTGATAACTCTGTACTGTCATTAGTTGCTTTTATCAGTGTCTTCCTTTCTCAAATTCTCAAATTTACATTGTGAGGAATACAATATGGAAACTGGTGGCAAGGAAGACTGATGATGATGAACCATTCAACCATGGTTCCTAGACTTCTTAGAGACAATGTACACTCCTAAGTATATTCACAAGGATCCATTGCCAAGCTCAGTGGTAAAAAGCACATTGTGAGCATGGAACATGGTTGTAAATTCAACCCCCACCCACACATTGGTTTAGCTAAAAACAATTCCTGTGTGTGTGTTTTTAAAATGTTCTTAAAACAAAAGTGACAACATACATTGCTTTTGTGTTTCTAGGATGAAACTGTTGGACCATCTGGTCGTCTGAAAACATTTGTTTGAACAATTCACTGATGCTACAAGAGTTAAATCACATCTTCTATATCACTAGTTGCAAAGCCCACAGGCATTTTGCTGTCCTAACACAGTCCTGGATTACACAGGAATCCACACTGATTTGTGTAGCAGGCAGTTCTTTGCCATTTTACCACTCTGAACATGTTTTCCAGTTTTTCAAAGACTGTCTCTTCATTCTCTCTGCTTTTACTATCTGAGCTTGTACATGGCTTTGAATGCTAACATATTGTAATGGACTGTTGACTTGATTTAAATTTCCAGCTTCTTGTACATAAGACTAATTCCATAGTACTTAGTTCAAAGATTTTGAAGCACACTTTACAATAATCTTTGCATTTGTCTCCAGCAACTGATGATAGCCATGGAACAAATACAGTATGAAGTTGAGATACAGCTATTGCATATTAAAAATCTGTCTTCATAAATGCCATTTTCAAAATGTGGTTTCAGGTACTGCCTTGAACAGAAGCACCTGTCTGACACCAAGATACAGCAAATGTACTTGTATGGCAAGAGAATATTGCCAAAGCTCTGCATTGCACTTCCTGGGCTCCAGAAAGTGCAATGCACAGATCAATATGGAAGTAGGTGGAGTTTAAGCACTTGCAGGTCATTTCTGCAACCTAGGAGATCTAGACAACTCTCATCTGCAAGGTTTATGCAGTAGCAAGGTCAGGGAATAGGTCAAGAGAGCTGGTTCTCTGTCAGTTATAGGAGGTACAAACAATCACATTTGCACTTTGTATGATGCACACAAAGTACTAATTGCCTTTGAAATTCAACTGCAGCAAAACTAATTCACAGAGCATCTTGCTTTTCTTCTCTACTCCAATGGTAAATACCATCTTGTTGCAGCAGCATATCAAAAGTCCATTACTTGAGTACATCTTAATGACAATTTCCCTGACTTTCCCTGATTTCTGACCAATTTCCCTGATTTTAACTTATCAGTTTCAATCTCCCTGACTTTGTCTGACTTTCCAGAAAGCAGCAACCCTGTAAGAATTTAATTTAATTTTTTTATGTTTCTTTCTGAAAAGTCAAAAATGAAGATGTCAAAACAGTCATAAATACTTGCATTTACAGATAAGAAGTTGAAAGCAGTAAAAAGAGACTGGGAAGAGAATATTGAAGTAGAAAACCCATAAAACTGTTTCAGCTCATCTAAGCCTAAGTGAGGCATGCAACAGCGGTTTAACTAGGCATACTAATGAAAGTCCTGAAGATGTTGATAGGTATGACAGAGGTTTATGTGTAAAAGAAGGACCTTATGATGACTCAGTAAAAGAGAAACACCAGAACATTTTAGGTTTCTTGTGTTTGAAACTGGAAGTTTCTTTTTAGTATCAGTGGCTAAAATTTTCTCCTTGGCCAGTCTATTCAAAATGTTTAAGTGGCACTTTATGCAAAATTTGTGTTTTGTTCAGACATGTAGTTGGAAGAAGAGGCAAAGAAATATTAGCAGCTTTGGTCACAATAGAATACATGGACTGGAAATATGCTGAAGAAAATTTTGAGAAACTTGGGGGAGGGGGGAAACCCATTCTGATGCTAATATTTTTCCTGAAAACTTCCTTAAAAGTATAGAAGGAAAGCAGGCTGATTTTAGGAGAGACAACTGAATTAGGGGAGTCAACCAATTGTTTTAGAAAACCATTTTAAAAAGCATCAATTGTAAAAAACCATAATCTTTGTGGATTGCAGGAAATAAACAGCCTTAAGAAGCATGAACAATTTCAATGCTATTGGACTGGAAGACCCACAGCATAATGATGGAAATTACCATGCTTTTCTGCATTTTCAAGTTTGAAGTGGAAATTAAGTTCTGAAGAAACACTTAACAGAGACTGCAGGTACCAGAACTATGTTCAGCTCTCCAATCATACAGGGTGAAATCACTGAACTGTGTGAGAATATCATCCCAACAAGTATTGTTAAAAAAATAAATACGGCACCATTTTTCTGTACTAGATGACATGAGACATAAGACTTATTAAGGAAAGAGCACTCGGTGATTTGTGCTCATTGTGTGAAAATGATAGTAAACAAATACTCTGAGAGGATTTCCTGGGATTTGTACCAGTTGATGATGTTACATTGCCTGGCCTAACATCAATTATTACATCAATGCTATCAGAGTTGGGTAGAGATTCAGAGGGGTGTGTGTGTGAAGATCTGCCAAAGATATAATAGTACTTGGCCTAATGAACAGGACATGCCAGGGAGTCTGATCAATGATTTCTGAGAAATAGCCTAAAGCACAGTATCAATATTGTGTGGCTCATAGTTTAAATACAGCCATCATTTTTTCCTATGAAATCTCCATGATACCAAACTGCTTTGAAACTGTTAAATCAGTTACCAACTTTTTTGCCAGTCTTCTCAAGGATATATAGCCATCAACAATATAGCAAAAGTTAGGATGTAAGTCACCACAATATTCTCAGATTGTGTGTGACGGAAGAACGTCAGTCAATAGCTTCATTGATTGAAATGTTTTCAGCAGTAGTATACACTTTATAAACTTTGCAAAGTCCTATTACAGAAGAAACATCGTAGCAAAGTTTTCAATTCTTTCTTTGTGTAACATCAGGACAGTTCGTAGTAGCATTACTCATACTAAATAAACTGTTCTCTTACAGTGCCACACTATGCCAGGCACTTCAGAAGGTGGGTTCTGATCTTGTTCAAGGCAGCAAACATGTTAAAATTATAATTCAACCATTACAAGAAATCCGGAACTCTTTGATAAAATTTATTTCTCAGCAGAAAAATTAGCAGGTGATTTTGCAGAAGAAATAAAGAATGACAGGTTGTCAAATAGGTTAGGACAATGCTCCTGCAGAGAGCTCCAAAGAATACTGTAAAATAAATCTGTATCTCCTATTCTTGCATGACTTCATAACAGACTTTCCTGGTCACACAGCCAAATAAAACTGGGATTTGGCCTGTGTTAAAAACTGTGCTGAGTTTTATGTTCACAGAATGAATTCCAAACTGCATATTTCTTTTTTTCTGACTCAATTTATTATCTTAGGAAGTGAGTTAAAATAAATGGCCGCCAGAGGGTCATTTATTTCAGCATGCTGTTTTCTCAATTGACTTAAGCCCATTATGAACCCTACACTCAGTTTTAAAAGGGAGCCTTTCCATGCATACCCGATTTGAGAACACAGACTGAAAGGATATAGTCTCCCAAATCGGTACATTAATAGAAAAAGATATGCATTTCAATTACTAAGTACGAACACTGGAAATGACTCAAAAACCATGTGACTTGAACTGGCTAAAATTAAAATGCTACATATTGTGGGTTTTTTGAGAAATGTAGACAGGCCCTTTAACTCTCAATTTTGACCACAATATACACATCTCAAAACTGCAACTTCTTCTTCCAAGAAAATGTGAAAGTGCTAAGCCTCAGTCTTTGGAAAGTGTTTTAAAATGTCTGACAGACTGGTTGAAAAATTTCCAACACTTGAAGCAGAATTACAAATGTGGAAACAAATAAATGGCATGCAGTTTTAGAAGATGAGAGGCCAGAGAATATTTTAGGAGAAATAGAAAATTGTGATAAACTCCAAATATCCACAAATTGTTGGTGATCCTTGCCACTCTGTCCATTTCACCCATAACATCTGAGATAACATTTTCCACTCTGAAGAGGTCAAAGCCATAGCTTTGCAATTCCATGAGAGATGCTTGACTGACAAAGCTTACTGTCGCGTCCACCCAGTTTCCCTTGTTTGTTCTCCCCAAACACAGGTCCACTCTCTGGATGCGTTTACTCTCTTTCCGCCGCCACCAGTGGATCTATAGTCCACACTATACCCAATAGGTATCACAGACGCGTGTTGTCAAAATATAACTGGTTTATTCAGGTTTGTAAATCACAGATGTAAATCACTGATGTTCTTTTATTACTGTTTAAGATCTCTCATTAAAGTACTTGAATCTGATTACACGTTTGCTTGTATATACTTTCACATTAACCACTTCAACAATCCTTGTCTATCTATCTGTTTCTTATTACTTTTAACTCTTTCCTATTCTCTCTAAAGCTCCAACTTTTCAATCTCTCTTTTACTCCTTCAATTCTCCTCTATAACTGTCTCTAACTGTCTAACTGTCTTCTTGATCCCGCCCCTCCTGTCATATCATAGGCTCCTGCACTTGAGCTCCACATGATGGACAGGAGTGACGTGGGCATTCCACCACACTTACTCTGTTACGAGTTCATCAGACTGTTAAAATCAAAACCAATGATGGGATTTCCCACTTTGCAAAAAGGAAAAGGTCAACATAATTATGTAATTTTTTAAAGTAAGAATTTATTATTTTATATTTTTAAATAATGATGTAATAAACCTCAACATTATATATATATTTATATAGTAAACTTATATATACATAGTTTATAAAGATTTGGTTTTATTTGTTTGATGTTGATTTCTTATTACGAAAGAAAGAAAGAAAGAAAGAAAGAAAGAAAGAAAGAAAGAAAGAAAGAAAGAAAGAAAGAAAGAAAGAAGTGATTGTAGACAATAGAAGTGATGTAGTAAAGGCATGTTTTTTTATACATAATGCAAATTCAAATTTTGGTAACTTCCCTTTGATACAACAAAAAAAAAGCTGAGAACTGTAATGATGATCACCAACATTCTCTTCCTTCTGATTCAATTAGTGAAGCCTTCTTGCCAGCATGTTAACGAGGCTCAAGAAGCTTGAGGAAATACTTGGCCGTGCCATCTTCTGATGTATGGAAAAGAAGAAGCTCCTGTAGCATTAATAATTGTTATGCAAACAGAATCACATTGGGTCTCCCTTACATGACAAGCTGTACTCCTTTTTCCCAAGAAACAGATAGAAGTACAGATGTTTGGCCCTCTCACGTATCAAGTTCCACATGGTTCCTATGTTTGAAAGTTCAGAGACATTCAGAACAAACACACAAAGGCCAAGATATGTCCCAAATCCAATATCAAAAAAAGGGCCCAAAGGTCTTTAGGTTGCACAAAGCATGGATTAATAAACATTATCTATTACATAAAAATACCTAGTTTTTTGTTTTTTTGTTTTTTAATTCTTTTTGGCTGCTCTGCTAGATTCTCTTTACCTTAAGAACATTGCATAAAGTAAAAATCTTTCTTTTGCTTATTGTTTTTTACACTGTAGAGATGTATAAAAATTTGTTGTTGTTTAGTCGTTAAGTCGTGTCCGACTCTTCATGACCCCATGGACCAGAGCACGCCAGGCCCTCCTGTCTTCCACTGCCTCCCAGAGTTTGGTCAAATTCATGTTGGTAGCTTTGATGACACTGTCCAACCATCTCGTCCTCTGTCGTCCCCTTCTCCTCTTGTCTTCACTCTTCCCCAACATCAGGGTCTTTTCCAGGGAGTCTTCTCTTCTCATGAGATGGCCAAAGTATTGGAGCCTCAGCTTCAGGATCTGTCCTTCCAGTGAGCACTCAGGGTTGATTTCCTTCAGAATGGATAGGATTGATCTCTTTGCAGTCCAGGGGACTCTCGAGAGTCTCCTCCAGCACCACAATTCAAAAGCATCAATTCTTCGGTGATCAGCCTTCTTTGTGGTCCAGCTCTCACTTCCATACATCGCTATTGGAAAAACCATAGCTTTGACTATGCGGACCTTTGTCGGCAAGCTGATGTCTCTGCTTTTTAAGATGCTGTCTAGGTTTGTCATCGCTTTCCTCCCAAGAAGCCTTTTAATTTCGTGGCTGCTGTCACCATCTGCAGTGATCATGGAGCCCAAGAAAGTCAAATCTGTCACTGCCTCCATATCTTCCCCTTCTATTTGCCAGGAGGTGATGGGACCAGTGGCCATGATCTTGGTTTTTTTGATGTTGAGCTTCAGACCATTTTTGGCGCTCTCCTCTTTCACCCTCATTAAGAGGTTCTTTAATTCCTCCTCACTTTCTGCCATCAGAGTGGTATCATCTGCATATCTGAGGTTGTTGATACTTCTTCCGGCGATCTTAATTCCGTCTTGGGATTCATCCAGTCCAGCCTTTCGCATGATGTATTCTGCATATATGTTAAATAAGCAGGGAGACAATATACAGCCTTGTCGTACTCCCTTCCCAATTTTGAACCAATGAGTTGTTCCATATCCAGTTCTAACTGTTGCTTCCTGTCCCACGTATAGATTTCTCAGGAGATAGATAAGGTGGTCAGGCACTCCCATTTCTTTAAGAACTTGCCATAGCTTGCTGTGGTCCACATAGTCAAAGGCTTTTGTGTAATCAATGAAGCAGAAGTAGATGTTTTTCTGGAACTCTCTGGCTTTCTCCATAATCCAGAGCATGTTAGCAATTTGGTCTCTAGTTCCTCTGCCCCTTCGAAATCCTGCTTGTACTTCTGGGACTTCTCGGTCCACATACTGTTGAAGCCTACCTTGTAGGATTTTGAGCATAACCTTGCTAGCGTGTGAAATGAGTGCAATTGTACGGTAGTTGGAGCATTCTTTGGCACTGCCCTTCTTTGGGATTGGGATGTAGACTGATCTTTTCCAATCCTCTGGCCACTGCTGAGTTTTCCAAACTTGCTGGCATATTGAGTGTAGCACCTTAACAGCATCATCTTTTAAGATTTTAAATAGTTCAACTGGAATGCCATCACCTCCACTGGCCTTGTTGCTAGCCATGCTTTCTAAGGCCCACTTGACTTCACTCTCCAGGATGTCTGGCTCAAGGTTAGCAACCACACTATCTGGGTTGTCCGGAACATCTAGATCTTTCTGGTATAATTCCTCTGTGTATTCTTGCCACCTCTTCTTGATGTCTTCTGGTTCTGTTAGGTCCCTTCCATTTTTGTCCTTTATCATGTCCATGTTTGCACAAAAGGTTCCTTTAATATCTCCAATTTTCTTGAACAGATCTCTGGTTTTTCCCTTTCTATTATTTTCCTATATTTCTTTGCACTGTTCGTTTAAGAAGGCCCTCTTGTCTCTCCTTGCTATTCTTTGGAAGTCTGCATTCAGTTTTCTGTAACTTTCCCTATCTCCCTTGCATTTTGTTTCCCTTCTCTTCTCTGCTAATTGTAAGGCCTCGTTGGACAACGTCTTTGCTTTCTTGCATTTCCTTTTCTTTGGGATGTTTTTTGTTGCTGCCTCCTGTACAATGTTACGAGCCTCCATCCATAGTTCTTCAGGCACTCTGTCCACCAAATCTAGTTCCTTAAATCTGTTCTTCACTTCCACTGTATATTCATAAGGGATTTGGTTTAGATTAGACCTGACTAGCCCAGTGGTTTTTCCTACTTTCTTCAGTTTAAGCTTGAATGTTGCTATAAGAAGCTGATGATCAGAGCCACAATCAGCTCCAGGTCTTGTTTTTACTGATTGTATAGTGCTTCTCCATCTTTTGCTGCAGAGAACATAATCAATCTGATTTCGGTATTGCCCATCTGGTGATGTCCATGTGTAGAGTCGCCTCTTGTGTTGTTGGAAAAGAGTGTTTGTAATGACCAGCTTGTTCTCTTGACAAAACTCTATTAGCCTTTGCCCTGCTTCGTTTTGAACTCCAAGGCCAAACTTACCTGTTGTTCCTTTTATCTCTTGACTCCCTACTTTAGCATTCCAGTTCCCTATAATGACAAGAACATCTTTCTTTGGTGTCAGTTCTAGAAGGTGTTGTAAGTCTTCATAGAATTGGCAATTTCAGCTTCTTTGGTGTCGGTGGTTGGTGCATAAACATGGATTACTGTGATGTTGAGGGTCTTCCTTGAATTCATATTGAAATCATTCTATCATTTTTGAGATTGTATCCCAGTATAGCTTCTTTTGTTGACTATCAGGGCTACTCCATTTCTTCTACGGGATTCTTGCCCACAATAGTAGATATGATAATCGTCTGAATTGAATTCGCCCATTCCCGTCCATTTTAGTTCACTGATGCCCAGGATGTCAATGTTTATTCTTGCCATCTCCTGTTTGACCACATCCAGCTTACCAAGGTTCATAGATCTTACATTCCAGGTTCCTATGCAGTATTTTTCTTTGCAGCATCGGACTTTCCTTTCACTTCCAGGCACGTCCACAGCTGAGCGTCCTTTCGGCTTTGGCCCAACCACTTCATTAGCTCTGGAGCTACTCGTACTTGTCCTCCACTCTTCCTCAGTAGCATGTTGGACGCCTTCCGACCTGAGGGGCTCATCTTCCAGCGTCATATCTTTTAGCCTTTTGTTTCTATCCATGGAGTTTTCTTGGCAAAGATACTGGAGTGGCTTGCCAGTTCCTGCTCCAGGTGGATCGCATTTAGTCAGAACTCTCCACTATGACCTGTCCGTCTTGGGTGTCCCTGCACGGCATAGCCCATAGCTTCTCTGAATTACTCAAGCCCCTTCGCCACGACAAGGCAGCAATCCATGAAGGGGCAGCAATCCATGAAGGGGATTTTAATTCTGAACATTTTAATTACAAGAAAAATATGAAATGCCAGCTTTCCAGACACAATTAATCATAATATGCAGTTTCAGATAAGAAGCTATAATTAACTTCTCAGTATCACCTATTCCTGATAATCACCCAGTCAGCAACTGTAACCAGAAAGTTATCCTCCAGGCATCTAATTCCTGATCCTTAATTGGAAATCAAACATTTCCTTAAATCTCAGCTACTCCTGTATCTACTTGTACTTAAATTTCACATTCACCAAAGCTTTTAGTTGTAAGAAAGACATTCATTATCACAAAGCACAATAAGATTTATTTTCAATGTACAATCCTGACATTTCAGGTGTGTCAGGGAAAGTGCTCATTTAAAAATTAATTTCCTATTCAATTTGCTAGACACATAGCATTCATATTTGGCATGATATTGTCAGGATGAAGATTGATTAGGGGAGAAATTCACAAAAGGTCACTGGGATCTCGGCAAGCATAGAAAGTGAATTGCCAATTTTTAATTTTTAATAGATTTTTGCTGCCTTTATAGAAATACACTGATCAGCCACAATCAAAAACCACTGGCAGGTGAAGTGAATAGCATTGATTATATCATTACAATGGCTCCTGTCAAGGGGGTGGGATATATTAGGCAGCAAGTGAACAGTCATGAATTTCAAGATCTGGAAGCAAGAAATATGGGCAAGTGAAAAGATCTGAGTGACTTTGACAAGGGCCAAATAGTGATAGCCAGATGACTGGCTCAGAGCATCTCCAAAACAGCAAGTCTTGTGGGTTTTATTTATTTATTTAAAATATGTCTACCCTGCCTTCCTCCTTGAAAAGGACCCAAGGTGGCTTACAACAATGAGAGATAATATTTAAAGTTGAAAACAATGAGTATACAACGGTGATTAACATAATCAAAAAACCATATTTAAAAACTATGAACAATGAATAAGGAGGCATCTTACATCAATAGCAGGCAATATTAAGGCAATATTAACATTGCCTTATTATATTAAGGTGTTCCCAGTATGCAGTGGCTAGTACCTAACAAAAGTGGTGCAAGGAAGGACAACCGGTGAACCGGTGTCATGGTGGTGGGTGCCCAGAGCTCATTGATGCACATGGGGAGCAAAGGCTGGCTGTAGCTCAGATTGCTGAAAATCTTAATGCTGGCCATGATAGAACACTTTCAGAACATACAGTGCATCACAGTCAGCATAGGGGGCTGCGTAGCCACAGACCTGTTAGAGTGCCCATGATGACCCATGTCCATCGCCAAAAGTGCCTACAATGGGGATGTGAGCATCAGAACTGAATCATGGAGCAATGGAAACAGGTTGCCTGATCTGATGGATCATGTTTTCTTTTAGATCAAGTGGATGGCCAGGTGCATGTGTGCCATTTACCTGGGGAAGAGATAGCAGCAGGATTCACTATGAGAAGAAGGCAGGCTGGAGGAGGCAGTGTTATGCTCTCAGCAAAGTTCTGCTGGAAAACCTTGGGTCCTGGCATTCAGGTGGATGTTACCAGGTACTATCTATCTGGAGATTGTTGCAGACCACTTACACCTCTTCATGTCAATGGTATTCCCTGATGGCAGTGGCCTCTTTCAGCAGGATAACGCACCCTGCCACACTGCAAAAACTGTTCAGGAATCATTTGAGGAACATGACAAAAAGTTCAGGCTGTTGCCTTAGCCTCCAAATTCCCCAGATCTCAATCTGACTGAGCATTTATGGGATGTGCTGGAACACCAAATCTGATCCATGGAAGCCCCACCTCGCAACTTGCAGGACTTAAAGGACCCACTGCTAATGTTGTGGTGCCACATACCACAGGACATGTTCAGAGGTCTTGTGGAGTCCATGCCTCAATGCGTCAGAGCTGTTTGGCAGCACAAGGGGACCTACATGACATTAGGCAGGTGGTTTTAATGTTGTGGCTGATCAGTGTATGTACAGGTATGCCAAAAAGACACATATTTGGGCAAGCTGACTATCACCAATGGAGACCAAATTTTCCATTAGAAACCAATTAGGATTCACACACACAGTTCTAGCTTGAACCAGATGGTGATGATAAATTTCAACATGTGCAGCTTGCGGCTCTTGGTTTACGCATCCCATCATCACACTTAGCATTTAGACAACATATTTCAAGTACTGAGAATGTCTGACACATATATAATCTCAATAGTCTTTAGTGAAGTGGGCTGACATTGTCTTCATACTGCAGAGGGGGAAGCAACAAGGGGAGACTACGACTTGCAGAGTGAAAAACGTGTTGCAGTGAGTGGGAGACATAATCTATTATATGGTTCTGTGATTCACTTATTTAATTCTCATGGGCGAGAAAGGAAAAAAAAAGCATCAAGTTGCCTCCATGAAGATGAAATTCCAAGAGTTTTCTCTGTTTTTTAAAGAAATTCCAGCACACATTTCTGGGGGAAATGGCAAATGTATATTTTGCACAAACCATTGTGTTTTATGCAAAAAAAAACGTATTTTGTGCAAAATCCAAGTTTTTTGTGCGATATATACAATTTGTTGTATTTGTATTTTTAAAAATATATACACTTTTGCTATGCTACCCCACCCCCTCTTTTATTCTTTGCTAATGCAGTTGTAGATATTTTTTTAACTGCTAATCTTTTCCCTCTTATTCAAAAATGAAAAAAATACCACAGCAGCTGATTTTTTAAAATGTCTTGATACAGTGAGTTAGGTATCTGATTAAGAAGCCAAAAGTTGGGAGTTCAATTCCTCACTGTGAATCACAGAACAGCCAGCTTGTGTGACCAAGCTGCACAGTCCCAGGATACCCCTAGAGGAAAGGAATGGTAAACCACTTCTGTGTATTCTCTACCTAGAAAACCTTGGAAAGGGTTGTCATAAGTCAGAATTGACTTGATGGCATGCAATTCTATAATTAATTCTTGATACAGTAAGACATCCTACACATAAAATCATGCCTAGAAGTATACACTTGTTTACAATCCTTCTCAGTGAACTAAATCATGTGCATATTTTTCAGATATATGAAATCTTAGCCATGCACATTAATGTTACTCTTCCGCATTTGTTTACCAAGTGCACTGCTTCAGAAATGGGCAACATTTCAAGGCAAAGTACCGTTCCTCTCATTGCTAATCTGAGGAGGTACAAAATTATGTTCCTAGGGAAATATTAACTGAAATGAAGACACACAATGGTGGGTGCACAGGCCAACCAAGTTCTTTATAGTAGTAGAAGCACATGGGTAAACCACAGGAAGGAAAGTGTTATGCACCATGATTTCAAATGGCTGCAGTGCATATGAATTGGCCTTACCCTACAGAAAGCGGCCCTCAAATCTTGCTGCATAAGCAACTTGGGGAAAAGTCTCTCTAACCGTAGCCATTAATTGACTCAATTGTAAATTTAACACCTGCAAAGTTCATATAATAAGTTAGCACAGCACAGCCGTAGCATTTGGCACAATGTGAACAATTAAGCTCTCCCTTGTGAAGAACACTAACCTAGAAGATCTGCAGGGACAACAGTTACTATTCACATAATGTTTGGTTAGCCGCAGCATTTAAAAATCAATAAAGTGGAAGCACTGCAGTAATTTCATATCTAGCAAAGGGTGAGTGAGTGGAATAATCTTTACTTTCAGGATCACCTCACAGTGCAAGGAAGGCTACCATGATGGTTATGATGGAGCAGGAGCAATTTATCTATTGTCATCTGAAAGCCAGAGACAGGAATGACCTTAACATGCCCTCATAACTAAGGCTGCAGAAAATAAATTCATCCAAACAAATAATTTGCTTTCTCTTATGGGACAGGACAGGCAGGATCCTAACACTACAGCCCAATTAACTGACTGCTCTATGAAGCAGTACTGATAATGCTCCTGGGAGACAGTACAAACCTTGTTCTTTTCACAGAAAACCTGGATTGTGAGATTTGCAAGTGGAACTGAGAAAACAGAAAAGAACTAGAAGTGCAGCTGAATTACAAATGAAGTTAAAATAACACCGATAGCTGTAAATACAAACAGACAAGTGGAATTTGGAAAACAGAAGGCTCGACTAAAACACAGGGAATATGCAGAGCTTTGGAAAAGTGTGGTTTACAGATCCCAGAAAACCCAAATCAGACAGCCTGGTCAGGGGTTTCAGGGGGTGTAATCCAAACAAGTTTTCCAGCTCTGAAAAAGAAAATGCCTGCAAGTACAGCAGGCTTCCAAAAAATCTTATCTTTAACAGTCATGCTGAGGTGTTGCACACTCATATTTTACTGAGTCTCTCTATCTCATTAGAGGCCTCCTCTTTTCCTACTACTTTGCGTTTTTTCCTACCACTGTCTTTTCCAACAAGTCTTTCTTCTTACTTGCATTCTTATATTCTCTTCTGTATCTTAGGGTAAGATCAAGCATTTGTCTTTCTAGGTTAAAATCTGTTTCCCACCTCAGATGCCACTTTTGAAGTCAATTGTGCTATAAGTATGGACAATAATGTTAATAAACTAAATGATTGCTTTGTATTACTCAGTAAAAATGAAATTAATATATCAGAAACACAAAGAAAATGACAAGACATGTAAAGAATATGCTTACTGGACTTCATCCATATTCTTCAAATTACCTATTTTGTAAATAGATCTAATTTCTGAATTTGAATGACTTAAGATTTTAGTATCATTGCAGTAATGCAGTGTTGGGATCTGGGACATATCCTTAATCATAATAAGAGAGTCCAAAGAACATCTACGTGGAATTCCCAAGCAGATTTGACTGTGTACTACTCCAAGAAGAAGCAAACTGGGCAGATCGGATGGACAGGAAATTCAGATAAGCAAGGATGCAGGAGACAGGAGGGGATGGACAGCTGTACAAAGATAAATCAGCCAGAAGACATGTATTATCTTCCTTGCAGCCCAGCTACTAAGCCTTTCTCGATTTCCTTCTTTCCTAAATACACTCAGTAAAAAATCAATCCGCAAGAGCTCAACAATCAATTTACAAGAACTCAACAGCCAACATAGGGAGCATATATTGGGGTCTTCCCACTACATTGGTGGTCACAGTACACCACTTCCAACCTCTGAGCTTAACAACAGATGTGTGCTTATTTCTGTAGATATTATGATGGGCTGTTGTTTGAAGGAAGGTAGGAATTTTCCTAAAATTATACCTGAATCTAAAACTGTCAACCTCCCAGTTAAATATTAGTACTGTTCACAACACCACAGCCTTTATTAGAGTTCTCAAATACAATCTATAGTTTTCTCCCTTTCTAGATACAGTATACTTTAAAACAGAACAGTATTTCTGAATAACTACCTCAGCTCAAATCTTAAAACTGATTTGAGTTTTCTTCCATAAAGCCTCAGGCAAAGGTTGTTAGCAGTTTGATCCACAGTTCTGTGGCATATCATCTGACTGTAGTGCAGTGGGAACTGTCTCCTATAACCTGCAATATGTCTTGAATTAGATTTTTTTCCCCCATGTGTGAAACTGTTCTTTGCCCTAAGCTTTTTTTATACTGTGGTACTCTTTGGACAGATCCTAGTTTGTATCATGGCCATACCCAGTCATGCAAAGACAGTGTGCTGCTAATCTATCTGTACCTCAGGTCTGCACAACTCACATCAATTGCAGAATACAGTACAGAAAATGTCCTGCAACAATACAATAATATCTTAGATATCTACAGTTTACAAACAGGTATGAGGAAAACAGTGTAAAGTGTTGTGTTCATTTTGCAATCTTCAATGTATACAGCATAGCCCCTTTCAGGCATTCTCTCCTCACCAGATTACAACTGTATGATAGGGAAAGGATATTTGCACACACTGGCCTCACCATTTTTGTTTAGTCCCTGTCAGGCATGCCCCCCATGCATGCACACAAACAAATAAATCTACTATCCACATGCTGGAAGAAATTCTGAAGCAAGGGTTCTGATTCAGACATGCAGTTTTCTACATCACATGGGGAGGTTGGCTTGTAGATCTGGCTTTCTATTTCAGATCCCCCTATGTGTGGGGCAGTGTAGCCAATTGGGGATATGACAGAGCGGACCAGAAAAGCAAGTCTGCTCTCTCCCTCATGCAGTTTTAATTATATGAGAGGAGATTCCATACACAGGATAATATTTGCTAGAAACCATATATCTAATACAACCTAATATGTAAAACACATATGTGTGTTTATATATTAACCAAAATACCAAGTATGAAGGAATGTAAAATTGAATCCAGTCAATTTCAGAGTGAGTCTCCTCATAAGTTGTAAAACAGAAGTCCCAGCTAAAATATCCCTACTGAATCAATGGCATTTATACAACCATTGACTTGCTACACACAAACTTCAAAAGATTCAGGTCCAAGTGCTGAAAATGTGGTCATAAAAATTATCACACTGTGATTTCTTAGTACATTTACACAATAAATGAAAATTGTATCAAAACTGTTACGATCCCTGTCATGACACCATATTATATATGAAAATAATAAAAGAAAGCTGTTGGTGTGGCATACAGCATAATGAGTCCAGTTACACCAATAACCTTCTCTGAGCCCTTGGGAGAACAATATGAATCCAATTTTTTCTCTATTATATGAATATTTAAAATATGTCTGATCCTCACTGAACATAGAAGGCTGTACTGCATTTCCCTACATAAGAGCTCAGGGGTGGGGACAAACATCTCTCCTACCTCATAACTGAGAATAAATGATATTTGCAACATAACTGCCTTTGATTCATAAGGATTTATCAGCAAACACATTGGCAGTCATTCCAAAATGTTTAATTACTAAGGTTTAAAAAGAAGCATCTACATGACTGAATATGGCTGATTTGTGATCTACAGACTTGCAATGAAGAGACGGTTAGACAGGATTTCAATATCTTCCCTGATTATGTAACATTTATAGACTTTAACCCTGATTGTCACAAAAAATAAATTAATGATTTTGGCAATTATAAGAAAAATTATTAGCATTACAGCCAGTAAAATGAAGGAGAGGGGAACCAATGAGTATTTGCAAGGCTTCCTAGTTCTAGTATATAAACCACGCTGAAAGAGCTTTTGTAAAGACAACAAGCGGCTGTCCCATTTTTCTTGCATCCCAGTGTGCCTTTCTAGTTTGGGGAAATTTCTATCACAAAGAACCTCATTAGATCTGGTGAAGAGTAATATGAAAGCTTGAGTTAGAACTTCAGTCACCTTCGAAAACAAACGTTTTCCAAATGAGGCATGGCGACATACATTCTATTGCCTGCTTTGTTTTTTGTTTTCCTCTGGTGTGCTACTAGCTGTGAGGTGCACATAATTTCATTTAAATTAGGAGTTCTTCCTCAACCTCATGCAGCCATCACAAATCACATAAATGGATGAAAGAAAGCACTTAAATGGCTCAGCTAAGTGAAGATAAATAATGGCTCTGTGTGTGTATGACAGAGAGAGAGAGAATACTGAGGATGGAAAGAGAGAAAGCAGACAATTTTAAAGCCTTTGGGGCAAGTCTAACAAACTTTGAGCTGCTGAGTCCCTTGAAATGTTTTAGTCATAGAATGTGTTAGAAACACATAGAAAAAAATTCAAAAGGGGTACACATTCTTTACCACAATAATCATGTGTGGTCAAGTCAATTCTAATTTATGGTGACCCTTTTCAGGGTTTTCCAGGTAGAGTATTCAGAGGTAGCCTACCATTCCCTTCTTCCAGGGGTAATCGAACTCCCAACCTCTTGCTTCACAGCCAGTTACCTAAGACAGTTCTATCCAGCCAGTTCTTTGCCAAAGCTTTTTTTAAAAAAATATTTTGCATTTGCTCTCTTTAAAGAAAATCTAATGTGTATAAAATTAAAAGGAAAGGATAAAGATACACCATTAAACCCTTTTTGTGTTCACTGTGGTAAAAATGTCAGGAAAAAAATATTAAGTGAGGAAAACAAAATAAGCATCTTTGGGTGCAGTGATAGTATTTGAGTTTAGTTATAGGAACTCACCAGGTGTCCTGAAATTACATGTAGTCATATTCTTTAGCATTTTTTTTATTGGCAATGAAACCATGCATTTTTATCTGCGGCTTGTATGGTGTTTTTTAATCACAAGTCAGAGCTCTGTCACATGCCATAAAATATTCACATTATATCCTCTGTCTTTTTAATGTGCATTTTTTATCTTCTTCTTTAAGTACCACATATGAATAAGTTCCACTGACAAACTTACAGTTTCTACTAGGAGCAGAAGCAGGTTATTGCCTTCCTTGGCTGGCATATATGAAATTTACAAGTGCCATAGGCATAACTCCACCAGTGACAAATATAATCACCCCTTGCCAACATTAAGCGGTGGCAACAAAACAAGATGGAGTCAAAAGGCATTTAATCTGAGAACATTTTCAGAATTCTGACACTAAAAGGAAGTATTCATAAACCATCACTGATATAAGAAAGCTATTTCCCATAACTTCATCATATTCTAGCCAAGAAATATAGAAATATAGAATATGGGTATGCAAACATAAGAAAGCTTGTCTCACTGTACTAAGATAGTCACCATCACTGGAACCAATGCCTGGGATCACTGAAGTAACATGGGGGTAAGGTTCTAGTTTAGCACCACTCTAAACTGGTATCCCTGGTGGATCAAGTGCCTTTCTCCCAGATGCCCAAATGGGTATCATTTATTCCTTTGGGACAAAATAAAGCATTCCACTTAGGAACACTACTTTGGTATAGACACCTCAGGTACTGGATGTCCTGGCCTTGGCTGACAGGAATTCTCCTGACCTTTCTGTCACCCACACTGCCTATCCACCAAGTACAATCCTTTGGCTGTCATACATACCAATGTCAATTTGGAATTTTCAGTATTTGATCATACTGGGATTTCAAAACTTTGTTGTGGGATGAAGGAAGGTCACTAGACCCCTCCCTTGACCCATCCAAAAATACATGATGCAGTAATGAGACAGCATTCTAAAAATATGCCATTGTTATTTGCTAAACAGACAACAGCTAAGGGCAAACTATATATGATACTAAAATTCAAATCTGGCAAGTCTTTTAAGACTATTAAATAGCAAATACACAGAGCTATCACAGAGCTGTTAAAGGGCATTTTACTCACATTGTGGGTGTATAACTTGGACACATGAAACCCAATCTTCACCAGACTTGGAGGGATTGTAGAAGAGAATCAGTAGAAATTTCGCTGTGATTTTGGTGTTTCTAGGTGCCGGGGGGGGGCATTCCTGTGTGGGGCCTCTTTGTGAGTGTATAACTCGGATGTCCGAAACCCAAACTCCACCAAACTTGCAAGGCTTGCAGAAGAGAGTCGGGGGAAGCTGCTCTGTAAATTTAGTATTTCTAGGTGCTTGGGGGCCATTTTATAGGGTTTTAAATTAAAAACAAATTGACAAATCAATTCATTGATTCATCAGAAAAATTAATACATTTGTAATTCCTCGACCTTGACAAATCATGAATCAAAACAAATCACCATTTTTCTGATTCATGCCCAACTCTAATGGTGGGTTAAATCAAACACCATAACCACAATCACTTCAATGCTTCCACCAATCCCAAGGATAAAACCAAAAGGCTGAGGCTGCTCAGGCACAATTAATATGCGAGCCAATCCATATTGCTATTACCAAATATGGTCAGAATCCTATTGCTAATTTACTCTGGCATAAGCAAAACTGTACAAGGCTGGGTGGCAAACTGCCATTCATTAAACAGGAGCTGGTTGCATTTTCAGGCTTGCACCTAGTCATATAATCAGGCGGATGTGCAGGAGGAAAACTAGTACCTCAGTAATGAGCTGCAATCTGCCTCTAAGACTTATGCAGTTTCCTTTACAGAAGCATATGTCATCAGTAATATTCTTAACAATAAAGAAGTCAAGTTTAGTTTCTAAATATAGAAACAATGGCTGAATTCTTGTTGCTTAATGTAGTAAGTCACAACTAGAGGAGGCCCATTTGAATCAACAGAACTATGGGCAGAAGGACAGAGAAGCCCAGGTTCTTGTCAGCATGTTGTGTTGCTTCTCTCCAAACCCTGATGAGTTCCACACATCCAGCTCTCTTTATAGACCTGGGAGGAACCATATTGTGTTGGGAGAGGGGACAGAAAGTCCTGGAAAACTCAAAAACCTGGGGAAAGAGGAAGGACCCCTGGAGGAGAAGGAGGAGAAGGGAGAAAGGGAAAGAGGAGGGGGTAGCTGAAGGGGACAATCCTGCTGAAAGAGTTGATATTTTGACAGACAGCGAACCAGAGGAGGAAGAAAATTATTGGGGTGATGCTCTGGAGGTCCTGGGAGAGGAGTCCTATCTGACAGAGCTGGATTGGGTGTATGTCCAGAAAGGAAACCCCTGGACAGGAGAAATAGTCTCCCTGAGAGTCCCTGAGACAGAAACAGAAGGCTTATGAAAATCAAAACCCCTTCAGAAACCTTTCTTCTGGGTAGAGAGAGAGGAGAGAGAGAAGGCAAGAACTTTGAGAGCAAAGAGAAAAGCAGTCAATGACCTCGGCAGACCAACCCTGGCTCAATCTCTGGGAGAAGCCCTGTCAAACTGATGTTCCCATAAGCCATCCCTGCTGCAGCATCCCTTGTTTAGCGCACCTCAGACTGGAG
Organism: Intellagama lesueurii; assembly: GCA_037013535.1. Lineage (NCBI taxonomy): Eukaryota > Metazoa > Chordata > Lepidosauria > Squamata > Agamidae > Intellagama > Intellagama lesueurii. Next base: position 79,483,937 of record JBAJHW010000001.1, on the reverse strand, counting down.
GTCTAAGTCAGTGTGAGACAAAAAGCCAAATCAGGGGCACAAGGGGGGAAATTAATTAAAAGTGAAGAGGGAAAGACTGAGACTAAAACAAGTTCTGAACTGTCTGATAATGTTTTCATTGTTGTTTCCCAGTTTAATAAATCCTGTTGTTTTGGATGAAATGGCATCTTTGACTAAGGAACAAAACATGGGAGAAGGTAACCTTGGAAGTCCATGGTAGCTCAGCAGATGCACAGGGAAGAAAAAAAAAAAGCAAAGCATGCTGCTGGTGTTGTCCAGTACTTCAGTATTTTGAAATAGAATTTCATGTCCAGCTTGTTTTAGGGCATGTTCAGCTACTGCCGATTTCTACTCATGAACATGCCCTAAAACAAGCTGGACGTGAAATTCAAAATACTGAAGTACTGGACAACACCAGCAATCATTATGTTAGACTGCACAGGGAAGCCATTGAAATCCACAAACACCAGCAGAGCTTCAACAAAAAAGAAGAAAGTCTAAAACTCAACAAAGCCTGGCTCCCAGCACTGAAAAATACAGCCTGCAAAAGGTCAACCAACTCTACCCAGCCACAAGGACCGGTGATTGCTGCACACAAAAGACCAGCTAATGACACCCATCAATCACAGTGACAGATCATCTCTCCCCCTTATCACAACAATACACCCACAACAAAAAACACGCTGATCACCATAATCACCCAATCTCCTGAAAAGGACAAAAGCTGATCCCACAGCTATAAATACTCCTATCCAACAAACTGCAACAGAGCACAGACAGAGTTCTGACTCCTCTCCTCTGAAGATGCCGGCCATAGAGACTGGCAAAACGTTAGGAAGAAAAACCTTAAGAACATGGCCAAACAGCCCGGAAAACCCACAACAACCATCGGATCCCGGCCGTGAAAGCCTTCGAGAATACATATAGACCTACATGTTCAAGTCTTAATAATCCATAATATAATCAAAGACCTAAAGTCTAGATGATGATGATACAGTAGGATGCAGTATCCATGGGATCAGTATCTACTGAGTCACTAGTCCAAACTCTGAAAATATTAAAAGAAAAATCCTAGAAATATTTATTTCTAAAGATGAAGTTACTGGAACTGGCCACTAGAGGGAGCCAGAGACCATGTTATCTATAAATATATTTCTATGATGTCATTACCAAAGCTGGCCTATAATCTGCATTTTCCAACATTTGTGGCGGGGGGCTTGGAACCAATCCCCTGTGAATACAGGGGACCTACTATAATAATAATAATAATAATGATGATGATGATGATGATGATGATGATGATGATGTAGGGACTCACAGGCCACAATATTGTTGTGTGAGTTCCACCTGTGCAACTGGAATGACATTATCAGAGTGACAGACTGCTGCTGATTAAAGACTTTTTTCATTTTTGGAGTGCATGTAACTTTGTCTCACTGCATCTCAGTTGTGTGCACCTCAAAATAGCCAGAAAAGCAGAAATGTGGATGCTCAATCAAATCACTACAGGAGCCTATCCTACCATGCATATAAAAGGAAGGAAGGAAGGAAGATAGTGCTTTGTGTGGAGAGAAGATCTGCAAAAGAATCTGTAGATAATGGCTTTCCATATACCACTCAAACACCCCTATCATTTTCCAACTGAAATACATACAATGCATACCTAAACAAATACAAGATGCAGGATCTCACATTTTGTTTCCTAATTCTAGAAGGGCTTACACCTTACCAAGATTAAGAAGAAGAAAACAGAGTCAACTGAGGATAGTTAGCTGCATTTTACAATTTGGTGGCAGACGTAATACATAAAGAATGCACTTCAGATAAACATACACAAAAAAGTACACACTTCAAAGAAAAAAGAAAGTGGAGTTTTAATTCTTTCCACAATTCTCTGTGCCTCTTTAAGGAAGCATACTTCAGATTTTCAGATCCAACAGGTCACACAATAGAAAATCCATTTGCAAAACAGCCTCAAGAACAGTTTGAGTTCATGGCCAACATATTTATTGAAGCACAGTCAGCCTTAATATATATTCAGGAAATGAGACTAAAGTTGGAAAAGCAGAAGATACCCTTGTGAATAACGTGCTAGAATCCCTGAATACCATCACCGGTACTCAGTCACACTACTCATACCTGACACTGCTCATATTTCAAATGAGTTATAAGCATTTGCAGCGGTCTTGGCATATATTACATCTTTCTATTTCAAACTATGGATTTCTGCCTTTTGTCATGTAGCTGTCATGTTATCACCAAAAGGCAAAAATCAAGTGCTTTTGTATTATTTCTGAGGTACAAAACCCAAAGATGGCTTGTACTAGCAGAAAGTATTTCCAGTCATGCAGCATAAGCCTCCTGATTGTCAACAATGCCCTCTGTACCATATTCCATATTGTTGACGGTCTTCTTATCCCTCATAAGATGACAGTACTTGAGTACATGAGGAAACAATTGTTTCTGCATACCAGATTCTACTTCATCACATGTTTAAGGTGTCACGTACAGCAGGTGTACCTATATTTGCATATGGAACATATATGAGCAATCCACAAAGAGTATGCAGTCACAAATAATTAATAATTAGGTGCTGTCAGGTCAATTCCAACTTATGGGACCTTCCCAAGCTTTTTTTGGCTCTAAAGTAGTCAGAAGTAGTTTACCAGTTCCAGAGCCATAACTAACAATTTCGATGTCTGAGGCTTTACTACTCTGGAGGTTATTCTGGATCACATGATACTGGCATACATGGGGAGAAGGCATAAGAACGGGGAAGAAAGCCTGGGTCAGATTTTTGCACCATCTAAATTTTTGTAAAGCCTCAGACACCCATCCTAGTTATAACTCTGACCAGTTCCTCCTTCTAGTACAACTCTGGGGCTGTACAGTTTACCTCAGGGCATGCAGAGGGCAGACCTTGTAACCTCATCAGCCACATAGCCTGGTCCTCTCCTGGGAGGCATAGTGGGGATTCAAACTCCTGGTTCCTGGCTGTGTAGCCAGGCACTCCAACCCATGGAGCTATACCAGCTCCATGGGTTGGAGTGCCAGGTTACAGAGCTCTGCAGCTCTTTGTGTCCTTTTTATTGCAATCTGATATGGCTGCTTCCAAACCCCAATATTGCCCAGTCTTGCAGCAACTGTGTTGATTCAAGATGGGCATCACATGGTCTTGCTTGTTTAAATTATGCTCCCACCAGACAGGGGTGGTTTTGTTGTTGTTGTTGTTTGGTTGGTATTTTCCTTTTGCAAGAGTGCTATTTCAATAGGTGTAACTCCTACAGACACATTGTGACCAGCATACCCTCAGAAGAAGGGAATGATATATATTTCTCTGAACTTGCTCTACCTGGAAAATCCTGAAAAGGGGTTGCCAGAAGTCAGAATTGACTTGACAGCACATGATCATTATTATCTATGTACATAACAAAAAAATCATACTGCCAGCTTAAGGGTTGATAGATAGCTTCTTTAAGCTTTCCACTGAAGTGGTGGTAAGTGGAGATTCTTATGCTTCCATTTAGTGATAATTTAATTTATGCTGAAAAGGAACTAAAATACATCCTCCCTCCCCCATTTCCTAAAATAATAATAATAATAATAATAATAATAATAATAATAATAATAATAATAATAAAAAAAAAAATAATAACCACCAGTTTTGATCCCGTAATGCCCTTTATAGAGTCTTCCCTTGAGAGTTATTTCTGCTTTTACCTGCTGGATGATTTCACAATGCTTTGATTGCCTATGGAAAGTCTATAATCAACACTAGCAGCCTAATTTGGACTGCAGGTTTTTTTTCTCTTTTTCTTTCAGAGGAATTAAATGCTGCCTTCCAATTGATAAGGATTGCAAATAGGACTGCAAATTACAAGGATCCCTTTGACTAGAATATTTAACAAAAAAAAATGATTTACAATAAAGAAATCATATATTTCAGGGAAATATCCCTGAAAGCTGACTGCTACTCCTTAAGAATATCATTGACCTCCACCCCCTCTGTTTAAAAGCAATTTGGCATAGCCTTTTGTGAGGATGTCAATGAGGCTAATGAGATTATGGCTGCTGGGCTGATTTCTATCTCCACACGTGATGAAAGGATGGATAATGCCAGTATTCCAGACCTATACTATATACTCATAGATGTTTGTACAATGAAACAATGGAGCACTCATGGGAACCCACCAGAAATATAAACAGAAGGAAGTATTGTTAAAAAGAAACAAAACAAATCACAACAAGGGAAGCCTCAGATACCTGACAGCTTCTAATTAAAATTTATATCTTGTCTTGTACAGATTTCTTTCTTTCTATCATCATCATCATCTTAGAACTGCAGAGCCAGAAGGGACCCTGTGGATCATGGAGTCCAGCCTCTGTCAAGGAGGCACAGTGGGGAATTGAACTCCCAACCTCTTGCTCCAGAGCCAGATGCCTAAACCACTGAGCTATTCAGCAGTTCAGCTCACTTTCTAGATCCCCCTGTCTAGATGCAAATACCTATTCACAAACAGAAAGGTCCACCATGTTGGCACTGTAGTGTAAGTATGACATTGTATCGGAACCTATAATCTCTGTGTTCCTCAAATGTTATGTTGGACAAAATAGAGAAACTACCTCCTTAATTCTGTTCCCTGTCTGAGCTACTGAATCAATAGCATTCAGTGTGGGAGGTAGAATTCAATTACAGTATTGTTAAATCTTAAAGCAATGATCTTTGTCCCAATTTTCCCCAGTAATATTGTTTTATTTTTATTAATGTTTTTAAAATGTATATTTGGCACAGTTTCAAGTCTCATACTGAATTACTAACCATATAGCTAAGAATTTTTGTGAGCTAGAATGCAGGTATTTTATGTAAAAGATACTTATAAAAACAAATCATCTCAACAAGAGCCAAAATCCTACTAAGGAATCCAAGGATTTTACACCAGAGAGATTGGAAGTTCGAATCCCTAATGTGTTTCCTCAGAGAAAAACCGAGGCTACATGTACCATGTAGCTTTGGGCAAGCTACATAATCCCAGAGCACCCCTAGAAGAAGGGAATGCTAAATCACTTATGAGAACTCTATACCTAAAAAAAACCTGGATAGGATTGCCATAACTCAGAATCGCTTTGACAGCACATAATTATTATTTTAACTCAAACAGCATAACTTTTGAAGGAAAATTGCCTAAAGTTAAGGAACCATAGACACCACCTGTTGAACACTGAGTTGTGTAACTCAGCATATAATGTCTACTGAGCACCGGACAATGCTATGATGATTCCTTAACTTCAGGCAATTCTTTTCCAAAACGTACATTAGTTGCATTATGCCTCTGGGCACAACTAATAAGACTTTGACCACTAGCTTATCCAGTCCTGATTGTCATTTCCATTAAAGGGTATGCAACTAGAAAAAACAAACTTAAAACATATGGATTGTATGAAAACCAATAAGACATTTTCTCCCTGTAAACAAAACAATGTGTAAATATTGTTCTATATGAGAAGACAGACATAATTCAGTGTGTAATATACCAATGATCCTTATTTTTTTCCATTTTCCCCACACACAGGTATATCAATAGAAAACATCGACCACTGTCAAACAAAATTTCCTGTGTGCATTTACACCGTGGAACAAAATATGTGTGTGCATGCATGTACATGTTTTTTTGTATTGATTTTTCCCCTTAAAAATCATTATAAGATTATTTTTTATCAAAAGAATGCTGAGGGCTATCAAAAGAATGGGCCAAAGACTAGAACAGCCACCCTCAATCTTTTTTTCTTTTTTTTTTTTTTTGGGCCACAGCCATGAACACAATAAGAAAGAAACATAGGCTGACTCAGGACGGCAGGTGTCACATAATGAGCCTTATAAGGAAGTGTGTGAAGAATTGTTTCCAGTCCGTGGCCCTTTTCAAATGGGCCAGGGCCTCCAGGGAGCCATATGCCTCCTGTTGAGAATGGCTGGGCTAGAATACAAGGGGCACAATTTCTGTAGCAAATACAGTTCAACTCTGGAGAGAGGCCACTATCGGGCCTGCTTTGTGGCAATTAGAGAGAGGAATTCCTATTTCTGTACTACTATTCGGTCCATAGAATTCCATCTTGTGAAATTGATTTGAAGGGCTTGCATTTAAAAAGGATTGAAAAACACACATATTTTTTGTTTGTTTTAACTGAAACAGTATTACTAAATTGGCCACTGTTTTATTCTTGAAATGTACCATGTCATACTATGTTGTAACTAGCTTACTTTAAAGATCTTTAAAATACAGTTTAAGAGCATTTTATATTTTTCTTTTTTCTTTTTATTGAATTTTAGTGTTTGAATTTGTAAGCCACGTAAGTCTCCTAAACGCTTGGGCTTAGCTTTAGGAGACCTATACCTGTTGTTGTTGTTTAGTCGTTAAGTTGTATCCGTCTCTTCGTGACCCCATGGACCAGAGCACACCAGGCCCTCCTGTCTTCCACTGCCTCCCGGAGTTGGGTCAAATTCATTTGCCCACCCAATCCCGGAATAAAGATGCGAGACAGTAATATGGATTAAATGCGGGCCACACTTTATTGAATCAACATCAAAATTGTATTTGCCAACATTGGAAAAGGAGGGGGCCTGCTGTAGTGCGCAAACAGGTGAAAGGTAGGGGTATCCAAATACCCCTTGATCAGTAAATGGGCGAGTCCCCGGCCCCCAGGTTCCAGCGGTCTTAAAGACAGCAGGAACCCGGCCTGCCGCTAATTAAACACCCCCAGTCCTCAAGACATCTTTATTTGATGACTGTTGGTCCGGAAGTGGCCCAGCGCATCTTCCCACCACCGGCCCTGTAATCGCATGATCCGCAGAGCCGGGAGGTCGGATGCGCTGTTGGCTTACCTGAAATTACCATTGGGACACACCGAAAATACCTGTTTTTCCGCACTACCCGCCAGTGTGACCAAAAAACACCACCAAATGCCAACAACCCTCATCCAGTGTGGGATAGGCGAAAAATCCCCCCATCCAAAGGCCAATCAGGATGAAGGTCAAAAATTCCTATCCGGCCCCTAAAAGGCGACCATAAAAATCACACTAGAAATAGGGAGGGCGGGTGGGTGCCCGAAACAGGAAAGAGGGTGAAACAAAGGGGGAGTGCTCCTTTAAATAATCGCACTCCCTCACGCAGTCACTAGTCACGTGAAAGAGGACAGTCTCGCATCATCCAGGATGGCAGGCAAAAGCTAGCTACGCTGTTCCAGGTCAGTAGACCGTCCAGCGGCTGGAACCGTTGGTAGCTTCGATGACACTGTCCAACCATCTCGTCCTCTGTCGTCCCCTTCTCCTCTTGCCTTCACTCATTCCCAACATCAGAGTCTTTTCCAGGGAGTCTTCTCTTCTCATGAGATGGCCAAAGTATTGGAGCCTCAGCTTCAGGATCTGTCCTTCCAGTGAGCACTCAGGGTTGATTTCCTTCAGAATGGATGTTTGTTCTCCTTGCAGTCCAGGGGACTCTCAAGCATCTCTTCCAGCACCACAATTCAAAAGCATCAATTCTTCGGTGATCAGCCTTCTTTATGGTCCAGCTCTCACTTCCATACATCGCTACTGGAAAAACCATAGCTTTGACTATGCGGACCATTGTCGGCAAGGTGATGTCTCTGCTTTTTAAGGTGCTGTCTAGGTTTGTCATCGCTTTCCTCCCAAGAAGCAGGCGTCTTTTAATTTGTGGCTGCTGTCACCAACTGCAGTGATCATGGAGCCCAAGAAAGTCAAATCTGTCACTGCCTCCATATCTTCCCCTTCTATTTGCCAGGAGGTGATGGGACCAGTGGCCATGATCTTGGTTTTTTTGATGTTGAGCTTCAGACCATTTTTTGCGCTCTCCTCTTTCACCCTCATTAAGAGGTTCTTTAATTCCTCTTCACTTTCTGCCATCAGAGTGGTATCATCTGCATATCTGAGGTTGTTGATATTTATTCCAGCAATCTTAATTCCGGCTTGGGATTCATCCAGTCCAGCCTTTTGCATGATGTATTCTGCATATAAGTTAAATAAGCAGGGAGACAATATACAGCCTTGTCGTACTCCTTTCCCAATTTTGAACCAATCAATTGTTCCATATCCAGTTCTAACTGTTGCTTCCTGTCCCACATAGAGATTTCTCAGGAGATAGATAAGGTGGTCAGGCACTCCCATTTCTTTAAGAACTTGCCATAGTTTGCTGTGGTCCACATAGCCAAAGGCTTTTGCATAGTCAATGAAGCAGAAGTAGATGTTTTTCTGGAACTCTCTGGCTTTCTCCCTAATCCAGCGCATGTTAGCAATTTGGTCTCTAGTTCCTCTGCCCCTTCGAAATCCAGCTTCTACTTCTGGGAGTTCTTGGTCCACATACTGTTGAAGCCTACCTTGTAGGATTTTGAGCATAACCTTGCTAGCATGTGAAATGAGTGCAATTGTACGGTAGTTGGAGCATTCTTTGGCACTGCCCTTCTTTGGGATTGGGATGTAGAGTGATCTTTTCCAATCCTCTGGCCACTGCTGAGTTTTCCAAACTTGCTGACATATTGAGAGTAACACCTTAACAGCATCATCTTTTAAGATTTTAAATAGTTCAACTGGTATGCCATCACCTCCACTGGCCTTGTAGTTAGCCATGCTTTCTAAGGCCCACTTGACTTCTCCCTTGCATTTTATTTCCCTTCTCTCCTCCGCTATTTGTAAGGTCTCGTTGGACAACCACTTTGCCTTCCTGTATTTCCTTTTCTTTGGGATGGTTTTTGTTGCTGCCTCCTGTACAATGTTACGAGCCTCCAGCCATAGTTCTTCAGGCACTCTGTCCACCAAATCTAGTTCCTTAAATCTGTTCTTCACTTCCACTGTGTATTCATAAGGGATTTGGTTTAGATTATACCTGACTGGCCCAGTGGTTTTTCCTACTTTCTTCAGTTTAAGCTTGAATTTTGCTATAAAAAGCTGATGATCAGAGCCACAATCAGCTCCAGGTCTTTAGGAGACCTATGCCTAGCACTGTGCTATTAAATGGTTTGGTGGCTGGGTTGGCTACAAATTCTATTTGTTACACACAAATGAACTACTACATGATGGCACAGTGCATTTTCACATTTTTGACAGCAAGTACTATGTGGTTTGGGGAATCTCTAAAACCAAGTCCTTAAGAAGTACGGGACAGCGACTGTTGTAAAAAGATTTTGTGTGCTGCTTGTTGGCAAACGGTTAAATTGAAAATACGATGCTATAATGCCCAGTAAATTTGACATGCAGTGTAATTACAAGTTTTAATGGCAGCCACAAGCTCAGGTGGGATGTTTCAAGTGAATGTTGCTGTAAGGAAGAGAAGTCCACACCAAAATTACACAAGCCAAAGCTGTGTATACCACTTAGATTATAATGTGATGCAAGCAGAAAGTAAGAGTGGTCAAGGTATCTAGAGGCATCTTTAGGACAAGATAAAAGCTTGGTAAAGGAATATTAGAAATCTCAATTAATTTAACCTTACTACAGTAAGAGGGGAAAATAAATTGGGGTCATTGCCTGACATGAACAGCAAGCCTTCCAAACACAAATGTGATAATTAGCTTAATCCTGAATATGAAAATTTGCAAAGTAGAGCATACCAGTGGTCTGTTTTTGGAGCCTTTTTTTAATTACAAGGATCATATTTTCAAGCTGGGAGCTTCCAGAATAAGTTTATTATTAGTTACCTCCTCAGCCTGTCTCAGTGGCAACACAGTAGTCAAATCAGAACAAACTCACTTGTTATTTCTTGAAGGGTTATCTTAACATTGTACAGCCATCTCTGGGACTATTATATCATGCATGCAACTGACTGTCAAACAGGTATTTGGATTCTCTTCTACTTTCACCTCCTTGCCACTTTATTTTCTCCCCTACAGGAGCCTTCTTTCCAGATAATTAAATATGCCCCTAACAGGGAGACTCCAAATTCATTTCCATTTGAAGGACCATGTCCAGTTTGTGTCAGCAGCAAGAAAGCTTCTTCCTGTGCTCCATTAATGTTAGTCTAAGGTCACTTGGGAAGATGGAAAAGTGGGGAGCTGGCATACTTATACTGCTAAAAGAGAGAAAGACAGAGAGAGAGAATAAGAAAAGGAGAGAGAGCTTTTTCTATGCCTAGTTAACTCTGCTTTTGTTGAGTGTAATATACTTCACATTCACTCTCCAGAATTATACTCTTGAATTATACTCTTGTTTCAACTTTTCTGTTATTAATTAGCTGTTAAATAACTTCTCTCAGAAAGACAGCACTTGTTTAAAATATACTGGGATTGTTGGTAAAGAATTTTGTATTTATATTATTCCTTATAAAAAGAACTAAAATACATTAGGCTATGAAGCAAGAACATGTTAATTTTTGCAGGTTCAGAATCTAAACAACAGGAAACAAGGAAGAAATGGACTTAAAGGAAAAAGAAGGGAACACATATATTTCTATGTACTGGTTTCTCTTCATTTACTTTCCACACCAGAGTTACATCTATCTAACATCAGGGCTGCGGTGGCATATATCCTGCAGCCACCAGGGTGCCCAATGTTGAATAACAAACACTATAATAACCATGTAGTAAACCCAACATTCCTTTGGTAGTCACAGGAATTTCTTCCCCTCCACTTTGTGCTGCTCAAAAATCACCTCCACAGGTTTTTCTAGTACCCCAGAAACAATTTTGGAAACCTACAGGGGTGGCAGTGGGAACAGGGATCATAATTGTGATTCTGATAGAATCCAACATCCTGATGGCAGATGGCCAGCATTGGATACTACATCAGTCCTTGTAGCATTTTGAAGATCATTACGAACAAATGACAGTTCTTTTCCTTCTATGTTTCAAATCTAAAGCTGACATTTCACAGAATCTCCTTTGCCAAAACAGCCCATCCTTGTTCAAAGAAAAATGAAATAAATAAAATAATATTTAGTGTTAAAACGAATATTTCTCAAATTAGAATGTATGTTATCACTTCACAATGTCCAAAATCCAACTGGAAGGGGGGGGAAACATGTGTGGAAGGGCAACTCCATAATGAGTTGTTCCCTCCTGTCAGCTCCATTGTGTGTGACTGGACATGCAATCAGCGGTGCATCTGATTTTTCGGCCACTGCCAGATCAGGAGTGCAAAGGTGAACCTCCAGAAGGGGTGGAAATGCTTATATAATCATCCTTACATGTATGGGTAAAGAGAATTCTGTCCAGTGAAATATCTGACAAGTATTTTAAATTATTTTTTAAAAATCCATTGGATACTTTGGAAAGTGTCCTGAGGGGAAGCTGTTTAATTTATTCTTCTTCCTGTGTTATTTCCTTGATCTAAAACAATGCATCAATTTCTTCTTAACTCCATGAGAAAAAACATGCAAATCACACACAGATACCTGGATCTTTCCTGACCCATGCGCCTATGAATGTAATAACACATTCAGTATGGAAACTCTCTTCCTGCTCTTCCACACACCACCTCTAAATTTAGATAAGAGCAATGAATCAGGGAGAAGTAGGTGACTCCACTTCCTTAAAGTAATTTCCACCATCTTCATATGAGCCATGAGTGGCAGGTTTATCATTTTAAACAAGCACAGGCTTCCCGTAACATGTCTTCTTGGTCCTCAAAAAGAGGAGACAAACCGCACAGGGAGGACAGAAATGGAACTGAAGGTGAATGTGAACTACACTTGCTTATACTTCACTTCACTTGGGGATCAAGATACAGGCATCACATCAAGAAAGAGGAAAGGTGATACCTGAAGGGGCCTTGTGAAAGCATCAGCACCTTTCACCTGTATCCATGCATAAACTGACAGCCAATGGGACCCCATGCAGCCTTAGCAATTATGAAGGGATTTTTGCTCTCTTTTCCTACACATTTGGCTATTTTTACATCTGCTGAATATTTCAAGCGCATTTAGTGTGTAGTATTTATGACAAACTACACATAATTCTTTGTTCATTTATTTGTTCTTTTCACTAAGAAATCATATGGCTTGTTGCCGTTTAGATCTCTGAGTAGCTTTATTTTCAACTTTATCTTTTTCATTTAATCACAACACTATTCCTTTACCTAGAGACACAATACTACTGAAGTTAAGGTGTTTTTGTTTTTAATTTGGAAGGAATCCAGGCTGCAGGGGCTAAAATATTGATCCTCAAAAAAGGCATTTCAAAAGAGTAAAACAATGGTTCTGTTTTAAGCTGAGTATGCGTGGAACAGGCTTACCAGCAAAAGCCTTCCAAAGTAGATACATTGTTGCTGTTTCATGGGCCAAGAAGGAAGACATTTGGAGGGCAATGAAAGGTCACGGAAACAATCAAAAGACAAGTTTTCTTTGAAGAATGAAAAACAGGCTTGCTTTAAAGAAAGTAATAGAGTGACAGTGCTCCAGAAAGGGACATTTTGCCATCTATCTCCAGGGAATTAGCATAAAATTTTGTAAGGCATATTCAAAGTATTTCTACATTACAAAAGCACAGAGTAGTTGTGTTTTTCCAAGCCATGAGTGCTTCCAGTAAACATCTCTCAGGATTCCTGACATGAGGTTTCTCCCTGGCACAAGTCTTTAAAGGGGATATCAGCTCTGGATCAGGGGCAATCTGAATCTTTGGCCCTTTCAGTCAGAACCTAATCAGCTGACTCTCAAGATAGGAATTTTTAAACTCCATTTACACTTGTCAAAAAACAGTCCTGAGTCTGACAATTGCTTTGTGTTTGGATGAGAAGTGGTTAACTGGTTTTAAACAAGAAGTCAGCTTCTGGGATTTTCTCTTGCTTGATGTCACTTTGCAAATGGTAGTGAGAACAAGAGGGGATCCTGCAGACCACCTTGACTGCTGCCATTGGAGTTGTCAACATTCAGGCTGCCCTTTGCTATGTAAAGCTTGGCATCCTTTTTCCTGCTGGCAATGAAGGTATGATATTCTGCAGCAATATCAGGCCATTTCATGGCATTCTGAATTGTGGATACAGAAGTACAATATCCCACATTCATAAACCAGATATTTTTGAAGAACTGAATTATGATTAAGACTGTAACCCAATATCTGCTTAATTTAGAGCACTCCCCACTGCGCAGGCATTTGAGTGCTTTGCAAATGCTTAAAATATGACTAGACCATGGTGTAAGGAACCTCTGCCCTCCAGATGTTATACATTATGACTCCCATAATTTCTTACCATTGGCCGTGCTGGTAGGGCTGATGGGAGCTGTAAACAAAAGCATCTGGAGGGCCAAAGGTTTCCCATTACTGGTGAAATAATTCCCTAGTCATGTCCATTCACTTACAGAAGGTCTGTTTTGTATTTGTTTGGGACATTTTCATATCTTAATCCTGAAAGGCATTCCTATAAATTTTAGAGCAAAATCTATAACCTTGTATTCACACTTGTTTCATATTATACCTTGTGGAGGGGAAAATGTAAGGATATCAAATGCAAATGACCCCAGTCTAGCTAGATTCCATTTAGTGTCAAGGTAGGTAAAGCTAACAAACCTTACTGCTTTCAATGGGCATTAACAATTGCTAACTTTTGTTACCTTCAGAAGAAATTAATGAATGAATGGCTTTTTAATGACTGCAATAGCCTGCAAATGATATTCAAGAACAATTTCAAAGATAAGAGAGCTCATAATGTCAACATGTATATATAATCCAGCATATTACTCAGTTCCAGACTTGCAAATATTGATGTTGAAAATCATCACATACCTTAACTGTCTATTAAATGTGGTAACAATTTTTTACAATTTTTTTTTTACAAATATAGACTTATCTGCAAATCCTTTTCTTGAAATAAACCTAAACGTTTCCACAAATGATGACCACATACATTTGTGGTCATCATTTGTGACCCAAGCAATACATTTTTAAAAATTTAAAGGCAGTTAAAAACCTTCTTGGTAGACTTGTAATCCCTAGAAGTGCAACTTTTGCCCCAAAAGGCTTAAGGGAAAGGAAAAATAATTTACAAGCCATTCTTTGTCATTGCCTAACACAGATTTAACAGTACAAACTTCGCGTAACTACTGAGAAGTTTCCCCATCCTGGGAAAGGATTATAGCTTTTTAGGAGCAACAACAAAACCAACAAAATGGGAGAGAAAGATGACAGCACAGGAAATTGCATACTGAACAGCAGCAGCTATTGGACCAGCAAAGCGGCACATGTTTTCTCTTTCATCTCCTTCAAGGAGTCTCATCTTTCTTTCAGGGGAAAAAAATTCCCCCCCATAAGCCACCATGTTACTGTATAGAGAGTGATATTGTAACACCTATTCTTTATGGTCTACTCTGAGCCTACAATAGCAGTGATATCTCCAAAATGCAGAAAACTAGCTTATTAATGAACCATAAAACATATGCATCAAAACTAAAAATAATTTCTGTCTGCCACTCTGCATATTCAGTGGCTCCTGGCAGCTTAGTCTACTATAAAAGAAAATTATGGCCACAGTTTAAAAGCCACATGAATCTTATTTAGAAGGCAGTTATTCTAGTTTAAAACCGGCATGCACCTAGCATAGGAGATAACAGTGGGAATCATTGCATTACAGTGCTTGGAAATTCAGTTTATGCAACAATGAAGGGAGTTAATATACCACGTAAAACAACTGTAGTCAGGAACAGCAAACTGCAAGGTATTTGAAATATCTCCAAATACTTTTCCACATTAGTAAATTACCCACTGATCAATCCTCATAATGCCTGTGTCTGCTGGAATTGCCTGATGATAAATCAGACAAAGAAGCCCCAACAGAGGCTGGAATCTTGTGCTATCTGAATTTAGGCAACTGTCAAGAAATATTAATGGTGTCTCTTCTTCTTATCAAGTTGTTGGAGCAACAGACCCACCTCGGCAGATGGTCCCATTTCCCACATATCCAGGTTTGCAGGTGCAGCTATGTCCCCTGACTGTGTTAGTGCAGATTGCGTTCTCATCACAGTTGTGCTGTCCGCTGTCACATTCATCACGCTCTACAAGAAAACAATTCAAGAGAAAGTGAAGGGGGGCATAATTTTCCAGCCTGCAGATGTGACTTTTGAAAAACCAGTTTTAACTAATGATAGGACTGCTACGCTGAACTGCTGAACATAGCAGAAGAGACATTAGACAGAGAAACCTAGCATGGTCTGTTTCCATGATTCATAGCAGTTCACCTACCATATTTTAGAGATGAGGAGAGGAAATAAGGAATAAGTAGACAGAATGCAAGTGTCTGAACTACGTCATCCAATTCAGTAGAAAAAGAAGAAAACCCATCTTTCCAAAATACAAGGGAGGAGTAATTGTGCTTGTACTATTGAGAGAATGTAGGTGCAGACAAAGAGATGGAAGGTCTTCTTCCTGTCCCAAACAAGCTAAGCCTTCCTCAGCTTAGCCAGTGCCTTGAGAAGTATTAAGACATCTTGACTGGGGAATGGTTCCTTTCTGAATGAGAGGAAAGGTAGAGCCAGGGAAATCAAATTTGTAATTGCTGAGCATCAAAGACACAGCTTTCAGGTACCTTTTTTTCCAAAATTAAGCATGGAGAACCTGATCTTGATTGGGACCTTCATTTGGAGGGTAGGGGAGATTTATCCATTTCCCTCCTCTCATCCTCATGGGGAACATAGAACCTGAAATAATCCATTTCTTTCAGTGGTCCATTTTTGGCAAGGCAAAAATGACAGGTATAGTACCCTTGTCGATACTAGCATAATGGCAGAGAGGCAAAGTATTAAAACCTCCCCTCTCCCATCTAGGGTCCCAACTGAGTCACTGTGCTGAATTCTAAGTGTGGAAACAAGACATAGCTGCTACATACAGCTTCAAAGCAAAACATAAGGCATTCCACTTAAGACAAATAAATATAAAGATATACTGAAGCTCCTCATAACTGAGCAGGGAGATGATGATGATGCTCTGAGTTACAGAGTACCAGCTTTCCATGCATTGTTATGGATGGCTTCATTATGTCATTATTTTCCTAAAAGCAATTTCCCACACTCTGCTTACAAGTAACATGTAGCTTCTTGACCCTGAGTCTCACTGAATTCCAACAGAGCCCTCTATTCAACACATTGGCCTTCAGTCGTTTCAGTTTGAGGATTACAGATTGATTTACAACTGGAAGAAAAACTTCAAAGCAGGATCCAGAGATAACCTCCTCTGTATTTCACATTTCTGCTACTATTCAGTTTTGATTACTTAGCCCCACTGCTCAAAAGGAACCATAAGAAATGAACAGAACTTACCAGCAATCACAGACTGATCAGAAGTTAACACCCTAATGTCTCTGTAATGAACACTGCTATCATTTCAAAGTGCATCTGCAGAACAACTGTATCTCTAAACTACAGGTAGTTATTACTGCCTTGCCATTCACCAATGTGCAAGCTTCCTTTAGAGCATTCCATTGCTCTGACTTTGATTTAGAATGTGAATATCTATTTATTATATGAATACTGTCAGCTTGATGTGGATTCAAAGGATAGCAGCAAAGGCTTCGGAAGACACATTACAGAAAGACAATAATGAATGAACTAGGCTCTCTTGACTCGGGGAAAGAAGATTAAGTAGATCTAGCAGAACAGGTTTAAAACTACATATATCAAATGCCTGTCATGAAGAAGATGGAACATTTCTCCCATGTCACTGGAAGAGAAAAAAATGACACAACTGAAGAGAGCACCAGCACCATGCAAACAAACTGGATATTAGGAACTATACCAGATGGACCAAGCATCAAGTAGCTGTGGAAAATTATGCAACCTTTACCATCAGAAATTATTGAAGAGAGGCTGGCGATCCATCTGCCATGGATGCTTTAACTAAGGTTTTCAGCATTGCATTCAAACCATGGAGCAGATGTCTAACGGGATCTATTCCAACTGTGCATTATTATGGTTCTGTGGCAATGGGATTGGAGGGGTCCATTTTGAGATGGCAAGTGTATTTATTTTCATACATTTTATGCCAAGCACTCTGTATTACTCCCATCCAGTTTGCTATTCACCTGGAACCATTAATGGATCCTTGAAGAGCAAACCTCTGCTTATCACTTCCTCTGCTTAACACATTGCAAACCACACCTTTACACCTGGAACTCTCACATACTCTCCAGTCTCCTCAAAGAATTTCAGGATTTAAAGAGAGAAAACAATTTGGTGTCACAGCACCAAAGAGAGTCACTCAGAGAGTAGTACTCAGGGCTGGTCCAAGATGTTTGCTGCCTCAGACAAAGGACAAGATGGTGGTCTCTACATACAGGAACTGCCTAGATTGGCAGTCTAAATAGGGCTTATGAAAATGACCCAGCAGCAGGTTCAGGGGTTCTGGAAATATGGCTGGACGGCTGTTATGGTTACCTCACTCTCCCTAAAGTTAGGGTCAACCCTGTTGTTATTACAAAAAACAACAACAACACAAAAAACTCTTCAGCTCAAGATTAATTTTGGGTTTTCTAGACCAGAGGTCCCCAACCCCCGGTCCGCGGCCCCGTGGCAGTCCGTGGCCTGAGCCAGACCGGGCCACGAAGACAGACCTCCCGCCCCACCCCCCACACGCACTCACCCCGCACAGCCTGTTTACGCCTGCGTGCACACTCCAGCATCCCTGTGCGATCACTGCGCCGCCGTTTGTGCATGCGCACGAGCGCGCGCCCGCACAACCACCGCACTGCCATTTGCGCATGCGCATGAGTGCACGAGTGCCCGCACGAGCGCCGCATCACCATTCGTGCATGCACATGGGCGTGCGCTCGTTCGCGAGAGAGAAAGAGAGTGCTCGTTCGTGCATGCGCACGAGCACGGGGGGTGCCCCGCCTTCCTCAGCCGGTCCGCAGGGTGAAAAAGGTTGGGGACCCCTGTTCTAGACTACAGAAAGTGGCAATTGAAGCAGTCAATTTTCAGTGCAAAGGGATCTGAAAGTGAAGAAAGCATCTGCCACTCTCTCACAATCACTGCTTCCATTCTCAAACACTTTTGTATGTGTAACAATGTATGTGTGTCTAAGGCCACAACAGCAGGAAAGTCACTGAAAATGTCATGGTGGGACAAGAGGGAAGGTTACCACCTTGTATAGTAATTGCTATAAACTGCACATCAATTTCTGAAAACGTGTACATTTTTGCCCAAACCCCATTAAAGGACTGTGGAGCCGAAGGGCAATTATGTAAGCATTCATGCCTTCAGCAGGCTTCTGTTTGCATACCTGGTCTCTTATTGGTCCTGAGACTGGTCATGCAATGGGGGTCTCTCCTATTGGGGGGAAACACTGCATAATTGCCCTTAGGTGCATGATTTTTCATAGCAGGATTCCGGCCTCTGTGTCTTGATACAGCTGCCAAAGTCCACAAAAACTATATGGATTTATTTACAAGTTTTCATTCATTTGCATTTATAAATTGATAAAAATAAACTTTTTAAAAAATCATTAATAAGAAACAGAAGTTCTAAGCCTAAACATACTTCTTCATGAGTAAACAATATTTAAGGTCAAAGTCAATGATAGTTGTGGTGGAACATGATTCAATTTGTTGATTTTTCAGATTTCCCATTACAATGTAATGAAAATAAAGTTTGCATGACATGTATCGTCTGTATTAAATCCTTTAAGATTTTTGTTTTTATGGCCTAATCAACTTTTTAAGAAAATCTCTATCATTTACAACGTATGGCAGCTGTATGAATTAACATCCTCCAGAAGGTTCTATCATTACACACCTTACTTCCTTCTTTCAAATTAAATGCTCTAACCTCCTTTTGAAAAAAACAACAGTTCATCTCATGTTTGGCCTTCCCCTTTCCTACTTGCTCCCACTTTCCCTAGCATCACGGTCTTCTTTAGGGAGTCTCATCCTTTCCCCTTCACGGATTGCTGCCTTGTCGTGGCGAAGGGGCTTGAGTAATTCAGAGAAGCTATGGGCTATGCCGTGCAGGGACACCCAAGACGGACAGGTCATAGTCGAGAGTTCTGACTAAACGCGATCCACCTGGAGCAGGAACTGGCAAGCCACTCCAGTAACTTTGCCAAGAAAACTCCATGGACAGAAACAAAAGGCTAAAAGATATGACGCTGGAAGATGGGCCCCTCAGGTCGGAAGGCGTCCAACATGCTACTGAGGAAGAGCGGAGGACAAGTACAAGTAGCTCCAGAGCTAATGAAGTGGTTGGGCCAAAGCCGAAAGGACGCTCAGCTGTGGACGTGCCTGGAAGTGAAAGGAAAGTCCGATGCTGCAAAGAAGAATACTGCATAGGAACCTGGAATGTAAGATCTATGAACCTTGGTAAGCTGGATGTGGTCAAACAGGAGATGGCAAGAATAAACATTGACATCCTGGGCGTCAGTGAACTAAAATGGATGGGAATGGGCGAATTCAATTCAGATGATTACCATATCTACTATTGTGGGCAAGAATCCCGTAGAAGAAATGGAGTAGCCCTCATAGTCAACAAAAGAGTGGGGAAAGCTGTACTGGGATACAATCTCAAAAATGATAGAATGATTTCAATACGAATCCAAGGCAGACCTTTCAACATCACAGTAATCCAAGTTTATGCACCAACCACCAATGCTGAAGAGGCTGAAATTGACCAATTCTATGAAGACCAACAACACCTTCTAGAACTGACACCAAAGAAAGATGTTCTTCTCATTCTAGGGGACTGGAATGCTAAAGTAGGGAGTCAAGAGATAAAAGGAACAACAGGTAAGTTTGGCCTTGGAGTTCAGAACGAAGCAGGGCAAAGGCTAATAGAGTTCTGTCAAGAGAACAAGCTGGTCATCACAAACACTCTTTTCCAACAACACAAGAGGCGACTCTACACATGGACATCACCAAATGGGCAATACCGAAATCAGATTGATTATATTCTCTGCAGCCAAAGATGGAGAAGCTCTATACAGTCAGCAAAAACAAGACCTGGAGCTGATTGTGGCTCTGACCATCAGCTTCTTATAGCAAAATTCAAGTTTAAACTGAAGAAAGTAGGAAAAACCACTGGGCTAGCCAGGTATAATCTAAACCAAATCCCTTATGAGTACACAGTGGAAGTGAAGAACAGATTTAAGGAACTAGATTTGGTGGACAGAGTGCATGAAGAACTATGGATGGAGGCTCGTAACATTGTACAGGAGGCAGCAACAAAAACCATCCGAAAGAAAAGGAAATGCAAGAAAGCAAAGTGGCTGTCCAACGAGGCCTTACAAATAGCATAGAAGAGAAGGGAAACAAAATGCAAGGGAGATAGGGAAAGTTACAGAAAATTGAATGCGGACTTCCAAAGAATAGCAAGGAGAGAAGAGGGCCTTCTTAAATGAACAATGCAAAGATATAGAGGAAAACAATAGAAAGGGAAAAACCAGAGATCTGTTCAAGAAAATTGGAGCCATTAAAGGAACATTTTGTGCAAAGATGGACATGATAAAGGACAAAAATGGTAGGGACCTTACAGAAGCAGAAGACATCAAGAAGAGGTGGCAAGAATACACAGAGGAATTATACCAGAAAGATCTGGATGTCCCGGACAACCCAGATAGTGTGGTTGCTGACCTTGAGCCAGACATCCTGGAGAGCGAAGTCAAGTGGGCCTTAGAAAGCATGGCTAACAACAAGGCCAGTGGAGGAGATGGCATTTCCAGTGGAACTATTTAAAATCTTAAAAGATGACGCTGTTAAGGTGCTACACTCAATATGCCAGCAAGTTTGGAAAACTCAGCAGTGGCCAGAGGATTGGAAAAGATCAGTCTACATCCCAATCCCAAAGAAGGGAAGTGCTAAAGAATGCTCCAACTACCGTACAATTGCACTCATTTCACACGCTAGCAAGGTTATGCTCAAAATCCTACAAGGTAGGCTTCAGCAGTATGTGGACCGAGAACTCCCAGAAGTACAAGCTGGATTTCGAAGGGCAGAGGAACTAGAGACCAAATTGCTAACATGCGCTGGATTATGGAGAAAGCCAGAGAGTTCCAGAAAAACATCTACTTCTGCTTCATTGACTACGCAAAAGCCTTTGACTGTGTGGACCACAGCAAACTATGGCAAGTTCTTAAAGAAATGGGAGTGCCTGACCACCTTATCCATCTCCTGAGAAATCTATATGTGGGACAGGAAGCAACAGTTAGAACTGGATATGGAACAACTGATTGGTTCAAAATTGGGAAAGGAGTACGACAAGGCTGTATATTGTCCCCCTGCTTATTTAACTGATATGCACAATACATCATGCGAAAGGCTGGACTGGAGGAATCCCAAGACGGAATTAAGAAAGCGATGACAAACCTAGACAGCACCTTAAAAAGCAGAGACATCACCTTGCCGACAATGGTCCGCATAGTCAAAGCTATGGTTTTTCCAGTAGCGATGTATGGAAGTGAGAGCTGGACCATAAAGAAGGCTGACCGCCGAAGAATTGATGCTTTTGAATTGTGGTGCTGGAGGAGACTCTTGAGAGTCCCCTGGACTGCAAGGAGAACAAACCTATCCATTTTGAAGGAAATCAACCCTGAGTGCTCACTGGAAGGACAGATCCTGAAGCTGAGGCTCCAATACTTTGGCCATCTCATGAGAAGAGAAGACTCCCTGGAAAAGACCCTGATGTTGGGAAAGTGTGAAGGCAAGAGGAGAAGGGGACGACAGAAGATGAGATGGTTGGACAGTGTCATCGAAGCAACCAACATGAATTTGACCCAACTTCGGGAGGCAGTGGAAGACAGGAGGGCCTGGCGTGCTCTGGTCCATGGGGTCACGAAGAGTCGGACACGACTAAACGACTAAACAACAAGAACAACATCCTTTCATGGTATATCCAAAGTATAATAGCTTCTGTTCGTCACTTTAGCGTGTAGTGAGAGTTCAGGTTTGATTTGATCCAGAACCAGATCTTTACTCTTGCAAAACAGAGTAAGACAACTAATTCTTGTTAGGAGAATTCGTAGGATTAATTAAAAATTACAACACAGTCTGATTTTTTTCACACAGAGAGCATTACAAAATATTGTATCCTATTATCACATATCTGCTGATTATTTACACTCTGCTACACAAATTCCAGTGTTGACATACTTCCCCCCCCCCATTTTGATCACCTTCCTCTCTACACTAGTCCAAACAGAGAAGGAATACAAAGTTAATAGAAGGGGAAACAGACGGTAGTTTCCAAAATGGAGGGAATTAAGCAATGGGGTTTCTCACATAACTGTGATTTATGCTATTTAACTTATTCATAAATAATTTAGATTAAAGCAGAGACAGTGAACAATTCATACTTTTGCAGGAGAATTTAGACGGAAAAGTAGGATCATGCTTGCTGACTCTAACCAAGTTCAGGCTAAAGAGCTGATACATGTTTAAGAAACTTAAGGAGTATCTTGTTCATGGTTGGAAAATGCATTGTTATGGTTTATACCATGATAAACAGCCAAGACGTGTACTCAAAGGAGCATGGAAACCTCTTGCACGGCTTTCACTAAATTTAGCCACAGGCCCAGGAAGAACAAGTTTGTACCTCTCTTCATCTGTTTAGTTAATACATGTAACGAAGCCTTTAAATCAGCATATGCAGAGCTCAAAGGGGATTTCTCCAAAATAGGCTGGAATTACCAATGGGATTTGATGCAAGTTCAAGTAAGCTTTTTTGCTGTAACTTTTATAAATACGCTCCTTTGAAGCTGCTCTGAAGTGTAAGTATCTACAGTATTAAAACAAGTAACATTTGAAAAAATTAATGGCATAGGATAAATAGAATGTAGGTATGATATTACTCCAGTCTCCCAGTGGTCAGTTCTGCACAGCCATCAAGAGGATTCATGGTGCCTTAGACAAGTATAATCATAATAATCATCTTAGAACTGCATGGAGGGTTAGTAGTCTACTCCTGCCCCTACAAAGATTTGTGCATGTGGGGCCACATGCAAGTGTCATACATAGTATGCATGGAAAATCCTTGACCTGGGGTCAAGCAAAATGACAGATTTTTCTTCCATAAAGATAAAGAAACAGGGATCAGGTTGTGCTTATTCTGACTACTTTCTCCAAATTCTTTCTGGCATAGTTTTTTGTTGTTGTTGTTGTTTGCTGAGGCTCAGTTTCTTGGGTCTTCCAGTAGTGGCCCTCTTCTCTATACTCTCAGGATAAATTTCCCTTAAAGCTTGGGTTCACATCACTCTTATACCTTTCACTATGGTAAATATTACAGAAAATTATTCTCCATTAACATCTTACCTAGAGAGATATTCAATCACTCACTCATTCTCTGAACTCTTTTCATAGTATAACTTGAGTCCTTTCCGTGACAAGAACAGACCATCTCTATAACCAACAAATCCTTCCTTAAAGTCTTCCCTGTTCCTGCTTTCCTTACAATAAACTCGCAACTGCAGGGCTACTTGACCTGGGCCAATCCTAATCCTGCCTAACCAATATTATCTATGCTACTTTCCAGACATAAAGAAAAATTATACCTGACCATGATGAGTTTTGACTCCCATTCAGTTGAGTAGCAAGCCTAGGAAATAAGCAGACCCCCTCCTTCCCTTTTAAAGATACATTTTGCAGCCATCTTACGTTTGACCAAAGGATCATAAATAATTCATTTAACCAATTCTTCACTTGTCTGAATGCACACAATGGTACAAAGCATTACTTAAGACAAGCTCATTCAGCCTGATGTCCCAAACAACTGCCCAGCTTGCCCACCTCTAAGGTTGGCTCTGAATCTGAACCAGTTGTATCCTCTGCCTGGATAAAACCTACACAGGAAAGTCAAAACTGACTTAGCTAACCAGATACAAACATAGAAAATGCACATGAAAGAGGAAAAAAGCTGTGAATAAATATCTCCACTTCCTTTCAGAAACCAGAAGATGCAACTTTGTGGATTAGCCTTTTGTGTTTGTTTTGTTTTACTGTTTGAGTATATATAATTTCTTGAGGATAGTGAAAAAACATAATGTAGAAGATAATAAATTTTTGATGTCAATGAAGAACCAGATTATCGTACGTATTGGGAAACAGATTTTTTTAAATGCCAACAGGAACTGGGCTCTCATTTCTGGAGTTCAGTTAACAGAAATGTAAAAATATGTAGTCATAATGTAACATCTTGAAAAACAAAGAATATATAACTCCCACAGTCTCATCAAATTTTGCAGCAGTGACAGAAAAGAATAAGCAATTTCTTCAAGTTTTAATTCCCTCCACCAAATAAAGTAATTAAGGTCCTACTCAACCATATTTTCCCATTTCTCAGTATAAGTTTCCAACAAAATTCTCACCACTGTTACAAATGTGGTGCTATAAACTTTTGTCCCACACAAAAAGTGAAACTGTATTCTACTTCCAAACCTTTCCTATAGAAAAAAAAACAGAGGAGAACCACTATGAATCTGACTGAAATATGAGCTTCTTCCCTGTACTACATAACTTGATGATCATGGCTATACTACTGAAGAAGCAAAATCAGTATTCTTAGTTATCTGAAGAAGATTATACAGACAGGGTGTGAGATATTGGTTATTTATTTGCATAAATAAATATGTAAACAGATTGATTTTCATCTTTATTTGTTTATTTAAATATATGGCACTTCTGCACTCTAAAGGTGGCTAAAATGAGTTTTTGTTAACTGAACAACTAACTAAAAAAACCTTTGTACCACCTCATAATCATTTGTTTTAAAAAATTATAAATTGGAGTGCATAGGGACTTGTGGGATACCCTTCAAAGCATGACAAAATTGCTCTGACATCCCAATTTTCTTCACTTCAGTTGCTATTAGAACCATTTCCAGTGGTGTTCAAGAGTAGGTAACAATCTACACTTGAACACCTGGACTATATTTCTAGCAAGGAAGTGAGATGACCACCCACAAATTAGAAATGTGGCCATTTAACAAGATGGCATTCTCCCTGACTTCTATTAGGCAAACAGACCGTTGTTTATCCAAGTTTCTCCCACCGTTGCTCTTACACATACATTTTCTATGGCACAAATAGTCAACTGCATCCATGTTTACTTTGCTATGGGAGTCAATGCCATATTTTAAAGCATAATTATATTGTATGTGAGTGATTATACTTGCCATAGCTATTCCTTTGTAACATGAACACGAGATTTTTCTGGCTAAATTTGTGTGCAACATTAGTAGATACTTTGTGGGAGAGTGGTGGGAACACCTTTAAAACATTAAAAGTATTAATAAACTATTCTGCAGTAATCATAATTCCTTGTATACAATCTCATTCTTTCTGATCAGTTAATTAGCTTTCAAACACAGCATGTATTTTTGTTGGCCCAGTATTTATTCCAGTGATAAAACAGAGACACAAGGGTGCCTTTTTCGTTAAAATTAGGCCAACAAAAAATTTAAAAGCGCAAAGAGATAACAAATTCAAAACCTCATGACACTAACTTCTTAAATCTTCTGGAAGTCTTGTATGAATAACCCATTTTACACTAACACTATTTTTCTACATTCAACTCTACTAAAAGTAACACCCAAAGAGGATGGAAAGTTGTGTGAAATATTTTGCATAACTAAGTGTCACTGTCACCTCAAAATATTTTTTCTCTGCTTAAACAAATCTGCAATGCACCATTTCAAAAGACCCGTGTGAAGTAAAACTGTCATTTCTCTCTCCACAAAAATAGATATCACCATTTTCTCAAAAAGTAAAATGACAAAGTCCTAAATTAAGAGCATCTCATGAAATTCTAAAACACTTCAAACAAATAACACAAACCAATACAATCTGCAATGTGTGTTACTCAGACAAATGGAGAAGAACTTAAAGAGTGCAGAAGAGATTGCTATTTAACTACTCCAGCTCGACAGGAATAACAAACAGCACTTATGAACTAAAATATTGTATAAAAGGTACTCTGGTCCCAGTCTGTGGGATCTTTATGAGAAGCACAGAGCTGCTCCCACGTTGCTGAGTGCAAAGAGATTGTTGGTGCTGCAGTCGCTGACAGCTGATTACCTTATCAAAGGGACGGACTCCCTGGAGTTTGTACTCCTGTCCACCAAAAGGGATTATTGACGCTCTCAGACCTGATACCAACATCTGTTTATTTAACACATACATAAGCCCAGCAAATAACAACATGAACGTAACATCTATACCAAAGGTATGTTTCTTCTGTAGTTCTTTGCACACAGCTAACACAGGCAGGAGACTCACCACCTTTGTTACCTTAGGCCACCTGTTCGAACAGTACACGTGACATCACCATGCACAGTGGAGTAGTGCTATGAATTTACAGACAGCTTTTCTCCATGGAACCTGCCTGCTGCTTTCTCAATGCCCTCAAGGTTCAGGTGCGTGAAAGCCAATAAACAGAAAATGCACTTCCTCTGTACAATTACTTATCTAACTTTGGTTTTCAGTATTTTCTTGCTAAACCTCCAGTGTGTGGGCACACACTCCATCGAAACATCTGCACTTTTAAGATCCATTAATCCAAATTGGGGGGAGGGGGAGGCGAGCAACCTACATGTTTTCCTCCTTCTATTAAATAAAGTAGACTTAGAAGTTATTAGCATTGACTAGATTGTGTTCTACTTTAAAACACACAGAGAGAGAGAGAAAGAGAGAGAAAAAGAGAAAGTTTAGAAGCACTTCAGATGTTAATGTAAGTACAAAAAGCTGCCTGACAGAAAATATATTCCAAAACAACATTACAGAAAGAAAGGCTATAGAATGCAATTGTTTAAAGATAATTGCTACAATCTATATTCTCCCAAAATGTTTCTTCTACTGCCCTCCAGGGAATTCTATACCTTGATTTGGTCTAGAAGTATTCTAATTTAAAAATTAATTTTAAAGGACAAATATAAAAAAGCCCACAGCAAAGGAAGTTTACTTTTGTATTTCCAAAACATATAATTTCATTATTCAGTTCAATGCAAACTACCACTACTCTTTCTGCCCCCAAACAACTGAATATATGGATTCCGTTGTTCAATCCATACTCCTCCTCCAGGATCAATCACCACCAGGAAATAAGCAGTAAAACTTTAATTTTGCCTTTCTGTTTGAGTTCTGTGAGATGACTAAAAGAACTGAAATATAAATCTGTCAAAGAAGCAAACTAACAGAACGTATTTTTCATGCATACACGTAACTATATATCCATCTGTGACCTTAAACCTTTTTGGACTCAGTTCTTCACCAAATTGGCTTTTATACACTCAGGAGAAAGGCAATTGTCTCCTATTTGTTGTAATGTGCCATCAAGTCACCTCTGGCTTATGGCAACCCTATGAGTAAATGATCTCCAAAATGTCCTGTCCTCAACAGCCCTGCTCTGCTCTTGTAAACCCAAGCCTGTGGCTTCCTTTATGCAGTCAATCCATCACAT
Source organism: Intellagama lesueurii (assembly GCA_037013535.1). Lineage (NCBI taxonomy): Eukaryota > Metazoa > Chordata > Lepidosauria > Squamata > Agamidae > Intellagama > Intellagama lesueurii. Next base: position 79,456,582 of record JBAJHW010000001.1, on the reverse strand, counting down.
GTTTGGTCTTTCTCATTATACGATGCCTTCAACTTTCCACAGAATTATTGTCTTTTCCAGAAGATCCTCCAGAGAAATTGTGAATTACCCTGCACCTTGAGAATTATTCTTGTGCATGGCTTTATGAAGATCAGTACAGATCAGTGACAAAGCTAAATTTTCCTTCCCAGACCCTACTTCATTTATCTCTATATTCTATAATATCTTACACATATTATGCCACATATATCTTTTGCAAATGCTTATTTTCTACTCCTTCTTTAGAATATAGAATGTATTTGCAGCACGGCAACAGTCTCAACACCTTTGTATTAATCAATCTTCTGGCTGGTGCCACATAGGAAAAAGAAAGCTGCATAGGGCTAACCCTCCTACCCGAGAAGTGGGAACAGAAAAAAAAACCTGATAGACATTCTACAAAGATTTGATTCCACACCTAAATATCCAACAGACAGAGCTCTTGGCCAGGGTGAAGTGGAAGGTAGATTTTTTCACTGTTATCTATTCACCACAGCTGTCTAACAAGGAAGCACAACTATAATTTTCTGGCCAGAATCCTCTTGTGTTTTTTTTTACCCATGTGGAAGAAAAATTATGGAAGCTGCTAGAGTGCCTTTGTGACTAACTAGTTTTTATTTTTCATAAGCTTTTGTGTGTCCAAGAACTTTTCTTCAGATGAATGGAGTGGGTATGCCTCTGGGGTAGGACGTGTGTGTCATGGGGGTGGCAACAATACAGTATGTTGGTCATGGGTGAAAATCACTGTGGTAGTGTACCGCTATAAAGGTGCTGTGACAAATTTCAGCTAACTGATGAGGGCAGGTGCCAGGCACAAAAAAACCAGGCATATGAGTAGGCAGGACCCCGGCACATGCCCATAGCTTGTCAATTAATTGCACCAACATCTGTGGTTCCTTTTCCATGCATATAAAAACACAATAGGATTTTGGCCTCAGAGTCTTAATGCAGCCCCAAGTGTGACTGAAGGACATGGTAACTTGCTGCTTGCTCAGGTTTTCCCAGTAGTTTTCTGATGCACTTGTTCTGTTTGCTCTATTTAATACAGATATATTGAAAGAGCCTGTGAAATTGCCAAATTTGTAAAGCTGCTGTCACAGCACTTGGATGTCTTCCTTGGCCTCTACGAAACAGCTACGTGTGCCCACAAAAGTCTAAAAGATTTTTCCCTTTTAAACTCTGCTGTATGAAGCATTACAACTCCTTGGCTCTTTCTTTCTTTCTTTCTTTCTTTCTTTCTTTCTTTCTTTCTTTCTTTCTTTCTTTCTTTCTTTCTTTCTCTTCTCTTCTCTTCTCTTCTCTTTATTAACGATATGGGGTTTAGATGAAACTAGTAAGGTTATGCTCAAAATCCTACAAGGTAGACTTCAGCAGTATGTGGACCGAGAAGTCCCAGAAGTAGAAGCTGGATTTCGAAGGGGCAGAGGAACTAGAGACCAAATTGCTAACATGCGCTGAATTATGGAGAAAGCCAGAGAGTTCCAGAAAAACATCTACTTCTGCTTCATTGACTACGCAAAAGCCTTTGACTGTGTGGACCACAGCAAACTATGGCAAGTTCTTAAAGAAATGGGAGTGCCTGACCACCTTATCTATCTCCTGAGAAATCTATATGTGGGACAGGAAGCAACAGTTAGAACTGGATATGGAAGAACTGATTGGTTCAAAATTGGGAAAGGAGTACGACAAGGCTGTAAATTGTCTCCCTGCGTATTTAACTTACATGCAGAATACATCATGCGAAAGGCTGGACTGGAGGAATCCCAAGACGGAATTAAGATTGCCGGAAGAAATATCAACAACCTCAGATATGCAGATGATACCACTCTGATGGCAGAAAGTGAGGAGGAATTAAAGGACCTCTTAATGAGGGTGAAAGAGGAGAGCGCCAAAAATGGTCTGAAGCTCAACATCAAAAAAACTAAGAGCATGGCCACTGGTCCCATCACCTCCTGGCAAATAGAAGGGGAAGATATGGAGGCAGTGACAGATTTTACTTTCTTGGGCTCCATGATCACTGCAGATGGTGACAGCAGCCACGAAATTAAAAGACTCCTGCTTCTTGGGAGGAAAGCAATGACAAACCTAGACAGCATCTTAAAAAGCAGAGACATCACCTTGCCAACAAAGGTCCGCATAGTCAAAGCTATGGTTTTTCCAGTAGCGATGTATGGCAGTGAGAGCTGGACCATAAAGAAGGCTGACCGCCGAAGAATTGATGCTTTTGAATTGTGGTGCTGAAGGAGACTCTTGAGAGTCCCCTGGACTGCAAGGAGAACAGACCTATCCATTTTGAAGGAAATCAACCCTGAGTGCTCACTGGAAGGACAGATCCTGAAGCTGAGGCTCCAATACTTTGGCCATCTCATGAGAAGAGAAGACTCCCTGGAAAAGACCCTGATGTTGGGAAAGTGTGAAGGCAAGAGGAGAAGGGGACGACAGAGGACGAGATGGCTGGACAGTGTCATCGAGGCTACCAACATGAATTTGACCAAACTCCAGGAGGCAGTGGAAGACAGGAGGGCCTGGCGTGCTCTGGTCCATGGGGTCACGAAGAGTTGGACACGACTTAATGACTAAACAACAACAACAACAAAGGGGGAGAGGGAGAACAAAAGGAGTGGATAGGAACCTTACATGCCACAGAGTGCCTGACCTAGGATAGTTCATATTAGCTATCTCGTTTAACCCTTTTCTCCCTGGAACTACTGCAAAATTACAATATATCCAAATAGCCTTTAGGAGTGAGGGTACAAAACATCAGTATTTCTCACTCGCCTCTGATCACAATTAGAAAGTACACTTTAAAACCTTTTGGCCACCTGTGTTTATCTTGTGAGTGGAGTTCCAAAACGCACAGAACTATAATCACAGCCAGATGTTTAGTTGATGTTTCTACTGCAGCTGTTCAAACTCCTGGCAAAACAAACTGCTTTTCAGTTACATTTTGAAACTGAAGAACAGATTGCCTTTTCATCTTCCAATAAAACTCTCCGGCCTGAATCCAATTGCTAGTCTCAACTAGAGTAGCTCCAGTGAATAAACAGTATTTTCCTAAGTGTTGACTAGCCAAGCTGGCTGGATAGCTCAGTGGTTTAGGTATTACAACAATTGGTTCAGTAAGTCTACTGTAGCTGGAACATCCATCAAATTTAGGCCTTATTCTTGTGTGTGTGTGTGTGTGTGTGTGTGTGTGTGTGTGTGTGTGTGTGAGAGAGAGAGAGAGAGAGAGAGAGAGAGAGAGAGAGAGAGAGAAAGAGAAAGAGAGAGAGAGAGAATGTACTCAGATATTACTGGTGATCCTCACATTACTCATGATCTAGAATTAGAAACGTGCAGATCTGTCAGTTTTCTTACAGACTCCCACTTGTACCATTCAAATTCCATACTGGGTTATGATGTACTTATTTGGTTTTTAAGGATATAATGAAGGTCTTTTTGACACATTGATATTTTCTTTCTTATATAAAAACATATTTGCTTTATGCTGATATTCATTTCATTTTTCATTATTTTGACAACACTTTGTTGTTGTTTAGTCGTGTCCGACTCTTCATGACCCCATGGACCAGAGCACGCCAGGCCCTCCTGTCTTCCACTGCCTCCCGGAGTTGGGTCAAATTCATGTTGGTAGCTTCGATGACACTGTCCAGCCATCTCGTCCTCTGTCGTCCCCTTCTCCTCTTGCCTTCACACTTTCCCAACATCAGGGTCTTTCCCAGGGAGTCTTCTCTTCTCATGAGATGGCCAAAGTATTGGAGCCTCAGCTTCAGGATCTGTCCTTCCAGTGAGCACTCAGGGTTGATTTCCTTCAAAATGGATAGGTTTGTTCTCCTTGCAGTCCAGGGGACTCTCAAGAGTCTCCTCCAGCACCACAATTCAAAAGCATCAATTCTTCGGCGGTCAGCCTTCTTTATGGTCCAGGTTTCACTTCCATACATCACTACTGGAAAAACCATAGCTTTGACTATGCGGACCTTTGTCGGCAAGGTGATGTCTCTGCTTTTTAAGATGCTGTCTAGGTTTGTCATCGCTTTCCACTATTTCATGCTTATTGTTAACTGGTTGCTAGCATTAATTAGGATTTCTGCTTTACCTGCAATGATGTGAATCCTTGCATGTTACATGCTATACACAGTTTTGTCTTCACAGTGAGAAAGAGGACTTTAAGAACTGGTCTCACAGAGAGTTTGTGCATTTGTGAAATAAGGCATTGTAGAATTTAATGTAAGTGCTACGTTGCACAGACTTTTAAAAAGTAGAAACAATAGATGAGTTGTCTGCATCCTTAGCTTGTGAATAATCAGCCTCCCTTTCTGTGCTTACTGTGTTTAAATTTGCTTCACAAAAGACTGTCGACTCCTTTGTTCTCTCTCTAAGGCAATTAGCCTTCCTTTGTTCCGTGATCACCCACAATTGGCGTCCGAACAGGGACATCACCTGAGGCAATCAAAGCAGCTCACCTTGCCCGGCACGGGCTCCAGTCGCATCCTCGCATCCTCTTTTGGATCCCGGTGAGTATTATTAGTTCCATAAAGAAGGCCACCATGGTGTATCTGCCTCGGTAGAGGATTTAATGACACAAATAGGTACTTATTGTCCTTGGTATCTGGAAGAGGGCAGCTTTAAGCTTTCAGATTGGGATAACATTGGGAATAAACCGCACAAAGACCCTGTTGCTCCAGTTAAAATCCTCCATACATGGCATCTTTGCCAGGACGCGATTTCAAAGATCGCGAACCCTTTGTTAGCCCAGTCTTTAGCTAACATTCCAACAGCCCCTCAAATTTTGCTACCCTCTAAGCCACCAGACCTCCATGAAAATAGAAACAATCCTTCCTACGCAGCTCCTGCCGCTCTTCCAATGGCCCCTTCTCCCCTTTCTCCTCCCCCCTCCTCCCCCTTCTCCCCCTCCTCATTCAGCAGTGCAGCAGATGTTATCTGATGTTATGGCCCAAGGAAGCCCGGAGGATGTTGCTGCCGCCCTCCCCCTTATGTCCGTTTGTCCTGTGGTTCATAACAATCAGGGACAGTGTGTTCATGAAGGTCTTCCCCTTGCCACGTTTAAAGAGTTGGAAAAAAATGTAGTTGAAAACAGTCTCCATAGCAGTTTTACTCTTGGGCTGGTTGATGGGCTACGAGGAAATGGAAATCTTATTCCAGCTGACTGGAAAGCCTTGGTTAAAGCTATGCTCACTCCTGCGCAATACGTATTGTTTATGCAGGAATGGAAAGATGCCGCTGCTATTCTGGCCATGGATAATTTACAAAACAATATTGCTGTGTCTCCAGATATGCTAAATGGAGATGGACTCTTTGTCACCATAGCACAGCAGATTACCATCCCTAACAGGGGATTGGCACAAGTGGGTGACATTGTTAAAGCAGCCTGGTTAAAAATCCCAGACAAAGGTACCCCTTTAGGGTCTTTTGCCAATTTGTGTCAGGGTCCTACAGAGGACTATATGTCTTTCATTAACAAATTGCGAAGAGCGATTGAACGGCAGGTGGACAATACAGAGGCTGCTGATATTTTGATGAAACAGCTGGTGTTTGAAAATGCTAACATGGATTGTAAAACAGCCCTTAAGGCTATTTACAACAAGCCTGAGACTGACATTGCTTCCATGCTAAAATTATGTCAGAACATTGGGACAGAAACTCACAAGACACAGCTTTTGGCCACAGCCATGGCTACCTCCTTGAACCCTGCCCGAGAACGTAAATGTTTTTCCTGTGGCAAGGAAGGGCACTTCAGACGGGAATGCAGACCAACCCCCCAAAATAATAAACGCCCTTCTAAAAAATGCCCCCAGAGTCCAAAAGGTTATCACTGGGCCAATCAATGCCGGTCTGTTCCAATACTGGGAAACTCCAAGTTGGGTGGACCTCCAGCCCCGGGTCAAGTGGGGGGAACTCAGTGAATACTATCCCAGTTCAAGAAATCCGACCTGCTACTGTCTATGATTCTCTAGCTAACTGCTTAGAGAAAAAAGGCCTTCACATAGCTCCAGAAAAGATACAAACCACACCTCCGTTTCTTTATCTAGGGCACAAACTGTTGCAAGCTACATCTTCTCCGTTCTTACCAGAACTAAAAACTCCATCTCAATTTACACTAGTGCAGTTGCAACAGTTCCTCGGGCACTTAAATTGGGCTTGTCCATTTTTGTGCCTTCCTACTCATGAACTGCAGCCTTCGTTTAACGCACTCCGGGGACATCAGTCTCCTGCTGACTCCATACCCATCACCAAGTCTATGAAACATGCCATACATCAAATTAATGCAGCCTTGCGACGTACCATGGTCGACCGCATTCCTTCTTTTGGTCCCTTGCAGCTGGTTATCTTGAAGACTCCCCAATTGCCTACTGGGTTGTTGTGTAGCCCAAAATCTGACAAGGCCATTTCTGTAGCAGAATGACTTTATTTATCTAACACTCCTCTCCGAAATGTTTACTCCACTCTAAATGCGATTACAGACCTTGTAATCAAAGGGCGCCATCGTGCCAAACAACTCACAGGTTGGGATCTTCTGTGTTGTTACTTACCTATTTCCAAAGCTGACCATGATCATTTAATGTCTACATCACTAACTTATCAAATTGCTTTTGCAGACTATATTGGCGACATACGTTTTAATCCACCTAAAGACCCTCGCTTAACATTCATTCAGCAAGTACCCCTTTGCTTTTCCTCTCCTTTCACTGCTACTCCTCTCCCTGATGCACTAACTGTTTTTACCGATGGTGCGCCTACCAGAGGCATGATTACCTTTCAGCAACCTCCCGGAACCTGGAAAACCTGTTTTACTTCTATTCAGACCTCTGCCCAGCATGCAGAACTTGCTGCTGTCATCCTTGCCTTTCAAATGTTTCAAGATCAGCCTTTAAATCTCATTGTAGACACTCAATATTTATTTAACCTTCTCACTCATCTGTCACATGCCTATCTTTCTCCTGCTCTTGACTTTTCCTTACTTTCCCTGTTTTTGACTTTAAAAAACCTCCTTGCTACCAGATCACAACCTTTTTTTTGCAGCTCACATCCAATCTCATATTGGATTTCAAGATGCTATCTCGGAGAGAAATCATTGTGCAGACTCTACTCTTCGTTCCTTGTGTCCCCTCTTTTCCAATCCTATTGACAGCCATTCCTTTTTTCATCAGAGTGCTAAACAACTCCATAAGCAATTTTCTATTCCGCTTTCTCAAGCTCAAGACATCGTCTCCTCCTGCTCTTCCTGTTCCATGTCTCGCATTTCCTTTCCTTTTGGTGCTGTTAACCCACAAGGAACAGATGCCAATCAGCTCTGGCAAATGGATGTCACTCATGTTCCTATCCTTGCGCCTCTTTCTTATGTTCATCTAACTATTGATACTTATTCAGGATACATCTGGGCTACCCCTCTTCGTGGCGAGACCTCTCGCCATGTCACACATTGTTTACGTACGTTTGCAATTATGGGCCGGCCTAAAGCCTTAAAAACAGACAATACCTCTCACGCCTTTACCACTTTCTGCAATGAATGGGACATTCGACTTTCCCATGGTATTCCTTACAACTGCACAGGACAGGCTATTGTAGAACGAGCATACCGCTCTTTTAAATTTCTTTCAAAACAAACAAAAAACAGAGGGATTAAGCCCCAAGATGTTCCAGATGTAGTATCAATAGCATTATTCACATTAAATCATTTACAGTCAACCCTCGACTTACGAACTTAATCCGTTCCGGAAGGACGTTCGTACATCGAAAAGTTCGTAAGTCGAAGTACCATTTCCCATTGAAATGCATGGGAACGGAATTAATCCGTTCCACCATTTCAAAAAAATACCAAAATAAAAATAAAAAGAGCAAGTCCCACGCTGGGACTGCAAAAAAAAAAAAACCACACACACACAAAAAAAAAACCACAGAAACATAACCCCCCAGTCCAAACCTACCCTCCAAAACCCACACAGAAAAGTTTTTTTAAAAGGACTTACCAGTCCGAAGCCTGCCGGTGCTCCGCTGCCTCCTCCGCGGCCGGGGTGAGCGGCCAAGCGCCCGGCCAGCTCTAGCCTCCCGGCGCTCCGCTGCCTCCGCCGCGGCCGGGGCGAGCGGCCAAGCACCCAGCCACCTCTAGCCTCCCAGCGCTGGGTGAGCGCTGCCTCCAATCGCCGCGGCGGGCGACCCCAGGGAGGTCTCCGATGGCGGCGGGGAAGCTCCCAGGGCTTCTCCGCCGCCATCGGAGAACTCCCGGGGGGGCCCCGCCACCGCGATCGGCGCCTTCAGGCTTTCCCGGGGAGTAGACCGGGCCTACTGGGGGAAGCCCTCCCCTGGTAGGCCCGGTCTACTCCCCGGGAAAGCCTGGTAGACCGGGCCTACTAGGGGAGGGCTTCCCCCAGTAGGCCCGGTCTACTCCCCGGGAAAGCCTGAAGGCGCTGATCGCGGTGGCGGGGGACCCCCGGGAGGTCTCCGATGGTGGCGGAGAAGCCCTGGGAGCTTCCCCGCCGCCATGGGAGACCTCCCTGGGGGTCCCTGCCGCCGTGATCTTCGCCTTCGGAGCTCTCAAAGGGCTTCCTCCGATGTCGGGCGGAAAGCCCTTTGAGAGCTCCGAAGGCAAAAAGGCAGGGAGAAAGGGCGGGAAATTCAAATTTCCAGCCCTTTCGCCCTGCCTTCTTGCCTTCGGAGCTCTCAAACGGCTTCCTCCGATGTCGGGGGGAAAGCCCTTTGAGACCTCCGAAGGTGCCGATCGCGGCGGCGGGGACCCCCAGGGAGGTCTCCCAGGGCTTCTCTGCCACCATGGGAGACCTCCCTGGGGGTCCCTGCCGCCGTGATCGGCCCCTTCGGAGCTCTGAAAGGGCTTCCTCCGATGTCGGGCGGAAAGCCCTTTGAGAGCTCTGAAGGCAAAAAGGCAGGGAGAAAGGGCGGGAAATTTGAATTTCCCGCCCTTTCTCCCTGCCTTCGGAGCTCTCAAAGGGCTTCCTCCGATGTCGGGGGAAAGCCCTTTGAGAGCTCCGAAGCCAAAAAGGCAGGGAGAAAGGGCGGGAAATTCAAATTTCCAGCCCTTTCGCCCTGCCTTTTTGGCTTCGGAGCTCTCAAACGGCTTCCTCCAATGTAGGGGGGAAAGCCCTTTGAGAGCTCCGAAGGCGCCGATCGCGGCGGCAGGGACCCCCAGGGAGGTCTCCCATGGTGGCAGAGAAGCCCTGGGAGACCTCCCTGGGGGTCCCCGCCGCCGCGATCGGCACCTTCGGAGGTCTCAAAGGGCTTTCCCGCCCGACATCGGAGGAAGCCGTTTGAGAGCTCCGAAGGCAAGAAGGCAGGGCGAAAGGGCTGGAAATTCGAATTTCCCGCCCTTTCTCCCTGCCTTTTTGGCTTTGGAGGTCTCAAACGGCTTCCTCCGATGTCGGGGGGAAAGCCCTTTGAGACCTCCGAAGGCGCCGATAGCTCCATTGGCATTGACTTGCGAACGGAGCCTCGTTCGTAGGTCGAGGCTCAGTTCCCAAGTCGATGTCAATTTTTTCCAACGGAGCCGTTCGTAAGTCGAAATGTTCGTAACTAGGGCCGTTCGTAAGTCGAGGGTTGACTGTAACTGTATCTGCAGGTCAGCATAAGTTGTCACCAGTAGAGAAACACTTTCATAAAGAAATCCCCATGGAACGGCCACTGGTGATGTATAAGCAACCTCCCAACCCTTAATGGGAGGGTCCAGCCCCTTTACTAACATGGGGTCGCGGCTATGCTGCTGTGCTTACTCCCACAGGTCCTTTGTGGATCCCAGCTCAGTATGTGAGGCCATATCGTGGGAAGAATGAGTTGGCATCGCAACCTGCAGAACCCGATTCCGGAATTCAACCCAGTGATGGCTCTGGAGCAGGACCAGATGACTGTGCGTCGCCGGCCCGACCTGAAGGCACTCAGCCCAAAGTTACTTGGGGGATGATAAAGACACTGAGTGCTGATGCAAAAAGAACTCTAAATCAGCAGCAGATCCCGGAAACTCCTGAAACTTTTCTAGCAGCCATTATCTTGCAGCTGAATGCCAACTCCGTGACGCTGTTGTGTTGTGTTCTCATTCTTGGAATTATGCTCCTCATACTCCTTATAAGTTCCTGTTGCTTTATTCAATGTATACCAACCTTCTTTTCCATGATAACTACCTGTCTCAAAGCTTCGCCCTCAGGCCTTCGCTGAAAAGATTTATATGTAGTTTACAAATATATGAAAGAATATGTGCCTTTGCTTAACAAACAAAAAAAAAGGGAAATGTGGGAAACTTCTGCTTAAAGGTTGTAGCTGCATTCTGTTCCAGTGACGTGCATACACTCCTGGCAGGAAGCAGCAGCTGCCAGCAGGTGGGGTAACCCCTTCTTCTGCCCTTTCACTTAGAGGTAGAGCATAAGATCAAAGGGTTGTTTTAGCCAATCCTAGTTACGATTAGGTAACTAGTATCCTATCTTTTTCTCTTATAACATACTATGTAATTATGCTAAGTAAATAAAAGAGCTCTCAGGGCGTTGCCCGTAGGCTCCGCTGGCTCGGACATCCGCTGTCGACTCCTTTGTTCTCTCTCTAAGGCAATTAGCCTTCCTTTGTTCCGTGATCACCCACAAAAGACAAACACACTAGAATCATTTTGCTGAAACTATGCAAACCACACATGCACACAAAGTGCTTGGTGTCTGACTCCTGTGCTAAAGGCGAAAACTCATATGCTGGACTGAAAAAGTTCAGCAGGTTGTCTTGCCAAGTCAAACCAGCCTTTCTTCATCATAAATGGGAAATCTTCACAACCTGAGCATGATCTATGGAAGTGACTGGCATCCATACTAAGACACATGATTGCATTCTAAATGGTTTCTTTTAGCAAACATATTTTTCCATCACAAGATGAATGCCAAGAGATACTGCTCACTATCTGAAATAGAGGATGTGTGTATATTGATTTATATGTTGAATCCTGTTGAAATACGTGAAATATCCTCAGATGTGTCTTAATTTGGAAGAAACAAACTACTGAAATACTTACATGCAAAGACAAATGAGTTATTAGGAGCAAGGCTAAGGCATGACTGATAAATGACTATTAGAGTTGGGAACGAATATAAAAACGGCTCAGCTTTTTTGACGAAAATAGCTGATTCATTAAATATTTGTTCCTTCATATTTGTAGGTTCCAGAGAACCCCACTAATACGAAGGGATGAATATTTATCTATTTTTATTCGTCCTTCGTATAAAAAAACAAACAAAACCATTCTGCCTACCGGCCACCGATCCACTGACCGGCAGGCCGATAGGCAGCCAGCCACCCCCACAGTCTACCCCCACTCCCTCTCCCTACCTTAGACCCCACCGACACCCCCTTACCTTAATTGCCACTGCCGAGGTCTCTATCTGGCCTCCCAGCCAGGGCATGTAAAAAGGGAGACTGGCTGCCCTTTGCAAATATGGCAGCTGCGGCTTCATTTAGGGTAGGGAAGCTGCAGCTGCCATCTTTGCAAAGGGCAGCCTGGATTCCCTTAAGGCAGGCTAAGGGAATCCAGGCTGCCCTTTGCAAAGATGGCAGCTGCAGCTTCCCTACCCTAAATGAAGCCGCAGCCGCGATCTTTGCAAAGGGCAGCCAGTTTCCCTTTCTACAGGCTGTGGCTGCGGAGGCCTGATGGAAATCTCAGCAGTGGCGATTAAGGTAAGGGGGTGTTGGTGGGGGTGGAGTGGGGACTAAGGTAGGGAAAGGAAGGGGGTGGGGTAGGCTGGTTGGGTGGCTGCCTATCGGCCATCGATTAGGTGATCGGCGGCCGGTAGGCAGAATGTTTTTTTGAATAGGAAGGGGGTGTCGGCGGGGGTGGGGGGTGGAGGGGGGTCGGTGGTGGTGTGGGGGTGCGGAAGTGGCAGCATGGAGGGTGGTGGCAGCGGGAGGGCGGGGGCAGGGGTGGTTTCTTTTTTTAAATAACCACCCTCCACGAATCGACGAATAACGAAGTTTCATGAGGGCAACTTTGTGCTTCGTAAGTTGTCAACTTTTGACGACTCACGAAGCAGGACGACTCACCAAAATGGTGAGTCATCCCCATCTCTACTGGTAATGTGAAATAAGGATTGCAGTGATCATAACTTACAGTAATTACTCAGGGTCTCAGGCAAGTGTCTTCTCATTGGAGATGGGATTCAGTCTTGGACTTTCACTTGCATAGTACCTTCACTTCCATTGCTGTTATTGTTGTTGTTTTATTGACTGATATACTGCCCCCTGGTGCTAGAGCACTCTCTGGGCAGTTTACAACATAATTATGTCAGGAACACTTTGCCCCCCAGTGAACTGGGCATTCATTTTACTGACCGTGGAAGGATGGAAGGCTGAGTCAACCTTCAGCCAGCTACCTGAATCTATTGGGATCAAACTCAGATCATGAGCAGAGGCTTGACTGCAGTACTGCAATTTAACCACCGCACCATGGGGCTCACATCATGTGCTGGACCTTTGCTGCATGATGCTTTGTCTCATTGCCCCAGAAGACTCAGCTATCCTTTCTGTTCGCCATCACATGTATCTGGTATGCTCTTATAAATTTGTTCTGAATAGTCCAACACACACAATTGCTGTATGCATATTATGCCAAAAACATGACACTTCTCCTATTGAATGCATGAGGTCCCTTTAGGTCCCTGTCTGCTTTCCTATAACTGCAGACATATCATTTGTCAGCTGATGGACTCTGCAACATGAAAAGTTCATGTCTTTAGATGTTCAGTTAGTGAGAATACACTTCCATTCTCAGGAGCTCCAGACTGTTCTTTTAGCATAATAATGCTAATGTCATTTTATTTAACTTTTTTAACCTAATAGAACAGTGGTCCCCAACCTTTTCCGAACTGCGGACCGGGGGGGGGGGTCCGGGGGGGCACCCGCACGCATATGCGGGTGGGTGGGCCAGGTGCGGGGGTGGGTGGGGCATGCATGTGAGTGGGTGGGGCACCAGTGCGCACATGCGTGGGTGGGCAGGGCGTGCAAGGGTGGGTTGGCGGGATACCCATTCACGCATGTGTGGGTGGGCGGGGCACCTGTGCGTGGGGGTGCGTGGATGGCGTACATGCGGGGGGGGCAGGAGATCTGTCTCCGCGGCCCGGTCCTGCCAAGGCCATGGCCCAGTACCGAGCCGCGGACCGGGGGTTGGGGATCCCGGTCATAGAATATATGAAAGATGAATAAAACTACTTTTCACTCCCTCCTCTTCAACTACGAGTAGCAATGAATAACACTGAAGTACAACCATCCTTGCTGGCATCCTCATGACTGCCTTCATGCACCAGAGATGTGATGAATACTTCTAATGTCTCCTGTCTTGGGACATTGAGACTCCCTTCTAAAACCATCTCTGGGCCTGAGAAATACTCCCACACCATCATGAAAGCCTCTTTTTGCACCTTTTTGCCTCTCTCTCTCTCTCTGTTTGTGTGCATACGCGTGCATATGTCCATGTGCATACAATGTGAAAAGAAAACATGTTTTTCATATTGTTTTGCACAAATCAAATGTTATCCTTGGCAATTTTCCTCCCTCACTCCAAATCTTAATCTTAATCTTAGAACGGCAAAGTTAAAAGGTGAGAATCTTCCAGCAGAACATTAAATCTCAAGTATGGGAGACAAAAACTTCAGTGTGGTTCATGGTCCTATTTCCCCCTGTAACAACCCCATTCCTCAGCCTTCAGATACAATTCACTCTGTGGTAGGAGGTACAATGCTATTATAAAGAACTATACCTGCTTGATTCATTCCACCTTGTTACTTTCCCTCCTTTTTTTGAATTCTTCTATTTTCATTGATTACACTGTTCTTCCTGAAATTTGGTAACTGTCCTTTGTTCTATGCCAGCCACACCAAACCTGCAGTGTATTTTACATGCATGTTTCTGTCTTTTTAAATTTCAGTATAATTTAGCAATGCTGCTGATGGGGGGAAAAACACTTCGATTTTACAAGCTGTTTTTGCAGGGTTTTCCCACACCTTTTCCTTTATACTTTCCCACGTAATTAATGCTGCTTTTACTCTGAGTCTTCACTGTTTATTATCCTGCTTTCACCTGAGAAGTTTCAGCCAAGGCTCTACAAATCATATAATACTTGGGGTTGTGATACACAGTTATCAAACAATCCACCCAAGCAACCGAAAGCCTCCTGCTTCGAATGCCTGCTGAGTCTCCTGCCACACCACTTACAGTTTTTCAGATGTTTTCCTGCTTGATATGTCAGGTTATTGCTTCTATCCCCCAAAGCTCTGTGCCTCACTGAAAAAACACTTATCTTACCACTCCTGTCTCCTTTCATAATCCTGCACTTATATTCTTATTTCTCTTGGATAGTAATGTGACTTAACACTTCCCTCTGACTGTTCCATGCATTCAGAATACAAAATCTTTAGAAACAAATTTCCTGTTAGGCTTAGAATTAATCACCATGCATTTCTTTTTTTCTCCAAAACATCATACTTTAGATATTTGGTGATCTTCTTGTTTTTAAATGGATACTCTTAAGAAGCAGAACTGTGGTATTGATTTACTAGTCATGTGTCACAATAATAAAAAGCCTAATGGCATGAACAGTAGACAGATCAGGCTGACCCCCTGTAGCGGACACCCTGCCTTCCCATATATGTAATGGTATTAGCCTGCACCAATGGGAGCTGTTGGGAGGCAGAGCCAAAGAAACCAGAAGGGAGGGGTAAGTCAGAGAAGAGAGGTTTGGTCATTTTGAGTGAGTTCTGTCAGTGAGAGTCAGAGATGAGAGTCTGAAGTAGAAGTTAGTCTGTGGTAGTTAGAGAGGGTAGCAGAGTTAGGAGTTAAGAGTGTGGAACTTAAAGAGAGCTAAAAGAGTTAAGAGTGAAACAAGGTATTAATAATCTAATGAATACATTAAAGCCTGTGAAGAACCTGTTGGATGACAGTACATTTTGTGTTCTACTTCCCCCTCTTTCCCCCCCATATCCCCCTCTACCTTTTGTACTCCTTAC
This sequence comes from Intellagama lesueurii, assembly GCA_037013535.1. NCBI lineage: Eukaryota > Metazoa > Chordata > Lepidosauria > Squamata > Agamidae > Intellagama > Intellagama lesueurii. Next base: position 79,441,571 of record JBAJHW010000001.1, on the reverse strand, counting down.
CTTATCCCTAGTTTTTAAAAATAAAAAATAAATAAATAAAGAACCTGTTTAAGCAAACTGTAATCAATAAACCTGTGTTATTCAACTTTATACTCAGCTTGGACTTCAGTCTTTCTAATTAAATTTATGTTGACAGAGGTCAACTGGTAGCAGCAGAAAAAAGAGAAAGTGTTGTGGGCCTCAGACTAGTGAAACAAGCAGGGGCCACGTGGGTAAACGTCACACCCCCTAACACTGAACTCAGCAGTAGAGTCATTTGAATATAACATAATAGGCCCATTTGGACTTCACAAAAATTGATAACTCAGGTTTATTGGGGTTGTAGTGTTATCTGATGGCTTCTGCTGCTAGGACCTTTGATCTGTGGTTTGCTTACTGTGACATTCAAACTCAACATTCTTGCTCTCTCTCTCTCTCTCTCTCTCTCTCTCAGTAAGCCAGAAAAATAACCTACAGTATTTGATTCCAAGCTCATGTTATTGAAAATCTCAAGCAATTAATTGCTTAACTTTACATGCATACGTAAGTAATTACTGGGTATCTAATGCAATTATACAGAATGCCTACTGCCAGAGCATTTTTTCAAAGAGCAGCAATTAAGTACAATTTGTTAATCAAAGCATCAATATAACTAGAGAGATCCAAACAATGCTGGAGCTTTTATTACTTTAATATAAACCCCGGATACAGCACCATCCTGTTCATTCTGAGAAAACCAAAGCAGATGCTGTTGCTTTGCTTCAAACTTGCATTTACCTTAAAATTTAGAACACAATTGTCACCAGGATCCAGAGGACCCTAAGATACCATATTTCCTATGGCTTTATGGATTCACCCTCCCCAAAGCCCCACATTCACTTCCTGAAAATCTGTTTTAATGTTGGTACCAACAATGAGCTACATTGGAAAGAAATTGGGGGAGGGGGGACTCTCAAATTCCATGCATGAATATATAATGCTTCCGTCCAAGCAGAAACCTTTTACATAAAGTATCAACATCCATGAGAACACCTTCAACATTTTATGCTAGAAGTCTACTGGTGTTCATATGAGATTTGCATAACTGTACTAATTAGAGAGATGCTGAGGTGCATCTTAGTCACATGCCTCATCATGCACCCACCTGCATAACTGAGATGCGTATTGGCATACCTTCATTTAGCCACTATTGGTTAAATTGCACAAACTTTATGTGTAACTTAATCAACAGAAAGTCAGCCTATACAAGACTACTATCACTTATCATTTTACTTTGGTAATATAGACTGTTGACTGATTTATTTACCAGTCTATTGTTAATAATAATAAAATAGCATAACAGGAAAATACAAAACTTCTGATTTAATTGCAAACAGATGCTCTCCTCTTTTCTAGCAATAATGATGGTAAGATAAGACAGGAAAGAACTCTCTGTTTTCCTGAATTGTTCTAGTACATGGAATTTACTCAGTTCCATCTGAGTCTGATAACTATTAAAGTGCCCTATGGGGGATATAATTTTCATCAAAACATCTGCCTTTCCTCATACTAGAAATCCATTCTGCTTATATGATTAAAGTTTGAGGACTCTTCCTTTATAGAAGGTGGTTATCATTGAACTGCTTTACCTTATTTAGTCATTAGTTGGGTTGGGAAGAAGAGAGTGATTTGAAAATTGCTTTCCAAAACAAAATATTAAGTACTTTGCTAAGCTCTTTAAATCCTTTTTTTAAAGTGGGTAAAACAGAATATGTCCATTTTATTAACAAGGGAATATGAATGTTGCCAAATTTACACTGTAATCATATATACTAGGAGAACACATCACTGGGGGAAGGAGATTTGGTGGTGCTAGGGAAAACTGAATGACTCCTATGGAACTCATGGAAGCTTCTTTCTGGATAGGCATGAACAGAGCACAGTGACCTTTCTATGCTAGGCAGCTTTAGGAAAGTCTGTTTATTAAAATAGCCCAGACAAACAAGCAACACTCGCAAAAAGAATTCATTATATAAGCCAAAGTGATGATGGACTTGCATATGAGATCACCATCCTTAAAATTATCTTGTTGGAAATAAGAATACAGCTGGCTCAAAACAATGCAAAATGCATAAAATCAGTCTGGATGTATGCAGGTGGCTGCAAGTCATAATTATCCCAACCCGTTTGCGGAACCAAGGTGAGAAGAAGAGATGCTGCTTTGTTAATGATGCTTCCCTCTTTGCATGTTTTTACACAGAAGAGTCTGAAGGCTATAAATAAAATGAGGTTATGCAGCCATTATATTTATTTCTACTTATCAGACCTTTATAATAGAGAGAAAAAGCAGAAGTTGCATTAGGAAAACATGGAAGAGTTACAAGCAGAAAACACTATTAGCTGGACATGTCATAAAACTCTGTGAATAAGGAAGAGTGATTGCAAAATGAAAGCTATGTCAATGTGCCCATTGAGGCCTCAGCCGTCCCATAAAACTATCATTTATAGAGCTGGGCTGCAAATTTTTATCCATGAGAATTTTGACCATTCTCAATCAATTTGATGAGGAGGAAAATCCCCTCTGAAAAGAATTATGTGCTGTTGGGGGGAGAAATTTCAGAGAATTTCTTATGGGAAAAGTTCAAGATTCTTCTGCTTATCCCACTTATGAAGTGGCTCAGAGAAGCGTGGATGTGTATGTTGGTCAATTATCTGGGTGGCAGTCTCCAGAGAACTTTGCATCCTTTAAATAAACCACAGAAGAAGATGTCATAAGGTATCTGGAAGTTGAGTCATGGCAACTGGACTTCTTTCTTGTTAGGATGAAACATTTCGGTACTCCTCCAAGTACCTTCTTCAGTCTGAGGACAGTTGGTAGGAGGTCCTTGATATATCCTCCACGTTGGTTTCACTTCCCCATGGTCTGAATAGGCTCGATAGAAGGACAAAGGACTGGGGGTTTCTCCTATTTATCATGCTGCCCTTTCATCCATCCCTAGAAAGATTAGGACCACACACACCAGAAAGACCACTGTTAACGACCATTAACGACCCATGACAATGGGTGAGAAGGACTGCAGAAGTGGGATTATCCCTTACCTACAGTCCTTTCTCCTTGTAACAAGCTTATTCAGACCAGGGGGAAGGGAAACCAACATGGAGGATATATCAGGGATATCCTACCAACTCTCCTCAGACTGAAGAAGCTACTTAGAGGAGTACCAAAACATTTCATTAGAGATGGGGGTATTCGTATTCGAATACGAATATCCCCGCACAGGTGGCGTTAACGAGGGTCCCAGCCCCATGGGGTCGGATGGTCCATTCACCGATATGACGCAGATGTGGACGTGCAATTCTACCAATGGCTCCGCAGCGCGCGATCCGCTTGCCACTCTTTGACCTTGCAGCGAGGCTTGTCTTCCTGCCTCCTGCCAGAACGGATCGCTGCGGAGCCATTGGTAGAATCGCACCATCCACAACCACGGCAGATCGGTGAGTGGACAGTCCGGACCCTCATTAACGCCACCTGTGCGGGGATATTCGTATTTATATACGAATACGAATACCCCCATCTCTACATTTCATCCTAACAAGAAAGAAATCCAGTTGCCATGACTCAACTTCCAGATAACCATACCTGGATGACTGAGAATCTTCACAGATATGTCATAAGGTAGCTTCTTCCACAGGCCTCGTTCAAAACAGGAAGTGTGACTGTAGCCAGGGAAACTACAGAGGGATACTGCAATGCATATCAGAAAAAGGGATGTTGGAGGCAGCATATTGTAATGTGATAACCAAAATGAAAAATATTTAGGGGCCTGAGAATGAGGTAGAAAAATGAATGCCTCTTTCTTAGGAAAACAAAACTTCTGGAAAATTGGAAACTGTGGCACAACACTAGCTTCATGCTTTTCCAATAAGTGCTCACAATGATGGCACTATATTATAACCATCTGCAGCAATGTCAAAATCTATCTACATTGACCCCTGAAAAATGTCATTTTTGGAAGGCCTGGGGAAGGTGCTGAACTCTGAAGAATGAGAATACAGACTGAACCAATTATTTCTCACAAGACATGTTTCTGAGAACCTTTCTGAGATTTTCTTTTCTTACTTCCCTAGAAATAGAAGCTCATTTTGTGAAATTATTTTCCAAGTTTTATCTATTTTGGGTGGGTGGGGTGGAGGATTGGCTACCTCCTCACCACCATCATCACAATGTACTAGGTAAGGGCACTGTGGACAAAGTAACTGGATTTCTTTTTAATTAATGAACCCCAGTTGCACAATGGCAGTCCTCTGACTTGTTCCCTCTGCACCTTTTTCTACCAGTTTTAAAGAACTGGCACGAGAACAGCATGAAGATAAGAGCTCTGCTCTACGTCCTGCCTATTCGAGGGCTCCCATTCCCATAATTCAGCCAGGAGTGTGTGTCCCAATGAATTATAGGAATGGGAGTTTGTTTTCCCCCAAAGATTCATCCCTACAAACCAATGGCCAAGCTGCAAAAGGGAGAGAACAAAGCTGTGCCATCACTACTGCTAACAGTGAGCCCCCCACCTGTGAGAGATTCTTATGAAATTTCTCCTTCCACTGAAGAAATCTGATACCCACCCACCTCCATTCTTCCCACAAACAGGGTGGAAAATTTCAAAAAGACTATTTGTTGAATGTTATGGTTATTTATTCCTGTTAAACTTGTCATTGTCATCATCACCATTATCATCATTTGTTTAGTTTATATCCTGCTATTCCTCATAAGAGCCCCACACAAGAACATGGCTAAAATCACTAGTTATGAATATCTTAAACCACTAATGTAAAATCTAATATAAAAGCATAGAGTATACCCTATAAAAGTATAAATACCTAAAAATCACAGCTGAGGTTGCCTTTTTAATAATAGTATAAAAGAATTAGAAAAAAGCGAGAGTTTGAGACAAACTGAATATGACCTCCTTTCTCTAAGGTGCATCCAAATAGATAAGTTTTTAGTTGGTGCCTAAAAGATAGGTGTAGGGGCAGGGGACAGTCAGATCTCTGATGGGAAGTGTTCACAACCAGGTGCTTTCATGTGTGGTAGTGAAACCTTATGTTACTTCTTTTTTTTAAAGGACTGCAAGTTCTCAACCACAGCATTTGACATCTACAATGGATGAATATATTGATTGGCTCTCTCCTTCATTCACTGCCCCACTAACCTGATACTGTGGGTGGTATCTTCTCTTACTTCCTCCTACAGAGAGTGAGTGGAACATCAGATGTCTGTTGCCAGTGAGCTTGGCTGGCTCTGACTTTCTGAAATCTGGGGTAGTAAAAACAACAGCTGGCCAGAAAGCTCAGTGAATTAGGTTTCTGGCTGTAGAGCCAGAGGCTGAGGGTTTGATTCCCCACTGCACCTTGTGGGAGAAGAGCCAGTCTGTGTGGCCCTGGGCAAAACAGTACAGTCCCAGGATGCCCCCAGAAGAAGGGAATGGTAAACCACTTCTGAGTATTTTCTATCTGGAAAGCCCTGAAAAAAGTCATTGTAAGTAAGAACTGACTTGATGGCACATGAAAAACCACTAGTACTACCACATACGCTGGGTCCTTGATGACAAACCCACTGCTGCTAGCCTATGAACAAATTACTTTTCCTTTGCAACCAAATGTTTTCAGTATAGCAACTGCTTATACCTCAGTTTCATTATGCAGCAGAACAGATGGCAATGAAGCACATCCTCAGTGTCACCAAAGAAAAAATAGTAAGGATAAAAGTAATTTGATGTCACACATTCAGGGCAAATCTGGATGTTATGAAATGGGTATGTGAGGAGAGAGGAGAGAGAGACTCATGACTCCAGTTATTTCTGGATTTCCTGCAGAGATGCACAAATCCAGCTGGGGATACTACAAAAGAAATATGGGAAGAAAAAATATGATAAGAGGAAACGTTAGCCATCCTCAGCCATTAGACTTTTTTTGTCTCCTTCCTGAAAAACGGGGCAAAATCTTCTTGCATAGCTACAAAATTGGTGCAGCTTCTGACGACAAATTGTTCCAGATTAAGAGGTCACTGGAGACATTATCTGTTGCATACTGAGTCATGGTACATCAACAGAGATTACCATTTCACCCTATCATAGGTAATTCTGGGCAATAAACTGAGAATGGCACTTTAACTTTTCTATGAAGAATATTATTAATACCATGGCCATAAGGAGAGAACAATTCTCTTAAATATCTGAACTACTTCTGCATCCTGATAGTTCAAGTGCTGAAGTAGAACAGTGCCAGCCAGTGCCAAAAGACATCAGTAGTATCAAATGCTACTGTGATATCCAAGAGAATTACCAGGTTCATGTTCCCAATCTGTTCTGTGGCATGGACTATCCAGCAGTTTTGGTTCCCAGACCAGTCCTGAAGCTCGTCTGAAGCAGCGCCAAATATTAACAGTCCATTTCATCCAAAAGTGCCCGCAGTTTAACAGCTGCAAGTCTGTCTATTCTCTTGCCCAATTATAAGATATTAGATTTCTGGCCTATAACTACCAAAATGTGCTGGATCTAACCCTTTAAAAACACCACTGTCTCTTTAAAAAACTGAAGACCTGATCAATATAAGGTCATTAACACTAATCCATGAGGTTAATCACAAAGATTATCAAAACAGCATGCATGAAGTATTTTGGATTACACACATGCTAATTGGTAATTGAAAGTCTTCCCTGTTTCTGATTTTTTTTTCCCCATTAACACTCCATTCATAAACTGAGCAGAACAATATTCTAATAAGAACGACAACCTGGTGCAGTGCTTCTCAAAAACACTGGAAAAACTGTGTGTTTTTAAAGGCAGCAGAAAGCAACAATGCAAACCAAGGATAGCTTTATGTTTAATGAACAATCTGTATTCTCTGTTAGAAGTATAACAACGTTACAGCATAACATAATATAAACAGGTTGATATAATGTGTGAAAGGAACAATGGGTGGCTGAAAGAAGACCCAGGAATGCAGGACCCACATATGAAGGACCCATGTAAATTCTATCAGTGCACTTAGAAACCAAAACGGAACAGCAGATTTATTAGGCATGAAAACAAAATGCAGTAGTTTAACAACTGAACTGTGGTGGCAGAATGTATTAAGTGGCTGTTTTTATTAAATAGCTACACCTACTGGGAATGTACAACAGCAAAGCAGATATCCATATGCACACACACACACACACGCACGCGCACACACAGATTAAATAAAGATATTTAAGTTTCAACCTTTGTTCAATTCCATCACTAAAGCTATTAGGTTACATTTTCCCAGCAAAAGCAATTGGACTTTGTTTCCAGAGCTATTTTAAAATAGATTAGATTTGTGACACCAGTTGTTATAGAAGGAAAGGCACAAGGTAGAGGAATGGCAAACCACAGGTTTCCTAAAGTTTGTCTTAAAACTAGATTGACTATGATAAGTTATGGCAAAGCCAGATATTTAAGGTAGCACAAAATTGATCAGTTGCGCTTGATTTTTGGAGATTCTAAGAATGCACCTTCTTAAATTAGCTTAAGACACACTGATGAAGTACAGCTTCTGTATTTAAGACTGAAAATGGTCTATCTTGTGGGAGAGGGACGGGATGAAGAAGGTCATTGCTTGCAGCTCCAGCAAAGTGTTGAAAAACTTACTTTTTCAGATGATAGCTCCGAGAATTATCCGGCCTTTGTATATAGAAGGCATCAGTTCAACTCCTGACATCAGCACCGAGGCCTTTGCAACTCCTCTGTGTGAAGTACTAAAGAGCTACAGTGGTGCCTCGATTTACGGAATTAATCCGTATTGGAACGGTGGCCGCAACTCGAAATTTTCGTAAGTCGAAGCACCATTTCCCATAGGAATGCATTGAAAACTGATTAGTCCGTTCCGGACGAAGAAAAAAAGAAAGAAAAAAAAAAAGAAAGAAAAAAAAGAAAAGAAAATAAACATAGCAAGTCCCACGATGGGACTGCAAAAAAACAAAAACAAAAAACAAACAAATCCAAAAATAAACATTGGAGCAAGTCCCACGCTGGGACTGCAAAAAAAAACAACACAACAACACAGAAACATACCCCCCCCAGCCCAAACCTACCCTCCAAAACCCACCCAGAACAACTTTTTTTAAAAAGGAGCACCTTACCCGTCCGAAGCCTCCGAAGCCTCCCGGGCTTCCACTGCTGCTGTGACCACCACCGCCGGGAGGCTTGAGCCTGGCCGGGGTGCTTCGGCCGCTCGCCTCCCGGCTCGCCTCCTGCTTGCTCCGCGCCACCCTCCGTGGGCCGATGGCGGGAAATTCAAATGGCGGAGGGCGGCAAGGAGCGAGCGGGAGGCGAGCCGGGAGGCGAGCGGCTGAAGAAACTCGGCCAGCTCAAGCCTCCCGGCGCTGGGCGACCACTGCCTCTGCCGCGGCTGGGGGCGAGCGGCCGAAGAAACCCGGCCAGCTCAAGCCTCCTGGCGCTGGGTCACCGCTGCCTCCGCGGTCGCAGCAGCGGGGAAGCCGGTGAGGCCTCCGGCGGCGGTGGTCGTGGCGGCGCTGGAAGCCCGGGAGGCTCAGCCTCCCTTTTCCTAACCGTTGGGGTGAAGAAGAAGCCTCTTCGCCACCAACGGTTTGAATTTCCCGCCCTTTTCCCCTGCCTTTTTTCTTTCGTAAGTGGAAGCTCCGGCCGCAAGTCGAAGCAAAATTTTGCGGCCGGAGCTTTTTGTAAGTCGAAATTTTCGTAAGTAGGGACGTCTGTAAGTCGAGGCACCACTGTACTACTAACCAATCATATTAAGCTTGATGGATAAATGGTCTTATTCAGTATGAGGTAGGTGATGTTGCATCGGATCCAATGGTATAACTCCTCGGAGATAACTGCTTCCATTAACAGAAATGGAAGATGCTAATTCCCCCTCCTCTTGGCATAACATCAAAATATGGTCCAGAGGGTGAGGGAATTTCCTGGAGCTTATTCTGAGGCAATGCTGTCTAAGGAATCAGTGGTGCCAACAGGTAAGATACCAGGCCACAGTACCAGGGGTCTTTCAAAATTCCATAGCTTGGACACATACAGCCTGCATCTTAGCTAATATTACAAAATACGTATTTTTTTTCCTTATATACCCCCTTTTTATTTTTGCATGAGCAACCTGAAGAAAGACAACAAATTCTACCACTAGCATTCTCCCTGGTGCTCGCACTTGGTCAAACAATGTTGCTTCTCAGGAGTATCAGATCATTTTGCCAGATGCTATGCACTTGGAGTGATTACAACAGGGTGGATTTAATTTAAATCAAATTGATTCAAAACCCAATTTGAAATTTAAAAAGAATATTTTGTCAATTTAAATTAAAAAGTTGCGTTTTTTTAATTTGAATCGTGATTAAAATCAATTTTATTTTTAAAAAATCATTGATTTTTATCCACCCTGGATGAGAAGAAACTAGAGATGAGCATGAACTGTGCTTCCATGCTTTGGCCCAGTTCAGTGGATTGGGCCCACAGGTGTTGAGCAAGTGATCTGGCTTCCCCACCTGCCCTCCTCCCACAGGTGTCCATTCAGAGGAGGAAGCGTGGCAGGCAAGCCTGAGGCACTGCCTCTGAGTGGGCACCCACAGGAGGAGGCAGGCTGGGGAATCCAGGGCATCCACCTGTAAGCCCAATTCACTAAACCATGCTGAAAAGCCAAAGTACAGTTCATGTCCATCTCTAGAAGAAACTATTATTCCTGACACAAGTAGAATAAGACTATTGGATGTCCAAAATGTTGAATCTGAACATTAGCCATCACCCTCTGCTGGATCTATGCTCTTTCTTTATTTGCTCTGAAATACTGATTTACAATCAAGCCTACCTCCTTTAAGATAATTAAATCTGTCCCAATGTCCTGACTGTAATTCAGATACAGTTTCTTTTCAAAAAAAATCTGCTAAGTGATCACTTTTCATGTTAAGTGATTAAAACCAAGAATGTTTGAAATGCAGCATTGTGTCCTATTGAAATTACATCAACACACACAATGGGAAGGATTTATACAGATAGCAGCAATTATCCGTCTCCTCAGCCGAGCAAAACGAAAATCAGAAAAATGATTATGGCTTGCATATCACTGCAATATTCATGTATCTGCTTAACTGGCTGCTTCTGATGGTCTCATTTGTTTCATCTGAACAAATGGATAAAAAGATTTCAAAAGAGTATGATTGTTTAGGATTTTAAAAGTAGATGAATAAGATATGTGACAAAGGTACTTTAAATAAAGAACAGATTCCAGAGCCATTTCTCCTCTCTAATAATACCAGAACAAATGGTATAATATATTACTAAAAGCACAAAGTGATATTTGATTAAAGTTATTTGTTACATGTAAGTGCTTAGAACAATGTATTTTCATGTTTAAAATGAGTCAGTAAATGGTGACAGACGTCTTGATGATCAAAATGTTGAAATAATAACAATCTTGCATGACATTAATATTGGGTATTAGTGGGAGGGAGCTTTCACAAACTAAATGACTACCTCTTTTTATTTATTTATTTATTCATTCGCTCAACTTACATAGTGTTCAATAGTGCAATATGCACTTTCTGGGCAGTTAACAACCAACCAATAATCTACAAAATAGAACAACACTAATTATAAATATCAACAATAATAAACAATAGACAATAAAGGAACCACATGACTTGCCAAAATCTAACTCAATTAAACAAATATAAACCACAGTTGGACATAATATAATATACATTAGTAAAAAGCAGCTTCGAACAATTCTGTTTTTAATAGATTCTCAAAAGCTGGTGGGCGGTGTCTGGCAAACTTCTACTGGGAGTTTACTCTGTAAGTATTTCGCTACTAACAAATTAACAAAGTTCTTTTTTCCCCACCATTGGCATTTGAAGCACGCCCCTGTACTTCCGCCCCTCCTCTTCCTGTTTGTCCTGTTTGCTTTTGTTTGCTTTCTCTGCTCTTGATCCCTTTTTACCATGCACTAGTTTCTCTCGCACATGGAGATTGCAACCTTCCTTTTATTCTTCTGATTGTAACTACTGATTGCAACTGTATGTAAATATACTTTTTTTCTATTTAAAATGCTTCCAAAGTGATTTTTAACATATTCTATTTATTTTATTATTTATTTATTTATTTATTTAACTTATATGCCGCCCACTCTACCCAAAGGTCTCTGGGCGGCTTACAACAAAATTAAACAATTAAAATACAATTAATGTCTTATAAAGTGCTAGTTATTGTGAAGTGGGATGGTTCTGTGACTTGAGTTATTCTCTTACACATTCTCTGTGCAGTTGTTGTTTGTACTTCATACGATGCTAACCAAAAGAAATGACCAATTGTCCACAATACAAAATGCTTCATTTATAAACAACAAATCTATCATAGACAGCACAAGGCCTTATTAAACATTTTATTGGACTCCAGTACATTTATTTACACTTATAGACAGAAAGGGTAAGATGAAGTTAATTCTGTTAATAGAAAAAAAGAGGGGAGAGAGTTGGTCTTCTTTCTTTCCTTCATCTGTCATTTTTTTCTATCAATTTCTGGGAATCTGCACCTTTCAAAATGGGGTACTTCCACATTTTATGTTCTCCTCCCTCCTCTTTCTTTTTCCCCCCCTACATCCTCCTCTACCTTTTGTATTCCTTACCTTATCCCTAGTTTTTAAAAATAAAAAATAAATTGAAAAAAATAAATGGGGTACTTCCTTCGCATTATTATTAATTATACAGTTTTGTCAAGTGCTTTGTAAGAATATATCTGTAGTTCCCTCTGTAGCCCATTATTGTTAATTTCCAGCACTGATATACTAGCAAAAATATTAGACTCACCCTCTCTACTTCAATACTGCTGTATCTGTTTCCATGCTAGACATTCAACTCCAAGCCTCAAAGGACGTCTTGGCCAAAAACCTGTTGTTTAGTGTAGTAAATGGCACTAGCATAGACACACTGACTCAATGATTTGCTGAGTCAACTCCCCCATAAATTCCATTGATTCAAATGGGCCTACTTTAACTACAAGTAACTTTAGCATAATAAGTCACAATTAGAATCGATCCATTTGAATCTATGGAAATTTTGGAGAATTCAACTCACCAAATTCCCATTCATTCAATGGGCCGACTCTTGTGCAATTTACCACACTAAGCAACAGGATTTTGTTCCTTATCTATCCCTCCTGCCCAGCACTTCTGTAAATCCATCTCTTTATACCTGTTCCTTGGCCTCTCAAAGGATGGCTTCCTCATGTTGCTGTAACAGGGGTACCGTCCTATGCAAGCAACCTGGAGGATCTCACCTTGATGTGCATACCTAATTGTAAAGGATGTAGTAACAGCAACAGCGGATTGCAGCATAAACTGAGAGAATGCCAAATATCCATTTGACAAAACATTTTTAAATAGGAATGGTTTTAACACTCCACTGAAGCCTAGATTTCTACATAAATAAAGAACACAACATAAATGGTTTAGATGGGTAGGAAGGATATATGTATAAATTAAAGGAGGAAAACCAAAACTGGCATGTGGTGGAGAACCATTCACAAAAAAGTTTCTTCACCAAAGCCTGTATCAATGATGTCACTGGAAACTTAAAGGCAAGGACAGCAAGAAGGAATGAAAACATGCTGAAACATAATTTGATTGTTTTATTTTCCAGATTGTTTTCAAGATACCATAGCTTTATAACACAGTATCTTTTGATTACTACATTATCTTGTTGTCTCTTTCTTTATTCTTTCCTCTAATACTGCTGTTATTGTTACACAAGGTACAGCTTCAATTTACAATTTTTATTTATATGTTTTTATGCTACATCATATATATTAGGAAACTTAACAGACTGAGCCAATGTTCTAAAGGAATACGTATATGTACTCCTTTTTTTGTTTCTCACATGCACACATATACAGGTGTCTGTGTGTGTGCATACTCTCTGTAATGGTTTCTAGTAGAGTATTCAAAATTGGTTCCAAAGTGTCCTTCAAGGGTGTCAAAAATATTAAATCAGCACTTATATTTCATGGAACATTACTTCCTATATGCTGCTGCACTTGCTTATGATGTTTCAAATTTAACACCTCTTTCCAAGTATGCTTGAATGCTTAACTTTTGGCTCAAATGTTAACTTAAAACTTGGAGCTTAATACCCAGACGTTCTATCACATAAATCATGTAAAATATTAAGAGATGTGCAGATTTGTGGTTTTTGACTATAACTGCCTGGATATTTTGGGAATCATAGTCTAAAACCACAATTCAGCACACCACCACAAAATATATATGCTTCTAAAGGATAAGAAGCAAAATAAAAACTCAGGCTATAATTCTGCTCATAGTTGAGTTCTTTAAATCCCACTGAATTCAATTACATTTAACAAACTCTGTGCAGAATCGCCATTTTTGTGTTCAAAACTAGACACGGGCTAATTTTTCCAGCAAATTAAATGATATATTTCCTTGAATTAAGAGAAGTAAACCCCACAAAGTGTGATGAATGCCTTTAGTCCCCAAACCAATTTTGTCCTGTTAACCTAATGGGGCAGATTTATGATTTATTAAGGACAATCTCATTGCAACAGATCATATGTAATTTGAGAGTATAGTCCTTAGCATTGGTGGAGGGGGAGAAATGAAATGGACACATGCAACTCACCAATCTCTTCAGTATCATATGTATTTAAGAGAGTAATATGGAAGAAATGTCAGAGATAGTTTTCCTTTCATTCCCACCTAGGAATGAAAAAAAGATACTATAGGACAGACCAGAGTCCTTTGCATTGCTGTTCCAAGACGTCAGCATCCATTCACTCCCTGGTTAGGACTTTAAAGTGGTTGGGAGTATCAACTAGATTTAGGACTAAATCTTTAATTCATATTCTAGATATTGTATTCCTCTCTTTAAGTTACAACCAGAAATGTGGAATGCATACATCTAAACTTCAGATGGTGAAGGAACCTGTTCCCACAAAAAATCATCCATTGGCTAAAATCCTCTTGTGTAGCTACCCCAATGACAAAATGTTCAGGCACAAATTGTCCTAAATAGAGAAATCACCATAGATATTATAAGTTGCAGGCTGAGTCACACAAAGCAGTATGCAGCGGATAATGGCTACATTGATTTCTTAACTTAAGCAATTCACCTCCAAAACATATGCCATTTGTGTTATGCCACTGTAAATAGGCAGGAAGATTTCAGCCATTTTTATCTGAAAGTAAGAATGCAAGAAGAGCCAGGCTGGATTAGACCAAAGGTGTAGGAAATTCTCCATTCCCCCCCCCCTCCAGTAATTAGCCATTTGCATCTGAGAAGCCTACAATCAAATAATAAATGCAATAGTCCTTTTCCACTGCTACTCCCTGGGTTAGTAATATACTGCTATCGTGATTACTAATAACTGATCACTGCAGACCAAATAAGTTAAACCAGAAACCATGGAATGAATGTGTATCTTCTGGAAAACCAGCTTCCAAGTACCCATGCACAGTTTTACCATGCATGTTTAAGGTTGTCAAATTAGGGTTCATGAGAATCACCAGACTCCTTTACGCATTACTCCACACAGTTTGGAAATGTATTGTACAAAGTGTTAGAAGTCTGAAATCAAAATTTTATTAGCAGAACTGATAGTTTGGAAATGTATTGTACAAAGTGTTAGAAGTTTGAAATCAGAATTTTATTAGCAAAACTGATAGTGAAATAAAACATCCCCTACCATTGTAGGATCCAAAATGCTATGTTTCTCACAATTCTGCTGCATTTGCATCTAGATCTGTGTTCAAAGCTTCATTGGTAGTGTGCTAGCCCATATATGTTTATGCAATAGAAAAGGACCCTTATTAAAAATGACAAAATGAATCCCTTCCATGTTATTTATTATTATTATTTATTTCACTTTATATGCTGCCCACACTACCCAAAGGTCTCTGGGCGGCTTACAGCAATTTAAATACAGTAAAAAAAAGATAAAACAATTAAAATATATACTCTAAAAATTGCCATCAGGACCCACAGTTGATATTATTTCAATTAAAAGCCTTCTGGAACAGGAAGGTTTTGACCTGGCGCCGAAATGTCATCAGCGTCGGCCACATTTCATACTAGGGCTTATTTTCAAGTTCAGTCTTATTTTAGGGGAAACAGGGTATTCCCAATGACCCAGCTGATGAGCAAGGATGTGGTAAGAAGGAGATGGGGTTTCCATTAGCTGCAGCTTATCCTTCATTTGGAAATGACTCAACTTATGAGTTTAGTTAACAAGTGGAAATATTCTTATTCAAACATGCCTTCTCTGTCTTACCATTTTCTCTGTTTTAATAGCTGCTTGGGATGATTTTATACGCTGCTATTAAATTGATGTTTGTTTTGTTTTGCTTTGTTCTCTGTTGGTTATTTATTGTTTTAGCATGATTTGACATTTTACAGATTGTATTAGCTGCTTTGAAGGCCCTCAGAATAAAATAATTGAATAAACAAACAGAATTAGAAATTATCCAAACAACTATTTGCATTTGGTGAATTTTGCAGAAAGCTTAACGCTTATTAAAGCTTATGTGAAATTTGTTGGACTCTTCCCTTAAAAGTACACAGGCCTTTAAGAACAAAACAAAATGTCATTTGTTATTTTTATGTTGAGCAATTTTCTAAACTGTGGTCAATAAATAAACAAACCTTTTATTGTGATGAAATTTCTAAAAAAAAATAGCTGTGGCATTGTGCTTGAAACACCTTCATCTTTTGCATGGCCACATTCAGAACATTCACAAAAATAAGGGGATCCATTGGAAGGTAGAGTTAAGTCTCATTCAGTGAAATAAGATTAGTAGTTGTTGTCATCGTCCGTTCTGCTTACTTCTACAAACTTTGCAATATCCAGTTTTTCAGAAGGATGGAGTTGCAATCAAAACTTGTTTAAATGGGATGTGCCACTTAAAGGAAAACAGTGCACTCTGTTAAACTTTTTTCATGACTTAACAGGTTTTTGTAAAGGTTATTTTTGGCACATCTTGATTTGAACATTGAAATTCCACTCTTGTCTATTCTTCCTTTGCGTGATTTGACAGATGACTAAAGAAAAGGCAAGAACATGTAAGTCACATTATTTACCAAGAGGGAAGGTGGTTTTTTTATTCTGATCGCAGCTAGGTTTATTGGTATCCACTTAAAATATATGAGAGAAAAAACCTGTCAGAATTCAGTGATGCCTGTAAAAAAACAAGAACCAAAGAGCACAAAGGAGCCACAGTGACAGGTTTTCAATTACATTTTGCCGAGGGGCCCGTATACAAATTACTATAGGTCACAAAATTTTGCCATCTGGTCCAACTACGGTGACTAGTAGTAGTCCTCAGGCAGTAGCTTCCCTGAGGAAACTTACCTGAAACCTTATAACTGGAAATGCCAAGGACTGAATTTGGGACCATCTGTTTGCAAAGCACACGCTCTACCACTGAGTGATGTCCCAGTACCCATAGTTATAATAATGAAAGACTAATATTCTACATAAACTTTCAAAAATTTGAAAGAAAACACATTTACCTGCTCTGCAGCAGCTATAACAACAAAGCCATCATTCTAGCAAGGTAATCCCACCCTGCAGTGGTAGCACAACAGTAGTAGTTTTGCATTGTGACACAGCAGCTGATGTTCCATACCATATTATTTCATTACTTTTTTGATTACACTTATTTCTCACCTTTCTCTCAATGCAGGGACCTAAGGTGGTCTACAAATGGCAACGGAGGCGGGGGAATGGCAGAAAGATAAATTAAAAAGTTAAAAATGCAATTAAATTACTTAAAAGACTATTGGACTTAAATCAAGTTGAAACAACAAAAAAGACATATTAAAAATAAATTTTAAAGAAGAGAAGAATAAAGCAGATCGTAAAACGAGAAGGGACTGATATGCAGAAATATGGTCCTTCAAACAGCCTCGACGTGACTCATATTATTATATTCAATCCTTTAAAAAAACCCTCTGGTTTATGCATGTGGGCTATTATTTTTGTGTCCACGATTCAAAATGCCAGGAAATGATCTGGCATCGCCTTGCAATTTTCTGCTTGTGTTGCTAGTAGGAAAAAAGATGCCAAGCTTTACATATCAAAGGCTAGCCTGAATGTTGATGATGCCAGCCTCAGCAGTCAAGATGATACAGAACCCTCAGAACCTGACTCCTTTTTCCACCACATCTCACCCAAACACAATACAGTTGCAATGACTGTTTCTTTACAAATTCTCTAATTATTTATAGCTTGGGGCACAATGATGAATGAACCACCTCTAAATACATAATTAGACCCTCTATATACAGTCACTGATTCAGTAGTTACTTAACATTAAGCAAAAGGAAACTTCCTAGAATAGGACTCTGTTTCCATTCCTTCTCCCTGATTACTCCTGATATTTAAGGAGTAATTAAAAAATATTCAACATGCTGCTATGCTGCAGCAAAATCACCATGTTGTATTTCTGAGGAGAAATTAATCCAGAACATACAGTATATCACAGAAGTGAGTACACCCCTTCACATTTCATAAATATTTTAGTATATCTTTTCATGTGACAACACTGAAGAAATGACATTTGGCTACAATGTAAAGCAGTGAGTATACAGCTTGTATAACAGTGTAAAGGTGCTGTCCCCTCAAAATAATGCAAGACACAGCCATTAATGTCTAAACCGCTGGCAACAAAAGGGAGTACACCCCTAAGCGACAATGTCCAAATTAGGCCCAAATAGCCGTTTTCCCTCCCTGATGTCATGAGACCCGTTAGTGTCACAAGTCTCAGGTGTGAAGGGGGAGCAAATGTGATCGCTCTCACTCTCTCAGACTGGTCACTGGAAGTTCCACATGGCACCTCATGGTAATGAACTATCTGAGGATCTAAAAAAAATGAATTGTTGCTCTACATAAAGATGGCCTAGGCTATAAGAAGATTGCCAAAACCCTGAAACTGAGCTGCAGCATGGTGGCCAAGATCATACAGCGGTTTAACAGGACAGGTTCCACTCAGAAGAAGTTGAGTATTAGAATATTATGAGGTATATACAGAGAAACAAATGGCACTAGTATTTCTGGACGCCCAAAAAGCATTTGATAATATGAACTGGCAATTTATGATGCAACAAATAAAAGCTTTGGATTTTGGCAAAAATTTTATAAATGCAATTAAGACAATCTATAATGAACAGATTGCCAAAGTAATCGTAAATGGTGAATTGACAGAAAATATTAATATAAAAAAAGGTACTAGACAGGGATGTCCGCTCTCTCTATTACTATTTATATTATTTTTGGAAGTATTAAACAGGAATGTGAGGAGTGATCCAGAAATTAAAGGCACTAAAATAAAAGATGAAAATTACAAATTACAAGCATTTGCGGATGATTTGGTGTTCATTTTGGAAGATCCGCTAGAAACAATATTGAAACTACTGGGGGAAATTGATGAATTTGGAGAAGTAGCAGGATTGAAGATAAATAAAGAAAAAACTAAAGTCATAGTGAAAAATCTAACATCCAAACAAAAAAGTCAACTTTCAGAGAGATCAGACCTACAAATAGCTAAGAAAGTTAAATACCTAGGAATATATCTACCCTGTTTTCCCCAAAATAAGACCTAACCTGAAAATAAGCCCTAGTATGATTTTTCAGGATGCTCGTAATATAAGCCCTACCCCAAAAATAAGCCCCAGTTAAGTGAAACCCCGCCCTCCACCATTGTGCAGCAACCAGAAGATGACATGACTGTATTTGAATAAATGTAGATTGTTGTACATGAAAAAAATAAAGCATCCCCTGAAAATAAGACCTAATGCATTTTTGGAGCAAAAATTAATATAAGACCCTGTCTTATTTTCAGGGAAACACGGTAACTGCTAGATGTGTAACTATAAAAGAAGACAATTATATAAAACTATTCAATCAAATAAAAATGGACCTAGAAAAATGAAAACATCTACAATTATCACTATTAGGAAAGATTGCAACAATTAAAATGAACATCCTGCCAAAACTACTTTTCCTATTTCAAACAGTGCCAGTGAAAATAGAGAAGAAATATTTTGATGACCTAAACAAGACGATATTAAAATTTATCTGGCAAGGGAAGAAAGCCAGAATTAAATTGAAAATGTTGCAAGAATCCAAGGAAAAAGGAGAATTTGGCTTACCAGATTGGGCTTTATATTATCAATCATCTATTCTAAAGTGGTTGAAAGAATGGATTAGTCTGAGAAACAAAATACTTTTATATTTAGAGGGGGATGACTTACAGCTGGGTTGGCATGCCTTTTTATGGTACCAGAAAGCCAAAACCCACAGGTACTTTCAAAACCATTATATTAGAAATTCATTGTACATAATCTGGGAAAAAATAAAAATGAAAATGTATACAAAAATACCAGGATGGGTTCCACCTATAGAAGCATTCATACACCCCAATCTTCTGAACTTTGAGAAAATCTTGACATATACAGATATCTTAGATATAAATAAGAGATTAAAACCGAAAAAAGATCTGACAGATCAAGGATTAGACTCATCTTGGTGGCCCATAATGCAACTACAATCTAGGTATGAAAGAGATTTAAAAATATATGATTTTTGTAAAGAACAGACAATGCTTGACCAAATAATTTTAACGTCAGATGATAAATTAATTGGGAAAATATATAAATTTCTCTTAAATTGGAAAATGGCTGATGAACAAGTCAAAGAAACAATGGTACAATGGGCAAAAAACTTTGGATACAATATTCATCTTGAAAAATGGCAAAAGCTGTGGACTAGAAACTATAAAATGACAATGGCATCATCTTATAAAGAGAACTTATATAAAATGTTCTATAGATGGCATTTACCACCTGATAGACTAGCTAAAATGGTTTCTAATCGGTCAAATAAATGCTGTAAATGTCATAAAAAACTTGGAACTTACTATCACCTTTGGTGGACATGTGATAAAGCAAAAAGTTTTTGGGTAAAAATACATTTATGGCTTGTTAAAATAATCAAAAAACATGTAAATTTGAAACCAGAATTCTTTCTATTAGGTATAATACCAGAAAATGTTGACAAGCAAAATGTATATTTAATACTGCATATTTTAACAGCCGCAAGGATTATATTTGCACAGTACTGGAAGAATGAAGAAGCACCTCCAGATGCAGAAATAATCAAAAAGATATTGGACTGCGCAGAAATGGACAGACTGACATTAAAAATCAAAGAGAAGGAAGATTCAGAACACTATCAAACTTGGAAACTGTTTTATCAATGGCTAGAAGCACGCTGTATAGACTAAGGACTCAATGTGTATTGTAGCTGTATTAACAAATGATTACAAGCGGAACCCAGGAGACACGATGTTAAACAAGCACGGATAGACTTTATAAATAATAATAATAATAAAACTTTGAATAAAAAGAAGAAGAAGAAGTTGAGTGCCTATGCTCAGTGTCATATCCAGAGGTTGGCTTTGGGAAATAGACGTATGAGTGCTGCCAGCATTGCTGCAGAGGTTGAAGGGGTGGGGGGTCAGCCTGTCAGTGCTCAGACCATACGCCGCACACTGCATCAAATTGGTCTCCAGGGCTGTCGTCCCAGAAGGAAGCCTCTTCTAAAGATGATGCACAAGAAAGCCCGCATACAGTTTGCTGCAGACAAGCAGACTAAGGACATGGATTTCATAGATTTCACAGTCCGATGAGACCAAGATAAACTTATTTGGTTCAGATGGTGTCAAGCGTGTGTGGCAGCAACCAGGTGAGGAGTACAAAGACAAGTGTGTCGTGCCTACAGTCAAGCATGGTGGTGGGAGTGTCATGGTCTGCAGCTGCATGAGTGCTGCCGGCACTAGGGAGCTACAGTTCATTGAGGGAACCATGAATGCCAACATATACTGTGACATACTGAAGCAGAGCATGATCCCCTGCCTTCGGAGACTGGGCCGCAGGGCAGTATTCCAACATGACACCGACCCCAAACACACCTCCAAAACGACCACTGCCTTGCTAAAGAAGCTGAGGGTAAAGGTGATGGACTGGCCAAGCATGTCTCCAGACCTAAACCCTATTGAGCATCTGTGGGGCATCCTGAAATGGAAGGTGGAGGTGAGCAAGGTCTCTAACATCCACCAGCTCTGTGATGTCGTCATGGAGGAGTGGAAGAGGACTCCAGTGGCAACCTGTGAAGCTCTGGTGAACTCTATGCCCAAGAGGGTTAAGGCAGTGCTGGAAAATAATGGTGGCCACACAAAATATTGACACCTTGTGCCCAATTTGGACATTGTCACTTGGGGGTGTACTCACTTTTGTTGCAAGCGGTTTAGACATTAACGGCTGTGTGTTGCGTTATTTTGAGGGGACAGCACATTTACACTGTTATACAAGCTGTATACTCACTGCTTTACATTGTAGCCAAGTGTCATTTCTTCAGTGTTGTCACATGAAAAGATATACTAAAATATTTATGAAATGTGAAGGGGTGTACTCACTTCTGTGATATACTGTAGGTGCCACTGAGATGACAGCAAGTGAGTGCAGATACAACTAATTTTGGGCTACAAACCCTCCAGCTTTCCCCCTCCATGGTATCACAAGGGCAAAAGCTGGCTGGTTGATCTCAGAAGTGACTAGTGCCTTTTGAATGCTGGGGGTTCACTGGCCCTTCTCAGAAACCTCCCACTCAAACATCTTCCATCCTGAAGCTGGGAGGAGGTAACCATAACTTATATCTGACCATAGACCAAGGGGAGCTGGCTGCTCAGGCTGTACTGAAGAGAACCAGAAGTGGGTGTCTGCTGCATTGATGTTGTTCAAAGTGTGGGTATTGGTAGAGCTTACTCCCTTGTCTCTTCTCCATGGGACTACCTTTCAGATTCAAGGAGCTTGCCTGAAGCTCATCTTCTGGCCTCTTCTTCTTCCTCACCCCCAGCACCTCTCCTCTGTCTTACACTCTAAATACATTTCCCTTCTCCAGCCTGCCCCCTGCCCTGCATCATTCATGAAGGCAAGATCATGATGGGGAGAAGTGACGGGTCCAGGCCAAGCAGCTGGCCTGCCCGCTCATCCACACAGAGGTAGCAGCATTCTTCACCTTAAGACATAGACACTGTAAATAAAATCATTTAGCCGACGAATGGACAAGGGAGCATCTTCCACTTCAGAAGCAGCAGCAGTACTGCATACTTTCTGAGAAGTATGTAAATGGGAATGGAGAATGGGAGAGACACCTGAAAATGCATTTATCAGGACCATAAATATGCTTATTGAGACAGCTTTTTTCTAGCTTTGGGTACTTCGTGATTAGCTTATATCCTCAAGCAGTGCTAGAAGGCACAGAAGTCTGACACTACAAAACTAGAGAAAGGATATTTACAACATAGCAAAGTGGCTCTCCTTTTCCATTTCTTGCCTAAAGCAGTTGGCCAGGCCCCAAGCGTACAGGTTTGTGAGCAAAAGCCCTTCTGGATTTAAAGAGAACACAGCCAAGTTTATGTTTTCAAAAGGTTTTACTTTATAACCTATCTCCGGTTTAGAATAAGAACTGCCTAAACTATAAACCAACCATAACTACACTGATGACGGAGCAGCAAATACAAATCTGGTGCTGACAGACAGGGTTGCTGACAGATAGGCTTTGGAGACAATGATATAACAGCATCAGAGACTATCTTTCACTGAAGGAACAGCCAGGATAGCATCAAACAGAAGGACAGAACACCACCAACCAGAGAAGTAATTGTGACTTCCCTAAATATATTCAGCCCTGTAGCTCTATTTCAATTTACTTGCTTCATTACAGAATTTATAGAACTCTCCATATCAAAGATTCCAGAGTGGTGTCCAAGAGATTAAAGCAAACAGATATCAAAACATTACAATAACCCATTATTAATAAACTGTGTGAGCAGAATAGAAATTCCTTGTTACAAAAGCTTCACTAGCTACCAGTCTGTTTCCAGGCATGATTCTAGGCAATATAAAGCACTAAACAAGTTGGGTCCAGGCTATCTGAGGGACTATCTCTCCCCACATGAACATCCCTAGGTTTTAAGATCTTCAAGAGAGTCCTTTTTCTAGGTCCCATGACCCTTAAGGCTTGCCTGGTACAGACACACAAGAGGACCTTTTCAGTGGCTGCTTCCAGGCTGTGGAACTCTTTTCCAAGGGAGACCAAGCTGGCCACTCCCTGCTATCTTTCCACCCGCAGGCAAAGACTTTTTCTTTTAAGCAGGCTTTTAATAATCACATTACTTCCAAATAAGTCGTTTTAATGGTTGTGCTTGGGAGTACAGTGAGCTACAGACTGAACAGTGTGTTCCTTGACCCTGCGCCTGGCACACCTAGAGACAACTGGACAAGTATGAGACAGCCTGAAGGGAAACCATGGCTCTCCCCTGCAGGACCCTACCCATGGTGGGTTTAGGCCCCAAGACCAAACTGAACAGTGACTCTGAGCACATTGACAGGAGACATGGAGAAGCTAGCAGTGGTTCCCAGCAACCTGAAGGGGAGGTGGGGCCAAGTGGTGAAGGTGCAAGAAACTTTTAGAGCAAAGGGGGTGGAGGCTAAAAGGCGATGGCGTAGAGCAGGAAAGTGGAAGACAACAATGGGGAGGAGCAGTGGAATGACACATACAACTGGACCAGCAAGTCATAAAACCCTGGAGACCCAGCTTACCTAGCCGAAGTGCACTTTGCCTGTCTTCACAAGGTGGCAAAGTCCAAAAGTCCAAAATCCCAAAGCATAGAGAAGTACAAGGCAGGGAGCTGCTTATGGTCCTTGACAAGGAGTCCCCAGTGCAACCAGGTGGTCAGCTCACTTTCCCACCCCAACACAATTATGGTGCTGGTGCAGACAGCACCAGTTCCAAAAACTGAGGAAGCTGGAATGGATGCTGTGAGTCCATGACAGTGCTGACCAGGTACATCACAGCCTGTGGCGATCACCCTGCTTTGACTCATGTATGAGGTTATTTGCATATACCAATGGGAGCTGTTGGGAGGTGGAGCCAGAGAAACTAGAAAGGAGGGGTGAGTCAGAGTCTGGGGAGTTCAGTCACTGAGAGTCAGAGATGACAGTCTGAAGGAGAAGTTAGTCTGTGGTAGTTAGAGAGTGTGGCAGAGTTAGGAGTGTGGAACTTATAGAGAGCTAAGAGAGTTAAGAGTGAAACAAGTTATTACTAATCTAATGAATACATTAAAGTCTGTGAAGAACCTGTTTAAGCGAACTGTAATCAATAAACCTGTGTTGTTCAACTTTATACTCAGCTTGGACCTCAATCTTTCTAATTAAAGGGTGTTGACAGAGATCAACTGGTGGCAGCAGAAAGGAGAGAACGTGTCGTGGGCCTCAGGCTAGTGAAACAACCTGGGGACACGTCAGGGGCGCGTCACAATTGGTGTCAGCTGGTGGGATACGTAGCGTGAGCTCTTTGTTTAGTGAAACAAGCAGGGGCCACGTGGTAAACGTCACACAGCCCCTCTTGTGAATTTCAGTGGAACTGACTGCAGCCAAGGGGTTTGAACTTGGGTTTGGGAAGAGGACCAGGGGGTGCTGTTAACCACTCTAGATGCCAGACTGTTACCGACAGTATTGTCGACTGGGATGAGACCCTGGGGGATGAATGCAACCACATCAGGTACTGAACAGGCCTGAATATAAGGACTCAGGGAGAGTTTGAAATACATTGTTCAATTGTATATGCTGGAATGCATTAAGAATAAAAGCTGCTTGAAGCATCCATATCTTCAATCTATGAGCCTGCTTTCTCAGGGGGTAGGGTCATATCCATCCAGTACTGGTAGCAGATTTATGCCCTGGAAACAGAAGCCTCCCATCCTATTATTTTATTTTACACAGACACACTGGTCAATATATTAGCTACAGACTTGGAACATATGGACTCTATGGCTAGAGTGCTGCATTTCTTCTTATCCGATCTTCAGAATGCAAGAAAACACAAGCGAAAGACACTCTCCTCCATATAACACAAAAGATGGGCATTCACTTGCCGAAGGGGTTATTGAATTATGTCTTCCGTAAACTGCAGAAAAGCTTGGGCCATGCATGAAATGAAAGTGAGTACACCATGAAAACATTTTCAGCCACACTGTGAGGTGTAACCACCCAAAAACACCAAGTTGAAGGGGGGGGGGAAACCACCTCCAAGCAAATCTTACAGAGCAATGACAAATCAGCGAGAGCACCTTCTCAGAAGCACCTTCCCATAAAAGAAGGAAAAAGAGAGAAAGAAACCCAGAGTCCAATTGTGAAAAGGCAGAAGACACAGCTAGTTGTCCCTAAGTGCTACAAATGCTGTGTTGGAAGAAAAGGAAATGAGCTAAAAGACAGGAGGTAGGCATGGGGCAGGGCTATGGCCAAAATGCCTATGCTCAGCTGTAGGCATCCAAAGTGTCCTTTGTCTGAGATCATGAAGAAGAAAAAGGTCACTGATCACTTGTGATAATTGTGTGTACTAACACACTACTATTCAACTTCAATTCCTGTGGATCCTCTTTCCTTTCTCGTCCCCTTTCTATCAGGATCAAAGCTCAGTTTATTTATCCTTGTCATCAACTCCACTGCCATGCTGCGTAAATGAGCTTTTCAGAGCCAACTGCTTGCATATTTAAAGAGCCAAATAAATGAACAGAGCCACATCAGCAACTTATGCCTATGACACTGGTGGGTCCCTTAGGCGACACTGTGATGCAGGGTGAAAGGCCACCTGCAACTGAAGCATGATATTTACATATTGCCCCACCTTAGGCCTTTGCCAGTCCCCTGCAAGCTGAAAGTTCAAAACTGCCTACTGAAAGATATTCAACTGACTATGTTAAAGGCAACAGCTTGTAAGGAATTCCACATGACTGGATTCATCAACGACATGCCCTAATATGTACATGACTGTATGAGTTTATGGATGCTTTTGAAATATTCCATCCATAAGTCAACTTGGGGAAAAATTATCAGATTTTAACAAGATTTATGAAAAGTAAAAATACTGTCAATCCAAAACAGGAAACACTGTCCCCAGGGTGATACGACTTGCTGGTCCACTCGTATGTGCCATTCTATTGCAGCGAACATCTGAAGCAGAGATACTTAAGTAATTTTGAGTTAAATCAAGGAAGGACTCACACTCCCTCAATAGCTCTATTGTTCACAGACCACATCTAGAATGCACTGCTGATTTCAGCAAGTCAAAAATGACTGATGCAGGGTACAAAGCCAGCATGGGCAAGTTAATCCATGGCCCTTTTCAGTAAAACGTTCAGTAGAACTACCTACTGAAACAATGGGAAATGGAGACAGGCACCTTCAAGATGCAGGGCACATCTAACATTGAAGGCATTTATATTTAATTTACTAAGTACACGATTTTTACTGTCATGAACATGCAGGAAACAGACCTTACTTTGAGGACCAAAAAAACACACACAACCCCCCCCCTTCATTTTGTAACTTAGATTTGGCCAAAACTAAATTAGCTTCAGTAATACTGTGTTATAATCAACTCTACTGAATGTCAGATTATAAATTACTTGCTGAATAGTACATCTAAATGCTTTAGATTTTAAATGCAAATTTCAAATGTGATGCTCAAGATTTTGCAACAAAGACTGTTACCATATATGGAGCAATAGATGCTAGATGTTCACAATCAATTTAGAAAAAGAAGAGACACTAAAGATCATATAGCATATATATATTGGCTACTGGAATACACCAGAGAGTTTCAGAGAAAATCACATTATGCACTATAGTTTACAGCAAAGCCATTGACTTGTATGGATCATAAAAAGGTATGGATCTTTCCAAAAGAAATTGGTGTGCCACAGTGTTTGATTGTTCTAATGCATAACCTATACAGTGGTGCCTCGACTTACGAACTTAATTGGTTCCGGAAGATGGTCGTAAGTCGAAATGGTCGTAAGTCGAAGCACCATTTCCCATAGGAATGCATTGAAATGCAATTAATCCGTTCCGGCCGAAGAAAAAATCACCAAAAAAACAAAACAAAACAAAACAAACCACTTCAAGACCCATCGGAAACGCGATTGATCTATTCCGGCCAAAGGAAAAAAACCCCGAAAAGCAAACAAACCCTGCAAGACCCATCGGAAATGCAAAAAACAACAACAACAACAACCAAAAAGCAAACAGAGACTGCAAGACCTATCGGAAATGCAAAAAGAAAAACCCAAAAAGCAAACAGAGACTGCAAGACCTATCGGAAATGCAAAAAAAAAATCTCCAAAAAGCAAACAGAGACTGCAAGACCCATCGGAAATGCAAAAAAAAATCTCCAAAAAGCAAATAGAGACTGCAAGACCCATTGGAAATGCAAAAAGAAAAACCCAAAAAGCAAACAGAGACTGCAAGACCCATCGGAAATGCAAAAAGAAAAACCCAAAAAGCAAACAGAGACTGCAAGACCCATCGGAAATGCAAAAAGAAAAACCCAAAAAGCAAATAGAGACTGCAAGACCCATTGGAAATGCAAAAAGAAAAACCCAAAAAGCAAACAGAGACTGCAAGACCCATCAGAAATGCAAAAAGAAAAACCCAAAAAGCAAACAGAGACTGCAAGACCCATCGGAAATGCAAAAAAAAAAAAAAACCACCAAAAAGCAAACAAACCCTGCAAGACCCATCACAGCATAGAAACATAACCCCACCACCCAGCCCAAACCCATGCTGCAAAACCCACCCAGAACAGCCAGTTTTTAAAAAGTAGAAAGCAGCACCTTACCAGGCAGTCCAAAGTCTCCTCCGAACGCACACTCTCTAACCGCTGGGGTGAAAGAGCTACAAAGAAGCAGCCTCTTCGCCACCAACGGTTAGCAATTTGAATTCCCCACCTTTTTCCCTGCCTTTTTTCTGGTTGTAACTGGAAGCTCCGGTCGCAAGTCGAAGCAAAATTTTGTGGCCGGAGCTGGTCATAACTCAAAATGGTCGTAAGTCGGGACGGTGGTAAGTCGAGGCACCACTGTACTTTGATAGAAGGCTACTGTTAGGATAAATGTGGAGAAATAAATGGTTTCTTATTGGCAAAACAAGGCTGTATTTTATTTCCTTGCCTATTCAATCTATATGAAGAGCACAGAATACAAAAACTGGCATTAGAATTGGATGAAGGAAGAGTGAAAATTGGTGGAAAATAATTGATTTAAGATATACAGATGGCACCATATTAATAGCACAAAGCAGCAATGACTTCTGAAGAAGATAAAAAATGAAAACCTCAAAAGCAGGGTTACAGTTCAACGTTAGGAAGACAAAAACTATGACTACAGAAGAACTCCATAACTTCAATATCAATAATGATGAAAACACAATAGTTGAAGATTTTCTATACTTTGGTTCAATTATCAATCCAAATGGAGTCTACAGCCCAAAAAAATCAGAAGAAGACTGTGATTTGGAAAGGCCTCTGTGAAAGAAATAAGAAATCCTTAAGAGTACAGATGTGTTATTGGAGATCAAGGCCCAGAGTATCTGCATTATGGTACTCCTGATTGCCATTTACAAATGTGAAAGCTGGACAATGAAGAAAACTGCTGGGGGTCAAAAAAAATCCATTTCACATTTGGTGCTGGAGGAGATATTTAAAAACAAACTATTGACTGTCAGAAAGTCAAATAAGTGGTTGTTAGATCAAATAAAGAATGAAATATATCTAGAAACAAGAATGACTAAACCAAAGCTATCACACTTTAGACACATCAGAAGAAGAAGAGACACACTGGAAATGACAAAAATGCTGGTTGGAAACAGTAGGGGGGGGGGAGGAAGGCTTTGATTCTATAAAGGAAGTCACAGCTTTTGGTTTGCAAGACCAGAGAAGAACTCTTAATGATAAGACCTTTTGGAAGTCACTAATATATCGAATCACCTTAAGTAAGAAGTTACTTGACAGCACATTTTCTAACACGAATCAGAGAAGTAATTATTATAAATACCTCACAGACTCTCATCCATAAATCATATTTAGGCATGCATAAATCAGTCTATTTTCTGTCCATGTAATTTTCACATAATCTCATTCCTAAATCTGTTCTGTCCCATTTCCCCACAAATGTTTTTTAAAATCTACATGAATATCCATGCAAATTCTCTACATATTTTATTGCAATTCTTAATATTTTAACTCCTTTCCCACAAAATAAACATGTTGATAATGTATTTTATTGTAATTTTTTAAATGTTAAAGAGTGCACTGTAAAATTCAGAAAAGTACAAAAATCACTAGGCAAACTTTGTTCCAATTTACATAATTAGTTCAGAAGCTGTGAATCATGTCAATTCGCTTACAAATGCAGACCAGATTAAATTCTCAAGCATCCTATTCAACCGACTCCATTTCAGAATCATCAACTTCATTTGGGCTTCTTTGGCAATTCCTTATTGCAGGTGTCTGAGATTTGTGTATCTTCAGCAGCTCACCAAAGTTCTTCAAGATGTATATTTTAGTTTGGCTTATGAAGAGGAGAACCTCTGCACTAGAATGCTCACAAGATTCCTTGTTCTTATCAATTTAGGCTGTCTCAGCACAAGACACCTTGAAAAAAAATTGTGAACCCCTGAGAGATTGAACACCTCCAGCCAGGAGTGAAGAAACCTTCAAGGTCTATATAAGTTGTGCAAAATGATTACCATTGGCATATGTGTCTAAACATACGGTATAAATGTCACTTACTTTAGTAAACTGTATAGCTATAAATAACTATATAATGAGCAAGGTATCTGCCTGTGGAGCCTGAAGTAGTTCAGTTCTCCACTGTGCATCCCAGAAGAGCCAGCCTATGTAGCTTTGGACAAGCAGCACAGTCCCCAAGTAAACCGCAGAAGAAGTGAATGGTAAACAACTTTTGAGTACTTGAAAGCCCTGAAAAGGGTCACAATAAGAAAGAATGTGATATAGATGAAGATGGATGTGGCAATCCTATTGAATCAGTAGGGATTTAGTGAGTCAACTCCTCCATAAATTCAATTGATTCAAATGGGCTTACTCTAGTTGAAACTTACCACAAGGAGAAGAACAGGCAACATCACACCTGTGCCAATGTACTTTATGCCCCTTAACAACTACTATGGAGGACTTTGTGCTGGATGCCCTTATTGCCTGTTATTGGGCAAAAATTATCTGATGTATTTACTTTATTATTTGTACTGTGGTTCTTCCCAATGTTTAGTAGTTGCTTTATATTTTTCTAGATGTTTTCAATAAAGCCATCAATTTTTCTTAACTATTTTCTTTATCAATTCATTCTTTTGAATTTTTTTGCTTCTTTTCTATATCTGTCTTTTCTTTGAAATTCTGTAATATTTCTCTGGTTATAATGATATTCTCAGATTCTTAATTCAATTATCTTTCTTATTGTTTAAATGGTTTTCTTTATTTTTCACATTTGTTCTCATTAAGAAAATCAATAGTTAAATATATCTTCTTTTTACTGTTTGTTTCTTTCTCATTTACACCTTCATTATATCATTTTCTACTCTTCACACTTCTTTATTTAAAACAAAGCAAATACAAAAGCAACTGAGAAAAGAATAAAATTATAAAACAGTACAACACAATGTATGAAATCCTATAGCTTATTGAATCAGTGGGGATTTGTTGAGTCAGCTGCTCTGTGAGCACCATTGATTCAAATGGGCCTACTGTAGTTGCAACTTACTACACTAAAGTAAGACCTTCCTGGGATTCTATCTATTTTAAGAAGTGTGTGGTTCATTCTTTTCATATTATAATTGTGGTATTCTTTGCTGCTCCTTCAAAGTTATCAGATTTTTCTGAAAAAACTTCTTCTTGATATTAATGTGGAGGTGGTGAAGGTCGTAGTGGTAGCCGAAGAGTGAATGTGAAATTGATGCATATGCTTTGAGTCTTTCATTGTTAGTTGCTACTTCTCTCCATATGACGCTGGTTGCAATGCCTTGTAGATCATTAGTTTTTATCAATATGGGTTGACTTCAGGCATCCAGTAACAGCTTTCATTGAGCAAAATTGTGCTGCTTTATATACTACTCTGTAGTGCTTAAAGCACTCTCTGGATGGTTTACAATCAGAGATAGGGATGAACTGCCAAAATGGCAATTTGTCTTGGTTCGTGGTTCATCAACTTGATGAACAATGAACCACAAATTTCCCTGCAGTTAACTGACGAGCTACGAATTTGTTCATTGATTCATCTGAGCTTTTTTTTTTAGATAGCCCATGGCTGTCTAAAAAAAAAAAAGCTGAGTCCCCCATCTCCACAGCCTGTCCCCCGACCCCTTCTTATTGCCCCATCACATCCCTCCCTTGCCCTCATCCACCGCCACTGCCACCGCTGCTTCCACCACCTATCATGGTGTGCCAATGGCCCGTCGATCAGCTGGTTGGCAGGCCATAGACACACAGTTTGCCAGAAGGGAAACTGGGCCACTGTTTGCAAAGACAGTGGCGGCAGCTTCCCTTATGGCAACCTAACTTGCCCTGTGTGCCTGTGGTCCATTGATCAAGATTGACAGGCATTGGCACACAGGGTGAGCCAGGCAATGGTGATGTGCGGTGGTGGAAGTAGCAGCGGGCGATGGGTGGTGGTGGGGGACGATGAGGACAAGATAGGGATGTGACAGGGGCAGTGGGAAGGGGGCAGTGTGGGGCAACGAACCAGGAAATTTATTGCATCGCCCCAAAATTCATTGCTTCAGGAAAGTTCGGATTCTCCAGTTTGGATGAACCCGAACCGATCCGAAGCAATTAATTGGCAATTTTTCACAAATTTTCCTTTTTTGTATTATATTTGTTGTAACTGAGTAGTGCCTTAGCACTAATGGGAGCAGGATATAAACTGAAGAAATAAAATAAATAAATATAAAAACTGCAGTTTAACCACTGTGCCAGGAGGCTCAGATACTGCTATACAGGTGGTCTTTTCCAACAAGAGAGGGAGGATGTCCAGTTTGTTAGGTTTAATAGGATGCCTGTTGAATTCAGTGAATGCCTTTGTCTTTGTTTGAAGGGTTTTTGGTTGATTGCTCTTGTGGAGGTACCATATAGGTCAATATCCTGTTTGTTTGTTTTTGCATGGTAGGGGTGACTGAAGCAATTGCATAGTGCTCCACCCACAGAGAAATGTTAGTAGAATTCTGGTCATAGTATATATACAGGGTAGTAAAGGCTTCTGTGTTGTAGTCTTTTTAAAAAAACCTTTTTATAGATGGTAGTGTGGTGTCATTGTTATATGCTGTCAAGTTGCTTCCAGTTCATGATGATCCTATGAATTAGTGATCTTCAGAAAGTACTATTATTAGCAGCCCTGCCCATGTCTTGTAAACTTGGCAGCCTGTTCCTATAATTAAATGCCTCTCTGTGTGTGCTGAATATTTCATGAAATGTGTATTGACAGTGCTAAAGATTTTTTGAACTCTTACTGATTCCTGGGTATTGATCACTTTAGTATTGATCCAAGAACATAACTTCTAAGCATCCTTAGATTGATGCAGAACTATACTGGAGTCCACTGGTAAGATAGAAGATGTATTCTACAATTGTCTTCCTACTGCTGAACTGAAATTTGCATGGTATTTGACACAGGTGAAAGTAGCTGCTATACGTCCAGCAAAAAACAAATACTTATGAAAATTGCTTTTTACAGTGATTTTAAGTTGATGCTTAGTTGGACTGCATTGTCTGTGTTTGAAGCTTTCTCATCAGCAGAGTTTGGTATCACAATAGCTCTTGGTAGTCTTGCCTTTTATATGCAGTAGTATTACCATTTTTTCTCTCCAGAAAACCATAACACACATGCACATTGCAAATGTGAGTTTGGGGAACTTTGAAGTCAAGTTTTTTCCCCTCCCTTCAGAAAGCAAGGTATAAGACCTGCTCTGGACACAGTTCAGTAGGTGTTTAATGTGTACCCTACTATTTAGTTGGCTACGAGTTGTTCTTTTCTGGCTCGTATGTTCTTTTTTCAGATCTTCCCAGATTTATTCTGTCATGTATATTGATTGGTCATCTGCTGCTTCTGCTCTTTGAAGTTTCTGTGCTGGTGAGGAAGGGTTTACTTTATCCTACAAGAAGGTTCCTGTTGCAGACTTTGGAATTTTGGTTAAAAACCTCTAGCTGAGCAGCAGAGGTGCAGGGACTTACAGAGCACAACCAGCTTCAAGTCTCCCTAGAATAGACCATTCCTTTGTTCTCATCAACTGGCACTTACAATCTTAGTAACTCACTCTGAGACATTGGTAAGAGAAAGAATAAAAAGTTTCATTTACCCACAGTTGAATAAATCAAAACAGCATACTGTACAAAAATGACTGGTAACAGCAACGGGCATCATCAGACTCACAGCCTGCTTCCTGCAGACTACATTATAACAGCACACTAGCTGTACAAACTAACTGCATTAACTAACTGCCAATAGACCAAAAGAGAGAGGAACAGATTCTTGAGCAGAGAGGCATGCCTGTCTTCGAAATTAGAGGCAGGGAAGGAGCAATTGGTTACTGCTGGATTGATCACCCCAGCCCTAAGAGTTCCCTCCCAGACAAACTCACCAGAGCTAGCATATGAGGTTGAAATAATGCTGACAGCTCCAGCATGTTCCCAGTTAATGGTTTGTTGGTGTTTAGGGCCTTCTGCCACCTGCCTGGTGCTTGAATTTTTTTTTTACGTTCACCTGTTTTGTGATGCATGAGAACTGTAGTTCCAGTTGTTTTTACCTTTATCTTTCATTGTTCTTATTTTCCTTCAAGTTTTACTTCCTGCATCACCAGATGGCTTACAGAAACAAAAGAAGGCAGCAGCTATCTATGCAATGGTGGCTCAAAGTGAATTTTGCTACCAGTTAATGGATGTGAATGAGCTTTATGAGCTACACTGCCATAACTAGCTTCAGATTGGGCAGATAAGATTAAGTCAGAAAGGAGGCAATGAATGTCTAGAAGCAGGTGGCAGAGGAAGAACAGCAGGCAGAGAATGTTTTTCACAGTAAGGATGTGGCAGTCTCATCTGAACTAGTGGAGCTTCCTGTGATATCTTTAACTCTTAAAAATAATGAGACAAGAAGCTTCTTGGTGATTCCTGAGCTTTCACTTCTTTCACACCATTGAGTGTCCCATATAAAAATTGCTGATGATGACACTGCTTGTGCATCATCAACTATTTCTATAAACCATCATAACAGGACATTAGTCAGATTAGGACCAGTATGCATCCTAGTTGCAAAGAAGGTATGCAGAGACCTGGGGACAATATTTCCTTTCCACACCCTTGCCTGTCTTCCAGTAGCTGTCTTACTCCTCATTGATCACACCACATATTGATATGCCAGCAACGAC
Organism: Intellagama lesueurii; assembly: GCA_037013535.1. Lineage (NCBI taxonomy): Eukaryota > Metazoa > Chordata > Lepidosauria > Squamata > Agamidae > Intellagama > Intellagama lesueurii. The sequence goes on along the minus strand of JBAJHW010000001.1, from coordinate 79,407,238 downwards.
GAGGCAAGGGAAAGAAAGACGCCTTGACTTTCTCCTAATCCCATGACTATTATTCTCAACCAGCAACTGCAGCTTCTTACATGTAAAAGATGAGGGGTTGTTTTCTTTTGAGACCATAGTTTAGCATGAAATCCTGTTGCTTAGTGTAGTGCGTTGCACTACAGTAGGCCAACTGCATCACTCAGGATTTGGTGTGTCATCTCCTCCATACATTCTTTTGATTCAAATGGGCCTATTCTAGTTGAATCTTACTGTAAATTAAGTCAAAACTCAGGTAGGCTCATTTGAATCAATGGAACCATAGGGGAGTTGACTCACCATCTCCCCACGGTTTCAGTGGACCTACTCTAGTGCAATGGACTATGCTGGTGAAGAGGATTTCAGCCAGCAATTGCTAAATATGAGAAATCTCCTGACACCATTTTTCAAGGAAAAGTAGGTACCAGAGCTATGACTGAAGAATGAAGACTTCAGGATCAGCATCTGCCTCCACGAGGATATGGAGGACATCTGCAGGTCAAAGCAGTTGTTATATTTATTAAGGACACAGAAAGCAATAACATCTTTGTATTGTTGAGTGAGTCCAGAGTCTGCTGATCAGGAACAGATCCTCACATGAGTGGGTAGGGACGTTTTAACACACCTGTGGGCCTCATTGGGCCCTGTACTTGCCATACCTTTTACAGAACCAGTGTTATGCAGTATAATTTGTATGCAGTGCACCTCAACCATTATTAGGCCCATAGTGAAAAAGAAAGGCATAAAGTCCCCTAAACCATCTCTCCTGCTAAGGCTTCCAGTAGTCTAGAACACCTTTGCTCCCATGCTCCCTTAATACTCTAGAATAAAATGGGGGTGGGTGGGGATAGAGGCATTCCTGTTTGCTACAGGTGTAAAGTAATATGACCCTAAGGTATACATCAGCAGGTGCAGATTAGTCATCAGTCTTTATCTTAAGGACAGCAACTTGAACTGATTGAACTGTCTAACAGAGTGAAAATTGTTCATGGTAGAGTCGTCCTCTACACAAACAGATGATGGAACTAAGATGGTGAAGGATATAAAGATCTCAGCTTTGATCTTTTTTCATTCAGATGACCCATTCCAGTGAGTTTCCGCAAATGCTTTTTCATTACAGTGGTGCCTCGCTAGACGATGTTAATCTGTTCCGCAAAGATCGCTGTCTAGCGAAAACATTGTCTAGCGAAGCACATTTTCCCATTGGAATGCATTGAAATCTCTTCAATGCGTTCCAAGGGAAAACGCAGTCGTCTAGCGAAAATCTCCCATAGGGAAACATCGTCTAGCGAGTGCGGGTCCCCATCGGAATGCACTGACAGCTGCACTGACAGCTTTTCACCACTAGTCGGCGCACTCCTATGGGGAAACCTCATCGTCTAGCGAAAATCGCCATAGGGAAACATCGTTTTGCGAAGCGCAGTAGCGATCGCAAAAAGGCATCGTCTAGCGATTTCCTCGTCCTGCGAGGCAATCGTCTAGCGAGGCACCACTGTACTATTAAACAGCTGTTGGCCAGAGTAAAAGCCTTATTGGTTGTGGACTTCCTTCACCAAGGAACAGGACGATTTGAATGGTGATTATTTTTTTCTGGTGCCAGATGAAGGCATGCTTATTTGGCTTGTAGTGCATGACAGGTTTAATGAAGTATTTTGTGCTCCATTGAAGAAATGTTATACTGCTCTTTTGTTATGCCTTTTTTTAGCAATATGGCTTTGAATTCCATGTACGGTCCTCATAGGGCTTCCCCCCTTTTTATTTTATTTTATTTTTGCTTGAAGGCTGACCTAAAAACCTTTTTAAGTAAGTAAATAAAATGTAAGCACACTGTATTAACCTGTGGGTCAAATCTTTTCCTGCATGAAAAGGTCACATATGCCCAATCCACAGGCTTGTAGAAAAGCAAAGAGAAAGAGCTGTCATTTCAGTCATCTTCAGGAACACATTGGTAACTAAAGGAACAGCAAGTTTATATTAAACTTGTCACACCAGAAATTGCTCCAAAAAGGAACAGCCTGGTGGAGGCCAACATTCTCCGTGCTGGAGAGAATGTGTAATCAGCAGCCAGCTCTCCACATGGACTTCAAAAATCATATAAAGTTTATGACTGTATTTGATGGGTATGGTGGCTCTGATGGATCTGCTTCTGTTCTTTGAGAAAAACAATGGTGGGAAGTCTGTATTTATTTATTTAATTAATTTATTTATTTAATTTATGCACCACCCATCTGGCCAGAGGTCACAGCATGTCACCTATAGTCAAGTCAGCTTCAGATTTTTGTGAGCCCTGGGCAACTGAACATGAGTACAGCTTTTTTTTTTAAAAAAAATTCTTCCCATGTGGCACAACCTCTTCCTCTTCTAACCATGCTATCGTAAAAGATTGTAGACACCATCTGATACTACATTCCCTGAAATGGTTCCCTCAGTTATGCCAGCCTAGTACTCATTTAGTTGATTCATGCATATTGCTTCCAGGGTTGAGGAAAATTGAAAATTAAATTGTCTCCCAAACTAACATCCAAGTAGTCAAGATCTACTTTTGCCCAAATAGAACTTGTGGTGACATGATAATCCATTATTTCACTCCTTCCCATCTGTATTTAGAATTGCTACATAAGGTTTCAGTCATGTAGTATATATCTTTTGTACGAGCAAGTGCAGCTAAACACCATAGGACTTACTTTTGTGTAGATGCACATATTTCTATTTGGGTTTGGGGTTTGTTGTTGTTGTTGTTTTCCCCAACAAGGGGAAAAATGGATGAATGTCAAATAAAAATCAGTGGCACACAAAACGGTTAGGCTCAATTATCTGCCAGTTCTATGAAGTCAAATAACAACATGCCTGGTGTCCTAAAATTCCACTTGAGCCATAGAAGCTCATCATCATACAACACATTCCTGTGACTAATCTACCATTTTGTTGAACGAAACACCCGATAAAATGGCACAATATGAAAAATAATCTACTATAGACACAATACCTAAGAATTGACTTTTTGGAAGCAACATATAATTTGTACATCAAGATATCACTTCCGTAAACATTAAGGAAATAAGTATCATAAACTGAGGAAGTCAGAATTCAGATTGACACATTGTTTGAAACTGTGCTCATTTTATATTACAGTTACCAAGATACAGGATTCCCAACTGTGTATCATGGCACCAGATTGTAATTCATCTGATATGAACACGGAATTAAAAGGAAAAAACCACAGACAATGAAAAGCCATACTGGTTCTTCATTTATGAGTAGACAAATGCTAATGAAATCCCTGAGCATATCTGGAGGACAACTATTCATAAACAAAACAGAACTGAGCTGAACAAACAGACAAAAACACACAAATGCATACACACATATCCAGAGGCTCCTGTTTCCAAAGGATGTTTTTATTGTGTAAATTCCCTGTCTTGTCCATGTAATGTTAGGGAGCTGTCTTGTCAAGGCTGAAGGGATTATTTCGGATTCAGTAACAATGATTGCTCCAATGGACCCACAATGAGCTACACATAGTATGTATTTGGATGTTGAGTTACTCTGAGCCTCAGGTGACATGTAATTATTTCATTGTGATCTTTTAAAAGGAGGGGGCATTTAAGCAATTGTGGCTCTCTCCCCACCCCAAGCTAGGAAATATTTAAATAATTTAAACTAACATAATCACTTACTGTGTGATGAGCACATGAGATAGGCACAAACGGAGAATGTATCTCCAGCAATTCACAAGAGCATGAATGGCTTTTATACCCACCATTGTATCTGTACTGCAAAATGCAGTTACATAAAGCTTTCAGATTTCTTTGCTGCCCCAATGAGACCTTTGGAAAAATCACTGTTTATTTTTTCACAGACCATTTGTTAAAATTGCACCAGGTCAGCCTACACTTGTTCGACTCTCCACATGAAACTCATTCTTTTATAGATATGGGGATCTGGAGATTTCTTTATTGCTTACCAAAGACAATCTAGCCAATTAATGTAACAGATGCAGTGGGGAAATGAAGGTTAGAAGCAGTCCACTGTAGCACAAAAGCACACAGAAATGCGCTTGAATGATAGGATGGGAAATTAATCTCAAAAGACAAATGTGGTTCTCCAAAAATTGTCAGTAATTTAAAAAAAGATCTAGAGAAGAAAATGTAGTATATATATGAGGAGACAGATAATCCTATGTAGTAGAAAGAGAAGGAAGAATACAACTTATATCTTGCACTGATGCCTCAGTTATAGGCTACTACTGTATAGCAAGGAAATAGGAGAAAAACTTTTAGGAACAGAGGGAAGTAATACATAGGAGTTCTTCACAATGGACAGAAGGGGTTAAGTATCTGAGAGATCTTTGTTGTGACATTTGCTATATAAGTTCTCCACAAAGGCTCTGAAGGCAGAAGTGAACACCATGTGAACTAGCCTTGTGCTCATACATTCCTACTTCTCCTCACATTCTATACTTCAATTTTAATTATTTCTTCTTTCACCCAGTTCAGAATTTGCCATTACACTAAAATCAGCAAACAACAGTTTGGACTTGCTCTTCAAATCAGAATTTCAAGTGACTTTCAAAACTAGTTCACAGTCCTGGTTTGGAGATAAAACAAGGAAAAGTTTGACAAGTCAAATAAACTGACAGATTGCATGGAAGAGAAAATAATTAACTGAAATGGTCAGTTCAAGAGGCAAAAGATGCATATAAACATAAGGCTGTTTTGGTACAAACAAATCACAGTTCAGCATTAGCTGTGTGAACCCATCCATTGCCTTGTAGGAAGACAAGGAGCTTTAGAAAATTATGAATGGCTGTATAAAACACAACCACCATCCTAGACCTGAGTCAGAATAAAATAACTAACAGAAGTCAAAATAAAATAACTAACAGAAGTTTGCATGTCCATGTCTTGTGGCATAAGGTTTCTGAAAGCATCAGGAATTTCAGAAGATAGAGGAAAATAATCTAAACTGATGTGTGCAAATCAATTAGAATATGGAAGGTTCAAGGTTCAATCTTTGGCATCTCCAAGAAAGACTGAAAAAACCCGCAATGTAAAACCCTGGAGACCTACCAGCAGTTACTTTAGGCAGCATAAACTAAATAAATCAGTGCTTTGATATACAATGCAGATAACTCTGAAGTTAGTATATATGATGATAAAGACAGAGAAAATTAACATATGGTGATATCAACATCCAAAAAGCTATTTAATATTGAATATAGCTAGCAATATGGCTTTAAACCTAGCTGTGAACCTTAGTCTTTCCCATCTGGCCAGTACACACATTGAAATGTGCCCACCAACCACTTCAAACTCCGAATATTTCTAGAATCTTCACTCTATAGTGTGTGTGTGTGTGTGTGTGTGTGTGTGTGTGTGTGTGTGTGTGTGTGTGTGTGTGTGTGTGTTGTGGCACAATTTCCACTTGGCATATTGTTTGCATACTGACTTAATTTTAAAAAGAGAGGCTACTTTGTAAAATCCTAACTCCATTTCAGAAGTTATTTCCCAAGAACCTTTACTGTCTTACACAAAAAAATAATAAACTTCACATTTCTGACTGCATTCTTAAGACAAGTGCTAGAAGTTGTCTATTCATAGAAGTTGTCTATTCAGGTACTGGTGAGAATATTTCTTAATTAAATTTTAGGAAAAACAGACATATATCATCGTCTTCCTTAATCTTCAAACAAACCACCTACAGATATTAGCCGAAAACATTCATGCTCCCCTGAGACTTTCTCATTCTGATATCTGCTGCCAGTTATTTAAAAACACTGACTTTGATGTCTAAAGCTATTCAATTTGTTGCATGTTGTTAAATTCTTCTTTAAGAATTAAAGAAATATTAACTCCAAGCAATTAAGAAGGACAACAGTTTTGCTAATGAGTAATGACCATTCAAACACTTAATGCTGGTTTTACTCTACATGCAGACAGAGTGTTCTTTTGAGAGATACTCCATAGGCTAACTAATGCCATGACAAGTCCCAAAGGACTTCTGTGCTGTGCCCCCATACCAGCTCAATCCAATCCTGCACAAGACTTAGTGTCATACAAGAGGTATTTCTAGTCTTGCTTTTTCAGGGCAAACTGAAGCACAAATACAGACAGTGTGCTCATTCTAAGCACTTTCTTCCCTTACTCTATCCCATCTTGTCAGATGGCTGGTGCTATACAGTATGTGGTGAAAGATGGTGAGGGTAAGCCTTTCAGCACAAGGACTCTGTGAGAACAACTAGGCAGCGACTCCCTGAATTCTCATTAAAGAAAAGAATTATGCTTGCATTTTGTGTATGTAATAGAAACATGCAAGAGGTTTCACTCTCTAGAACAGTCCTTTCCTCACAAAAAGTGGACTATATTTTTCACTTTTTGATAGATACCGCAAATGCATTTCACACTGTCTAGAGGTTTTAATTCAAGGAAACTAAAGTCTCATATTTTAGAAGAACATATTAACAGTTATGACAAATAAATACCATAAATATCTATTCAAGATTAATACATCTTAAAGGCCACTTCCACAAATATTCTGAAGGACATCATTTGTGATAATTAAAAGATCAATCAAGCATCAACAGTGCAGTGTCCATTCCTCCAAAAAAGAAACCTGGCAGACAAAATATCTAAAATGTAATAATATGAATCAGAGAGCTCAAAATATGCTGCATAAATAGTTTGAGGAAACGACACTAAACTATTTTATCATTAATGTATAATTTATCTATGTAATTCGCAATATTTCCATCTCACTGGGTTAATCATGGTATAATTCTGTAATAAGTATCCTTCACTAATGTTAAATATATTTGCAATAATCCGACAATTTAAGCACTTTAAAAATATTTTGTTAAAAAACACTTTCTTCCGCTTTCAGTGATTATGTATTTTTCCTCACTGAAGAACCTTGCCTAATATACAGAATCATAGAATAATGGAGTTGGAAGAGGCCTGTAAGGCCTCCTGCTCAGTGCAGGAATCCAAATCAAAGTATGACAGATGGTGTCTCTTGAATGCTTCCAGCATCAGAGCACTCACCACTTCCCACGGTAATTGGTTCCATCAACTATAATATGAAGAATAATCGCTCTCTTCCAACTGATCATCTTTGGGTGCTAAGAAAGTATCATGTTCTGATATCATATTAAGAGCTTACCTGTACATGAGAAATCATCAATGCGAATATACCCTGGGACACAGTCACAACGATATGATCCAGGCAGGTTAACACATACTGTGTTGGCATGACAATAATGCATCTTTGCAGCACATTCATCAATATCTGAAAGGAGAAAAACATCCCATGAGATTACAATCAGATGCATAGCTGTATGACTTCAGACACATAATAATGTGTCCACATTTATTATTTGTCCACATAATAATGTGTCCATTATTATGTGTCCACATAATAATGTGTCCACAATAAATATCCACATTTTGGTGTGAAACGTTAAGAGCATTTTGTCCTAACATGTAAAATTTCTTGAACCTGCTTTTCAGAAAGCTATGTAAGAAACAAGCTCTTGCTCTCTAGTAATACCTGTCTACATATGTTGGTTGAACAAGTGTAACTGGGGTACTAAAACAACTTTAACTTGATGGCAATATTAGTAATAAAGGAACTGGTGTCCAACAAACCCCAACCAGTTTCTGACTAAGTTTCCCACTACCTAAATTTCCTCATTACCTTGTTTTGGTACACATGCCGAATCTATTTTGTCCCAAATCCGAACTAACGTGCCCCATGGTCTGCACCAGTCTCCTTTAACCAAATAGATATTGTTTACCATTACAGGCATTTATCAGATAATACAGAATCCGAGAGTGTTTCATTTTTATAACAAAATATAATGTTCATTTTGAGTTGTTACAGGAATCTTCCCTAAAATCAGATAAGACAAACTTGGATTCCTAGTCAGACAAAGCATCAGAATTAGTTTGATTATTGACTGAACTCCCCTTGGAGTTCCATGTATCCCCTTACCATTAATGTAATATACATGTCATTCCAAATTGCTTAACCAGCAAAGTAATACAGCTGATTATCAGCGAGTTAAGGAACTCTGTTTAAAAGAACAAATGTAAAATAGATCTGTGTTCTTGCAATTTGCCTGTATTTTAAGAATCTGAACTTCTAGCAAACTTTCACAGCTCAGTCATATGTATGACAGAGCAAACATCAGAGGCACAGATTCCTCTATGAAGGAAACGGTGGACTCCTTTTGAGAAATACCAGACTTGTAACAACATCAAAAGACAAATCCCATTATTTTACTTGAATAGTTAGTAATAATCATGTGCCATCAAGTCAATTTTGAATTATAGCAACCCTTTTCAGGATTTTCCAGGTAAAGAAGACAAGGAAGTGGTTGACCATTCTCTTTTTCTAGGGGCATCCTGGGACTGTGCAGTTTGTCAGGGCCACACAGGCTGCCTCTACTTTCAGAAGGCATAGTTTGAGTTTTATTATTATACGGTCATAGACCCGAAAATTCAAAGATAAAAACATTATATAAGATATACAGAATAAGTAAGTTGTTAGAACATATCAACAGTATAAAACTTGAGTCATGTGGTTGTCTTAATATAACATTTTATGAATTCTTAAAACTGAGAAGAAAAACTTAGCCACCGACTGTGTTATTAATTGGTTCTCTCCGGACAGCAGAAACTTCAGGTAGTCTGTGGGAGGTATACTAGTACATTTACACATTATTGGGTAGAGGTAATGTATACGTTCAGACCTATATAAGCTACATTCTAGAATGGTGTGTGCCAAGGACTCAACTGTTTCTTCCCCACAGGAGCATATCCTTTCTCCATAAGGAATGTTATTAAAGCGCCCTTTTAAAAAGGCTGAGGGAAAGCAATTAAACCTAGCCCTTGAGAAGACAAAACGATACCTTGTTGCTGTGATTCGATATAGATAATTTGCTAACTTGGGAAAGTTAAAATTTAAACCAAAGTACATTGGTGAGCAGGTCCTGTCTGCACATGCTAGTGAATACTGGAGATCTATGTCTTTAATGCGTTGTACAAGCATTGACTTGGTCATAAGGCTGACTCAGAAAGAAGTCCATGGAGAAGCCTAAAAGATGTAATTTGTCAGTAAATCCCTTATGCCATGAGCTGGCAAAGATCTTTTTGTAAATAGTGTAAATACCCACTGGTTGTGGGAGCATATACCACCTTCAACCAGAATCGGAATGCATACAACCAAGCTTGACATTCCACCGATTGAAGGCCAGCCTCTAAACGCAAGGCAGCTGAAGAGACGCATCTTGGCATAGCGAATAGGAGTCGCAGCGAGTTTGACAGAACACTTTCAACTGAGGGATTGAAACCATTTATCCAAATCGCAATACCATACAGGAGCTGCGCAAGAATTTTATACTTAACTATCTGTAGAGCAGCAGGGATGAACTGCCCACCCTGGACATAGTGGTATCGTCTAAGAACTTTGCTTGTATTATTAGCCACCTGCACTGCTGCTTGTCTATGGTGAGACCAGGAGAGGGTATGTGAGAAGACAATTCCCAAATATTTAAATGTTTTAACTTGCTCTATACGCTGGCCCTCAATAACCCATTCTTTAACTTTACTATGCCTAGAGAAAACCATTATTTTGGTTTTCTTGAAGTTAATTGTTAATAGGTTGTTCCTGCAGTAACTCATAAATGCACGTAGAATTCGTTTAAGACCAACTTCCGATAGTGACATGATAACTGCGTCATCTGCGTATAGTAGTAGGGGCACATTGATTTTCACCAGTTTCGGGGGGTGAAATTCAGGTGCAGTGCAGCTTTTGGGGAGGTCGTTTAGGTACAGATTAAATAATGTAGGCGCCAGAATACAACCTTGGCGAACCCCTCTCTCTGCCTGAATGGGGTTTGATAGATTCCCATCGACTCCACATCTTACCCTAATTGTGGTCTGTTGGTAGAGGCTTCTGATAATATATAATAGCCTCTTATCAATCAAGGAAGAGTAGAGTTTTTCCCATAAATTTCCTCTGGGTATTGAGTTGAAGGCAGACTTTAAATCTATAAAAGCTGCAAACAGGCCATTCCCATGACAGCCCATATACTTCTCTGCAAGGTGATTCAGTACTATACAGTGGTCAAAAGTGGAGCGGCTCTTCCTAAAACCAGCCTGTTCATTCCCTAAGATATCCTCCTCCTCAATCCATGTGATTAATCTATTATTAAGATATCTAGCGAAAAGCTTGATCACTATTGACAGAAGGCTAATTGGTCTATAATTTGAGGGTTCGTCTTTGTTCCCCTTCTTATAGATTAGTATCACTATTGCCTCTAACCAGGAGTATGGAATTTGCCCAGTGTTATTAATGAATGTAAATAGATGAGATAAAAGGGGGCCCCACCAGTCTACATTGGTCTTTAAAGATTCTGCTGGTATTAGATTGGGTCCCGGTGCCTTCCCTGATTTTAGGCAAGCTATTAATGGCCTTATTTCATTTTCGGTTACTGGGTCCCAGTTTGGCAATTTGTTTAGGTCTAGGGATATGATGTTAACAGTTTGTGAGGGTTTAGTTTCCTCAAATATTTGGGTGAAGTACCGTTCCCATATATTCGCCAGGATACTACAGCAAGCTGATCCTGTTTGGGTGCCTAGTGCTCCAGAGACCAAGGCCCAGAATAGCTTAGAATCTTTGTTTAACACAGAGTCTATCAAGATGTTCCATTGTTTTTGAATTGATTGTTTCTTTTTCTGGGCAATCAGGGTTTTATATTGGTTTTTAACTACATAGTACTCCTGGGGGAGAACTGCCAGATTCTTCTTCCTATACTGCATGTATATTTCTCTAAGTTGGTTTTTTTTAAGGGAGCATTCCTTATCAAACCATTTAGGGGTGTACCTTCCCGGTTGTTTATGGGTGTGAGATTGTTTTGGGCTTAGAACAGATTGCATTGTTAAAACTAGGGAGTTGTAGTTTGTCACGATGGAAGCCAAAGTAGATTCCGTAGGTGCTGTTATTAAGTTTCTTAATTTCTCACTGGGAGGAGATTTTAAGAAACTGGAGACTTTTACATTAACTTCATCTGTCTAAATTAGACGTTTGTATCATACAGATAAGACATTGTCACCTAAATGGTGTTCAGGGGGAAGATGTATTGGGTTTAGAAGTGACAAGGTTAAAAGTACGGGTACATGATCGCTATCTGTTCTATGTCCGACAGAGAATTCCTTAACCAATCTGGTTAAAGATGGAGAAATTAACACATAGACTACCACACTGCTACCCCTCCCTGATACGAAAGTAAATTCTGTGCAATTATCAAACAGTTCATTGCCATTTACAATATAAAGAGTCAGACATTCTACCATCCGTGCCAGGCATATCCCACTATAATTGATCTTCAAATATTTTGATGTTCTATAATTCATCGGGGTGTGGTTCTCCACAGAGTCTGTACCCCAGACATTGGAAGAGTAAAAGATGTCATTATTCGATCCAGTTCTTGCATTCAGGTCTCCCATAAGTATCACGTATGCATTGGGGGCTATGAATTCTAAGTTTGTAATATAAAGATATATATATAAAGACAGTGTCATCGAAGCAACCAACATGAATTTGACCCAACTTCGGGAGGCAGTGGAAGACAGGAGGGCCTGGCGTGCTCTGGTCCATGGGGTCACGAAGAGTCGGACACGACTAAACGACTAAACAACAATATAAAGATCCAATTGGTTCCACATTTGAGTTATTTGATTTTTGGAAGACAACGGAGGAATATAAGCATTGATAATCAAATACGCGCTTGACCTGATAACAAGTAAGGCGGCCATAGCAATTTTGTCACAAGGTGGAAGCCATTTGACCCTAGCCTCCAAAGCAGTAGAGAACATTAGAGCCATCCCCGCTTTTGGGCAACCCTTTCCACTGCTAGGAACTGCATGGCTGTTAAGCACCAAATAGCCATTCAAACTAATATTATCAATGTTCCAGGTTTCCTGTACTGCAATTATATCATGTAATCTTAAATAATTGAGTATTCCTGGGTCACTCTGTCTGGAGGCCCAACCGGCTATGTTCCATGAAAGGATTTTCAATAAGCAGGCTCTTGAAGTTGGGGCTGTCTTTTGGGCCTCAGTCTTAACATCTGGGTATACGACAACATTTCCATGCAAGTGGGTTATCTGGGGCATCCAGCTAGGTTTCATGGTGCTGGTGTTTAAGCACTCTGGCTCGTTGCAACGACTACTTGGTCAGTACATAAAGTTCCAGGTGGGTCTACCCTCGTAGCTGCTATAATCCCACCGAAAATGGTTTAGATCTTTGTGCCTAGCCTGATTAAAATCAGCGTGTTGCAGATCCGCCTTAAAATTTGCTGTGTAGTTAGCAGAATAATTTGTATTTCCATACATATTAAATCAAATAAATCAAATAAATTTATTGTCATTGTAAGTATATACATAATATACCCATACAACGAAATTCACACAGATATATGTGGGTCTCTTATAGATTCCCCTTCTTTTCTTAGCTGTTGCATATCTGTCTCGTATCAGCACTGGGATTTGTCTGCCATTGTTTCCTCCCACTTCACTGCTGTCCACTTTGGCTGTAATCTTCTCCGAATTTCCGTTGAGTGGAGAGTGTGTATCTGACGATGGAATCTTTGAGGTCTGTTTGGTAGCTTGTCTCTTCTTCCGAACAGGTGCTTCCCCTTTCTCTGCTGGTGGCTTTTTGGCTTTCTCCCCCATTTTCAGTGTGTGCCATTGATTTCCTTCTTTTGCAGTCACTTATTTTGCTTTTGCTTTTCCTTGCTGCGGAGTTATTTGGTCATCTTTGTTCCTTAGGTCATCTTGCATTACGTCTAGCATTTGAAATAAGGGTTTAAAATCCATCCTTCTCCCTTTTTTGGTAAGATGTATGAAACCCTTCATACCTTTGTTGTTTTTGTTAACCTTGCAATTTGGTTGTCTTATGGAGTTAGTTGATCTTTTGTTTTTTGAGGCTTTGTCTTTCTTTTTAACTTTAGACTTCACCTGTTCCTCTCTAGTACTTCTTTTGGGTATGTTTGGTATAGTCTCTTTGGTGATGATTTGGGGTATTAAGGCCTCATTCACTTTATCTAGATACAGCCTAGAAGGCAAAGACTGACCCTGATTTGTCTGTGTAACACAAGGAAGTCGCTCTTCATAGGAAAGGCTAGCGATTTTCTGGATGGTGTTAGATGATAAATTAAAGTTTTCATCAGCTTCTGCCCACAAGGGGGCATTTGGTTTTCCACTGTGTCCAATAGGATCATCTGTAGGTGGAATAACCCTTTCCTTCATTAAATCAACCAAACATCCCAACAGGTCTTTTATATCCTTTACTGAGTCCCTTATTTCCAAGATAATATTTTGAGGGAAGTGAATACCTCCTTCCGGTAGGGTTGGAGCTTGATTATACTGAGACTTATTGTGTGTAGCCAGCTTTGGTCCCTGTAGTTCCTTGGCTGTACTCTCATCGAAGATAGGGAGCTTTGTTAGATATTCAGCTTGGGTGTTATTGTGTTCAGCGGACACTTCTACAGGGGTAGCCATGTTGCATGGAGGGGATGTAAAGTATTCCATTCTCAGCCTGCCAAAGTCATCACTTGAAAAGCTGTTCAGGTGACTTCTTTCCAGGAGATGTCCCTGATCAGCGACCATATTTGGCAAATCAATGATTGGGCTACATGGCCCTTCTTTGCAATTTGATTTTTGTCTCCAGGTGTAGTCTGTCATCTTAGTTTGCCTCCTACTTCTTTGTGTTCGGTTATCACTCTTGCTACTCTGAGGTTTGTCCTTTAGTAAATGATCTGAAATTTCAGTATAGTTGCACTTCTTTCTAAGTTCAGTAACAGGGGTAATGGACATTGGAGTACATCTCAGCACCTGTTGCAGCACTGGGGGAGATAAAATTAAGTCAAGTACTTGATCAGGTGACTCATCAGTAATTAAAATAGGCTCTTCCATTCTCTGTAGTTTCTCCATTTATCCACTTGTAGAGATCAACTTGATCTCTATTCTCATTACCAACTTTAAATGCCTGAATTGCTTCCATTCAAGAGTGCTATATTTGAGATTATGTGAGTCAACACTCACACTTTCTTGGAGAAACTTACTTGTAACAGCTGTTTCTCACATGCATATTACTACCTGACACCTTGGTCACAGAGTCTTCAAAAGCAGAGAGGTAGCAATGAATCAGCTAACAAACACTTAAGTAAACTGAAATCTTTTTGCGATCCTAATTTAGTAAAGTCTAGGTAATCTGAATTTGTTACGATGGCAGACAAATTTCTACTCTTCCTAATCTCCCCTCATTCTCTAGAGTTTCTTTCCCACAGGTCCTTTAAAGTTTAAACCATACTGTGGGTGGGCCAGTTCCCTCAATTTTCCTTTGATCAGTTCACCCCTCTCCAGGTCAGGGACAAAAGTGATCTTTGCCAGGTGAGCCATCTGTCTCTGTTTCATTTTAGTTACACCTGGGGCAGATTTAAACAGGTGGCAATGAAGAATCCCTGCTTTAAAATTTACCTGAAGGCATTTTTAGTACTACAGATGGCTTCTGTTTAGAAATGCATTTATTTTCCAGCTGTGTTTGACCTTCCTTGAACATAAACTGTAAATGCATGAAATACCATCAATTATGTGTGTCTTATGTTTCTTAATTATACCAGTATGAAAATACAGAATTCATACTATTATATATTATATACTAGGTATGATGAATTGAATAGAATTGTCCCAGGATGTTTGACAGAGTCACATTAGACTTAACAGATAAAACATAAATTCAGTACTAACTTCAATATTATTTCACCTACTGTGTAGCAGCAGGAATGGGGAAAAAGTTTTCCCTCTGTGCTGGCGTAATCCCAACATACATTTACAGTGGAAAGTATGTGAGCTATCATGAACACTACTGTCTTATGGACGCCATTCAGTAAAGAAGGAGCTAGAGCCACTAAGAAAATCGCACTGTAATATCCACCAAGCAGCTGAGAATGACTTTTGATCAGTAAACCACTTGGGCTGAATGCGAAATAGTAGCTTGGAGGCAGAAGATGACATCCAATTATAAATACTTTGAGCTATCAAATCCCCTTATCTTGGTGGTTACTGAATGATGATCCCCTTGAAAAATGTGTAAAAACTGCCAACACATTACAGACAAATGGCACGGAAAGGTGTCCTGCTTCTCTCTCATATCATGGTGCTCTATGGCCACGTGGGCACAACTATATACGTATCCTGCACCACTTCCTGCTTAAAAAAATTAAGAAGTAGCTTTCATGTCTTTGCTTCGAAAGGTTTTGTCCCCCCAAAAATGTATAACAATTGTGAAGTAGGGTAGGAAGGTACAAAATGTATCAGGATAAAATAAGGAGGAGGAAGAGGAAAAGGATGATATTAGAACTACAGAGCTGGAAGGGACCCTATGGATCATCGAGTCCAGCCCCTATCAAAGATTCCCAGCCTCTCACTCTGCAGCCAGAGACCTAAACCACTGAACTATTCAGCAGTTCATACTCATCTAAAAATTAATCTAACAAGCTCCCATGCCCATCTGAAATTTCAGAAATAAATCTGAGAACACAAATCATGACAGTAAGAAGAATGAGATACTATGAAAGTAACATATTTAACTGCCAGGTTCTTTTACCAAAAAAGGGACATGGTGGCGCTGCGGGTTAAACTGCAGAAGCCTCTGGGCTGCAAGGTCGAAAGACCAGCAGTTCAAATCCACGCGTCGGAGTGAGCTCCCGTCGCTTGTCCCAGCTCCTGCCAACCTAGCAGTTCGAAAGCACGTAAAAAATGCGAGTAGATAAATAGGTACCACCACGGTGGGAAGGTAATGGCGTTCCGTGTCTAGTCACGCTGGCCATGTGACCACGGAAGATTGTCTATGGACAAAACGCTGGCTCTACGGCCTGGAAACGGGGATGAGTACCACCCCCTAGAGTCAGACACGACTGGACTAAACGTCAAGGGGAACCTTTACCTTTTATCCTTTACGAAAGAAAAAGTTCCCTAGGTTTCCACAGCATTAGAAAAAAAACTTTTATACATTTCTTTGTAGTACCACTGTATATACATTCACTTATGCATACTGTGTTTTTCACAACAATCAAAATGCAAGCATAAAGAAGTTAGAGGTACATGGTGCTCACTTCCAACTCACATCAGCTGCTGTGAAAACTCTAGCTTAAAAGCCCTATACTACAAAGGGGAGAAATTGAGCTTTAAAAAGGACAACTGAAGGTTAAAAAATTTCAGTCTATACTAGTAGCCTTTCATGATACACAGAGTTTTCTGTACCTTACCTGTAAGGAGCATAGCCTGAATTCTAGATATTCTGCTCACCCCCAACTAGAGAAATAGGCACAAGGAGATTCAGACATGAATCAATAACCAGTGGTAGAGTTCCAGACAGGGCAAAACAGAGAGCAATCATGAGACACTCCAAAAATGGAGACCACATCCAATGATGCCAAGTATTGTTGTTTTGCCACCAAGTGACTATCAGGGCTATGAGAGAGAGAGAGACAGGATATATATAGATAGGTATATCTTGTTTTAAGCTATTTAGGTATGGAAACCTGACATAAATCTGATATCAATTACATGGGTTTTTCCAAGGGTTCTTATTCCATTCATTTGTACATTCTGTTTGCTTTCAGTTTTTGGGCCTGCACTAGAACAAGACTCAGCATATTGGGATATGGTATCTTTTTTTGTGGCATCAAGTGGTAAAGTTTCTAATCCATAAGAGGAATTCTTCCACTAAGCTGCAGGACCTTATTTATAAAAATATTGTGCAAGCTGTAAAAAAAAGGCTAATTTTGGCTGAAATCCTGTTGCTTAGTGGAATAAATTGCACTAAAGTAGGCCTATTGAATCCATGGGGATTTGTTGAGTAAATTCCTCCATAAGTTCCATTGATTCACAAAGACCTACTCTAGTTGTAAATTATCCCACCAAACAACAGGATTTCAGCCTCTGTTTTGCTAATTCCTTAGCATACATACTAGAATGTAAATCCATTGAACTAAGTGAGGATCGTTCTGAGTAAATTTGCATAGGATTTGTCTGTATGACAGGAAATGCTATAGATTTGTTGCCTGGATCAATAATTTTCTGTCTCAGTCTTTCACGTATTCTTATTCCTTAACATTATCATACCCTTTTCACAATGCAATGGTGAGAGGCTTTCTTTTAGCAAAATAATTTTACAAAAATACATTCAGGTCAAGGGAGAAGAACTGCTGGTTAAAACTTCATTGCTCATTAGGAATGTGCAAAATTAGATGTCCATGACAAAAAATTCCAGTTAACACTGTTACCATAGATCCATAAACCACATAGTGGTATACATCAGTTTGACTATAATGGAACTCAAATTGTGATTCATGTGTGTAGATTGCTTGTCGTATTTGAAATATTAGAGCCTGTCTTCTGGTGGTCTATTGGGGTGATAAAAACACATAATTTGTGTTTTTTTCTCTAGGACTGTGAAGTAGTTTGCTTTTCTTATAAAAAGGTATACTTATGGTCTTTAAAATAAAACTTGACACAACATAATGATCCTTCACATATCACTAACTTCCATCTGCATAAGTCAGTTTGCCATAATAACAAGGAGTCACTAGGGCTAAAGCTCTTCAGCGAGAATCACCACATCTTAGTGCATAGTTCAGTCTGGCATGGTGCATGACTGCATTTTTTTGATGGCCTAAGATACTTCATTAATATGTATGCTGGCAATATTTGTTCTCTTGATATTTTGCTGTTTATTGCAACAATAACTGGAAACTCGCAGTAGGAGTATATTCCCCATGTGCCTAAAATTTGATAGGGTAAATTAAAAACAACATGTTTATCAGAGCATATCTGACTGAGTAAAATGGCTATCTTCTCTCCACTGTCAGAGAGCCTTATCAGCACATCAATGAAAGCACTTTTATTGAGCGATAAGCTTATCACTTGACAGCTATCACTCTCACACAAACCTGACCTTCTTATGAGAAGAAAGAAGATGTTAACAAAAACTGAAAGACAATACAGCAAGATTGGGATTCAGTCTTGCAAACTGACACAGCTCCACCGAGGTTACCAAAAGTATGCAATTGCTACCTGACAATTTGGTTCTTTCATCTGTTATGAATAAACTGAATCAAAATGGACTTTAGAATCAATGAGTGCAGCTCCTCAAAGTACCATCTTTCATTTCCAACAGAACCATCCTTGCCCATTTGAACTTCCAAGCCTTTCAGCCTTACCAACATAGGTCCTCTTGGTAACCTTTCTGCCTAGCACCACCCACATCTCATTTGAAGAAAATTATAATTCTGGGTTAAGCTGGGGCACACATTTTCTTAGTTGGGCTTCAAGGTCCTACCATGTGCTTCAGTTTACTCAGTCCTTGACTTTCCTATTTCCCAATCCTAGACTGTTTCTTGTGTCTTTTTACAGGCTACTTGATTGTGACCTCCTGCTTGCTTTATTCTGTATTAGTTGCTGTATCTGGATGGTCTTCCCAATTTCTGATTTTGGCTCTCAACCATACATCAGTGAGAGTGTGGTGGACTCTCCTTCACTGGAAATTTTTGAATAGGTTTGTTGGCCATCTGACATGGACATTCACTTATGGATTTCTACATCTGCAAGGGAGCTGGGCTAGATATCCCCTGGGACCCCATTCAACTGTACAAGTCTATGTTCCTATGAAAAAAACCACCCTTGCAACTTACTGATTGCTACTCACACTCAAACAAGATAAACTCTCTTAACAGAAATGGTTTCTCACCACTCTCCAGTGCCTTTCAAAACCTATTTTCATCAAGCTTATAGTTGAAGACTAAAAATAAATTTATTTTAACAAAACCTAGAATTTTCACTGTTTCAGAGCAGAGTGCCCATCTTTATTTCTCTGATACTTAAATGCATGTCACTTAAATTGATAAACAGAGTGAAAGCAAGGAGAAAATTTTGAAGTTAAGAGACAGCTGCTTCAGGAAGGCCTAGAAATAGCTTCACCGGGGGTGGGTTTTTTTTATTACATTCATAAACTATGCCCTAAGACATTAAATGTCCTACAAAAGAATACAAACCAAATTAGAACATGAGCAGGCTGGACAAAACTTTTAAAACAAGAAGTTTTATGATTTACAACACACCAGGATTTGGATATGAAACAAGTGCAAGTTTTATACAGAAAGAAAAGAAATTCATACACACTTTTTGTGACCCATTAAGCAAAACAAAACAGAGCAAAATAACAACTGAAATTCCATCTAACAAATACTAGATATACATGTTTCAACAAAAACAACCTGCACTAAGAAATTAAGTAGGAAGCGTGGATTTCCTACTGTTGTAACCCTGTAATTGAGAAAGCATCTTTGTCATGTACATGTCTCTTGCAGAAATTCAGGGTTTCTTGGCTCATACCAGCCTGAAAGGCAAAGGAAAATTCAATTTTGGATTGCACAATATCATACATCTATAAAATCTTCTGGATGGGAAAAGCAGAAAGATTAAGAGGAAATTTGGGGTTAAACCTAACGAGGCTTGTATTAGTCCCAACTAGAGTTGACTCACTGTATCAATGGGACTTATGTGTTAACCTAAAGAGCTCCAATTCCTCAATGAGTCTACTCATGTTGAAAATAACCATTATGTCTAGCCCTCTGGAACAAAAATAACAATGGTGATGCCCAAGGAGGCTGAATTTTGTATGTTTAGCCGGCTATGTTAAGCGTTTGGCAGCAGATTTTTTAATACTATGTTTATGTCTTTAATATAAAAAGTGGGGCTTTTAGCATTAGATCTTAATATATATAATCAACCAATTAACATGAGTGGAAATGGTGCCATGTTTAAATATCAAGTAGAAAAAGAGGCGTTGGTGTTGTTGTTTTTAATCCTCTGTGAATTGCTGCAGAAGTTTGATAAATGCATTAATGGAAAACATTCATGGCCTTATAAATATTTTGAATTATTTCCCACTTTTGCTTCTATGGGGAATACTGGAAAAACATTTACGTAAGTACTTTGACGGTTAAAACTAAATTATTTTTAAAACACACACTTAGAATTTAAAATAATAATATTTAGAGACCAGAATATGTAAACAATATGAAAAACGTTAGAACAGAAATATTGTGAGAAAGTAAGTTTTGCTTGAACGGGGATCTTACTCATCGGCTCAAACATTCCAGATGAATAAGGATTGCTGAGGTAAATTCACTATTATGGTGGCACTGATACAGATAACCATAATCTTTCTTTGTATTTCATTCTATCATGATTATTTTAATTTTGATATAAAATGTTAGCTATTGGTTGCACAAACTCTTGCATAAGTTTATTGGGAGGGAATTGACTGAACATGCATTAGAAAGTGTATCCAACTACAGACATCTATCATTAAGTCATTACTCTCAGTGGGATTTTTGTTCACAGACAATTAGTAGAACTTATCAAGCATAATTATTTGCAGCTGGAATAGGCTGTATGTGGGTGAATTCTACGGCACCACAAGAACAAGCAAAACATTTCAAACACACAGCTGTTGTACACATTCAAACATGTCAAGGCAACACAGCAAGACTAACAAAATTTGTGACACAAGCAGCAAATTTCCCTTGCAAAATGCAAAGATCCGTCACTTGGCCACTAAAAGAACAGTGTGAAATCAAAACCATGAAGTACAAAACATAGAAAGTGAATGAATGACTGAATGACTAAACAAATGCACACTGGGTCATATAACTACTTTTTTTAATTAGAAGTGCAGAAGTAAATATTAGCATATCCAACTATTCAAAAAAGATATTTTTTTAAAACAAAAAAAAGTCTCCCAAGGTATGTCATAGTCTTTCTTATAAGTGTTAAGAGAGTATGGGAAGCAAAAAAAGAAACAGCTTAAAAATTCCTATGGTAAAAGTAAAAAACTATGTAGTACAGTGGTACCTCGCAAGACGAATGCCTCGCACCACGAAAAACTCGCAAAACGAAAGCGTTTTGCGATGTCCTAGGCGCTTCGCAAGACGGTTTTTCCTATGGCCGTGCTTCGCAAGACGATTTTTTTTTGTCTTACAGTGATGCTCGCAAGACGAAAAAAATGGCATTCGTCTTGCGAGGTGTTTCATAGGAATGCATTGAAGGCAATTTCAATGCATTCCTATGGGAAACCGCGCTTCGCAAGACGATCATTTTCGCGATACAAAGGGAGTCGCAGAACGAATTGTTTTCGTCTTGCGAGGCACCACTGTATTACTAAAATACAACTGATAAATTACTGCAGCACCAAAACAAGATGTTGCAAGACGGTGTTTTTCAGTTCTCCCTCCAAAAATACTGGCCATTTTTACAAATCTTTGTTAAAAAAATTAAGTTTTTTTTAAGTTGCTATTGGAGGGATTGTCTGTGACTTTGTGATCAATTAGCCTGACCTGTTGCACTTACTTTCTGTATATGGCTCTGTGGGTATACATACTTACCTTCAGTTGTAACCATCCAACAAGGCTGACTCCATCCCCAGAATTTTGCAAGGGTGCCAAAAGCTTTTTATATCAAATGTAACAGTCCTGTTCTCGTTTCTTTTTAAATTTAGGACAGATGTGGGTTCTCCAGCATGATAGTTATAGACAGTGCATTTTAAAAACAATTGTTATACATGGTTTCAATTTATGGTCAAAGGCAGGGAACTTCAGTATCATTCCACAATACTCATTTCTAGAAGTCTTGCAGTATTATTCAGTACTTTTCGCACACTTTATTCAGTTCTTGCTGAATAATTTTCTTTCCCTTTTAGCTAAACTATTTCTCTTCTTTTTTAACCAGGAGATATGAGTAAAAGTAACAGAAGCAAAAAATACACATTCCAAATGTAAGCAACAAATGTAAACCAATGTTACCCCAATCAGACCTATTGAAATCAGTAGAACTTTAACTGGTGGTGACAACCAATCCCATTTATCCAAACTGGGCCACCTTTTTTTGTTTCTAACATTTGATAGAGCCTACAAAAACATGTGGAACTCCTTTCCTCTCTCTTTACTAAGTTCCACCTTGAGTACTACAGTGAAGTTTCCTTCACGTGGGGTTCAACAACATATTTATTGAAAT
Source organism: Intellagama lesueurii (assembly GCA_037013535.1). Classification (NCBI taxonomy): domain Eukaryota; kingdom Metazoa; phylum Chordata; class Lepidosauria; order Squamata; family Agamidae; genus Intellagama; species Intellagama lesueurii. The sequence continues at coordinate 79,385,081 of JBAJHW010000001.1, read as the reverse complement.
CTAATATTGAGTATTATTACTTTGAAGGGTTGGAAAGCTTTCTTGTTTGGTGTGGCTTTTAATACTCAGTGTTAGTACAAGTTTATTATCTGTAGTCATACACTGAATAACACCTGGAGATCTACTCTGTTGGGTTTTTTTGTATTACATTTTTAACAGTTATTCACCAAAAAGTGTTATGGATGGATGCCAGTAATAGAAACATACCTAAGTAAAAACTGTTCATCTGATTCCAAAGAATTATAATCTTGGTCTTATTGTAAAATGCTTTTGTTAAACCTCTCCTTTTTAAGCTCTGTCAGTAATACATATTAAAATAATTATGCCAATCCCCATTTATCTGATACTTTAGAATCTCTGTTCTTTAGTAATGAATCAGAAAGAACAATGGATTATTGTATCAAAATGAATTATTTGTTCCTATCACTTCTCTACTCAAAGCAATTATGTTAAAGTACTTACCTCTATAAGCATTTATCTTAAGAACGTTCTCTCTAGATCTATTTTTATCCCTAATAGTGGTACCATGTCTTTGTCCTTCTATCTATGTCCTACAGTATTGACTAGCTTACTCTTTCAAATCCACACAGATACGATCTTCAGATGATAAATTGTACCTGGCTACCCAAATAATTGATCCAGACTCCGTACACCCTCAGCAACCTTTTATGGCAGCATTCTGAAGGACTCTTTCCCTCCCTCTCTCTCTGAACAATTCTGAAAAAACAAAGCCAATGGTTTCTTTATTTGTTTGCTTTACCTTTACTAGAAACTCCATGGCAATTTCTAATACAAACACACCTTTGATAATAAACTAGAGGTATGATTAATTACTGCAATTTCTCATGCAAAGTTAACACATTCTGCTACTGAAACTTAGAAAGCAAGACACATTTCTATCCCTGGACTAATCAACAATGATTTACAATGCTAGCTACTAAAAGAGGCATTTTATTTTTTAGATCACGATGTATTCCTTAGGCATAATCTGAAGTGAGCTAAACTAGAAGAGTTATACAACACAAGAGGAAAAGCAAACACACTGCCATCCAACCAAGGATCATAAAAAGCCTCTCCTTTTCCACACTTCGTTCATACTCAGCAAGAAATTTTTACTTTAATTGCTTTGCTTTTGGCTATGAATGTGAACTAGAAATTTAATGCTTTTCTCTTCAATAACACCCTTAAAGTTTGCTCCAGTTAAATATATTGCACATTCTCGTCTGTGTTCTGTTTTCCAGTCACTGCAATATTATTCTGTTTTTTATGCTAGAAACATTATTAGTTTGACACCTCCAAGTTAAAACAGCCAACAAGCCCTCACATTTCAGCTATGGGCTTCCATTATGAAAGATCCCTACCCTCCTTTGTCTTCAGTTTGTCTCCATTTTGTTGCTCTAATCAAAACAAAATGAGCCTGAGCATTTAATCATGATAGGTGAGTTTCCTCACTTCGGGGTGGGTGGTGGGTGGGTTACCATGTGCACTGGAATATTGGAAAATCAGGGTTCCAGTTCCCATGGGGAGCCCCCATGGATATTGGAAACTTTCCTTTTCAGACTCATTTCCCTCCATGTGTTCAGGCTGGTGCAAGTGATGACAGATGGGGCATGGGTAGAACACTCTCCCTGAATTCACAGTGATTATTTCCTAATGTTAATTCCTGAACAAGGCTCCTGCCAGACTGCCAGTTAAATGATACTGCATACGTAAAAGCATAAAAAATTAGCCTGGAAACATCAATTACATTTTGCCTCATGAATGCCTTCCATCCCACTACCACCAAAAAATGTACTATGAAGACTCCATGAAACACCTGTATGTTAAATAAAAGTACAGATTTGCCCTAATTCTCCTATATTTTCTGGAGGGAACCAGTACAGACTCACGTATGAAGTACAATTTGGCTATGAGAATTTGACCTTGGTAAAAAGCATATCCTACCCAGTCACTAATCAGCTTAACAATAAGCGACTAATGGCACACATAACAGCCAGCAAAATGTCTTCCTTCACCTTACCCTGTTCTCTGCCCCTTTTATGACTTTTCTGTTAGCAGTTTAGCCAGTAGAGCAGTTCTTATGGCAGATCACTCTGTTGGCAGGTCTCTAACATCAACCTGTAGAAAAGCCGTTCTGCCATCAGAAGTGGCTTGTGCCCAATTCTAACCCCTAAAGCCTTAACCCCTTACAGACAGCACATCTTTAGAATAGAATTACACTGCAATATAGTTACAGTGCTGGGATGCTCCTTCCTTAGGAAAAGTTCATATAAAGGCAATGATAGCTTCTAGTGCCCTAGGGCAGACCTGGGCAAAGTGCGGCCCGAGGGCCACATACGGCCCGCGAGCCGCTCCTGTCCGGCCCGCCGGATATCAAAACCATTTATAGCTTTTTGTCTAAAGTTGATTAGTTGCTTATCTTTAACATACCGCAAAAAACCTCTTTAGTATTTGTGAAGATTAACAAGTTTAAAATAAAAACAATCATTTTATTTTTAAGTAAAGTTGGTTCGGCCCCCGAACACAGTTCAGATTTTTCATGTGGCCCCCTATAGAAATTAATTGCCCACCCCTGCCCTAGGGTAATATATATATATTCCTGTACTTTATTCGAACATTTCCCTAATCTTTACCATGAAGCAAATTATAGCTCAGATTTCATGGAGATTCCGCATGAAGTACAACTCTTCCATTAAAAAAAATCAAGTACCATATAACATGCCTAGATTTAACTACAAGTAGGCAGAAAAGTGGAAAGAAAAATGAACATAAAAGCATCTTCTGCCCCCTCAATACATTCAGCTTCCTTAATAACACTATTGTCACCCACCTCCACAGGAACACATTTAGGACTATTGTAGGAGGCTATTTAATACTACATTAGGACAGATAAGTTTATTTTAAAAGCATGAAAACGTATGTGTATGATATTATATTAGCTTCTGAATATAAATTACCAAGAACTCAGAATACAGTATATCTGATACCAAAATCTTACATATTCATATCAATAACTCCCCCAGTCTATTTTATTAAAGAGTAAACTTCTAGATTCCAAAATCTATGGCTATAGAATTGTCTAAAATTTAAATCTGTTTGGTACATGCACTAATTCTCAAATTCATTACAGATATGTAGCCTTGTTTTTCTGATACTTTACCAAAAATTTGGGGGGGGGGGGAAACAACCCAAGGAAAGCAAAGCAAAGAATAAAAAACAAATCAAATCAAAACAAAACCCACAAAAATGTATTTCTTCTACCTTACAATCCCTACTGTCCTATGTCCCTGTTCTTAAGTTACAAGAAAATCAGGATACTCAATTTTAAAAGACCAAGGAAGTTTAAGAAATGTTCTTGGTAATTCCCAGAATATTTCAGGTAGTCTGCAAATTTAAGATTAGCAAATATCTATGTTTCAAAATCAAGTTATCATAGCTAAGGGTAGATGAGCCTGTCAGTTTCTCTACAGTTTCTCATTTTCCTCATATTGACCTGTTCCATTTCCACATCAGTTTGTGACTAGTTTTTGATATTAGAGCATTTGGGTGTATTTTCATGCAAATATTTCCTGACACAAACACATGTGATGTAACACTGCATAAAATACAATTTTTAAGAAGATTGTGTTATGACCTATGTAACCCTTAATAGTTTAGAACCTCAATACTTGTTGGAGTGTGTCTCTCACAAAATAGCCACCTGTTCCACCCACTCCTCACAGTCCTTGATGCTAAAAAATGTAACACCTAAGGAGGCAAAAGAGCTAATACTTGCATGACTAGTTTCATGCAAAAGCGGGCAAATTTTGTGCAAAAACCATTCTCAAAATGAAAGAAGTCTATTGAGAGTACCAGGAAATCTCTTGCTGTCTTCACTGGTGACAAGGAGAATGCAGCAGTTCCTCAAGATCACATATGAGGATGAAACAAATAGTAATAAAGTGCTGGTATAAAATGCCACACCAGCAAAGAACAGTGAACAAAGGAGAAAAAATTCTAAATAAATATAAAACAGTCACAGTAGTTAAAAGAAAAAAGAAAGAAAGAAAAGATTCCATTAAAATATAAAAGATGTTTAGCTATCTCTTAGGTCAAATAACATCTCGATCTGGCATCTAACAATAAGCAAACACGAAGGGACAGACTATTCCCAGATCCACATACTCCCCCTGCATATGTGCATGCCTGATATCCTACCCATGTATGGAGTTGACCTACTATAAACTCACCTATTTTGTTTGATTAGGCAAGGACTGGTCCAGAGGCTTATGGCTTTCAAATAAATTGAAATTATTATATCTTTTTATCCTTAGCATACATCCTTTCTAAATCAGTCCTTCATCCCCTTAATAATTTTATGTCTTTTCCTCTGAGTACTTTTGACATATTTTAGTCTTCTGACTGCCTAGAGCATCTACCCTTGTCCTCTTACTACTGAAAAATAATTGTACTAGGTGAATATCCCCTTAATTTGGTCTTTTAAGTATTTTTTTAAAGATTACAAATGTGAACAAGAAAATCCAACAATATACATACTAATCTCAGAAAAACTGCACTACATAAACATTTTAAATCCCAACAGCACAGGGATATGAAATCTAATGTTTAGGAGCACTCTGTAGTTCACCAGGGGACATGTAATCCCTTAATCAAAGAGAAAGCTGAACTGAATTTCTCATAATTAAAATTATGTAATGTGTAATTTCTGACCACCTGCAGATCTGGGGTCATAAAAAAAAACTTTAGCTGTTTTGGAATGAGGTTAAAACATTTAGGAATAAGCTAATTACAGAAAATTACCTTAAAGTCAACAGTAACAGCAACTTTAGATAAATGAACTTCCCCCAAAATAAAAAGGAAGAAAAAAACACAGAGACTGTTTTTGCCATACAAAAGCAAAAGTGCACAAAGTGAACCTAAACTTACATATTTAGTTTGTGTCCCAGTAGAATAAGAAGAAGCCAGAAACCAGCTGTGCTGCAGCCACAGGTAAGCATGATCCCACAGATGCTGAGGGCAGCCAAGAGCAAGGAAGGTACATGCCCTTAACTGATGTACATTGCTTAACGCCAACAGCATAGATGGAGTGGCAGCAATGGTCTATATACTATAGGCAAGCACCACTGGTAGTTCAAAAGGTAGTACAGGTGTCATTCAAAGTGCACGAGTAAAGACCATGGAGTGCCTCTTTCCCTGCTTAGTTACCGGATTAAATTCATTTTAAAATGAAACATTACAGATGGACAAGTTCTCAACTCTTTGCTGATTCATGTGCATCTCAAATGATATGTTTATGGATCATTTCTAAAACAAGCTCAAGTGTCAATCCAAGTGCACAATAGTGATGATCTCATCGGCAGTGGCAAATCTGTGCAGAAACTGAATTAGATATAGAATGGAATAAGTATATATGCATTAAACCTTAGTAGCGCTTGCAGTGTAAAGTCTCTGGATTAGTCAGATCTGCAGTAAATAACAGATCTACTCATCTCCTGCATCTGAATACTTCCAATCTAGCAAATCTGATCAACTGCTGTTCTATATATGATATATAGGGAATATATGGGATGAACCAGTATTAAAGTTTATGTGCATAAGGATAAAGGAAATTTTTATAAGTTAGTTTGGAGATAGTATTTAATCCCAGTGAAATTAAATCAAATAGATCCCAATTATTCTAGGTTATGTTGCAGAAGATGTTAGAAAATACGTACTTACTTTCATATATGGTGGGAATGTGAGAATATAATAATAATCATAGGACTGAAGAGATGGAAGGAACCCTATGGATTATTGAGTCTGGTCCCTGTCAAGGAGGCACATTGGGGAATCGAACTCCCAACCTCTGGCTTTGCAACAAGAGATCTAAATCATTGAGCTAGCCAGCAAAATTTAGGGGTTGGTTTTTAAAGAAATACATGAAATAACAAAGGTAAATATAAGGTTTACCCTTAAATTGCTCTCATTAATATTTGATAAGGAACAATTGAGTTGAATAATGAAATAATTTATTTCAAATTTATTAACAGAAGCAAGATTAATGGTAGCAAGGAACTGGAAAGTAAAGCATGATTTTCAATTAAATGAATGGTGTAAAGAAGTTTGGAATATAGTAGCAAAAACTCTATCTCTTTTTTCCCTCAAGCCCAGAGAATGAAGAGGAAAGATTTCATTTTTGCGCACGAGTGCATGTGCTTCTGTCTAAAATCATTAGGGGGTAGAGAAACAAGTGGTCCAAATCAGCTGGAAGAGGTGGAGGATGGATGGGGAAGGGTGGGGAGCAGGTGATGGAGGCAAGGTAAGGGCAGGGGCCAGCTGTGTTCTTCTCTTCCCGTCCTTTTACACTGTTCCTTCTACCAGGACTTTCGTAAAGAACTTCTTTTAGCTATTCTCCAAAAATTCTTGGAAAGAACAGAAGAATTTTACATCTCTCTGTTACTTTCTGACGAGGTCTCCCATATCACTAATAAAAGGCCAAATTTTGTACAGCTACCATAGCCTAACACAGCTCCTTGATTACCTAGTGATTTTTCCCCTGTACAACTTCTTTCAGGTTTTTCACGTATATGAGAAATAGCGTGGGGAATCATGGAACCCTGGGATACTCCTCAGGCTAATGGTCAAGGTGTTGAGCAGGAGTCCCCCACAACCACTACCATTCACAAAGTGACACCACACAAGGGAAAATCCCAGAAGCTGACTCATTTTTTCATCAGTTCATCACTTCTCACCCAAACACAAAGCAATTGTCAGGGGTGTTTTTCAACAAGTGTGAATGGTAGTGTGCAGAAGAGGGTATCCTGTAGACCATCTTGACTCCTACCATTGGTGTTGTCAACATTCAGGCTGTCCTTTGCTATATAAAGCTTGGCATCCTTTTTCCTGCTGGCAATATGGGCATGATATTGCTCAGCGATATTGGGCCATTTCCTGGCTTTCTGAATTGTGGATACTAAAGCACTTTATAAATAAACATTTATAAACCAGAGTTGTGAGGTTTTTTTGGAAGAATTGAATTAATAAGCAACAGGATAATAGTCCAGCCCACATCAAGGAGCCACATTAGAGAATTGAACTCCCAATTTCTGGCTCCGCAGCTGAATACCTAAGCGACTAAACTATCCACTAGTAATCTGATTACATCTTTAATTGTAAATAATACTCACTTGATTCAATGTCTAATTTTCAGGCTTTGAACATTTTCATTTTCTTCCCATGGCCACCCAATACTATGCCAATACTTTTTTCTAAAGACAAAAAAGAAAGTCTGAAAAAAAAGAAGGTAAAGTTCATTGTTAAAAAATGCATAATTCCCAGAAATGGAAAATGAATGGCTGAAATCCTGTTGCCTAGAATAGTAACTCACTAGTATTCCCCCACCTCCTTCATGGATCACTGCCTTGTCGTGGTGAAGGGGCTTGAAAAACTCAGAGAAGCTATGGGCTGGAGCTGATTGTGGCTCTGATCATCAGCTTCTTATAGCAAAATTCAAGCTTAAACTGAAGAAAGTAGGAAAAACCACTGGGCTAGTCAGGTATAATCTAAACCAAATCCCTTATGAATACACAGTGGAAGTGAAGAACAGATTTAAGGAACTAGATTTGGTGGACAGAGTGCCTGAAGAACTATGGATGGAGGCTCGTAACATTGTACAGGAGGCAGCAACAAAAACCATTCAAAGAAAAGGAAATGAAAGAAAGCAAAGTGGCTGTCCAACGAGGCCTTACAAATAGCAGAGAAGAGAAGGGAAACAAAATGCAAGGGAGATAGGGAAAGTTACAGAAAATGGAATGCTGACTTAATAGCAAGGAGAGACAAGGAGAGACAAGAGTGCCTTCTTAAACGAACAGTGCAAAGAAATAGAGGAAAATAATAGAAAGGGAAAAACCAGAGATCTGTTCAAGAAAATTGGAGATATTAAAGGAACCTTTTGTGCAAAGATGGACATGATAAAGGACAAAAATGGTAGGGACCTAACAGAAGCAGAAGTCATCAAGAAGAGGTGGCACGAATACACAGAGGAATTATACCAGAAAGATCTGGATGTCCTGGACAACCCAGATAGTGTGGTTGCTGACCTTGAGCCGGACATCCTGGAGAGTGAAGTCAAGTGGGCCTTAGAAAGCACAGCTAACAACAAGGCCAGTGGAGGTGATGGCATACCAGCTGAACTATTTAAAATCTTAAAAGATGATGCTGTTAAGGTGTTACTCTCAATATGCCAGCAAGTTTGGAAAACTCAGCAGTGGCCAGAGGATTGGAAAAGATCAGTCTACATCCCAATCCCAAAGAAGGGCAGTGCCAAAGAATGCTCCAACTACTGCACAATTGCACTTATTTCACACACTAGCAAGGTAATGCTCAAAATCCTACAAGGTAGGCTTCAGCAGTATGTGGACCAAGAACTCCCAGAAGTACAAGCTGGATTTCGAAGGGGCAGAGGAACTAGAGACCAAATTGCTAACATGCGCTGGATTATGGAGAAAGCCAGAGAGTTCCAGAAAAACATCTACTTCTGCTTCATTGACTACGCAAAAGCCTTTGACTGTGTGGACCACAGCAAACTATGGCAAGTTCTTAAAGAAATGGGAGTGCCTGACCACCTTATCTATCTCCTGAGAAATCTATATGTGGGACAGGAAGCAACAGTCAGAACTGGATATGGAACAACTGATTGGTTCAAAAATGGGAAAGGAGAACGACAAGGCTGTATATTGTCTCCCTGCTTATTTAACTTACAGTCATGGCCAAAAATATTGGCACCCTTGCAATTCTGTCACAAAATGCAACCCTTCTCCCATAAAATTGTTGCAGTTGCAAATGTTATGGTACTCACATGTTCATTTCTTTAGTTTGCATGACAGAAGGGTTGCATTTTCTGACAGAATTGCAAGGATGCCAATATTTTTGGCCATGATTGTATATGCAGAATATATCATGTGAAAGGCTGGACTGGAGGAATCCCAAGACGGAATTAAGATTGCCGGAAGAAATATCAACAACCTCAGATATGCAGATGATACCACTCTGATGGCAGAAAGTGAGGAGGAATTAAAGAACCTCTTAATGAGGGTGAAAGAGGAGAGCGCAAAAAATGGTCTGAAGCTCAACATCAAAAAAACTAAGATCATGGCCACTGGTCCCATCACCTCCTGGCAAATAGAAGGGGAAAATATGGAGGCAGTGACAGATTTTACTTTCTTGGGCTCCATGATCACTACAGATGGTGACAGCAGCCACAAAATTAAAAGACCCCTGCTTCTTGGGAGGAAAGCGATGACAAACCTAGACAGCATCTTAAAAAGCAGAGACATCACCTTGCCTACAAAGGTCCGCATAGTCAAAGCTATGGTTTTTCCAGTAGTGATGTATGGAAGTGAGAGCTGGACCATAAAGAAGGCTGACCACCAAAGAACTGATGCTTTTGAATTGTGGTGCTGGAGGCGACTCTTGAGAGTCCCCTGGACTGCAAGGAGATCAAACCTATCCATTCTGAGGAAATCAACCCTGAGTGCTCACTGGAAGGACAGATCCTGAAGCTGAACTGCAAACACAACCTAAAAACAGTATTCAGGCCCACAACAAAAATACAACAAATGTTATGGTCAGCAAGGGACAAAAGGGACCAGCTCACCACTGCAGGAGTATACCGAATACCTTGCAGTTGTGCCAAAAAATCAGCAGTAGCTGAACATGTCCTGAAACAAGCTGGACATGATATTCGATTTCAAAACACAGAAGTACTGGACAACACCAGTAATCATTATGTTAGACTACAGAGGGAAGCCATTGAAATCCACAAACACCAGCAGAGCTTCAACAAAAAAGAAGAAAGTCTAAAACTCAACAAAGCCTGGCTCCCAGCACTGAAAAATACAGCCTGCAAACGGTCAACGAACTCTACCCAGCCACAAGGACCGGTGATCACTGCACACAAAAGACTAACTAACGACACCCATCAATCACATTGACAGATCATCTCCCCCCCCCCTTTTCACAACAATACACCGATAACAAAAAACACGCTGATCACCATAATCACCCAATCTCCTGAAAAGGACAAAAAGCTGATCCCACAGCTAAAAATACTCAAATACACCAGAACACAGAGTTCTAACTCCTGTCCTCTGAAGATGCCAGCCACAGAGACTGGCGAAACATTAGGAAGAAAAACCTTCAGAACACGGCCAAACAGCCCGAAAAGCCTACAACAACCATCGGATCCCGGCAGTGAAAGCCTTCGAGAATACATTAACTTTATCTTCTCTTCTGTTTTCAGACTTTCATTTTGACCTTTAGATACACCTCTGTCATGGTTTTTCCCCCTATTCTGATCTCATCAATATAGCTCATTTTTAATTCCAGTCTGATCTGGTGATGTTTAAAAATGCAAAACATTCTACAAATCTCATGCTTAAAAGTCTTTAGAATCCCTTGTGTGTGTTGAATCTAGGGCACCTGAGCAATTTCCAAATCTAGATATTTCTCCTGATTACATGCTTCCCTTTTATGTGTTATGGTTAAGTGTTCAGTGATTCACTTATCAAAATGTTCAGGAAAAAAAAGAATAAAGTATGGACTTGAATCATAAACTGCTTATTTCTTCTATTCACAGAAGGGGCCAAATCCATTATCTAGCACTGCACTAAGAACACCAGAACAGCCTTGCTGGATCAGGCCAACGGCCCAGCCTCCTGCTTTTCTTCTCCCCTTGACTACAAAGTGCCTATAGAAGTCACCTAAAGCAGGCTGAGAGAATGGAGAAATCCAATTATCTTCCACTTCCTTTTCCCTCTGCATAAATCGAATTTAAGGAAGCTCCTCTCCCAAATTTCAAAGAGCAGTTTTTAAAATAAATAAATGTAGAGCTGTAGAGAGGTCTGAAGCAGCAAAGCGAAAGTGGTGAAGAATGCATTCCCATATTTCTGCTAGCAGCAGTATCTGATGAACAGGGTTCTGCTCATAAGAGGTCAAAGCACTCACTGTTTATATATGAAGAAAGCTGCTTTGACCTACTGAAACACTCTCAGATGGTCTTGCAAAAGCCAGCTGAGCCCAAATAGGACACAGCTGGGACTTGCAAGGCTAGTTTAGAGCACTCAGCTTTGCCCCCCCCTCCTTCTGGCACCAGCATTTGATAACACATGGGATCTACAACCTTTGACCTAGGTAAGCAGGCCACCAGACACTTAAAATGCACATCACAGTCCCAGCTAGCCATCCCTCTAATGACTAAATTACCCACTATCAGAAGCTGCCACCGAGGAGATATACACTTAGTGCAAGGAATGGATCCATTTCTTTCCTTCCTCAGAGTGATGGATGCTCTCCTTCTCAGAGATTCTCATTCTCCATAGCATTTTTACTACATTTCATATTCCCTCCTCTCCCACTTGAATGTATATAATTGTCTGCTTAGTGAGGTTACATGCCATTCATCTCTTTAAAGATGAGCTACATCCATCAACATTTATGCCAAATAAAACTGGTCAGTTTTTAAAAATTAGTTGTTTTTGCTACAGCATGACTAAAAGGAAGCTGTCAGCCTGAGAGTGGCACACTACTGTCACAGTCCCAAAGGTCTAATTCATGAACCTTTCTGCCTCTTTCAGATTCTGCAGTTCAGGGAACAGGGCTTCAAAGAAACACATCTGCTCTCTGAGGGCCAAGAGTCAACTGTACCCGACACACTCACAGCTTCTCTCCAGTAGACAGATGTATATTGAATACTTAGAGCAATATAAAGGATTTAATTCCTCAAAAAACTTCAGTTTATGAATGTGGGATGTTATGCTTCTGTACCTACAATTCAAAATGCCATATTGCTTCACATTATCATGCTTGCATTGCCAGCAGGAAAAAGGATGCTGAGCTTTACATAGCAAAGGACAGCCTGAATGTTGACAACACCAACGGCAGCAGTCAAGATGGTCTACAGCAGTGGTTCTCAAACAAAATGTTCTTGGACCTGCAGATCCCAGAAATCCTGGCCACCACAGCAAGTAGTGAAGGCTTCTGGGAACTGCAGTCAGGGAAAATCTGGGAACCCCAGTTTGAGAACCACCAGTCTACGGGATATCCTCTTGTGCTTACTACCATTCACAAAGTGACATCAAGCAAAGAAAATTCCCGGAAGCTGACTCCTTTTTTCATCAGTTCACCACTTCTCACCCAAACACAAAGCAATTGTCAGGGCTGTTTTTCGACATGTGAATGGTACTGAGCCAAACCCCTGGTGATACATGACAAAAGCAAGCCTGCTTTTAACACTTTAAAGCAGTGGCTCCCACCCTTTTTTTTAAAGTCATGACCCCCTTTTATAATAGGTTAAAAAGTAATAGGTATAATAGGTATAAAGGTTACCTATGATCCCCTGCCACATTTGCATAAAAAGGCATTTTAATAGGGTAAAGTCATCCCTTCTCAGAAAGTAGAGGCTTCTTTCTCCCCCAAATGGCCTGTTTCTCATACATAAACATACACACTAACTTTAATATCTGTTTTAAAAGGTCAAGGAATAAATTATTTAATAAGAGCTACAACACACGTAAGGTGACCTGTGACCCTCCAGAAAACGCTTTGCAGCTCCCTTTGGGGGTCATGACCCCAGATTGGGAAATACTGTTACAAAGAAAACCTGTCTTTTGACTCTGCCTCCATGACTTTTCAGAGCCCTGCAGCCTTCTGGGCATGGAGCTGCAACAATGTATCTACTTCACTATGTTCTTGCTGGTAAGCTTGTTCCACATATGCTCACTTTACAACAAAATGTTTCTTTTTCTCTTTTGAAAGGCCTTTTTTAAGATTCAATATTTCAACCCCTGCAGCCTCAATTCAGTCCAAATAAAAAAATTGATGGGGTCAACCATTCTCTTTCAAGATAAGCAAGATTGGTCTTTTGAATTTATTTGATATGTTTTAAATCTGAGGACATTTAAAGTTTACTTGTTTCTGCATGAGGAAACAATTTTATATTTTAAAAATCATAACTCAATTTTTTTCTCCCAAACTTCCGCAAATTTCTAAAGGAGAGCATTCCAGTCTCTCCCCTGCCCAACTATCTGCTACATTTGTGCCAAATTTGGAGCTGATCTAAAGTAAAGCTTCAAAGTTATAATTTTTTGTTTGCTTGTTTTGGCTGCCCTAATTTTAGAATTGTCTTATAGAATGTTTATTTACTCTGCCAGCACAATAACATCACTGCACTCTCGTGCAGTCATAATAGATACACATTGATTTTGCTTTTGTCATTTCATTTGTGAGAAGACTTTTGGGTTTTTAGGACTCCCATTCCCCGAATTTACCTAGAATCCCCCAGGCAGAATTCTGGCATCCTGGAAAGACCATAGAGGAAGATAAACATATTTCCATTCTAGTATATGCCGATGAAGCAGTAATTCTCTCAAGAACCCTGAATGGATTAAAAACAATGCTGTGGGCTCTTGCTGAATTTTGTCAACAGAATCAATTAGAGGTAAACCACAATAAAACCAAGGTAATGGTATTTGCTGAAAGACCTAAAAAGTATATTTGGAAATTAAATAAGGTACGTATCGAGCAAGTACAATATTATAAATATTTGGGTCTGATAATCCAAGCAAATGGTAAGAAAAATGTGCATATAAAACATGCGGTAGCAAATGCCCAGAAAAGCATGGGAGCTATACAATTTTTTTTCTGGTCACGGGGGGAAGAAATGTGACAGCTGCTATTAGACTTTATATGATGAAATCTTTAGTACAGATGATCTATGAAGTCCCATATAGTATACCAGCTAACTTGACCGCTTTGAAAAGACAGCAATCAATTTTTTAAAGAGCTATATTGCAGCTTCCTACAAGTGTATCAAATGCAGCCATAAGGCTGGAATCTGGGCTAGTAACTGTTGAGGCCAGGCTATGTATAGCTGCTATAACATATCGGCTAAAAATGAGTTATAATACCTCAGGGCTGGTCCATTCAACATTGCAAGATTTCTTTGTTCCCCTGGCGCAAGACGCTGGAACGTAAGTCAGGGTATTATGGATTTTCACAATATTGTTGTTGTTTAGTTATTAAGTCATGTCCAACTCTTTGTGACCCCATGGACCGGAGCACGCCAGGCCCTCCTGTCTTCCACTGCCTCCCGGAGTTTGGTCAAATTCATGTTGGTAGCTTCCATGACACTGTCCAACCATCTCATCCTCTGTCGTCCCCTTCTTCTCTTGCCTTCACACTTTCCCAACATCAGGGTCTTTTCCAGAGAGCCTTCTCTTCTCATGAATTGTCAATGAATATGATCCAGGCAAAAATGTAATTAAGCAAAGGATCTTAGATATAGAAAGACAACATGATATAAATAAAGCCAAAGGATTTATTAAAATAACCCCTTGAATAGATTGCTACCAATGCTGTACTTAAATGATTTAGAAGACCCTGAAACCAGAAGGGCCTTTATGTCATTGTGCAAGGACTTGTTGCCATCTGCGGTGCTGCTGGGAAGATACAACAATACCCCCTACAAGAGCCGGTTGTGTGTATGTGGTGAGGAGAATACAGAGACACTGAGTCATGTCATCTTAGAGTGTAAAATTTATGAGCAGGTCCAGGAATGGCTCATTAAACCTAGTATTCCTTCCTTATATGGCAGAGATAGGAAGGAGTGCCTACAGAAGCTTTTGGAGGATAAGAATAAAGAGGTAACAAACAGAGTGGCTAAATTTGGACAGCTGGTGATAAAACTAAGGGATAACTGGCTAAATAATAAGGATAGAATAGGAAGTACTAGAGATATGGTATACAATATAAAGCTGATTAGAGGCTGCATGGCTTATCAGATGTACAACCTTACTATTGTTATATCATTTTATTGTGCATTTTAATGTATATGTATATGTTCATGGATTTAATGGCCAGTGGCTATAATAAACTTTACAGGACCATAGAGGCTGCTCTGAAGTCTCCTTGTTTTGGAGATTCCACTCCCAGAACACTGCCTATGGGGTTTCTGGGATAATTCTGTGAATAAGTCCTAAAATTCCAGAGAGCCATCCCTAACCTTCATGGGTATCATTATCATTATCACCAAACTGGTTTACCTGAAAAGATGACAGAACAGGGGGAGAGTTTTTATTTACCGTATTTTTCACTCCATAAGACGCACTTTTTCACCAAAAAAAAGTGGGGGGGAAAAGTGTGTGCGTCTTATGGAGCGAATACTGTAAAAAAAAGTTTAAAGTGACAGAAGAAGGAGAGATGGAGCGGCACGAGACAAGAGGAATGGATAGAGGAGGGGGAAGTAGGAGAACAGAGGGAGGAGTCACGAGAGGGGGAGAAGAGGGGGATAAACGTTTTTCTCACGAGAGAGGACAGTTGAAAGAAATGGAAAGAGTGGTGTTAAGGAAAGACGTATGGGAGGAAAGTGATCCGGGGGAAGAAAAGGTGTTTAGAGTGCCGAAAAAGGAGGGGAAATCACGCCGCCGCCTGACTTTCCCGCCCTCCGCCCCTCCACGCGCACACCCCTTCACCCCCCCGATGGCGCCTCGAATGCAAGGTGCGTCTTATGGTCAGGTGCATCTTATGGAGCGAAAAATACGGTATTTATTAAAAATATGTATATACCATCTTTCTCCTAAAGGATCCAAGTCAATTTACAGCATTAATACTGTAAAATACTAAATTATTATAATATTAAAAAGGAAATATACAAATATCATATTAAAACTTATAGAAAAGAGCAAAATTTTGAAAAGCCAAATGAAATAACAGAATGCAGGTTGGACTGTCCTGGCTTCTTCGTCCTGTTTCTAAACTTGCGGATGTTGAATTTCTTGTAACAAGGTTTTGACATTAAGTCTGCAATGTGTTTTCAAACAGAATTCCTCCTTTGTAGGGCATAGATGTACAACATGTGGCCTTCCAGATGTTGTTGGACTATAACTACCATAATCTCTTACCATTGGCTATGCTGGCAGCACTGATGGGAGCTGAAGTCCAAGAACGTCTGGAGGGCCATTATTTGCCCTATCTTCTTGAAGAAACAAAGTTCTTGCATGGCAAAAAATGATTCTTATACAATCTCAGATTCTATGAGTTTACTCTCTCTTTTTTATTTCTACAACTTACTAAACTGATTCTTTTTTCTGCTGTTAAAGATTGTACTCTATCATACTAAAATCTTGTCTGGAATGAAACACAGCTGTGGCTATTCACCTTTAAACTGAGAAAATCCAAAACAAGCCAGTTCTTTCTGAAACAACTTGATGCTGCAACAGCTAAAAACAGGAGGCTTTTCTGCTATGGAATCTCCATTTGGTATCTGCTTATGAACTTCAGTTTTTAACAGAAAGGTGTTGGCAATATAAATCTTTAAAAAACTACTCAAATGAAAATGTGTTACCATTTGTCTTCCAAACGGCCAGATTAAAAAGCTATTATTTTATTATTGAGAAGTATTCCAAAGCAAACATACAAACAGGGGTAATAAAATTTGATGAATGACACTCAAAGTAATACAGCTTCTGTGAAGAGATATCAATAGAAATTCTATTGTTAGAACTTTAATAGAACTGTTTCAATCTTTGATGCACCCCTAAAGCAAAACTTTCCTAGATCCAGTTCACATAATGAAAGCCATACAACAAATATTATGTAAACTCACATTATTAAAGACACGCTTTGAGTTTACAGTCTGCTCTTGCTTTGCATATGGCTTGACTCCACCTAAATCTAATTTTTGAGGGCCACATTTTACATTTGTTCTGAAGAAAAGACAAACATACCACAGGCGGGTTTTTTTTTTTAAAGCAACATCATTAGGGAGCAAAGGTCACCTTGGGCCTAGTTTGTGACCAGAGGCCAGAGAGTGGGGGACAAAAATGGAGTCATTGATGTTAATAGTAGAGAAAAGAGATTCATCCAGTGCTCACAGCCAACCAATCAAAATGAACATGTCTAGGTTGGAGCAGGAATTTATGGTGCAGATTGAATTTATGAAGGCTTCACTCCAGTCTGCTTCTGAGACATAAAAGCATTCCAAGCAGTGCTCTAACACACAGTCTTCATTGGGAGCTTGGGCCTGAACAGAGCAGTAAGAAGACAAAGAGGAGCAAAGAAGGGAAATGTCAAGGAAAAGAAAGAGGAAGAAACAAAGAAAAGGAAGATGGGGTTTCTGCTCCAAAAGTAGCTTACAGAGCAGCAGTAGAGACACAGTGGCAGAAGGTGCAGAGTGCTGGTGCCGAATGGAGCCTCACCACCACTACAAGTGCTGAATCACTTGGGCCTTTGTTGTTGTTTAGTTGTTAAGTCGTGTCCGACCCTTCGTGACCCCATGGACCAGAGCACGCCAGGCCCTCCTGTCTTCCACTGCCTCCCGGAGTTGGGTCAAATTCATGTTGGTCGCTTCTATGACACTGTCCAACCATCTCATCCTATGTCATCCCCTTCTTCTCTTGCCTTCACACTTTCCCAACATCAGGGTCTTTTCCAGGGAGTCTTCTCTTCTCATGAGATGGCCAAAGTATTGGAGCCTCTGCTTCAGGATCTGTCCTTCCAGTGAGCACTCAGGGTTGATTTCCTTCAGAACGGATAGGTTTGTTCTCCTTGCAGTCCAGGGGACTCTCAAGAGTCTCCTCCAGCACCACAATTCAAAAGCATCAATTTTTTGGCAGTCAGCCTTCTTTATGATCCAGCTCTCCCTTCCATACATCACTACTGGAAAAACCATAGCTTTGACTATGCGGACCTTTGTCGGCAAGGTGATGTCTCTGCTCTTTAAGATGCTCTCTAGGTTTCTCATCACTTTCCTCCCAAGAAGCAGGCGTCTTTTAATTTTGTGGCTGCTGTCACCATCTGCAGTTGGGCCTACAAAGCCCCAAAGACTTGAAATCGGGGGAGAGGAGGGATCCTGGGGTCACTGAGAGCACAGCTGGGGGGTGCTAAGCTCTCAGGGGCACATACCATATAGAGCACCTACCTGGGCTCAACTGTAGCCTGAGTGGGACATTAAATAGGGTCTTGGGTGGCTGCTGCGCATTTACTGTCTGGTGCCTTTAAGAGAAAGGAAAATTCAAATAGAATAGTGAGATGGGAAGGATTGCAAGAGTACAGTCAACCCTCGACTTACGAACGGCCCTAGTTACGAACATTTCGACTTACGAACCGCTCTGATAGAAAAATATTGACTCGACTTGCGAACTTAAATTCAAGTTACGAACCGAAAAAAAAGCCTAAGTCATCTTAGGTTAAAAGGAAAAAAAAGAAAAAAATTCTGCCCCTAGTGGTAGGAACGGATTAACCGGCTTTGCATTAGTTCCTATGGGAACTAATGATTCGAGTTACAAACCGCCCCTCGACCTAAGAACCAAAAACAGCCGGAACGGATTAATTGGTTTTCAATGCATTCCTATGGGAAATGCTGATTCGACTTACAAACTTTTCGACTTACAAACTTCCTTCCGGAACGGATTAAGTTTGTAAGTCGAGGGTTGACTGTATTCATTTTAAATATCATTTTAAAATTAGTTTTAGTAGTGTTAAAACAGTTTTTAAAATCCACTTTAAGACCAGAATTATCCAGTTAAGAAGGGTGACATGGGCCATTCATTCAATGAATGCAGCAGGGTGGTATAGGCTGCATACCCAGAGAAAATGGGGCATCATAAATGATAAGCTGTGGCTGTGGTTGGTGGATCTGCAGGCCAGAAGATGGCAGAGCAAAAGAGATCCTGCCAAGGGGATTGATGAAATTCAAGCACAGTTACAGTAATTGCATTATTTCAGAATTTGTTCTTTCAAGACTGGGGCAGTCACATTACCTAGAGGACTTAGGCTTTCAGCAGCCTGGATTCAGGGCATCAGGCAATGAAGTTTAGCAGCTTCAAAGAATGTATAGAGAGCTATGCTAATATTATGTCTTGTTAGTTTCAGCCTCCTCTCTGTAGCCAGGGAATAGTGTACTGGGCCAGGATCTATGAAGCATTACTGTGCTGGGCCCAGCACTGGGGGTATGTCACACTCTTGCAG
Source organism: Intellagama lesueurii (assembly GCA_037013535.1). Lineage (NCBI taxonomy): Eukaryota > Metazoa > Chordata > Lepidosauria > Squamata > Agamidae > Intellagama > Intellagama lesueurii. The sequence continues at coordinate 79,366,079 of JBAJHW010000001.1, read as the reverse complement.
GTCATCTGTAGATGGAGGTGTCCAATGAGCATCATTGTGACCAGTTATGAGGCATATAGTGTCACTGCATGCTATCCCAGATACCCTGAGCATTCAGAGAGTGTGTGTGCATGACTTCCTGGCCTTATTCAGGCAAACTTGTAGAAATCAGAACCTTCTTGCTGCACACAACCTTGCTGGAGAAGCACTTATGAAGAAATGTCAGAGACTCAAGGAAGGTGGATCTCACCAGAACTTGTGGTCAGGCTGTTGTAGGTGTGAGCAGGCACTGGATTCATCGCTCGAACATTTCTTTCAAACAAGAAGAGTTGTTCTGACCAAGTGGGGTGCCTTTATCATCCTTGTGTCTTGGCTGCATTAGTTTTGGAAAAGTTCATCAGAGTTGGAACTATGATTGGGTTCTGTGTTCTGAGGAATGATCTATCATATGTGTCAGTGTTTGTGCATGCTGGGCCAAGTCCAGTGAGGAGGCAATGCAGCCTCTACATCTGTGTCTCCAAGTTGGGGGGGGGGGGATATCTTTAAGGGGCCTTAAGTGAATGCAGTCAGGGGCATGGCTAGACAGTCATCTTTACCATCACTACGGATAGTGAGGAGTCCACTAAGTCACCTCCTTGCTTGTCATGGTTAGAGAAAGGCCTGTGGCATGTGGGACGCTGCTACATGAAGTCAAACCAAACCTTGAGCTATCTTCTCAGAAGGGTTAGGCAAGAGCTGCCTTGCAAATACTGATACCTGGATATACTCAAACACAGTTTTAGGATTGAACAGGCCTTTAGCTAAAGAGAAGATATTTACGGGTAATATAGAATTTCTTTTGTTAACCTCACCCTCTGCCCACTCACCTTTGATCTAGCAGATGGCCCAAAACTCAGGAATGCGGGCAGGAACAGGGAGATGATAGCTAAAACATAAACCCAGCAGGGGAGCCAGAGGTTGAGGTCCATACACTAAGGCCCATGAAGGACACATAAACATACCAAAAGACATTGATGCTCATCCCTGATGCACGCCAAACAGGAGTTGGGGTATCTTTTATGCATATCTATAGGAGACAAATGACTTTGTAATTCTTAGCATCATTATCCAACGAGGGGCAAGATCCTAACTTTAGGTAAAGTTAACCAATAGAATTGTAGAACTTTTTGGCTCTTTGTTATGTTATAAAATATCTGTACACTGTATTTTTGGGGTCTTCTCTGCTTTTAAGAGAAGTCCCAGCTGACCTTTTATTGCTTTCAATAAAATTTGACTTTGGTTCAGCTGTTTGCGTCTTGCCTGATCCCTTGCCGGAGAAGAAATTAGGATACAGGTTTTGACCTGTAAAAATACCTGTGGTCTCTTTGGCAAGCTTCCTGTCTGTCACTCATAAGACCTTCCTTTCAACACCACTGTATAGATCTGCTTCCTCCTCAACTAATTGCTGTTGAATGATGAGACAGATTAAAGCACCCCTCCCCCACCCCCACCCATCTGTTCAGAGATCTGATTAGTCAGGGATTGTGTGAGTTATGTAGAGAAAAGCCCCACTCCTTCTGAAGCCATGAAGGCTGGCTGATTCTGCCTCCAACAAGAAAAGGAGCTTACTCCAAAAGCAAGTTAGAATGCTTTCCCTAATCTGAAAATCCTTCTTTTCGATTGCCTAGCTAAAATATATTCTTTGTGTACTTTGTATACTTCCTGTTTCAGCCAACTAGCAGCACATAAACATGGCCCAAAGGATAGTACCATTTGGAAATATAATCAAGGCCAGCTTATATTTTAAATTTCATACTTGTGATCATGTACTGATCTTCCACATACACAGAAAAATCAAGTTACTGAGAATCTGTAGCCAAGGTCTAAAATCAATAATTTCCCCTTATCCTTTTTAAAATAATTTCTCAGCCAATATCTCAGAACTGGAACAAAATGCAAAAACAAAACAAACAAACAAACACAGAATATACTCTAGTATGTATACTAACTATATGAGCAAGATTCTTCACAAATACAAATGACTAAAGCAAAAAATAATTTTAACAAGGTATTTTTCCTCTAAATAACAAAAATAATGACATGAAATGACTTTTAGTGAGAGTGAAAGAAGAAAGTGCCAAAGCAGGACTGCTGTTGAATATTATGCAGAAAAAAAATCATGACTACAGAAGAACTACACAACGTGGTGACATGGTTCAAGCATGTCAATGAAGCTGAGAGCAATGTCATCAGGAGTCTAGACTCCATTACCGGCCTGCACTCCTAGCAGGGTCAGCCAAGGCAGAATGGTCACAGCTGGGACCCGAGACTAAGATGCATTCACCTTTATCAGGAGGAACGGCCACATCACCAGAAGATAATGTATAGTTTCATTAGTGATGGGGGCAGAGAAACTTCTGGAGGGCAGCTACTGGGTAGCAGTGGTAGCTGAAGGTGACAGTGATGGAGGCAGCAATGGCAGTGACACTTAAGCTAACTTCTGTTAGTACTGTGCAGAAGGAGGCAACAGTAAACCACTACCAAACATTCGTTACCATGAAAACTCTATGATGAGATAGTCCAAACTGAAACAAAAGATGGTCCTGGAAGATGAGACTTCCAGGTCAGAAAGCATTAAATCAGGTACTGACACAACTAAATTAAAGCCAATTTTTAGTGCAGGGAAATCGCCCCAGAGGGAGACCACAGCTGCGATACAAGGATATCTGCAAGCGGGATCTGAAGGCCTTGGAAATGGACCTCAACAGATGGGAAACCCTGACATCTGAGTGTTCAGCCTGGAGGCAGGCGGTGCATCACGGCCTCTCCCAATTTGAAGACCCTTGTCCAGCAGGCCGAGGCAAAGAGGCAGTCACGAAAGCAGCAAAATCAGGGAGCTAGACGTGGTACAGATTGTATTTGTCTTCAGTGTGGAAGGGATTGTCACTCTCGAATTGGTCTTCTCAGCCACACTAGACGTTGTTCCAATTCCTCCATACAGAGCACGATACCATAGTCTCTCGAGACTGAAGGATGCCTAATCTGAATCTAATCTGAGTGGCTGACATGCATAGAAGTGAAAGAAAAGTCCAAAGCTGCACAACACACACAATTTGAACATGGAACATGAGAAGAATGAATCAAAGTAAACTAGAAACCATAAAGCATGAAATGGAACATGCAATTCCCATACAACCCTTTTCACTGTGTATAAGCCATGGGAGCTGCAGGACAGGAGGGGAAAAACTTTGCTGAAATCCTGTTCATTTTCACATAACATAAAGTTAAGCCAGCATACACCTCCTGGCTATTACACCCAGGCAGTACAAATTCCACAATTAGACTTTACAGTTTGTGGGGGAAGGGGCAGGAGGGAGCAAGACAAGGAAGCAGAGCGAAAGAGCAAGAGTTGTAGTTGGCTTCTGCAGCACTGAGTCTTGTCTAATTTCAGAAATCTATACAAGAGAGATCTTCTTCTTTCCCAAAAGCCTACCAAAATTTCTAGCTCTCTACCACCATCCCTCTCCATTCCAGCAAGCAACCACCTATACTTCTAGATGTGGAAGAAGATGGAGAAAGAGGAAGAAATACCGTATTTTCCGTGTATAAGATGATACTTTTGTCTAAAATCTTTAGATTAAAAATTGAGGGTCGTCTTATACACGGAAGTAAGGAGGGGGGAAGGGATCAAAGCACTTTGATCCCTGCTTTCCCCCTCCACTTTCTTCGCAAGAAAGTGGAGGGGGAAAGCACTTTCTTCGCAAGAAAGTGGAGGGGGAAAGCAGGAATCATCAAAGCACGTTGATCCCTGCTTTCCCCCTCCACTTGCGGGCTTACCAAGAAAGGGAAAAGCAGGGATCGAAGCAATCCTGCAGCTCTTTGATCCCTGCTTTCCCCCTCCACTTGCTAAGTCCTGCTTAGATTTCTTAATTCTGTGTTAGAAAAGTGTGGGGTGTCTTACACATGGGGGCATCTTATACACAGAAAGATACGGTAGATAAAATGGAGAAGCAAACTCAAAGAAAACAGGGTACCAGAAATGGGCTACCAACTTTTGGCTCTGGTGATACACTTCAATCCTGCCCCCAACCAACCTACAGCCCCCCAAAAAAGTATCCCTGAGAAAACATAGTATTTAACAGAAGAAAGGTTGTCCACCTCTTCTGTAGAATTATCCCTCCCCCCAATATGGCCACTGATGTTATTTAGACATCTGTCTCAAGGGTTCAGAGATTTGAGTATGTCTAAATTGGTCATGGGGAAACATGGCATAATGCACTTTTACATAACCAGACAGCCCATTACATGTATGTGTTATCTCCAGTAGCGGCTTGCAAGGGGTGTCCAGAAGTGGCCATGGCACCATTTTAGTTTGGCTCAAAACAAAATATCTAGCTCAGTGGTTCCCAATCTTGGGTAACCCAGGTGTTCTTGAACTGCAGCTCCCAGAAAACTTCACCACCAGCTGTGCAATGGTGTTGCAGTCCAACAACACCTTGGATTCCCAACAAAGTTGGGAATCCAAGGTCTAGCTATACTACTATTGGTAGGATGGTGTGAAGTGCCACTCGCGTGTCCCCAGATTATTTCACTAACCTAAGGCCCATGCCACATTCCCTTTTACGCTGCCACCAGTTGATCTCTGTCAACAATATTTACTTAGAAAGATTGAGGTCCATAGTGCATGTAAACTTTAACAAAACAGGTTTATTGGATACAGTTCACATAAATAGGTTCCTAAAAGACTTTAACATATTCAGTAGATTCGTACTAACTTATTCCACATTTAATTCTCTTTAAATTCCACACTCTCAACTGCCTCTCTTAACTCCTGACTCTCTGACTTCTCACTTCAGACTCTCTCACTATCTAACTCACTGACTCCTCTAATCTGCCTCACTCCTCCCTTCTAGTTCCTCTGGCTCTGCCTCCCAACGACTCCCATTGGTGCATGCAAATAACCTCACACATGAGCAAAGGCAGGGTGATCGCTACAATGGGGATTGAGAGATTTTAACTAGTCTTAAGAAAAGACTGCTGTAAAAAAGGGGGAAGGGAATGGTGTCTCAAGGGGATATTTTAAAACAAGGTCACCTTCTCAGAAGCTTGGGTTTCACATTTGGCATTCTACCTCTTGCTCAGCACTGTGCCTAAAAGTATAATCTACCACTATATCACTCATTTCACAGGCTGTAATCCTATTTCTCTGGTCACATGGCATTCAAGACAGCAAGTATTTTAAGAAAAAAATACATTTCCTATCAGTCATTTGTTTACAGTAACTCAGGTGCCAGTTCAACAGGGGGAAAGTATATTTAAGTGGTATAAATAAAACAAATTTTATTTTAAAAGATGTGTAGTTTAGCACTTTTTATGAACAATTTCTCACCCACCCACCCACAGACTATATTCAAAGACCTGAGCTTTTAGAGTACATTTAATGAACAAATAGGATGTAGGGCAAAGGATCAGCACTAATTTTTAAAAGGGAATTATTTGTTCTCTGAAGAAATGCTGTCATCAAAATTATTTTTTCTCCAAATGAAAATTGTATAATTTTTCACTGCCCAGGAGTCCATCAAACTTTTTTTTCTAATCACAAAGGTAAGCTGAGATTAAAATAAAACTATTCATACAACCTTCAATGAAAATTGAAAGAAGCATACCTGTCAAAAACATTCAAATATAAATGAAGTTCTGTTCTTCCTCACAGCTTCCGTTCAAGCAGTCAGTTAGAAAGCTTGAAATGAATGCCCTTTCGTCTTTATAGGGCAATCACATTTGCCCCAGCTACTTTGGTGATTCCCACAGCTATAACATAGTATGAAAGGCAAATTGGCATCTATTAGAGACCTGGGACCCATCACATTCCTTCAATATGTATTTCCATTGTTTATCAACCAGAGTATACACTTTATTATTTACTGACTGACAGTGTGGAACACAGCTGGAATATTAGTGTAGCCATGTCATGACTCCCATACAAAATGTGAAGCTGTTCTCAGGACAGTAAGTCTCACTGATCATAGAATCATAGAATAACTGAGTTGGAAGGGGGCAACAAGGCCATCAAGTCCAACCTCCTACTCAATGCAGGAATTCAAGTCAAAGAAAATCTGACAGATGGTTGTCCAATTTTCTCTAGAATGCCTCCAGTGTTGGAGAGCTCACCACTTCCTGAGGTAACTGGTTCCATTGTCATTGTGAAAACCATTGTGCCCCCAATCTGAGAAAAAAGAAACTTTGCAATGGAACAAGGTCCACTGAAATCAGTGTTGCCTTATGTCCACCCAGTGCTTACAAATGGTCCCATTCTTTTGTGTGGGACTGACAATACTGAATTAAAGATTCTTTTATTTAGAGAAGTGAGACAATTTTGAATACAACAGATCATTATTAGTCTTATATATTGACAGTTTAGAAAAACAGCAATTGTGTCATCAGTGAGGGGTTTTGTTTTCGTTTTTATAGTGATTAGTCTAAGTGGTTTGGATTCAATGTTCCTACTGCCTAGATACTTTCACCAGAGGAGAAGGGAGATGTGACTCTTTACTGATTCCTCTTTCGCCCTACAGAACTTTCCAAAAATCTGCTCTGGAGGATTATGGTGCCACTCAGGACAGGTGTGAAAGGCATTATGGGAGTCGACAGAGAGGGGGAGGAATCATTCCCACTAACTCCCTTCTACCCAAAGACTCTCATAGGCTGCAGTTCATCCTAAAAACAGAAAAAAGCCCCCCATTTATAAAATGGCACTAGTGATGGGGGTATTCGTATTCATATACAAATATGAATATCCCTGCGCAGCTGGAGTTAACGAGGGTACGACCCCTGGGGCTGGACTGTCCACTCATGCATATACCCGCACAGCTGGAGTTAACGAGGATCTGGCCCCACTCATGCTTCTGGCAGTGGCCTCACTCATCCTTCCAATCACTCTCGGAGCACCGCTCTCTTCCCGCTTGGCTAGCCACTCGGCAGCCGCGCAGGGAGACTCGTTCTCCTTCCCCTTGCCTGGAGTGGCTAGCAAGAAGAGAGCAGCCCTCCGGGAGTGACTGAAAGGATGAATGAGGCTGCCACCGCCGTCAGAAACATGAGTGGGGCCAGATCCTCGTTAACTCCAGCTGTGCGGGTATATTCGTATATGAATACAAATACCCCTAAAGAGTGCCATTTCTAAATGGCACTCTTTAGACTTAAAGTAGACAAAGGGCCTGTTCAGACTGGCCATTTTGGGTGTGGGGTAGGTGAGGCTGCAAAGGATCTGTTGAGATTGGGGGGAGGAGCATGCCTCTCCTATCCAAACAGCAAATGACCCTTGTAACCTGATCAGCTGTTAATTAAGTGCTTCCCCTGATTGTGTGCAGAAAGTCTGTGGATGCGATTTTTCTTTTAACATTGCTTCTCTGCTTTCCTTCCCTCATTCTCCTCCCACTTTCTCTCTCAGAATCTGCAACTATGACGGCAGAGGCTGCTGGAAGCTGCTATCTCCAGACTAAACAACATGCATGCCAAAAACAATGCATGTCCTAGTGCAGGGCTAGAGAGATGTGTGACAGCTCTTAAAGGGGAAGGGTGGATCGTTTTAAGTAGAAACACTTGTGGATGAGATCTTTTTTTTCCAATCCAACCCCTGACATAATCAATCCATATATCATAACTCTATGCCAATGTGGACAGGCCCAAAGCCAGGCTGCACATAGCCTGTCCAGAATCCAGTCCCCACATCACAATTTTTGCAATTTCCCTGATGCTGTTTAAAACAAAGACAGTTGTTTTTTCCCAAAACAATAAATGCTAAAGAGCCCCCAGTTGCCAAAGTCTCTGCACAGTTCCCAGTCCAGCCTTCTCAAAACAACACAAGGGAATGCCAGGTTAGATCAAAATGGCAACCCACAAAACTTTTGGGGAAGCAGTTTGTCTTTTAAAGGTATTTTTCCAGGGTGGCAGATCAAAGGATTTAGTTCTCCAAGGTCAGGAAGGACAAACATAGCCCCCAGACACCTTTACTCTAGATTTAATCCACTATTATCATTATTTTTTAAAATACAATGATAAAGTGAGAGGTTATTAACAAGAAAATCCCTTTAAAGTAAATGCACTAGTTTTCACATTTCATACCTATTTTTAACAGGATGAAGAGAGGGAACTGAAGGAAAACAGTATTGAAAGATAATATGAGTTGTTAATTGAGGGAAGAAAATACAACCACATTTCATTTCTATGTCACAGTTGGTCCAAACCTCATTCAGTGAAAGCCTGCTTGCACAGCTTGAATAAATGGATAATTGAATGTATGTTCCACATTTCAATCTTAAATTGACTGATTGAACCCAGATTAAATTTGATAGTGTAAAATGTCATTGGTGTAAACAAACAGCTACCACCAAAAAACACTTTGCAATACTACAGGGGACTGACTATAAACGAGGAAATGAAACATATTTTTGAGACCTTCCTGTGCCTACCTGCTGACATACAAGGACAACCACAATTTGATTTCAGATGCTATCCTGCTCACACTGCTCCAAAGCAAAGCCCTTGTCTCCTGACCCCAAAAGAAATATCTAAAGCAATTTTGAAGTTCAGTTCACAAGCTAATATTCAATGATCCAGACTGTCACCTCTCCCAGATGTTCAAGCTTTTGTCACTGAAAGTATCACAGTAAGTCTCAGGTAACTCAGTTAAATCAAGACATGTCCCAGAGATTCAGTGCAATATCCCAAATTTAAAACCTTCCCCATTAGATTCCATTTACACAGCTTATATTTAATGCTTTATGTGGGAAAATATATTCTTCAGCAGCCATTATATTTTGAACTTTATTTTTTCATGAGGCTTTCTCATGCTGTAGCAAATTTTACACTATAGAAAACAGCTCTTATCTGGAACACAATCCAGCCAAAGTTAGGCACTACAGCATCCTACCAAGAGTTAAACACTCACTATATTTTTCCACGGCAGTGAACAGAACTTAAATGTTATTTGCTCTGGATGAATTGTGCCCATTACCTTCCCAGCACAGCTACTGTATTTAGGGCCCTCATATGGTCATTTCAGGTGTCTAGGATCCCTGAAACCTTAAATATGAAAAGAATGACAAGTCGACAGCAGCAGCTACTCACAAATTTCTGATTAGCAGAAATAATATGAATATGGCCTTTAAAACCAGAAAGGAAAAAGAAGACTGTGTGCACCAAAAAGAAGAGTTTGGAAGATTTGTCATTTTCAGAATGGACCCATATACAGTAAACAGAAAGGTGTAGGGGGCAAGATCTAACATTGACTTTTACATCAAAACAGTGGGGTCCAGCAGAAATTGGATGTTTCTCTCTTCTCCTTGCAGCTCCGAAAATCTGCTCTGGAGGACTGGGAAACCCTTTGGAGTTGGCTTTCAGGCAACATTACGAACTGCTGACAGGAGGAGAGAGGAAAGAATTTCCACTATGCAAATACTGCAGCAACCAGATGATGCTGTGTGAGTCAGCTAGCAAAGATTCCTTGGGTTCCTGCCTGGTTTTGTCACCCATAGCAGCTTTTATTAAAGCCCAGAGTCAATTCCTACTGCTTCTTCCCCCAGTGTTCCCAGGAGGTTGAGTGTCCAGCACTAACCCTCTGGGCACAGTCATTCTGACTGGGGCCTCAGTTGACTTCACTGGGGTCCTCGAACGTCTGGGTCCAGAGAAGTGGGTGGGAAGTATGAGTCCCAAGCTGGGGCACAGTCCTTTTAGGGAGGGCCAGTAAAGGCAAGTGATGGGGACTGGGCTTCTTGGTACTACTCTGCCAGGAGCCTCCTTTGCCATGCCTGTTGCCACAGCTCCCATTGGGTGGTGAGGACACCATGACTGGGGTGGCAATGGATCAGCTGGGGGCTGAGTTGCCAGAGCCTCAAATCCTTACCCTCCTTCCATGGCCAAACGGGCTCCCCTTTGTCCTCTATCCTTGTTTGCACCTTTGAAGAGGTGCAGAAGATGGGCTCCTAGACCTCAACTGTCTCCTCCCATGTCTCCCCTTCATCTGACATGGTTGATGACGATGATCCCGAGCCTTGCAACTCCTGCCCTCTTGTTCCCACCATTACGTCCTTCTCCAGCTGTCCCACATCAGGCAATACATCCCTGTCAGTGGGGCCCAGGAGACTTCTCTGGGATGGTGGGTCAGGACCAGACAGCCTCAAGGTGACCCCCTCACACACAAGTTGTAGCACATCATCCATCAACCTTTTCACAGCTGGAGTTAATGGGAAAATGATGCTGATGCAGCAAATATAGTCATACTCTTTAACAGCTGCATGCACTATTTGATTTCAATTAGTCTGCAAACAGAAACATTCCTGACTGACATTTTGTTCTTTCCTCAGGTCTCATCTGTGGCCAAATCTGTTTAGTTTCAAAGTTTATTTGACCTCCAAGCCTCTTCTGTTAAGAATTACAATATATATTTATGTTATTTAACACTACTTGATACATGGAATAAATTTTCATTAATGAAAAGGAACGGACAGGTGCATTTAAGGGTAATAATCATAAATTTCAAAGAAGCCATTTGAATTAAATTCACCCATGCAGTACACAGGACTCTGATTTATCTGGTGCCTGGTAAATCCTTTTCTGGCTAGGGATTTGATCTGAAGAGGAACAGGCAGCATGGACTTTTGAGAGCAATTCTATGTCTTGAATAGATCGGAACAAATGAGGCTGCTCACTTCCATACCCCGAACAAGCTTTGGGTTGTGTCAGCAGGCAGAAATGGTATACTGTTTGCAACAAAGAGAACACTGTTATTGTACAAGAATACTGCACATAAAATGTAGCTGAAATATCTTTATGCATAATTAATTACTAACAGTAAAACCAAGAAGCCACATAATAAAATGATATTTGGGGATATTCTGCCAGCAGTCTTCAGAGATACATTGGAGTTTGCTCTGCAAACTCAAAAGCAATATTGGACAGATGGGCTGTCATAGCCTCCTTAATTTCCAGACTGCAAGAATCGACTGGGGAAGCCCATTTTATTGATACCCTTAAAGGTGTCCAATAGCAGTCTAGCCACTAGCCAAAATCTAAGTTCTAAATATATATTGAAAATGTATATTTTACCAAAGTCCTGCAAAAAGAGCAAACTTTTTACTTTGACTAAATGTGGAAGACTGCTCAAGGAATTTCCTGTCTCTGGAACTTTATTCTATTTCACGAGTCTCATTCAAAAGCCTTTGAAGTAGTTTCAGTCCTCATGTACTAGGACGGGATATTTTGCGCCTACAGAGAAAAGAAGATCAGAAGCAAAGAAGAATAAGCAATTCCTGTGGTTGTCAACGGACTGGCCCCATTCAGGGAAACACTAGAATTCTCATTGGGATCAGAAAATAAAAGTAATGTACATGAAATGCTAATCCTAACTATCAATATATTGGAATTTTCACCAGGATTACAAAATCTTCACTCAACAAATATTTTTGTTGGGTTTGTTTTAAGTCATGGTGCATAAGCATTAAACCTCCAGGAAATTAAATGTGGCTTCAGAACCCCACTTCTTTCCTCAATCCTTAAAGGCAGTGCAGCCTAAGTGTAAACAAATACATGCATTCTTTTATGCTTGTCCGTTTTTCACCTAGAATATTTGCTTATATGAAACATTTCTGTCCCATCTTTCAATACAAGGTTTCCAAGATGCTTTACAACATGAATTTTAAAAATCCAACACCACAAAAATATATTAACAAAAAAGGTGTCTGCACAAAAATTTGAAACACTAAGAAAAGCGGCAGATCCACTGTAAAAACACAGAGATATTAAAACTATTAAAAACCATGTGAACAATTGAAAGCCAGAGAGATCAGGACTAGTTTTAGATAAAAGTGAGCATATATTTAGCATCACAAAATAAGTCAAAGAGGGATTGCCATAGCTGGGGCACAATTATTGAGATACCTACGACCTATGGCTGGTTCTACCATTTTGCAAATGAGGCAAATGCTCCAGGAAGCTTGTCTTTAGTGTAATGAAAAGGCAGCAAATTATTAATATGAGGAAGTGGAGAGAGGTCCTTCTGGGATTTTCTGCCTCACACTGTAAAATTAAGTTGACACACCCTGGATCTTACGCATCCAGACCCAGGGACATGCTCTTTGTTGCATGACCCAAAAAATGTTAACTTAGACAAAACACAATGCATTTTTTAAACTTAGACAAAATACAGTCAAATGTCTTGGTAAGTATTCATACACAGTTGACATCTGTATACCACATAATCAAATACTGAAAAATTTGTGAGGACCGCAGTTCACTATTTAACACAGACTGGACATATACCCTTCCAATACTGCAGTATCAATTGTTTAGCCACTATCATTTCCATTAATTGTTGTTTAATTTCAATGAGACGAGTAGATCATTTAGCAAAATATGCATAACTACAAAATGCAAAAACTGCTCCAAGTTAATATGCATAACCATTTCTCCCAAAAGGACACTATAACCAGAACATATGTTTAAAAGGTGCACTATGTAATGTATGTATGTATGTTGGTGTTGGTGTTGTTGTGTGCCATCAAGTCAGAACTGACTTATAGAGACCCTAATAGAGTTTTCAACATAAGTGAGGTGTTTTAAGGTGTGATTTTACTAGTTCCACTCCCCCCAATGAGCTTCCATGGTTGAGCAGGGACTCAAACCCAGGCCTCCTGAGACCTAGTCCATCACTCTATCCACTACACCACACTGTGATCCCACATTAGGTATAATATAAATAAAATAATCATGTGCTGCCATGTCAATTCTGACTTACGGTGACCCTTTCCAGGGTTTTCAAGGTAGAGAATACTCAAAAGTAGTCTACCATTTCTTTCTTCCGGGAGTGTCTTAAGATTGTGCAACTTGTCCATGGCTACACAGGCTGGCTCTACTCACAGAAGGCACAGTGAGGAATTAAGACTCCTAACCTCTGGCTCCACAGTCAGACATCTAAAGCACCAAGCTAGCCAGCCACTAGGTATATCACACCACACACAACTTGCAGATTTATGCAAGATTTTATTTGAAAGTTGTTGTGGTGTCTGGTATACACAAAATTTAATTTGCTGCAGAATACACAACAATTTGAGATCCACATATATTGTGTGTATAGATTAATTATTAATACATTCATTAGATAAAATAGGCAATCTAATTCTTGATTCCATACATTCATCGAACATTGTATGCCATACTTATTGACCTCCATGTACCATCAACTCCCTTCCAACTTGCAATGATCCTAACAGGGTTTTTGAGGTACATTGAGACCTCAGAGTGATTCATCACTGACGCTGCTAATGAGTTTCCATGAGCAATTAAGGATTTGAACCCAGGCCTTCTGAATTCTAGTCTGACACTGTACATACTACACCAGACTGGCTTACTGACCTACATAATAAGTTTAATGGGTTTCTTTTTCTGTGTTAATTTTTCTGTGTACACGAAAAAATAGGGAAGGTAATGATAGGGCCATAATTATATGCCAATAACTATACAATTAATATAATTGTAAATAATTCTGTTCTGCAGAAGTTGGCAAATTATATCTAGCCCCCATTTTAGAAAATGGGAGAAGTCCATCAGGATTATATATTTCCCCATTTCTTAAACCGCTTATGATCCCACCTCTTGTCGCTACTCACTAGATTTCTGATTGGAAAGATATCCAGAAAAATGTATCTAACTTCATATCATCCTCTGCCCACATTTTTCTGTGCACCCAACCTAGTCCTGTTCTCGATATCTGAGAATTCTGAATGCCAGAAAGTGTTAGGTAAGAATATAAAGAGTTGCACACTCAGACAAAGTGTATCTTTCCTTTGATGAACATGGCTTATACTTCAGGAAACTGATCAGGAACATTTTCAAATGGAGCAAGTAATACACTACATCAGAAGGAGGAAAAAAAGAGAATACTAAATGAAAAGGAGCATCTCTAAACAAGTAAAGCTGTCTTTGAGCAAGACATTAAAATGTTAAAACTGCCATTGAGCTCAACAAGACCATTCAGTTACTTAAGTGCTTTCTTGAACTGGGTCCAGGTTAAACTGAGAATTTCTTGCTAAATGTTTTAAGCAGAGTCCATTTAGAATGCCCTTCTTTGGTGCTATTCATTTCTGTTCACTGCTTCTTTAATCCATTCTGTACACTTATAAAAGTAAAATATCTGCTGTTTGACCCTTTGAGAAAAACAGTATTTTTTTCTATTTAGTTCTATATATTTCCCACATAAAAAACATAAACACGTCAAAATACAAATATGAACATGTGGTATTTGTATTTTGACCAGCCTTCTGAGGCTAAATGGTCAGTCTCCCAAAAGATGTCTATACAAAGCATTTCATATTCTCATCTTCACATATGAGCTCAAAAGGAAATCTCCAACCAGCTAATTCAATCTACTAAACCTGAACAGGGTAACTTTGATATAACACTATATTTTTCAGGTAAAACTATTTCATTAAAAAATTATACAGGAAAAAGTAACATTGTTATTCTACATACTATCTAACTCTTGGATACAACTTTGCCTTCTGACAGACCAATGACAATTTCCACCTGTTTTCCTTAAACTGCGAGAACACTCAGAAAAAGTTTCTAGGAGCTAAAGTCAAAAAAACTGGGAGGGCTAAAATTTGAGCATTTTTCTAGCCAACAAAAATTTGTTGAGGTTTGTAGTCATAACCACAATCCAGATTCCTAATCTTAAAGGGGGACCACAGTTCAGTGACAGATCACATGCTCTAGTGTCTTCAGTTGAAAAGAACAAGTATAAGCTAATGTGAAAGGCCTCAGACAAAGACTTTGAAAAATGACTGGTATTCAGAGCAGACAATATGGAATGGGAGTCAATGGTCCAGAGCTTGTTTTTATCAAAATAAGAAGAAATTACCAGAGTACCTTCATGCCACTTGCCTTAAGTTTACACCCAAGCTCTGAGCAGGCTGTCTCATTGGAACCTGTCATCTATAAGGTTCTTCTTACACTCCTATCCAAGTGCCACAGCTGTCTTTACTACAATATGGAGAGACAGCTGATCTATCACCCATTTAATAATTTGCAGTGGCTCGGTCATCCCTCATGGTCATCTCCACCACCTTCTTAAATGGAACTGAATGCTGTGTGTCTTCCTTTTAGATGCAGACACTTGTGCAGCTTTTAATTTGCATTCTCCTCACATACATATAAATAAATCATGTACCATAAAATGCATTAGGCTACAATGCCTTGGGTTCCACTATTTCTGTTTTGTTTTGCTGATGATTTAATCACTGCAACAAAATTACAACCAGCAGAACAACAGCCCAAAGGTGTAAATCATGTAGCTCAACATTATGCTAAGTCACAAATGTGCAATGCCATACCGTTTGTTTGTTTATGTTTTGTTTCAAAGAAAAAGGGCAGTTTTACCTAACGTGAAAGGCATTTTTCAGCTTCATATATAAAAACGCCTTAAACAATACTTAATAATCAAAGCATATACTTATTTTAACAAATTAGATCTCACCATCTCTCTTTTTTTTGTATATGTCTACAATTATAAAACAATAAATAAAAGAAAATAAATATAAACAGTGTTTTCTAAACCTATATAAATGAAATTATGGAAGTTCATATATGCATGTTATAGACATGTTATATAGAATTCTAATCCAGAGAACAGAAATCCACTTCTAGAAATGTATGTCCCCAACTATCAAGTGCATAAAACCCCATTGCAAGAAGGAAAACAGTATACAAAGATTTGGAAATATCCATTTTATATATACCCCATGAGAGCTCACTTGCTTGTAAGGAGCTTTGTCAGCCTGTGCCTATCCGTCAGATGCTGGGTTTGTGATTATGTAGAACAATGGCATCGTGATTATGTAGAATTATGCCATTATGTAGAATTATGCAATCACAGTAGATATGCCATATCAATGGAACTTCCTCCATCAAGAGATGTCCCATATTTGCTCCTCTCTTAGTTTCGACGGGGGGAAAAATCAAGACTTTCTGTTCTTTGTATTCTCAAAGGCTTTCACGGCTGGGATCCAATGTTTGTTGTAGGTTTTGTTGTAGGGACCACAAAATGCAGCATCCACACCAGAATCAAATAACATGAAAGACACTGCAGATTAAAACAACCGGAAAAATTGACAGTAGCTGAACATGCCCTGAAACAAGCTGGACATGAAATCCTATTTCAAAACACAGATGTACTGGACAACACCAGCAGTCATTTTGTTAGACTACATAGGGAAGCCATTGAAATCCACAAACATCAGCACAGCTTCAACAAAAAAGAAGAAAGTCTAAAACTCAAAAAAGCCTGGCTCCCAGCACTGAAAAATACGGCCTGCAAAAACATCAATGTACTCTACCCAGCCACAAGGACCGGTGATCGCTGCACACAATAGACTAGCTAATGACACCCATCAATCACAGTGACAGACCATCTCCCCCTTATCACAATAATACACCCATAACAAAAAACACCCTGATCACCATAATCACCCAATCTCCTGGAAAAAAACAAAAAGCTGATCCCACAGCTACAAATACTCAACTATCCCACACACACACCAGAACACAGACAAAGTTCTAACTCCTGTCCTCTGCAGATGCTGGCCACAGAGACTGGTGAAACATTAGGAAGAAAAACCTCCAGAACATGGCCAAACAGCCCGAAAAACCTACAACAACCACTTTCTGTTCTTGCTTGCTTTTAATGGATGCAAATGCCTTTGAAGTTTTTACACTGCTTTTATATATTTTACTTGTTTTCTTTGTACTACTGATTAATATAGGTGGCAAAAATAAAGGTCATTAATAGAACTGTAATGTGTGCACCTTGTGAATACTGTTTCCTTGCAGGGCAAAGGGATGTAATATAGGACACATTATATAAATATAAACCCAAAGAGTAGGAAATAAGTGACAGAATTAAGAGAGAATTGTCATACAATGTGACAACTGTACAAATTCTTGCATTAGGCTATGTGTACCTTTACTGCTCATCGGCATGTATCAGGAACAAGAAACTATAGCCATTCAGATATCACTGCATGGCAATTCCCTTAAGTCCTAGTCAACCTAAAGAAGTGTGATGGATCATTGGAACTGCGGTTCAATAACATTTTGAGGGCTGACCATTCCCGGCATACACAGTGCTTTGCATTGACTGAGATCCTGTTGAGAGAGCTGTACGGTCATAAAATAGTCATGGTAAATGGTGATCAACCATGGACATTATCACAGCAGAGATGGATACCATGAAATACAATGATGCAATATATGCTTAGATATTGTTAAAAAAAGAAGTATAAAATAGTCTCTCTTTTGCAGCCAGAAATACAAACATTTATTGAAATCCAGAAATCATCATGTGCCAGTGGAAAGTAATTATATGAAAATGTGCCTCTTCTGCTATACCCACATACACCATGTTGGTGGGTCATCTAAACTTATTTTCAAGATAATAAAGAAGAGCGTGGAGGATAAATCCCATATATCTGTTCACTAAAGTAGAAGACGTAAACTTCCTACAGGTTTTGCTGAGCTTCAGTTGTTGCAGTTGTTGAAATGCGTTCTTTATTTTCTGCTTATTTGCCAAGAGAGTTTTAAGTTTTTCTGCAGAATGTGAAACCTTCAGGAATAAAAAGTCAGCCACCTTTTATGCACCAATTGCTGCTGATTGCCATGGGCTACAAATCAAAATAAGCAGCATTGGCCCCAAATCTTTAAAAAGTCATCAGTCACTCAAACATCCAACCACTTATGCTAGAGAACCAGAGGTGCTTTCTTTCTCAGGACTCACTACATTTGTCTTGCTTTCACAGTTAATATTTAACTAATCGGCTTATTTGCAACGTGAAAGGATCTCAGATTGTGGGTTTAGGTTATGTTTCAGTCTGGTTTTCACACCAGTCGTTGACTTCAGGGACTTATTTAAACAAACAACCAAAAACTTACAGTCACAAACTATTGAATTCCAGGTTATATGAAATAGGATTTCATGTCCAGCTTGTTTCAGGGCATACCTGCAGCTGGAGATCAATGAGAGCCATGTGAGATCTGCAATGAGCCAGAAAGACTGAGTAGCATAGCAATACTGTCACTTGAGAGAGATTTCAATGTAGATTTCAAAACTATTATTGAAAAATCTGCACAAATTAAAACCAGACGATTTTAAATAAATGTGAGTATCCTAGCATTAAATGCATTTTATTTTAATTACATCAGTATTTTCTTAAAATACAATACATGTGCTGGGGGGGTGTAGGGGGTTCAACACTGGACTGGTAGAAGGGGACTCAGAGAGTCCTAAGAGTCCATGGTTTAGGAGGCACAATATTTTCTTTGCCCTGGGTGCTGGCAATCCAAGCTATGCCAGTTCTCTTAACTGGCAGGGCTTTCCCCATTGTTTCCTACTCTTACCTGAAGCAGCAGAGATTTCAGGTCTTCTGAATGCAAAGCACCTATTCTAACATTGAACTACAGATCCTTCTCCTTGAATCATTCTACCAGCGCAACAGAACAACTACAACAATAAAATGACTGAAACAACATCTAACTAGTAGAGAACGCATTGAAAAAAAACATCACCAGATCTATTAATAAACATGTTCAAAATTCATCTGATCTTGTTTCTGGCATATCCACATGTTTACTCATTCATATACTTATTCTAGAATATAAACAAAATAACTGACACTTAAGTGAGACCATAAAATTACAGCAGAATTTCTTTCAGGGCAATGACTCCAAAGTAAAATATTTCCAGGTTCCAACAGACACACCTAGAGAATGAAAATTAACTCCCTCAACATGTGCACTTGTGTCAATGCCAATGCAAATATAATACTGTGTGCCTTTTTACTAATGAACTTGGTGATCACAGAACAATACAGAACAATTAGATAAGCAGAAATTTCCCAAAAGAAAGTGCAGCTTCTCACAACCACAAAGATGTGGCAAGGAATGCTATGAATTCGTTCCCTCTTTCTCTCTCTCTCTGGTTTGGTAAATAGCAATTCTAATTTATGTTGGGAGACATGCTATGAATCTTAGCTATTTGGGGGATATATGGAAATAGTAAATAGAAATGTTCCTGCAGTGGGTGAGCACATATAGTTATAATTCTGCTTGGTCCCATTTATATACATATATATAGAAATCATACTGAAAATAAGCCATGCCACCCAGAAAAAAACAGCTTTGGATGAAATATCTAACTGGCATACACTAAAGCAAAATCCTTCCAAGGTTTAAAACGTAGCTCTTACGGGAAATATCAAACACGTGCATCTAACTCTGCTGGGGGGGTTCTAACAACAGTGACACAATGTTTGTTCCTTGAAGCACCAAATGGCTTAACAGATGACAGTCACGCTTTTGTTCTGGCCAAAGTGTCTCATATACCTATGCATGTATCTCTGGCTGAAATAACACCAATTTTCAAACTGGTTGGTAGGTGGTCATATGTATGTTTATAACTTTGGCATAATATAGGAATTACACTAGGAAATAATACCTCACAAGTAAAACCAAACCACTCAGTCACTTCTGAGATCTTCCCAAAGATCCATGATTCTCAAAATACTACTGTTCAGCTAAATTTAAGCACTTTATATCTTAGTGGAGCAGGTTGAGCATATGCCTAGTTTAATTTTAATGTAAATTAAAAATGGTGGTTTCTTTACTGAGCCATTCCATCTCATGTGAGTAGTTCCTCTCTTCCTATTACCTTCCACTTTTGTCAGCATTATTGTCTGTTCCAGTGAGTTTTATCTTCTCATGATATGTGAATAATGACTGATCACAGTTGTTCTCATACCATTCTACAGTGATAGAAAGATGTTACTACCTTATCATTCTAGGCTCAGCAGAAAAAAACTGTTTTCTAGTCCAGGCCTGCAAAATACATGTGGCTCTTCACAGTGACTAAATCCATATATTTTTTTTCTCAGAAGCCCTTTCTAATCTCTTCTTTAATGCACACACTCTTTATATAGTGTAGCATGCAATATGCAACCACATGATTATTACTCTGAAAGGTAAATTTGGACTTTCTCTTATATCATTAAGCAAGGCTGTTCCTTACATTTTAAAAAAGTCATAGTTTACACAAATACAATATGGACAGGAAAACCACACGTTCAGTGTCAGCAGAGAGCTTTAAATCGATCCTTATGTGAAATAAGGTTTGCAGAATATGCTTTACATTCCTTTACAAACCTTAACGATAGTAGCTGACCTTTCCACAAAAGCATTGCTTGAGCTACTGAGGCCGCAAAGCCAAGAAGCAAATAAAGTTACCTAAAGGGTAATGGGTTAAGAAAGCGGCAAAACAGTATAGGTAGGCTGACCTTCAACAGCTGATGTGTCATCAAGTCCCCTCCAGCGAAATGGAACAGGGAATGCATTGCCACAGTAAGTACCGTGGATTTATCCAAATGACTCTAGACAGACACCAGTGGTTTTCAAAGGCTTCGCACAAAAGGAAAGGAAAAAGAGATGCGTTTTTGACTCACTTTTAAAATCAACCAGAAGAGCAAAGCCTGAAGATATACTGCAGTGCTTTTCTTTAATTTGTCTTGTTGGCAGACAGGTTTTTTTTGGGGGGGGGGGGGCGGAATAAGTTATATCTACATTTTTCACCACCATCTTGCCTCCCTTGATGACAATGAGGCTAAATCCGATGATATACTTGTTGCACAGCAACAAGTCCAGTTCATTTCAGTGGGTCTGTTCTATATAGGATGCCCAGTGTGGTGTAGTGGATAGTGATGGACTAGAATGCAAGAAGCCTGAGTTCGAATCCCTGCTCAGCCATGGAAACTCACTGGGGGTATAGAACTAGTAAAGCCACTTCTTAAATATCTCACTTACTTTGAAAGCCCTGTTACGGTCACTGTAAGTTGGTTCCAACTTGACAGCATTCTATATAAGACTAACACTGCATTTTAGCCCAAAGATCCAAAGACCTTAGTATTCCATGGGGCTTCATATCCTTAGGCTCCTACTTGTTTTCATATGAACCACATTTCTGCTTCTGCTGTTAAACTGCATGTGAAATGACTCTTTGCTTTAAGGTTGGGTTGGGCAACTTTAGCAAACCCAGAGGCCAATTTTGAAATCCAGGACCAGCCATGGTCAACATCCATCCATGCACACTATCTTCCAAAATTAAGGGGCCAATCATCTTGCCAAGTTTCAGTGGTAATGAAGGGGAAATAAAAACAGCAAGCATTTTGGAACAATTGCAGCTATTTATATCATCAGTACAGTGGTGCCTCGACTTACGAACGTCCCAACTTACGACCAATTCGAGTTACGACCAGCTCCGGCCGCAAAATTTTGCTTCGACTTGCGGCTGGAGCTTCGAGTTACGATCGGAAAAAAGGCAGGGAAAAAGGCGGGGAATTCAAACTGCTAACCGTTGGTGGCGAAGAGGCTGCTTCTTTGTAGCTCTTTCGCCCCAGCGGTTAGAGAGTGTGCGTTCGGAGGAGGCTTCGAACTGCCTAGTAAGGTGCTGCTTTCTGCTTTTTAAAAACTGCCTGTTCTGGGTGGGTTTTGCAGCATGGTTTTGTGCTGGGGGGGTTATGTTTTTGTGCTGTGATGGGTCTTGCAGTCTTTGTTTGTTTTTTGGGTTTTTTTTCGCGTTTCCAATGGGTCTTGCAGGGTTTGTTTGCTTTTTGGAGTTTTTTTCCCATTTCTGATGGGTCTTGCAGGGTTTGTTTGCTTTTTGGGGTTTTTTCCCCCATTTCCAATGGGTCTTGCAGGGTTTGTTTGCTTTTTGTTTTTTTGTTTTGTTTTGTTTTGTTGTTGTTTTGTTTGTTTTTTTGCATTTCCGATGGATCTTGCAGGGTTTGTTTGCTTTTTGCTTTTCTTTTTTTGCATTTCCGATGGGTCTTGCAGGGTTTGTTTGCTTTTTGGGTTGTTGTTTTTCTTTGGCCAGAACGAATTAATCGCGTTTCCAATGGGTCTTGCAGTGTTTTGGGTTTTTTTTGGGGTTTTGGTGATTTTTTCCCCGGCCAGAACGGATTAATCGCGTTTCAATGCATTCCTATGGGAAATGGTGCTTCGACTTATGACCATTTCGAGTTACGACCATCTTCTGGAACGGATTAAGTTCGTAGGTCGAGGCACCAGTGTACTGGATTTGAAGACAATGTGATTTGTGGACGTATGAACTGAGACTGTGACTACCCTGACAAACATTCAGCATAGGTTTACACTTGCCGATGCCATTGCAAATTCATGCTTTATATTCTTATTTTAGCAATAAATACAAGGAAAGCATCCAGTTACAATCTATGTATTTGAAGCCTGAAGGAGCAAGCATGATAAATGAAAGACAAACTAATCAAAATAAAAGTATGAAGGAAAACCAGCAAACATTAAAGACATTGTGGGTGTCTGGCATTAAAGGACTGGGATGTTTTTAAAAAGAAAAGGAAAATACCTACATATATTTGAAGGCATCACATCACCCAGAATAAACAAAAGCAATAACAGCATAGTTACCTACTATTCATGTAGCTTTTCTAAAATGAAACCATTTACAAAGCTTCTAGAAATATACATTTCCTCCCTGCAACTGAAAGGAAATGACCTTGAAGGTACCCACAGAAACTGGACAACTCCTACAGTAGGACTGGAGAAAGAAAGAAAGAAAGAAGCTAGATCAGGAAATAAATAATAATTAAAAAAAACAACACTCCTGCTAGCTGACCCTTCCATGGGTTTTACAGTATGGCAACATGTAACTCTACATTTCTGAATGTGAAAAGGATCTCAAAGATTCGCATCATCACTGTGTTTATCAAGTGTCTTAAATGGGAAGGGAAAAATGTTGTCATGCAAAAAAAAAAAATCAACAAAGGTTGAATGAGTAAAAAGAGAAGCTCAAAAAATCTCTGCAAAAAAAAAGGATGAAGAAGTGAATTTTCTTGTAAAAAAGATAAAAGGTACTCATATAGGGAGCATGATGAGTAAATTAAGCAGTCACAAGTCACAACAATACTTTAACATATCCATTTTTTTCTTATTTAGTATTGGTAGACATTTGCTAATTCCACTGAAACACTGATGAATGTACAGAATCACTCTGTGTGGTCCCTAGAATTAATAAGTCCGAAGGCTAAGTTATCTACTGCAGCAACCTGTCTTAGGACAGGTTTGTTCTACAAGTGAAACTTCTGTGATCATCCTCTTTTAGGCCACAAGTGCTGTAGTCAGAGTAATTAATGTGGGTATATTTTTAAAGCAAGGATATCTTCGCATACCTCTCAGCCTGTAATTTGACTCTCTTGTTCTTTGTCTGTGGTCAGGACAAACCACTTTCCTCTCTCCCCCAGTCTGTTCATCAAATGGAGTTTGAAGGTACCTTGGGGACCACTGAACCCAGCCACTTGATCAGTGCTACAGCACCCTTGGAAGATGACTACCTGCCTCTTCCTGAATTATCAAAGTGATTCCCATCGTCCACTCCTGGGCCTAGGATGGCAGGGCTACATCCTCTGCCATGAGTCCCACTGGCTCATCACGATTGTTAACATGTGCAACAGGTTAACATCTAGCTCATCAGACCTTGACCCCTGGTCATCCATGCCTTGGTTCAGGGATCCTGGAGGACAAAGGACTCCTCCTCCCTGCAGGCAGAAGGCTAGTTGCTGTCTCCTAAAGCCTCCAGCCAGTCTCTCTCTTCCTCCTCCTTTTTCTTCCTCTTTCCAACTAGCTGCACATGCTCTCTTGCCACAAACTGCCCTGCACCCTCCCTGCAAGGAAAAAAGGCTCAGTGAAACCATTCAAGGGGATAGTTGCATTCTGTTTTCTACAAAGGTAATAAACAGGTATCCTGAGAGGAGACAGAGGATATTCAAACCATTACTGAGCTATGATATCTGCTCCTTTTAAGAAGAGTATATATAATAAATAATAATCTTGAAATTGCAGAGCTGGAAGAGACCCTATGGATCAATGAGTCCAGCCGCTCTCAAGGAGGCACAGTGGGGAATTGAACTCTCAACCTCCGGCTCAGCAGCCAAGTGCCTAAACCACTGAATACTCCTACTTCCTCCACAGCTTTCCAGTCTGAGTATTAATTAACCCATGTCTTTATCTTAAAGTTATTTAATACCACCGAATATATTATCTGACTCCATTATTCTCTTTCAGCTAACATTAGCTGATATGAAAGTACTATTGTAACATTTGATCCATTATGGATTTTTCATACAAGCAGTGCATCACTTGATACTGGAGTGATCAAGTGGTAAATAAACACATAGTCTAAGAAGAAATTGGAATAGTACTTGCTTTAGGCTTGTATGGTTGTCTCACACAATCTGCATTTTCACTTGGAAGTTGATTTGGCTTTGTTTAAATCACTCCCCTATGAAAAATACTCTGTTTTGCATCTCAAACAGAAGGTTATTTTTCAAACATTTGCAATGATGAACAAATCCCCATCAGATGGACAAAATCCACCATGACAGACAAATGATGATGCTTCAAAATGAAACAAGTACCCACTTGAAAACTAAGGTGGTACAGTCTCATGAAGCGTAGCATCACTTTAGACACTGAACATTTGAACTGGGCCTCAGCAACAACCAAAATCAAGATAGATCAAGGATTTGATAAAAATGGGAGAAAAAATGGGGGTAATTACCTTGGTCTTTCATTCAGAATCTTATAGACATGTCTGTAATTCTTGCTGACAAAAAAAATGCCTTTAAATAGACTCAATACATATACAATTTCAGTTCAAATATTTAAAATGTTACAAGACTGAATGTTATTGATTATGCATTAAACTTCTGATCATTTTATCACATTTTAGTCTCACTTTTCTATTAAAATGATATCAACTGAAGGCACCTAACCAACATCACTAAAAACGAACTGAATAATAAAACCACTAGAACCGCTGGGAGAGATTATCCAGAGTTTTGGGCTTCAGTGTCACTAGTATGCAGATGACACCCAACTCTAACTCTCCTTTCCATCTAATTCCAAGGAAGCTGTCTTGGGCTGGATGAGGACAAACAAACTGAAGCTAAATCCAGACAAGACAGATGTACTCCTGGTCAATCGGAAGGCAGATGAGGGAATAAGGAAACAACCTGTGCTGGATGGGATTACACTCCCCCTGAAAACTCAGGTTTGTAGCTTGGGTGTAGTCCTGGACTCATCCTGAGCATGGATGCCCAGGTTTCAGTGGTGGCTAGAAGTGCTCTTGCACAGTTAAAACTGGTGCACCAGCTGTGTCCATTCCTTGAGAAGTCTGATTTGGGTACAGTGACACATGCCTTAGTTACATCCCACTTGGATTACTGCAACACACTCTATATGGGGCTGCCTTTGAAGATGGTTCAGAAACATCAGCTGATGCAAAATTCAGCAGCCGGGATACTGACTGGGGCCAGTTATAGGGAGCACATAACACCCCCTGTTACAATAACTGCACTGGCTACCAGTTCATTTCTGGTCCGAATTCAAAGTGTTGTTTATTATCTATAAAACCCTCTACAACTTGGGTCCAGGCTATCTGAAGACCGTATCTCCCCATATGAGTCTTCGCAGCATTTAAGATAATCAGAGGAAGTAATCTTATTGGTCCCATTGCCAGCACAAGCATAGTTGATGGGAGAGGGCCTTCTCTGTGGCAGCTCCCAGGTTATGGAATGCTCTCCGTCAGGAGATCAGGCTGGCCCCCTCCCTTTTTATCCTTCCGCTAAAGACCCATCTCTTCCAGCAGGCTTTTAACAGTCACAATTGAATCCCTAAATGCCTTCTCATGGTCAGATAGTTTTTAATGTTCACTTCCTTTTAATTATTCTATTGTATTTTTAATTAACATATAGTTTATTTGGTTTTTAATGTTTAACTTATTACGTTTTTAACTCTATTCTTTTTAATATTGTGTGTCACCTCAGGTCCCTTATCGGGAGAAAGGCGGCATATAAATAAATAAGTAAAACAAACAAACAAATAGTATAATAATCAGAATTATCCATATAATTGCAATAATCGGTAAGCATCAAAACAGTTTAAAAGGCTAGTCTGAACAGACATGTCCCCCACCTAAAGCAACAAGAGTGGGAACAGATCCAAAACCCACAATCTGGGAGCAACACAAGATAAAACTCTCTCTTATGTACTAGACAAGTGGGCCTCTGTTTTATTCTCCCTTTTGTTTTATAGAATTCTGTACTACCACTCCATAAGTCTAAGGCAACTTACAATATAAAATCATCACCATTGCCAGAAATAACAGAAAGCACCATACTTCATATATGCAGTGAAACTTCCCTTTCTTATACATATGAATTGTGTAGTCAGGACAGAAATGAGCTTAGCTTTATTCCATGGTGGCACAGAAGATATGGAATACGAGATCCCTATTTCAAAATCCAAAGTGCTGGCAGAGAAGTTGACATGAATGTTATGGCCCTGGATGGGCAAAAATATTCGTTCCAATGTTCTGTCTAAGCTGTGTGCAAACTTGCTCAGAGCTCCACTGGAGCTGGACACAGGCAGGCAGCACCTGTTTTGTTTACTTCCCATTTTCAATGAAGTCATGCCCACCCCCACACACATAGAGCGAGGCTCCCGTAGCAGGACAGAAAATTAGACGGAACGTTGATTCCAACTATTTTCTGAAACTTGGTTTGCCTGCTTCATAGACACTAGCTTAGATTACTCAGAACAATATGAATGTGTCCCTTGTTATTAAGCATTATGTGAGAGTATACCAGTAAAACTGGCATGTGTTCAGGCTTTGAAAGCATTTACATTGTTAAATTTCATTCTTGGGTGTTTTGTTGTTTCTTAAAATGGAATATAAGCTGAGTAACAGAGAGGAGGAAAAAATTGTCCCCCTTTCTGTATATACAAATATTATGCCATGTTAATTGTTTAGTAAAAGATAACCATGCAGATATAACCTGAACTGAAAATATGAATAAGGGTAGAACCACAGATTCTTCATTCTCACAAATATGTGAATAATTTTGCTGGAACACAATTCAGCACAAAGCAGATTCAAGGCATGTAGCATAACCAAATGTCACAGGACAAAAGGTCAGCAAAAGCAGGTTATATAATGGACTGAAGAGTAAGCATCCTAAGTGACCTGTATAAGCAACAGGACATGTGGTACCTCCCTTATAGATATGAGGATGCCCCTCTGAAGTTGTGCTAGCAAAAGATAACATAATTAGAGAAACAAAGTGATAGGACTCTGTTGCACATGCTAATCAGAAAATGACCTGCCTATCTGATTTTAAGATGGTGGACTTCTGACGCTATATGACTAGACTCACAGCACTATGAAAATATTGTGGCCAAGATGCACATTAGTACCAACAACACAGGGAAATGTAGTAATGAATTCCTGGAAGCCAAATCCAGGTTTCTTAGATAAGATGTTCAGGATCTCAGAGGTTAACGTTTTAGGCAGCAATTTAGGGCCAGCTAGTGTGGATGGTATTACTGGTAGGAAAAATGCAGATGTGTTAGGCAGTGGGAAAGATTTTAGGGACAAACTATGCCAAAAAAATATGGCGGTGGGTACTCATAAACTCTAGTAGAAACAAACTGTTGGTGGTGAAAATAACAAAATCAGGTAGCAGCTTTTAAAACTAGCTTGTTGAACAAAACTTATTCAGGATAGCAGCTGTGTAAATAGTGAGGTGAAATGCCAGCTCTTTGACTAGACTTGGGATTTATTAAGGGGGATTTGCAAGGGGTATCAGTGTGGCTACTCCACCCAACTGGCTTGTCTTGAATGAATCAACCCTCATCCCAGCAGAAAAAATTCACTAAGTCGAGCAGTCTATAAGCCTAATAAATAAATAAAGGGTACTTGTAGAAAAATTGTACACAAAAGGGAATCTGAAGAGCTATGGAAAGTATAAATATGTATATAAGCTAATGTATTCTACAAATATTCATTGATCTATCAATCATAAAAAAAACCCCACAGAGACAACAAACGTAAAACACTGCATAACCAAGTACGCCATAGACTGTATCTCTTCTAGCATCTTGGGTCGAGTATCAATTATAATATTTTAAAATATAAGCTAATATAAAAAGCCTACAAGTTGGGATTGAAGAAATGGAGTGTTTGGTATGAAATGAGAGCACAGACACTGTAGGCATTAAAGAAACCTAACAGAACGTTGAAAGAAAGGGTGGGTTACATTTTTCCCTGGAGAGAAACTCTAAAGAACAGAGAACATGTGGGAAGGTAGCTATGGACAGTTCAATGACCAAGATTTAAAAGTATTAAGGAAAATAGAAAAACAACCATGTGCTTTTTTTTTAGTTTATCAATTTATGTATAAATTTATTTATTTTTGCATTACTGAAGAAGACACTGGACAGACAGACATTGCTGTGCAATTTTTTGTTTAGAGGGCATCTGAGGAACTATAACACAACAGGCTAAATTGGATTAGCAAATCGCAATTCCAAATGGAACTGCATATAAGAATAGTTAAGGAATGAGTGACATTGCCAGAAAAAAATATTCCTTAACCTGAAATTTGAATCTTAGTGAATGAGCAATGTTTGCCTTCAACGTAAAGGCAAGAATTATATAGTTCAGAAATTCTTCAATCTGAGTCTTCATCCAGCTTGAACAAGACCAGTTCATTTTCATTTTACCTACCCAGTTTACTTATTGGGCTAATGATTTCCTTGCAGAAGTGTCATTTCTCCCCACTTTGTCTACTACCCTGCCTCCTCTTCACTGAGATGAAGGAGCCCCCAACCCCAATTTTCTCCCTCTTCTTCCTCAGTAGTGAATACAGTCAGGAAAGAGGGAAAACTCCATAATCCTGGTAAGTCTAAATTTGGACACAATGGGCAAAATACTATTGCATGAATTTATACTGGCAGACGTTGATGACCTCACCATCATCTTGTTAAAATTTAAATTAATTAAAAGCTCCCCCCCCCCCCCTATTTTAGGTTCTGAGGCTCCTTAAAGCTCCTTTTGTCCTGGGGAAGCCTTTGGGAATTTTGGTATCCAAAAGGGGGGAAGGATTTAAATTAAATTTTATCAGTGCCAGTTGATGACACCATCTGCTTCCATCAGCATAAATTTACACCAACAGATTTTGGGCCAATGTCAAAAGAGTTATAGAACATAGTACATATAGGAATGAATATGTTATATTTTCAACTATAGAAATCCATCTTTGGTAGTATCAGGACACATACCACAGGAAGGATCCATCTTTCTTAATTAAATGACATTCTTGTAAAGAAAATATATTGGAACTGTGATAATTTAATCAGAGGTGCAGAATGTTAAAAAATAGAAACATCACTATTGAGTTAATGAGAAATCAAAAAAAAAATTAACCCCAGGTCTGCAGAAGTGTGTGGGTATTACAAAAGCACAGGGGGGGAAAACTGTACCTAGCTGCAAATGAAGTGAAAATTAGACACTGAGTTGGGGGTGGTGGTGGAACAGAGCCAAATATTATTTATTTTTATCAGATTTTATTGGCTGTTCTTCCACTTTTATGATATACACCATATGAGTTAGTCTACATCAATAAGATGTTAAAATGAAAAAAAAATGCATTGAAACAGTAGAAAAAAAATCAGTCACTGACAGCAAAAAGCAAGGGCTTAAAATAACACAGAGGCAGAAATTAACAACCACCGATCAGTTCTATCAATGCACCTAGAAATATAACAAATACAACCATCACAAGATCATTCCTGAAAAGTACATGAAATGATGATATTTGGCACTACTGGAAGCGTAGCTGGAACCTCCTTTACGACTGCAATTTTATTAAAACAACAAAAGTTCAAATTATCCATTTTGGTACAAAATTAAACAGATGTCACCTTGGGACAAACAAAGTGGCCTATGGTTTATCGGACTAATATCCTGATTCCCTCCTTCCATTTACAAAATTATATTCACAGACTTTCATGTTCTTTCTCACTTATCAGGCCTACCTTCTTTGGAAATCTTGCCACAGGTAACCTTTGCAAACCTTTCCACGGGTTTCCAAGAAGGGAAGAATGCACACTAATGCAGAGTTTGGGCTTGCTTGTTCCCTTATGCTGTACATCACCTTGTCAATTTAAACAGCCATAAAACCTTAGCATTTTTTAAGGAATGACCTTTCAAGCAGTGAAATGCAATTAGCAATGCACTCTGGAGTAACAATGTCCTTCTGCAAACAGGTGGTGGACTAACAGCTGAAACTTTGATACCATAATGGAGGGGAAAAAAGAGGACAACTTGCAACAATGCTATATTGTGCTGATTGACACTTTCATTCTCCCAGCCTTTAACAGTTTCAAAATATCTATTTGCTGTACTCAGAACCAATTAACCCTATGTGGATAATGCTTTATAAAGGACCCTATCCTTACAAATTTTACATTTACAGGCCATCTGCCACCAAGGTTGTGCTTGTGCAAAATTAATACTTATTTCAATTAAGACAGAGTAGTGGGAAGGGAAACAGGTGTAGGATGACTCTGTTTATCACTTTATCCCATTGCTGTATGTAATCGAAAAGCTCTTAACTCTGCAGCTATTGATAGATAAAGCAACATGAAGGCAAAGCTCCCCGTACTGTCTGAAAAATGTGGTTCTCCTTTCTCCTGCTACACCCTCCTTAATACGTGGTCTTCAAACTCTCTTCTTATCTGACTCGAAACTGCATTTTATTCACTTCATTCTACAGAATTGTCATTATCACTTTCATGACCTCAACAAATCAGTCCAAAAGAGGTCACTTCCTGCTTTGTATCCTATTCTTCCCAGAAAAATACACTTATTGAGACATTCAGTATAAATATCTGAAAGATTTACATGCACAAATGGCTAATCCAACCTTAGTTCATGGCATATGATTAACCATAGTCTGAAGGCAGCTCTATAGAGGACTGGATTTACATTTTGGGGGCTCCCTCCACAGAAACATGACCACATGCAGATTCATACACAAATAAATGGCAAATTGCATGGAAGAATGGCTAATATGGATGCCTTCACCTGGGAGCATGGCTAGCCCACCTGCATAAATCTTTTATGCATTCATATTGAATGCCTATAAAGAGGGCTTTGACTCTGAACAACAATTTCTCATATAATATTTGAAAATGAAGCATAAATTACTTTTTAATCTTCCTTTCAGTATTTATGTTAATGTGTCAAAATTGTTAATGCAGAATAGATACTAGCAATGAAATAAGCATTCTGGCCACTAACAATTGTACATTTGTATCATACATCCAACAAAGCAGGAAGTGCTTTGTATATCATGCATGAAAACACTTCTCTTAATACTATCTTAATACTACCATTAGAATCAAGCTTTCTTTATTTTGCCCAGTCTTCCACCACTGTTACTTTGTTATTTTCTTTGGAACTCCCACTATTTCCTTCAGAAATATCTTACTACTCTATTCAATTCACATTATACATGCATCAATTACTCTTGAATTTAAATTGCTTGAAACAGACTAAAAATATAGTACATATGCTTTAGCTGTGTAGAGTAACTCTTGGGTGGGCCAGGAAGTAGCCAACTGTATATAATTACAACACAATTGTAAATGTATGTACTTAGAATTCATTCCCTCTGTATTTAACCCCTTATGTTGTACCAAAAATATTTAGCTTTATAGGAGCTAAACTCGTATAGTTTATTGTACATCACCTTCCTACCCTCCCTGCCCACGAATGAACAGCTACGAAGCAAAAGTGTGCACAGTTCCCCTTTGGAGTGATAGATGGACGCAGCATAGAATTCAACCATATTCTATTATATTAAAGATATTCTCATATCTTAAATGTACTTCACTGCACCCAAACCCAGTAACTAAGAGGCAGCACCCCATTTATTAACTTTTCCAAGAGGGATTTTCATAATCAAACATGAACTTTACTAAATAATTAAGTTCCACAGTTCAATGTGGGCCTCAAATAAGCTCAGTGTTATTCTTCCTCAGCTCTTCATGGGTAAGGCCATCTCACAACCATCCATTTTTATGCTGAGGTGGTGAACATGCATTATGACAACGCAAACCCTACAGTTTTGGTGTAGGTGAGACAGGCTTATTCGAAAGGGACGAGCTGTCCCTGTCCCTTATGCCCATATGACTTTAAATGAGCCATCATATCAGTGAATCCACTGCAATGACACAGCAGGATTATGTTCACTTATCTTTACCCTCCTTTCTAGATACTGCCTCCCTACTTTGCAGCTAGCCCTTATTTTGTCCATTAAGCAGTGCAGATGCAGAATGCAAAAACCACTATCCCATACACTGGATAGCCAGGGGACAAGGACTATGGAAAGGAAGGGGGAAAAATCACACTTAGAATTTTGGAATTTTTTCTACAATAGTTGCAATCCCAGAAAGCATTCTCCATGGGGGGGAAAGCCTGATTAGAGAACAAAGAGAGATTTTTCATATAATGGTCAAAAACCTGTTGCACAGTTATGCAAAAGGCATAACCTTTAGCAGCAAAT
This sequence comes from Intellagama lesueurii, assembly GCA_037013535.1. NCBI lineage: Eukaryota > Metazoa > Chordata > Lepidosauria > Squamata > Agamidae > Intellagama > Intellagama lesueurii. Next base: position 79,333,587 of record JBAJHW010000001.1, on the reverse strand, counting down.
CTCCATAGGCATTATCTGTTGCACATCAAGTTTTAACCTATGGCAATTTACCAATAAAAGTCATACCTTTTGTGTAACTGCCCAACAGGATTTCGGCCATTAAGAGTGCTACACCTGTGTATCTACAAATGTCACACAGTAGTTACATAAGTACTACAGCACTTCGGTCTCAACCTAACTGGTACGCCCCATTAGAATAAATTCATTACAATTCTCCAAATTCCATTGATTCAGTGGGTTTGTTGGAATTTGGACTGTGAGTTGGACTCAGGCCTTGACGCACTATGTTACATTTGTAAATCTGTTTTCAGAAGGGGCATTAATGGCAAGGGGCCTTCATTTCTGCAAATAATTTGCATATGTTCTCAGGCAATATGCCTCTGATTTTCAGGTGCTGTGGAAAAACAGGTGATCTCCACAATCACTTGTTTGGACAATTAATGGAAGACATGATCAGTAACTAAGCATGATTGCAGCATGACAGCTGTTTCAGGCTGGTGCAGCAAAAAGAATAGTACTGTCAGAAAACAGGAATAACAAGTTGAAGTGGTGTATGTTTTTAATCAGAATCATGAAGTAGATATTTAGCAATTTTTTGTATAACCTTTTCAGTCTTTACTTACATGCACACACACATACACACACTATATGACCTAAGATTATTATGGCCTGGCCAGGCTAGCAAAATTAGACGATGCACTAGTTTGAGTCTGAATATCATACACAGCTTTGTGACAATCTTTGTTAATTACCTGGAAAAAAAAGATGAAGGATAGGGTGGAATAAGTCACAAACAAGAAACCAAACAACCACAGTATTTTAAAATAAGACTAATTCTATCTAAATAACTGCATATTGCTTTTATAATACATGAAACAATCCTAAAATGTAAACAATATCAGTACAAGCGGGATAAAACAGAAAAATGCACATGACTCCTCATTGTTGCTATTTAACAGGTGCTGATCAGGTATCACACAGGTGTGTGTGTGTGTGTGTCTTCTGTGCTGTCAAGTCAGAACTGACTTACAGCAATCCTAATAGGCCTATCAAGGTAAGTGGTTTTACCAGTTCTTCTCCCCCAGTGAGTTCTCATGGCTGAGCAGGGATTCAAACCCTGTTCTCCAGAGTCCTAGTCCATCATTCTATCCACTACACCACATTGGGAATCCCTCCCAAGGCGAGAGAAGGGGATTAATAATTCTTTTTCCCCACACACATTCCCTGGGGAAGCTCAATTCTATTGAACACAGATTTGATTTTTTTCTCTCTACCCACCCCAAATATTCCTTTGAACTTCTCTTTTTAAATAAACTTCTAAACTGTTTGGGGAACAAAGGTAAATAAGATGGTTGTTATACACAGAAACAGAATTAGACTTACAAAAGAACACCTAGTTATACAAAAAGCCAATTAACAATTAGAAAAAGCACTGAGCAAGAAACATCAGATGAGTGGTTGTAAACAGAACAAAACCCATCATACACTCTCACACATCATGCATCAGCAACCTTTGGTGAATCAGCCTCTTTGAATGAACAGGTTGAGCTCGCTCACTCTCTTTTTCCCTGACTCATTTATAAACCAGCTTCAGTATGAAAGGACAACGGGAGGAAAAAAGCAAAATGTATCAGTTATCTGTTTGGAAAAATGAAAATGCCTCAAAAATTGGCCATGTGAGGGCTAACCTAGTTTAAACCTGCCTCAAGCTCTCAGCTTAATGTGGCCCATTAGTGATGCACTGAAAGAATCTGGAAATAACACAGGCAAGCCTACATGTCCATTGATAATTCCAGGACAGCGGAGGAATAAGAAATGGAATCATGTTTGTTTTATTCCTGTGAGATGAAAATAAGTTCACTGCAGAAATACAGCATGTGTTCCAAAAAGTTAGTCCAGAGACATTATAATGGAATCTCTCAGTATGAATTTACATCTATGATTACGAGAGTGTGAGCCAACAGGGGTATGTGTCTGTTTGTGGTAGGGATGGCAATCTCCAGAGGTCCAAGGGATACACACACATCCTTATACCTTGGAGGGCTACAGTCACTCCTTTATTATTTTTTTTCTTTAAGAAATGGCCCAAAACTATGTGCTTGATAACATGGTTAAAACATTGCAGTGTGGGGGAGCAGAGATGCTGAGAGTTCACAAAACATGGCAAAATTGTCCCCGTAACCTCTGCTGGCACAAATGTACTTTTTAAGCCCAAATTTATTTATTTTTTTAATTACATGTTTTTGGAGTGTTGAGGGGGCAGATAGGTCTGCATTTGGGTCATATTAGCAGCATGAAGCCTGTTGGCCACATCTTTCCCCCTGTGATCTATGAACTCTGTTATTGAAAAGAATGGAGTACAAACTGAAAAAAACAATAGTTTATTAGTAGTATTGTGACTTTGTAGTTGCTTAAAAATTATGATTGTCTAGATTGTCTGTCTAGAACAGTAGTTCTCAACCTGGGGTTCCCAGATGTTCATGGGCTACAACTCCCAGAAATCCTGGCTAGCACAGCTAGTGGTGCAGGCTTCTGGGAGTTTTAGCCCAAGAACATCTGAGGATCCAAGGTTGGGAACCACTGGTCTATAACATAACCATAGCTATGTCTTATGTCCTGTGTCCCACGGTTAAGAAAGGACATCTGGAAAATGCTGAAATTGTCATTGCTAGTGAATGGAATGGCGGAAGTTGATTAATGTACATTTTAGCTGCATGGAGAGTGACCACACACCAAGGATAAAATGTACACTTTGCAGCTAAAAATATGTTAATTCCATTCCTGCCATCTTCAGTAAAAGGATATCAAGTAGGACGGCCGAGAATGATTTCTCCCCAAACATCTTATGCTTGTAGTGGACAAGAGTAGACAACAGTGAACTTGATGAATTTAGTAGTATGACCTGGCATAAGATAGCTTCTGATACCCATACATAAAGCCCATGCAAACTCTTACTGCTCTAACCCTTAAACATAATTAGCGAGGAGGCTTACCTACTGAGGCTGAATTAGTTGCTGAGGCCCATTCAATTACAAAAAAAAAGAAAAAAGAATTGTAGCCATAAGGTAGAAAGGTGTATCCATGCCAAGTAACCAAAAGACAGAAGCCTCTTATTCTCTACCCTATTTCTCATTCACATGCAAGCCCTTCTTCCTAATCATAGAATCATAGAATCATAGAAAAGTGAAGTTTGAAGGGGCCATCAAGTCCAACCCCCTGCTCAATGCAGGAATACAATTAAAGCATATCTGCCAGGTGATTATCTAAGTTTTTCTTGAATGCCTCCAGTGTTGGAGCACTCACCAACTCCCGAGGTAACGGGTTCCGCTGTCGTACTGCTCTAACAGTTAGGAAGTTTTTCCTGATATTCAACTGAAATTTGGCTTCCTTTAACTTGAGCCCATTTTTGCATCTCCTGCACTCTGGGATGATTGAGAACAGATCTTGCCCTTCCTCTGTATGACAGGCTTTCAAATATTTGAAAATTGATATCATATCACCCCTCAGTCTTCTTTTCTCAAGGCTAAACATGCCCAATTCTTTCAGCCTTTCCATATAAGGCTTGGTTTCCAGCCCCCTGATCATCCTTGTCACCCTCCTCTGAACTTGTTCCAATTTGTTAACATCCTTTTTGAAGTGTAATGCCCACAACTGGACACAATACTCAAGGTGAGCTCTAACCAGTGTTGAATAGAGGGAGACTAGCAGCTCGAGGGATTTGGAAACTATACTTCTATTAATGCAACCTAAAATAGCATTAGCCTTTTTTTGTAGCCACATCATACTGTTGGCTCATATTTAGTTTGTCATCTACGACAATGCCAAGATCCTTCTCGCTCTTAGTTTTGCTGAGCCAGGTATTCCCCATCTTGTAACTGTGCAATTGGTTTCTTTTTCCGAGGTGCAGTACTTTGCACTTATCCCTGTTGAATTTCATTCTGTTGCTTTCGGCCCAGTGCCCCATCTTATCAAGGTCATTTTGAATTTTGTTTCTGTCTTCTAGGGTATTAGCTATTCTGCCCAATTCTGTATCATCTGCAAATCTGACAAGCATTCCCTACACTCCCTCATCCAAGTCATTAATAAAAATATTCAAGAGCACCGGGCCCAGTACTGAGCCTTCGGGTACCCCACTTGTTACCTCCTCACAGTTAGAGAAGGACCCATTAATCATCACCCTCTGAGTACGATTCTGTAGCCAACTGTGTATCCACCTGACACTTGATCTATCCAGCCCACACCTACTTAGCTTGCTAATCAGGATATAATGGGGCACTTTGTCAAAAGCTTTGCTGAAGTCAAGAAATACTACATCTACAGCATTCCCTCTGTCTATCTGGGAGGTGACCTGATCAAAAAACGAGATCAAATTAGTTTGGCAGGATTTGTTCTTGACAAATCCGTGTTGGCTTGTAGTTATTACTGCATTGTTTTCTAGGTGCTTTCACATTGACTGCTTTACGATCTGTTCCTTCCTACCCACAGGCTGGACATCATCATGCTTATTGGAAACTCAAATGCATGATGTTGTGCAGTCCCCAAAGTTGTTCAGCCAATAAGTCCTTTTCCTTTTCCCATTCCTTTTCCCATGAATGACCAGTTGTAACAATCCATACTTTCAGTTTCTCATTATGTGACCAAAGTGTTCTGATTACTTGAGCTTTATATGTTTTTTGATCTCTTGTTCTTTATTCTTAGTACTTCTTCATCAGGCACTCTCTCAATCTAAGAAATTCTTAGAATTCTTGCAATAAATCCCCATTCCAAATGTTTTGTTTATAGTAGCCCATTTGGAAGTTCACAACTATGCAACACTCCCATAAACATTGGATATTTCATGGCTGCCTCAGAAATGAGAAAGATATACTCAGAAAGAAGCCCTCTCACTCTGTCTGGTGTGCTCACGATTTGCATTTCCTATTTCCTCCCTTATGAAAAAAAACCTCATGGAAACACACAGATGTCACTAGAACAAGAGTTGCAATCTATATTCAACATTTATTTCCTACTGCAGGTAGCATTAGAACTAAGTTCTAAAATACTAAACTAAGTGCCCAGGTTCCACTTTACTTTAAAGGGGACTAGATTAACATTTTAATTCACCTACCACCAAACAAGAGATAAATTTCCACTCACTAATTATTAGCAAATACAAAGTAACGGTAGATCTCTGGGATACCCAGCCACCCTTGGCAGCACATAAATCCTAGATCTCAGACATATTTATTGAATGAAAAGAAAAGACTGCACAACTCAAGTGTCTTTTTATTGCAATACTGAGTATTTTAAATATATAAATTTTACGACAATGGTTGCAATCTGTTTCACAAGTGAGCTGTTAAACATAAGAACTAACTGCAAGGTTGAATTTGATTGGAACAATAATTATTTATGACACTTTATTACAGCATAATTCCTAAACATATGGTTACCTTATTAGAAATTAAAATTCATTTTCATATAAATCTCAGCATGATATTACACTAGTACTAGCAAAGCAACTCCAGGGGACAACAAATAATTCCAGTCTAAGTGTCCCAGGGCTTGACAGTTGTGAAATGCAATATAAACTAATTTTCTAGTAAACACACAGACAGGTTTTGATAACACAAATCCATCTACGGGCAGGTACAGGCATAAATGTTATTTCTGCAGTTGCTTTGGAGTTTCCATAATTTACTTCTTAGATATAAAGTGCCACTAATTTATTTGACATTTGCTTTTCCGAAAGAGAGGGATGTGTGCTGTCTTAAAGCAAACATACTCACTCTACTCTCAGATGTGTAATTGCATATTGAGGAAAAAATAAACTTGGCATATAAAATGGAAGAAATATGCCCAACAAGAGTTATTGTGGAGTCTCACTATAAACCAACACTCGGTGCATAAATACATTAGGCTCCCAGGTTTTTACCACACATGGCTGTTGCCTTCTTCAGAAAATCATTACTTAGAACATGTTATGGAAGTGTTGCTATCATGCTTCTCTGGCTGGAAATGGTTAGTTGCTTTGGTTAACTGGATAGCTGTTTTAAATTATCGACCAAAAACTACTATATATAGGTTGCATTTTATTTGGACAGCTAATTGGGCTAATCAGGCAATAAGTTCGACAGGGAGAATGAGAGATAGGCAAATGAACCCAAAGACAGCAACCTTTAATGTGGGCAACATGTGGGATCATACAAGCAATAACTGTAATATAAAGGAGGCTTTAGACCAGTGTTTCCCAACCTTTCTCGAGTAGCACTCCCCTTTTATAATAGCCAAGTAACCTGTGACCCCACCAAATTTGCACAAAGAGGCATTTTAACTAAGTAAAATTAAAAAGAGTTTTTCAGAATATAATTCTAACCTAATATATTAATATTAATGTAATAATACATAATTAGGGGGGCTGTAAAACTGCCTCTACCAGACAAAATTTGAGAAGGAAAAAAATAAGTAAAAACGTCAAGTTGAATTTAGTTTGTTGAGTGTGCAAATTGCCCTCCCTTCTTGTCTACCCCCCCAAAAAAAAACCTCCCTCAGTGAAGAGACCACCTCCCTCACAGCCCCGCAAGCCCCCTGCCCTGGTTCGCTTCCCTCACCTTTTTGCCCCTCTTGGATTCCTCCTCCATGCTGCCATCACTGCAGTGTGAGACTCAGGCAGAGTGAAAGGCGTTGCTGCCGTGGCAGCAACAGCTTTTCAATCCTGCTGCCATATTGGGCATCAGCGTTGACTATGCACTCACCTCATTCAGGCCTCTTTGAGCCAGGATAGTGCTCAGTTTCAAAGGTTTGATATTAGTCCTCCAAAGGTCAATGTGGAGAAGCAGAGAGAAATGAGCGAGCACAGCTCTTTCAGAAGGGGTAGGAGGGGTACAGAAATAACTAAGAACTCTAGGTTGCCTGCAGTTCTGGTTTAGATTAAATTTATCTATCTCTGGGCCAAAAAAATAAATAAAATATACCATTTTTAATACAATAAATATAAAAATAATTGCAACTAAAAATAACTGTGGTGATCTGCCCCCCCCCAAAAAAAAACCACTTTCCAACCCCCTTGGGGGTCAAAACCCATAGGTTGGGAACTCATGCTTTAGACAGCAGTTCAGGGTGTCACATCAGCAGCATCCTGAGATTTCAGGGCCGTCGGCAACCATTTGTAATATCATGTGTAGACCCTTTAGCAACAAATACAAAATTGATGGTTCTGGCAATCTGTCATTGTATGCATGAATGCCTCCCCTGACTATATTGTCCTCTTCCCCCCAACTCATGTTGGAGGCAGACCTTTGGATTTGCTTATTTATAAAGGGTTAAAAAAAAATTCAGCTATTATTTTTATAGTGGCCTTACTGATCATTTTTTCTTGCATGGTTTTGCACACTTTCTCCTCCCCCCTCCTTTGCCTGTCCAGATGGTTACTACAAGGAACTTGTTTGAAGTTTCCTCTAGGAATTTTACACCATCCCTAAATCAGGAAACCTTACTGCCATTTTTTGGTTTGGTCAGGCCCACAGTCTTTGCTGGTTAATTACAGTTTACAAGTCAGCTCACTAGATGAATTGGCTGCTGCTTTCCAAATGGCAAGTAGTGATGCTTTGGACCAATTAGCCCCTTCTGTTTGTTAGGAGAGAGCTGTTTGCCCTGCTGGGCCTTGGCTGGCTCAGGAGCTTACAAATGAGCAGTCTTCTCTCCATCATTTAGAATGACAATGGAGGTGTGCTCCATCAGAGCGCTCCCATCACACTTTTAAAATCTGCATTTAGAAGGTATTTTTTGAATTTAGATAAAGATAAGCAGGTTTTTCTATCAATTTACTCTTTCGGTTCAGGCACACAGCCCAAGGTAGTTATTTAATACTTTTAAAAGCTTGTTGGCCCCAGAGTTGTCCAGCTCAGCCTTAGATCCTTCTTTATCTCCCTTGGTTGAGGCCCCACTGATTACTTTTTTCAGAAAACTCAGAAAAACACAGACTTTTAAAGCAGATTTTAATCTCCCTTGTACCTTTCCCACTCAACCCCCAGAAGACTGGCTTGAGTTTTCCGGTGTCAGAGGAATAGGTTTTTGCAATTCTGTCTGCTTCCCCACTAACTATGCTTCTAGTGATCCTTTTCTTTCTTTTCTTTGTTCTGCTACAGGTTCTTCTCTCTTGCCTTTTTTGACCAGTTTAGTGAACTGCTCACTTACTACAGGCAAATTCCCAAGTTCTTATAAGCATGCTTTTGTCCTTTCTTTGTTGAAAAAAGTTTCCCTGGATCCTTCTGTTCGTGCTAATTATCAGTCTTTTTCTCTGGCCCCTTATTTAGCCTATTAACATTTCATTGATCCATTTCAATCTGGATTTCGCCGGACATTCAATTGAGATGGCGCTCTCTTAAGATCTGAATGATATGGCAGGGGCTCAATGATGTTGCTTGACTTACCAGTGGCATTTGATATGCTTGACCACCAAACTTTCCCCCTCACTTTCCCCAAATTTTCCTCACCACTGTTGGTGTCTCACAGGGCTCATTATTGGGCCCATTTTTTTCTTCATCTGTACACTTACCTTGGGTGTTTTAATATCTAGTTTGCACTTTCCTTATATTTATGTTGATGATACCAAACTGCACCAGTCTTATCCTGAACTCAGTGATGAGATCTGGACTTCTTTGTTCAGCTGCCAATTGGGCATCTCATCACGGATGTCCTCTCATCATTTGAAGCTGGACATGGAAAAGACTGAAGTCTTGGTTTTTCAGCCAGATTGTCTTATCTGTTCCTTGACTGTTCCTCCTCTCTTCCTTCAGGGTTGTTGAGTGACCCTTATATCAGAGGTAACAGATATCAACATTTTAGTGGATGATCTGTTGTCACTTCATTTGCTTCTGAATGCAACAGCCAAGGTATGTAATTATCATCTCACTAATATCCACCAGGTCCATCAGTTCCTGACCCCTGAGACTACAAAGCTCATTGTCCATTCCCTGGTGATTTCATGTCTTGATTCCTGTAACAGATCTTTTGGCAGATTGTCTTTCTTTTTCACTCCACCCTCTTACCCTTGTACAGAACAGTGCAGTACAAGTGGTTTTAAATTTACCAGATTACTCTCATTCTCGGGCACTGCTTTGGCTGCCTATCAGGTCAAGACATATATTTTAAATGTCTTGACATTTAAAGCCCTACTTTTTCTTCTCCTAATTATTTAGCAGAGCTGGTGGCATGGCATATTCCTCTTAAGAGGACTCAATCTGCAGATTCCAGTCTTTTGTTGGTTCCTCAGACTAAAAGTGGCAAATTCCACGCTGTAGGCATTTTCCCAATTGGCTCTAAAGCTGTGGAATCATCTCCCCTAGCACTTACATATGGAATCAGAGCTGGGCAAATCTGAAAGAGGCTTGAAAACATGTCTGTTGATCATGGAGCCAGAGGTGTCAGTGGGAGGGGGAGGGGAGCAACCAGTGTAGTTTTGTTCAGACTTTTAAATCAGTTGTTGATAGCAGCGTAGTTCTTGGATTGCTGCCCATTCCAAGGAGTTCTGTTTATGTACACACACACACACACAATGTTATTGTTGTTAAATGTTGTGTTTACATGTTTATATATTTCTTGATTTTACTGGAAGTGCTCTGCTGTACAGTGCAATATAAATCAGCAGTAGCAGTAATAGTATTCACTGAGAGGTACTGTTGATTTTTATGGTTGCTTTAGTTGTACTCAGTTTCCTAGATATTACTATGCATTAGCAGCACAATATTTTTTGTATATTAACATATGTATTATGACACATTGCTATTATAATTATTTACATTATGGCATATTTGGAAAAGCCATATTTATTGATCTTTATAGGAAATACTTAAGCTTTATTAGTGATAGGAAAGTGGTATGAAAAGTAACTAATGAATGAATACATTAAAAATGAAAGAAAATGACCATGGCTGGCCTTAAGCACTGCAATGCCATAAGGATAATGTTTAAATTGTCTCTTCCCCTGTGGCTAGCTGTATGCGGATAGACTTCCTGGATTTGATTGATCATGTCGACCCACCTACCCTGTCCCACTCAACACTTTTCAATGTCTTCACATCACTCTTTGTGCCTCTACATAATTAACTAGGCAGAAATGTTATCTTGCACTTAGGGATTTCAGCTGTACTCATACAAAGCCCTTCCGTATTGGAAAACATGATGCCTTGCTCTATGCTGTGGCATGTTTATTTCACAAAGATCTCACAAATCCTATTAGCAAAATCAGAACCTGCTGACTGGGGATTCTGGGGTTTGTTGTTTTAAAAAAACCCCAAACATTTCTAAGCTCATAGCACAGTCTCCAAGTCCTTCTGGAGACAACTGTTGACCAAAGATTTTGAACTCGGTACAGCCTATGTTATAGTATACCCAACACCTACCCCCTTCGAACAGACACATACACAAAGGGTGGAGAGGCACACGAAAGAGGCAAAGCTTTGACTAAGTTGAGACTGTTCTCCAGTACAAAAGGTCTCAAAAAAGTTTATTGCACCCAGAAAGCAGCATCTCTCAAGTACTACCAGGTAACACCAGCTTCAAAACTACAGCTCAGCACAAACCACTGAGGCCCTGGATGCTTTACTTAAGACTTCTTAGGGCTTCTGGAACCTATTACTTTCAGCCTTGCTCTTCCTTACTTCTTTTTAGCAGTAAACCATTCTGCAGCAAGGAACATTAGGAAGACCAAAGTTTTAAGGTTACACTGTTGCAATTACAGCAGCAAAATAAAGTCCTGCTTCCTATCATGAAATCACTTTTACAGAAGCCAATACGTTGGATGCAGAGTTATTCACTCTGAATTAATAATTAACAATAGATGGATGGCTTTTAAACTTTTTTTAACAGCTATGAAGGTATATGAGAGCCAGTTCAGTGTACTGGATAGCATTTCAGAGTAGGATTCAGGAGACTTGAGTTCCAATCTCTGCTTGGCCATGGGAAACCAGCGGGGAGTGGCAATGATAAAAACATTCCTCAAATTTCTCAATTACCTTGGAAACCCAATTAAGGTCACTCTAAGTAAGATGCAACTTGACAGTGCATAAAACCACCATGAAAACAGATGCAGAATACAGACGTCTACTCCAGTTGGAAGACTCTTCCCAGACATATTTTATTTATTTATTTTATTTATTTAATCCAATTTGTAAGCTGGCTTTCTCCCCATAAAATGGTTCAAGGTTGCTCACAAGGTTGAAATAAGTAAAATTAAAACACAATAAATAACACATTACAAACAAATAAAAGTATCATAATGATCAAATATGTTCAATAATTAAAAGCACTATCTTTAAAAACAAACATGCTGAAAAGCTAAAACCAGCAGCCAGGGGCTCTCTTTAAAAAATTACGTACAAAGATAAATGTTAAAAGACGGAAAAGGTGTGTCTGAAAAGGTGGGTCTACAGCTGTCCGCTAAAGACCCACCTAATCTCCTGAAGAAGAGCATTCCACAATCTGGGAGCTGCCACAGAGAAGGCCCCCTCCCCATGTCCCTATGAAGTGCACCTGCAATGGGAAAGGGACTGAGAGGAGGGGGCCCCTGAGGATCTTAAGGGTCAAGAAAGCTCATATGGGGATACAGCCCTTCATAAGAAGATTATTCATCACCTATATTAAGTCAGGAACAATACACATTTTCCTTTTATACTTTGTTCTTTTATATACAGTACAGTTTCAGAAAAGTTTATTTTATTTTCTTGCCATTCCTCTCCTTTAAGAAACTCTTTCTTCTGAGCAGGATTCTTGTTTTGTATTTCAAACTGGATTAATACCTCACCAAAAAAATGTGTTAAAAAGGAAGTTGGGTTAAAAAAATGGAAGCATTTCAAATATACCTGCATAAAGAACATTTGGGAGGGGGTGTGAGAATGACAGGTTGCCCACCTGTAACTGTAGTTCTTCGAGTGGACCTCTGTGATTCACACCATGGGTGATTTGTGCCTGCGCGGAGGCTCATCGGAAGATTCTAGAGCTTCTGCAGTAGCAATGAACACATTAGAATATGCCCTTCGTGATCATGATATCTCCCCTGCCAGGTAAGTATTCTGTTATTGATATTTGAAAATGTGGAATATGATAAGATGACTAAAAAATTGATTACTAATTTATTACTAATTTATTAACAGCACCTAGATTAATAATAGCCAGGCAATAGAAATCAAAATCTGAATTTCGAATGGAAGAATGGTATAATGAAATATGGAATATAGCTATAAATGATAAGCTAACTTGTAATTTAAAGGTTAAGAAAGGAGAGATAAAAAAGAATAATTTTTATGATATATGGGGCAGATTTTTGGAATATGTGTTAACAAGAGGAAAAGGGAAAGCTGCAAATCAAGAATCAATGTAGTTCTGGAGAAGAGCACAATAAAAGAAGAAGAAGAATATAGATGGAGGAAGAAGAGGATTATTGCAAGAGGTCCAGTCTATGGTGGTGGGGAACACAGTTAATTTGTATTTTGGTTTATGTATTTTATGTTTATGTTTATGTTATAGTTAAAATTAAATTTTAAAAAAAGAATATGCCCCTCCCCACCCGTATAAGTACCTTGGCGCCAAGCGTCCCCTTTCAGTTGTGTCAACCGCCGCTTAATAGTAAGCAAACAATGGTGTGACAGAGGGGAGGACGGGCAGGATGTGTGAATCACAGAGGTCCACTTGAAGAACTACAATTACAGGTGGGTAACCTGTCGTTCTCCGTCATGGCCTCTGTGAATCACACCCTGGGTGACTAATAAGCTGTCTTACCCGGAGGCAGGGTGTCACGCCAAGGTAGAGGTTAGAACAGCACGTCCAAATGCCGCATCAGACTTCTGCCGGAAGTCGAGTCTAAAATGAGGGATAAACATGGACGGCTGTGCCCAAGTGGCAGAGGCGCAGACGTCCGGAAGAGGTACGCCATGGAGAAAGGCTGTGGAGGCTGCCACTGTCCCGGTGGAGTGAAGGCAAACCACTCTAGAGGCTGGTTGTCAAGCAAGTTGATAAGCCAAATGAATGGTAGCGGCGACCCATCTGGAGATAGATTGGGAAGTCACCGGACGGCCTTTTGTAGGTAGCTGATGGCTTATGAAGAGACAAGATGACTGTCTAAAAGGCTGAGTACGTTAGAGATAAAAAGCAAGAGCTCTTCTGACATCCAACGTATGGAGTATTTTTTCTTGGTTTGAAGAAGGTGACGGAAAAAATGAAGGAAGGACAATCGGCTGGGAAAGATGAAATTGAGAGACAATTTTGGGGAGGAAGGAAATGTCCATGAATAACTTCACCTTATCGGGGGAAAATTGTAGATAAGGGTACTCATAGCGTAAAGCTGCCAATTCACTAGCTCGTCGAGCTGAGGTGATGGCTATGAGAAAAGCTGTTTTAAAGGTGAGGAGTCTTGTCAGTTGTAGCTAATGGCTCAAAAGGAGCTTTGGTAAGCTGTTTCAAAACAAGAGTTAGTGACCATTGTGAAGAGGGAGGTAGAGTATCGGGGTAGATCTGAGAGAGACCTTTCAGAAAACGTTTCGTTGTTGGATGTTTGAAGAAGTTTGCTGCTGGAAAATTTGGAGGTTGGTATGATATTATTGCCGAAAGGTAGACTGTCAAGGATGAGATGGAGAGGCCCTTGGATTTGAGATGTAGGAGGAAGCAGAGAACAGTGGAAAGTGATGGATTGATGGAGGATGATGAGGAAGATTTGGTAAAGGATTGAAATTTCTTCCATTTGTACAGGTAGGCTTTCCTTGTGGATGGTTTTTTGGCATGATGAAGAATGCTCATTAACGAGGGAGAATCCTCCATGCTGCCAGGTGCAGAACAGGTAAGTCCGGGTGTAGGACTTGGGAGTTGTTCTGTGTGAGAAGGTGTGGCAGGCGGGGGAGATGGTGGATGTCTGATGAGAGACTGCGGAGAACTGGGAACCAAGTCTGTCTCGGCCACCAAGGGGCTATAACGATGGCATTGGTTTTGTCTTGTTGTAGATGGACAACAACTTTGTGGAGGAGAGGGAATGGCGGAAAAAGGTAGGTAAGAGTCTTGGGCCAACGGCCAACAAACGCGTCTCCCTGGGAATGTTTTCCTATTCCTTCTCAGGAGCAATACAGTTGGCATTTCCGATTCGCTCGGGAGGCAAAGAGATCGAGAGTCAGTGTGCCCCATTTCCAGCATAGTTGGCGGAATACTGATTGATCTAGTTCCCACTTGTGAGCTTGGGCATCCGTACAGCTGAGCGAGTCTGCTAGGTTGTTGTTTTGACCAGTGATGTGTAAGGCTGTGAGACAGATGTGATGTTGCAGACACCACTCCCAGAGGTCGACCGCTAGGTAGAGGAGACCTGGGGAGTGGGTGCCGCCTTGTTTTAAAATGTAGTACATCGCCGTGGTGTTGTCGGTGGCGATCTGTACCATTTTTTGTACGAGAAGGTTTCTGAAAGCCTTGCAGGCCTTTATGACGGCTAGTAGCTCCAACTCGTTTATGTGGAGCAGTTTTTCTCTGTGAGACCATTTGGTGTAGACTGTGAGGGATTTGCAATGAGCCCCCCAGCCGGTGCGACTGGCGTCGGTAGTGACTTGTATTCATGGGCGAGGTTGTTGGAACGGTCGCCCGATAGAAAGGTTGGTATGGGAATGCCACCATTGAAATTGAGAGGCCAATTCTGGAGTGACTCTTAGGAGAGTGTGGGGAGAGTCTGTTAGTGGATCAAAAAGGGCGAGAAACCAGGATTGGAGAGATCTCATTTTGAGACGCACATGTTGTACAACTGATGTCATAGAGGCCATGGTGCCTAGAACTCATTGCACTGTTAAGGCAGGTATCAAGGCATGCAGAGTGAAGCCATGAAGTAAGGGGAAGAGATTTTGTCTCTTTTCTGCACGGAGGAACGCTCGAGCTCGTGTGGAGTCTATGAGCTCGCCTATGTAATGTATAGTCCTTGTAGGTTTTAATGTTGATTTTTGTTCGTTGATAGTTAGACCGAGATCGCGAAGAAGGGCAAGGGTGAAACGGGTGTCTCGTCAAGCTTTGCGATGGGAGTGTGCTACAAGGAGCCAGTTGTCGATATATGGAAAGACGAGAATGTTTTGAAGTCTGAGGTAGGCGGCTACCGACACCATGCACTTGGTGAACACTCTCAGAGCTGTTGCAAGGCCAAATGGGAGTCTTTTGAATTGGTATGCTTGTGATCCAAGTTGGAAACGAAGGAATTTTCTGTGTGCGGGATGTATTGCAATATGAAAGTAAGCATCTCTTAGGTCTATGACGGTGAACTAGTCGTTTTTTTGAAGTAAGTGAAGAACTGATTCTAGAGTAACCATGCGGAATTTTGTGGTTACGACGTAGTTGTTTAATAATCTTAAATCTAGAATAGGGCGAAAAACCCCGTCTTTCTTGGGGACGGTGAAATAGCGAGAGAGAAACCCGGTGCTGTTTTGATAGACGGGTTCTATGG
The DNA here is from genome assembly GCA_037013535.1 of Intellagama lesueurii. Lineage (NCBI taxonomy): Eukaryota > Metazoa > Chordata > Lepidosauria > Squamata > Agamidae > Intellagama > Intellagama lesueurii. Next base: position 79,318,151 of record JBAJHW010000001.1, on the reverse strand, counting down.
CATCTTTGAGAAGTAAATTCGTTATTTCTTCTTGCAGGGGTTGTGACGGAGGAGTAACGATGTGTGTTGTCAGAGGAAATTCGAAGAAGTGGATGCGGTAGCCGTTTTTGATGATGGAGAGTACCCAGGAATCTGTGGTGATGGATTCCCATGCAGGTAAGTGTTTCCAGAGGGCAGAGTTGGTGGGGTGGGTGGCGATCTCGGTCAGAGGAACGTCAAACATGGTTTGGGTTTCCGGTCATTCCGCCTAGTGGCAGGCTGTTGCCGGGTTTTGGCTCTTTGGTTTTTGAAGTATGGATTGTAAGAGGTTTGTCATGGAGGGTCTCGTTGGAACCTCTGGTATGAGTTATAGGGTCGTTTCCATTGATTTTGCTGAGGACGTTGCTGGTAGGAAGGGTAAACTCCCCAACGTCTGGCTGCTGAACGTTTCTTTTGTACGTTCTCTAGTATATTGCCAGTTTCAGCATGAAAAAGACCTGCTCCATCGAGGGGAGGTCTTCAATACGTGCCCATCTTTGGCTAAGCCGGCCGTTCTGAGCCAGGAAAAACGGCATAGGGCTACTGAAGTGGCCATGGACTTGGCTGTAGCATCTACGGTGTGGCGGGCGGAAGGCATCTGTTGTTTAGCAATGGAGAGACCTTCTTGTTGGAAGGTTTGAGCTAGTATCTTTTTATCCTCTGGCAGGGATTCAATAAAGGTGGACATGTTGTCCCAGAGGAAGCGTTGGTAAGCTCCCATGGCTCCTTGACAATTAGCGACTTGCATGGTGAAATCTGCGGAAGAGTAAAGCCATCTACCCATGGAGTCTATTCGTCAGCTGTCTTTATTTGGTGGTATGAGAGATTGTCGGTGTTGAGATCTCGATTGAGAGGCTTCGACAAATATAGAATTTGGAGCTGGTTGTTTTTGGAGGAAAATGGCTCCTGGGTCATGGATTCTATAGAGGTTATCAATCCGCTTAGACATGGTATGGGAGGAAGCTGGTTTTGTCCAGGATCTCTGCGCAGTACTAAGGAGAGATGGCAACATCGATATTTGTACCGGAGTGGTTGTATTTTTAGAGATCGGATCATACAGATGATCGGCTGGTTTTGTCGATGGTCGGTGGATTTGCAGATCAAGGGATTTAGCCATGCGAATCATAAGTTGGGCATAGGTCTGGAAATCCTCTGCCGGTGACAACGGGTTGGTATCAACAATGTCCGACTCTGGAGAGGTAAGTAATACCGATGGAGTCTGTGGCCGAGATCCATAGTCAGAGCCATCGAGGTCGCGTCTGGAGTCGACGGACTGTCAATCGACTTCGGTGTCGAGAGGCTGAGTTTCGTAGTATTGCTGGTTAAGAGTCAGAAAAGATGAAGGCGGCATGTCCATGGACATCTGTCGATGTCGAGGATCATCGACATTGAAAGATGGTGGTTGAGCTTCGATGGACCTCGATTGGTAGGGATGGACCTCGGTGTCGTAATGGTGCCAGGGTCATTGACTTGGATTTACCGGAGGACGGGAACTGTGTTGATATAACGGAATGGAGCGTGTGTCCATGGGCCAGGATGGATATCGAGGATCGTCAGTATCAGAGCCTGTGTCTCTGTGATGTCGAAACGGAGGTTGCTGATGCGATGGTATAGCAGTAGAATAAACAGACGCTGGCGATGCCGAGCGTGAAGAGTGATTTCCATCATCTACTGTAGTAGGAAAGTACTGGAAGGCTGGGGCTGCAAAAGCCTCACATGTGGATGAAATCTGCTCAACGGTTCGAGGTTTTTTCGATACCAAGTGGGGAGCAGGTTGAGGTATAGGTACCTCTTGGTGATGTGGCCGCTTCGACACCAATGGTTGTCGAGAGGTAGGCTGACTACTAGATGGTATTATCAAACCGGGTAAAACACCTGGTCGACTAGTTGATGCAGTTTGTCGAGCAGAGCACTGGTTGGGGCAAATGGCAACCCGATGCGCGTGCTGAGCGTGGGTTTGAACCGCACACGATGAAGCAAGCTGTCGAGTTTGTTGATGTCGACTGTTCTGGTTAGGGATCGGTGGGCGATCCGAGGGCATCGAATATGGAATGGTGTTGAGCCATTCGGAATGGGAATTCTCAGGCAATGGAATTACCAAAGGATTGCTGGAAGAAATGGAAGGCTGTGGACTGTGAGGAGAGGACGTTAGTCGGTCGACTATCATCCCATTCTGGAGACTGAGAACAGGGTTGATGGGACGGAAGTCTGTCATCATCTGAGGGAGATCCGACCGAAATCGATTCAGAGAGTTGTTGTGGTTGTGGTGGGATGTCTGTAGACTTAGACTGTTTAGCTCGTTTAGGAGGAACAGGCTCCGGAGCTGGAGCAGTTTCAGTAGGTCTCTGACGTTTAGAAGTTGTTTTCAAAGTCGAGGACTTTGGTATTGAGGGTTTCGATTTGTGTGTCTTCAAGGTCTTAGACGATGCAGATGGAGAATTGGAATGAGCTGGTGTAGCCGATAGACGTTGTTTCGATGATTCAGTAACGGCCTTTTCCATTACTTTGGTTTGGGAAGTGGCCCTACAGGGAGGTTGGGCCATTTGAACTGGTTGTAAGGATTGTTCCCAAAGTTGGAGTTTTAGCCTCAAGAGGCAAGATCGAAGAACTCCGGGCTTAAAATTTTTGCAATGGGTACAGGAGGAAGTTTGATGTTGTTCTCCCAAACAGAAAAGGCACTTAGCGTGTCCATCGGAAAGTGGGATCTTATTATCACAGAGAACGCAGTGCTTAAACTGGCCCAAAGGGGCCATGAATAGGAGAAATAATTGAGGATAAAAACTGATGATTGAAGGGGGGGTGCTGCGGCCGGAGGCCGAGTGAGGGGAAAGGAAAAAAAATCTCTGATGATAATGAGTTTAATCTAATAGTTTAAAAGAAAAATATTGATAACAGGAAGGAATCAAGAATAACCTCTCTTTCTCTTTTACTCACAGAAGCAGAATTATGAGGCTCTCAATGCGGCGGTTGAAAGAAACTGAAAGGGGACGCTTGGCGCCAAGGTACTTATACGGGTGGGGAGGGGCATATTCTAATGTGTTCATTGCTACCGCAGAAGCTCTAGAAGCTTCCGATGAGGCTCCACGCAGGCACGAATCACCCAGGGTGTGATTCACCGAGGCCACGAAGAAGAACTCTTGGAACTGGTTCAGTACGTAATAAATTGCAAATTGGATAGGGGAGATTTCAATTTCTAGTGTGAAGTGCTTTTTTTCCTGAGAAAAACCAGAAAAACAGAAGGATAATCATTAAAAATTGATTCAAAAGACACAGCAAGGGACATTCGCCAAGAGTCCTATCTTCTGTCACTGTGGCACAGGAAGCTTAAGTAATGCTGAACAACTTTTGATTGTATCTTTCAAACCATAATGCAATATTGTGTTGGTAACAATGGGAACATTATTTCAGAAAAGAAGTGGGAGGGGAAAATGGGCAATGAGAAGAAATCATTTCTTACATGCTTCCCATCATTACAGTACTAAAAATGTACCTGGATGGGGTTGTGCCACAGATTTCTGAGTTTGTCTGTCTTTTAACATCCCCTCCTTTAATGCAAGGATGGACAAAAGGGAGGTTACCCACCTGTAACTCTGGTTCTTTGAGTGATCATCTGTGAATTCACACAATAGGAGTTTTCTTCTGCACCTGTGCAGAGGCTCTCAGAATCTTGTAGAGCTTTGTCACATGTTCACCAGGACCACCCCCTTGGTGTGCATGCTTATCCTGTCCTGGAGAACACATCAGTTTCTGATGAAGAGTCCACAGCTGTCAAAAATATAAGACATATATGACGGACAGAGGGAAGGATGGATGGGATGTGTGAATTCACAGATGACCACTCAAAGAACCAGAGTTACAGGTAGGTAACCTCTCTTTCTTCTTTTTGGTCTCTATGAATGCACACAATAGGGTGACTAGCAAGCTGATGGTGGGCTGTCACAGCAAAACCGAAGCCAACACTGCTCGACTGAATGAAGCATCAGCCTTAGCTCTAATGTTGAGCCTGTAGTGAGTGGTGAATGTTGAAGGCCTGGACCAAGTGGCAGCTTTGCAAACATCGGGTAGACTCACTCCTCTAACAAAAGCTGTGGAGGTAGCCATGGTATTCATAGAGTGTGCCTTTACTGTGCCCAGGAGAGGTTTGTGGGCTAGTTCATAGGCCAGATGAATTGAAGCCACAATCCATTGAAAGACAATTTTGGACGAGACTAGAAATCCTCTGGTGGAGCCATGGAGACTGATGAAGAGTTTTGAAAGGCTGCTGTGTGAGAAACATAGAAGGCTAGGGCTGATGGATGTCTGGAGAGTGTAAGGAGCACTCAAGGTCATTGGAAGGTGACCGAAAAAAGGTAGGCAAGACAATGGGTTGGCGTATGTGGCAATCAAAGAAACCTTGGGGAGAAACATCATGTTAGGATAGAGGATAACCTTGTTAGGATGAAATTGCAGGAAAGAAGAATCCATCTGAATTGCAGTAATTTCGCTGGCCCTGCGAGCGGAGGTGAAGGCTACAAGGAAGATGATCTTAAAGGACATGGCTAGCAGCTCGAAGGGAGGAAGTGTCAGACGGTGGATGACAAGCTGCAGGGACCATTGAGGGGTTGGTGGTCAAATTGACAGGCAGATATGTTGGAGTTCTTAAGGAAGCTCTTAAGGTTAGGGTGGTGGAAGAGTGAGACAGACTTCGAGTTCTGAGGTTGGTGTGCTACAATGGCTGCAATATATATACTGAGGGTAGAGTGAGATAGTCTGTTTAAAGAGATGGAGAAGGAATGCCAAAACAGCATCCAATGTCATGGGTGCAACAGGCAAATTAAGTGCTTGTGCAAACTTAGAGAAAGCATTCCATTTATATGAGTATAAGAGGTTCATGGAAGATTTGCATGCATGTGCCAAGATGTGGGCTATGGAAGGAGAATCCACCAGGCTGTAAGATGTAGAGTCAGCAAATCCAGAGGGAAGATCCACCCTGATTCTGGGTCAGGAGATGAGGGCAGAGAAAGTCATCTGCTATGGACCTGAGGGTTGTGAATCACGGTTGGCGGGGCCACCATGGGGCTATAAGGATGGGATTTGACCTGTCTTGGCAGAATTTGATGATGTCCCTCTGAAGTAGTAGTATGGGGGGAAAGAGAAAGAGCAGGCTTGGTGACCAGGTGGTCACAAACACATCCCCCATGGACCCAAGACTGATCTCTGCTCTGGAGCAGTAACGGTTGCATTTGACATTCTCACAACTGGACAGCTAGATGGAGAAGGGATAAGGAGTGGGTTCCACCTTGCTTGTTGATGTAAAATAGGGCAATGGTGTTGTCTGTAGTGACCTGAACACCCCACCCTATAAGTAAGCTCTCAAGGTGGCTTTTATGATGGCGAGGAGCTCCAGCTCAGTGATATGAAGTCGACTTTCCACCAGCGACCACTGGGGGTGGAATTTGAGGTCATTGCCATGGGCACCCAATCTGGTGGGGCTTGTGTCTATGCCAACCTGAATAGTTAGTTGGAGAGTCAAGAAGGGCCTGACTAGGTACAGGTTGTGATCAGTGTTCCACCACTCAAGTTGAAAAACTACTTATTTCGTAATGGTGAGACACTTGCTCAGATTATGAGTGAGTGGGTCAAACAAATATAGATACCACGCCTGGAGCAACCTCATTTTTAGATGTGCATGTTGAATGACTGATGTGGTGGATGCCATGAGGCCGAGGAGACAATGGGCCTGGTGAGCTGTGACAATGGTGTGAGGTCGGAATAGATGTATGAGGGTGTACAATTTGTTCCATCTCCCATCCGGGAGGAAAGCTCGAGCACGTTTTGTGTCCAAGGTAGCTCCTATGCAGGTTATGACCTGAGAGGGTTGTAGGATGGACTTTGACATGTTGACCTGAAGTCCCAGATCCACTAAGAAGGACAAGGGAAGTTGAATGTCATGTATGGCCTTGTGACAGAAGTTCACAACAAGCAACCAATCATCAATGTAGGAGAGGACCATGACACCACTGCTATGTGTGCTATACATTTCGTGAATACCCTCAGGGTAGTAGAGAGGCTGAAGGGTAAGACCTTGAATTCATAGGTGAAGGGCAAATCTGAGATATTTGTGATGGTCCAAATGGATATATGAAAGTAGGCATCCCTCTGATCTATGATCACGAATCAGTTTCCCTGTTGAAGGAGGGGAATGGTATTTTCCAAAGTGAACATGCAGAATCGCCTCAGAGTGATACAGAAGTTGAGATGGCAGAGGTCCAGTATGGGTTGAAGTCCAGAGTCCTTTTTGGAGACTGTGAAATAGTGGGAATAGACAGGGGCTGATGGCATCCTTGTCCAACAGTGACTGTACTTCCTCCTCCAAAGCCAGGGATGGAGTTGTAGATCTGAGGGTTCTTGTGGGTGATATGGCAGAGAATTCAATGGCATACCTGATGTGATTATCAAAAGGACCCATGAGTCTGAGGTGATATGGGTCCATTTGTGTAGAAATGGTGGAGTCAGGTAGAATGTGGTGTGTTGATCTGGGGGGATGGAAAGTCAAAGGCTCTGTTTTTGCTTCTTCTCAGGTAGTTGGAAGGACTGGCATGAGTGTTGCCTTTGGGCTTGTTGGCAGAAGGAGAAGGGTGAAGAAGGTGGCAACTGTTGCCTCTGTCTGTCCACTGAAAGTCTATATTGCTGGTACAGATACGTGTGTTGCCACTGGTTGAAGAGTGGATGTTAGTATGGTTGTGTATTGTGTGACGTAGCCGTCTTTCTCATTTTCTGTAGATTATCAAGGATCTCATCCATTTTTTCATGGAAGAGGCTGACTCCATTGAATGGTAGGATCTAGAATCCTCAGATAGGCCAGCTGACTTAAGCCAGGCATGCCAGCACAATGCTACAGACGTGACCATGTGCTTGGATGCTGCATCAATTACGTGCTTTGCGGCAATCCGGTCTTGTCAAGCCAAGGTCATAGCTTCTTGGTGGATGGTAAGGGCTCATGAACGTTGGTCCTCAGGGGCCGATTGGAGGATAGGTGGAGATGATAAGCACCCATTGCTGCTTGATAATTGGCCACACAAAGCACAAAGGAGGCCAGGGAACAGATGCACTGCCCAATCACATCCAGCTCCCTTCGCTCATGGTTGCTGAGAGTTGAATTAGAGCGATTCCTAGCCCTGTTTTGGGTAGTGTCTACAATTACTGAATTAGGTGAGGAATGCTTAGACAAGAAGCTGTTGTTGGTCCCATGTGTCTTATACAGGTTCTCAAGCCATCTAGAGATTTGAGGAATAGAGGATGGTTTATTCCAGGATTCCTTTGTGAGTTTTAGCAAGAAGGGAATGAAGCAGAGTAGTAACGATGCAACCTGGTCTTGACTATTATCCTCATAGACCATTTCTGAGTCAGTAGGAGGTGGTTGGTAGCCTTGTGAGGCTGCTTAGGGTCCAGTAAGGGTGGAGCTGAGTCAGAATCATGGCCAGATATGGAGCATCCCAGAGATCTGGGGCTTGCAGGCACAAGGTTGCAACACTGCAATAACATCAGCTTAGGTATTTCCCCAGTCAGGTGATGGGCTGAACTCAGGGGAGAGCACCTGGCCACATAGAGGGAAAGGGGTGTCCTAATCCCCTTATGGAAAGCCCACACAGACTGGCTCCTGTTGTCCTTGGTCCAGTACTGGAAACTGTAACAGAATCCCTTCAGTACAGGGTTGCGGTGTCGAGACATGTTTGCTCTTGTGATGTGAAGAGTCTGAAGATTTTTTCTTTCTTTTAGCTGTCTTGGGTGACTGCGATGCAGAGATCAACATGGCAGTCGAGCTCGACATTGACATCGATGTTGAGGATTTGGCCTTGGATACAGCCTTAGTCTTGGGCTTGATCTGTGTCAGACTCAATGTCAGACAGGAGGGTGCCAGCAAAGCAGATGGCCACAAGGTGGAGGTGCCAGGGTGGAGTCCATGGCCAAGGAGTGAGGCAGCCGGAGGGAACGTTCCCACAAGAACGAATGATCTGAGGCACTGCTGCTAAAGTTTCAATGTTGGCTTGGTCAAGTTTGTGCAGGCCTGGCACAAGCTGGTCTGGTGTCTCTCTCCAAGGCAGAAAAGGCACCACAAGTGCCCATCAGAAAGTGGGACCTTGTTGGGACAGGACATGCATCTCTTAAAGGGCCCCAAAGCAGCCATAAAGTGATGGGAAGGGGGAAGGGGCAGTGAAAAGGGAAAAAACTAACAATGTTCTTTCTTTTCTCCCCTCAGTAAACTCACAGGAAAGAAGGATGAAGCAGGGGAAAGGAGAAGAAGAAGAAAAGGGAAGAAACAACTAGAAAAAGTTGATGAATGGTAGCTCCGTCGTCAAGAGATGTAACCTCAGCGGCGGCAAAAAAAGAAACAGGCATTCTCCAGGACAGGTTAAACATGTGCATCAATGGCATGCTGGCAAATGCGTTACAACACTCTAGAAGATTCTGAGAGCCTCCGTGTAGGCACAGAAGAAAAAGCATATTGTGTGCATTCACAGAGACCACGAAGTGTGGTTTACAGACCACACTCTGCTTCCCTAGACCTTAGGATGCCCTCAGTTGCTGAAAAATGACCTAGAATCAAGAAGCCATCTGGGGTAGTACCCATCTGTTAAGGCCAAAACAATCTTAAAGAAAAGCCAGAAGTAACGGCTGCTTCCAGTTTCAGAAACATAGGTGCTTGTTGCTTACTCCTAATTTAATGATAAGGGATTTCTCCTGTAATGCTCCAGCTGCAACTCTTAAGTTAAAAAAAAAAAATTAAATTCACTCTTATTTTTGTGTTTAGTGGTAATGCAAACTGTTTCTGCGCACTAGTGATTCACAAAACATTCCCACTTGAAATGTAATTACCAAGACATTTTTAAAACAGAAATGTAAATGGACATTTTAATGTATTTAAAGCTGTATTTGATTTACCTCCCCATTGATTGCATCATTGCTTTAGTAATTAGAAAAAAATATATTTCCTATACTAATTTATTCCCGTCTAGTTGTCACAGCAAACATACTATCAGGGCGTTTTTAAAAGAGAAAAGGATTGACCATTGTATCAATTTATTCTTGGACTAATACACAGTCATAATCACCAGCATAGCTTCCAATCCCAAAGAGTAACCTGGTATCTATGTAATTGCACAGTTGTGGATATTTGCCTAATTTTCAATCTAGGCATGCCTGCGTACAATCTAGATTTTATTTCTTTTACGAAAGTAAAAGACAGTTTCACCAAACTATCAAGTGTTAATTATATATCCTTACTATGAACCTTTTCCATTTCACTTTTTCATCTTCTTTTATGTTAAAAAAAGAGAAAAAAACAAAGTACTTTTCATCTCTCCTTCTAATGCCTTGACTTTCAAACCATTTTACTCTGGTATTGCAATGCCATGAGGACTTTCCAGCTCCCTACACAATTCTTACAGAATGCCAGCTGAGGTCTAACCAATGCCAAGTAGGACAGCTTTACCCAACTGTTTGTTCTGTCTCTGATATTGTGTGCCTGGTTTACTGCACTCCAAACTGCTGAAGAAATGCCAACATTTGTTTCACCTGGAATGAATGTGCAATCTACTAATTAAGAATGGGAAACCAGTTGGTAAATTAAGAGGGCAATAAACTACAATCAAAACAGCCAAACCTGTTCTTAATTAGGGCCACATTCTGAACAGAAATGCACCTACAGAAACAGAAGAATATGGTGAAGTCTATGTATGTATTTGATCAGGGTATAATATTACACATATTCAGCAACCTATGGCTCTTAATTATTTGTTTCATAGATTTTTATATTTGCCAACATACTATTGAGTTCAATATTGTACTCAGAGTTCCAGTGCGGGAGGGAGTGAAAGATGGAGAATTAACCACACACATAGTCCATGCACAAGTAAACATAGTCCACAACCGTTAATGGCTGAAGCTTATATGGTTTGGCACAGCTCAAGGATCTAACCATTGGTCCGTGGGCATGGTGGCCAATTGTCAAGTCCCTCAGTCTGCACGCTGGAGAATGTAAGGGAGGTGCTGAGTTTTCAAGACCCACTAAGGCATATACCAATCACATTGGACCTCCTGAGCTATCAGCCTATCATTTTGAATAGCAAGGTATCCCACAGCTGAAATAGATTCTGCCTAATGTCTCTAGTGCCCACAAAGGTAGATAAAACTGTACTGTAGTTACTACATGATACCCAGTGTGGTGCAGTAGACAGACAGACTAGAACTCAAGAGACCTGGGTTCAAATTCCCACTTGATCATGGAAACTCTCTGGGAGGGGGGGTCTCCAGTAAAACCACTTCTTAGGTGTCTCATTTACCTTGAAAACCTTACTAGCGTGACTATAAGTCTGTTCTGACTTAACTGAATTTAACAAACACGCATGCAACGGTCAAACCAGTAGTGGAAAAGAGAGGGATGCCGATAGCTATGAGCAAGACCAAAGCCCCAGCACACCTGGCCAATTAGTGAGCAGATTGAATTCCTTTCCAGCCACATCAATGGCTGGCGATTGAATATCTATACTAAGCAGACATAACAAACTAGGAAGAGTGTAGAAGACACAATGGGCAAAGCCACAGCCTTCTTATTTGCATAGGAAGTCCAGGTAAACCAATGGGAGATTTCATCTCCAAGAAGAGACAAAGAGTTCCTGATTTGTTCAGGCATTCCTGGCTTCTACGAGGCCCCCAGAGTTTTGCAGAATCTGCCATCCACACAATAGAAAGATAAGTCTACAACCCTCTCTCTTCCCCTGGCATGAGGCTGGAAACAGCTACCCTGCCAGCAGGTATGCTGGTTTCTTCCGAACCTAAACAATCATGGGAAGGGGCAGAAATGGACATTAAGAATGATGCTGCCTTCACTGCATCTCTAGATCTATTATGTGTAACTTTGCAGATGGTAAATTTTCTAGAGTACAAACAAAAAAGACAAGTCTGCAGCCAGAAACACATTAAAATATCCCACAATTAGGAATGAAAGCACATTAAGGTTGCAGAGGAGTGACTGAGGCAGAATTTTTGCGTTTGTAAAAACAGAGCACAAAGCAACCCTATGCAGAAAACCTGAAGATCAATCACTGAACAAAGCAAGCAAATTTGCATAATTCCAAATGCGAGAGAACATCATGCTGTTAGGTTTAGTTAAGGATTTCCCTCTTCCAATGCCAGGTTATCTCTAATATCTGTTTCTGGCTTGATTTTCATTGGGGAAATACATGCCTGTTGATGAGGTCATAATGCACAAAGTGTCTATGCAATGGTTAATTAATCAGGGCCCAACAGCTGTCAAGTTAGCCAGCCAGATATTGGCAGACAAGAAATTAAACTATCAGGAGGCAGGGGTGTTGCATTAAGGCTGCTAGTGCAAGGAACTGCAATGTTTCTTGTTTCCAAACCAAATTTCAGGTTCTGGAGAGCGAAATGCACCACAGACCTGTTTAAGCTGGTCCTTAGTTTACATCATGAGTCTCTGTAATATAACTCACTCTAAGCCATTCTATATCTAAACCACTCTAATGTTCATTATATGTCTACAATTTATTAAAGACAAAATGAATAAGTGCAGAATTTTTATGGTTTATATAAGGTAAAAGTAAAGGTTCCCCTTGACATTTAGTCCAGTCGTGTCCGACTCTAGGGCGCGGTGCTCATCCCCATTTCCAAGCCATAGAGCCAGCGTTTGTCCGAAGACAGTTTCCGTGGTCACGTGGCCAGCGCGACTAGACACGGAACACCGTTACCTTCCCACCGAGGTGGTACCTATTTATCTACTTGCATTTTTACATGCTTTCGAACTGCTAGGCTGGCAGGAGCTGGGACAAGCGACGGGAGCTCACTCCGTCGCGTGGATTCGATCTTATGACGGCTGGTCTTCTGACCTTGCAGCACAGAGGCTTCTGCGGTTTAACCCGCAGCGCCACTATATATAAACCATATATAAACCATGGTTTATATAGCAGAGTCCTTATTATCTGTAATTTGGTGGTCTGTATTCACTGTAACCCAAAGCCTATGCATAGTCATTACTAACGAAAATCAGTAACACCAATGCATGGTTTAAGTGTGGAGTACAAATACCATGTATCTGGCTCTTTTAGGGTCAGATCACTCATTAATGCGAAAGCATATTTCCTCCTCTTAAAACTCTCCCAGCAATGCAAATCATTTCATTTTTACATAACCGAGACAACAGACATGAAAAAGAAAGCTGTGCTATTTCCTAATTGACCAATTACAAAATAAAAGCAGAGTAATTTGCCAAAATTGGATTGATGTCAGATCCAGTTAGAAGAGACAGAATCTCATAAAGGTGCATTGCCTCTAGATATGGAATCAACACTTCACCTAGAGAGGTTAGTAATGTCATCATGCGTAGGAAATGGTACTTGGCTTTTAACTCTCCATCTATTTGCCCACTTTTCTTCTGTGGTGTACACAGAAACAGATCAAAAGCCACTAAAAAAGCTTATGAGCTAAACTATTAAATACTTAACATACATCACCTCATAAGGATTTCACAGGAAACAATTTATGAGAAATTGGAAAAGCATGTATAAAGAGAGAGAGAGAGTGATCTCAGAGCAGTATGATTGTTCATATTCAAGAAAGGTATTGTCCTATATAATATAACTTCATGAGATTGCATACAATCTTAAATATAGAGTTGAAAACTGCAAAAAGATGAACACAAGTTGTTCATCATTTTTGGCATACATTGTGGCATTTTACAAACTGACAGATTTACTTCCATGTGAGCTCTCATGGATTATAATCCATCCTTTGGAAAATGCTCAGAAACTTCAGTGGGTCCAAAATGCTGCAGCCAGATTGTTAAACAGGGCTGGTTACAGGATGTCATAACCCCCACTTACATCAGCTCCACTACCTGCTGATCCATTTCTGGGCAGAATTCAAAGTGGTGGTTTTAACTAATAAAGCCCTAAACAGCGGAGATCCAAGCTATCTCAAGGACCGCATCTCTCTCTGTGAGCCTGCCGAGCCTTTCTCTCTGTCCCACCATCCTCACAAGTGCATTTTGTGGGGACAGAGGAAAGGGACTTCATCACTGCTCCCAGACTTTGGAACCCCCTTTCACAGGAGGCCAGCCTGGCCCCATCTTTGCTGTCCTTTCGCAAGCAGGTGAAGACCTTTCTCTTCAGGCAAACTTTCCCTCAGTGACTGGCTTACCTGAGTGTGTTTTTTAGATGGATTGTTATGCATTACTGCTTTGACTTTCTCTTAGTGACTGGTTGTCTGAGAGGGTGTTGTTGGTGTTTTTTTTTAACGGATTGCTGTGCCTTGTTGCTTTTAAAAAAAAAATAGTACTGATTTCCTTTACAGTTTTTAATATAGTATTTGTTTCATTCTTTTTTAATATTTGTATACTTTTAAAGAAACTACTTCCATCCATCATGGACTCCCATCTCTTTGACTATTTCTGACCACGGCATTATTGTTATTCGTGCCATCAAGTCACCTCCCACTTGTGGCAACCCTATGAAGGAGTGACCTCCATGACGTTTTTGTCCTCAGACCTACTCAGCTCCAGTAAACTCAAGGCTGTGACTTTCTTTATGAGGTCAATCCATCTCATATTTAGTATACTAAAGGCTAAATCAGAAACAATTCCTATGAGAAAGAAAAATGGAAGATGCCTAAAGAAACTGGGATGGCCTCAGAACAAGATTCCAGATTAGCTAAGATTTAAAGGGGGGCATGTATAAGAAATGAGAAAAGGGGCAATACGCCAAGAAAGAGTACTGACACACAGCTAATAATTTTAGAGAGAAGTTTCAAAACAAGCTCAGGTTTGTAAAGAAGAGTAAAAATAAGAAAAAATGGGATTTTCAGCTATGCTCAGAACAAGAGGAAATAAAAAGAAATAATAGGTTCACTGCAAGGAGGGGACAGACAAATACTAATGAAGGGAAGACAGACATACTGAACATCTACTTTGCTTTTGTCTTCCAGATGGAAAACAGTGTTCAACCTAGTGCAGTCAGAATAAAGGAGAAAAGGAAGAGGTTGCTGCAAAGATAGGGAAGAGGTGGTACCAGAACATCAAGCTACTTTACATAAATTTAAGTCTCCTGAACCAGATGTGCTGCATCTCAAGGTCTTAAAGGAACTGTCTCTCATGTTTGACTTTGAGCATTCTTGGAGAACAGGTGGAGTTCCTGAATACTGAAAGCAAGTAAATGTCATCCTTATCTTAAAAGAGAATTCAATTTATGAGAAAGGCGATTTCACCTAAACAGCAGGATGAACTTCTTTACAGTAAGAGTTGTTCGACAGTGGAATGTACTGCCTTTGAGGGTGGGTAGATGGCTACTTGTCAGGGATGCCTTAGCTGTGGATTTTAAGAAGGGTTGGACTCAATGACCCTTGAGTCCAACTCTATTGTCTTATAATTCTATGTTTCTAACTGCAGAAGCTGCTACAGTGACCTCATCACAAACATGCACATGACTGGCAGCTTGTCAGATCAGTACTTTACTTTCTGCAGATGCAGTTCCTTTGCAAAACACTAAACAGGATATATCATAAAATACTAGATGGGAAAAGAAGTAACAGTGGTACATAAATGGAACAAATAAGCCAAGTAGCTTTCCCCATTTTCATGATTCTTCATTTTCTAGATGTTTTAAGCATTTGTCAAGCTTCACTGTTCTTCCAAAAGAAAGAAAAAAAGGAAGGAAGGAAAGAAGGAAGGAAGGAGGAGGAGAAGAAGAAGTTGCAGATCTCAGAAATAACACCATCAGAGCTACAAAAAACAGCAATATTAGGAACAGCATACATACTGTGCCAATATTTAATAGATACTTAGGTTCTGGTTAAAACTTGTATGTGTTATATAATACCAGTCAATGTTTTTATAATTTTGATTGACTGTGTCTGGTATTTTTGAATAATAATAATGTGCCATCAAGTCAATTCTGATTTATGGCAACCCTTTTCAGGGTTTACTATTCTCTTCTTCTGGGAACACCCTGGGACTACCTACTAAAATTTGGTTTGAAGATATGAAAGGATAACCTTCAGTGCCCCAAAACTAAAGAGAGTGATAGTACTAATAGCATTTATACTGGCATAATGGATACATGACAAATGAAATGTAGAGCCTGATGTCTTCCATTTTGATCTGCTATCTTCCATTTTCTTTGGCTATGTAAGGTTGCTTTAGTGTTCTCCAGTTGCAAAGAAAAATCAAATGATAGTCCAGCTGCCGTGATGAGTTTTTGGCACAGAAAGTGGGCCAGAGACAACAGATGCAGTTATCAAACCCCACTAACAAGCTTCTTTATGTTTTTTTCCTATCAACCATGCATACTTTGGCGTATCATGGCAGTGAGGCAGAATAGGGAGTATTTCACATATGAATACTGCTCATTAGAGCAAAGTATAACAGTGATGTATTGTCCAGCTGCAGCCTATAAATGTAAACTGCAAAATGTATAAAAATTGCTTGATCTGCTCAATAGTTGTCTGGCCTTCTTGTGATGACCAGCAAGCAAAGCTGTTGTCCATTCCAACTTATTAGGTACACCTGAGTGTTGTAAGTTATTGAATAAACTTTCTCCTTGTAAGCAAACCTGGAGATGACTTATTATTTCCTTAAGATTCTTAAAATCCCTGTTAGGATCCCGTACCTACCTTCTCCTTCCTCCTACATCTCTTGTCCTCCTGCAAAACTTCTCCAGCTGGTTGTGTGAGGATGTACACTTTTATTATGAAATGCATATTACAGGATTGCAGCACAAGAAGGAAAGTGCCAAAGTCAGAAGCCTTGGATAAGTTGTACAAGATCCATCTGTCTGATTTTCACCTATTCTGCATCCCCACAAGAGCCCAATACAACACATTTCACAAGACTCTAGAAAGGCTTTTCTATGAATACAGGAGGACACAGAGATGGAGGGAAAGGTCAGTCTCACAGGCTGTCTTCCACTTAGGCAATGCTGGCTTTCACTCTACTGAAATTGGGACACTGATGTCCCAGAAAAAGCCAATTGCAGGGGTATGGAATAACACACATACTGGAAGGCAAAAGAGTTAAGTTGTACTGAGAAGCAGTTATTAGTAAATGCCTCTGGACTGTCTGGTCTATGGAATGCCTTGTAATTTAGTAGTATGTCAACTGGTTTGTGTTGCCACTTAAAAGAATCAAGGAATTTCTCAGATACCAGGCTAGAGATTCTCCCACTGAAATAGTTAAAGTACTTCCCCTTGGTCAGAATAGATAACAGGATGGATTAAAATTGAGGATTAAAAAAAAAATCAAAACTTTTTTTTAATTTCAGATTTTTTTATTTGAATCAGATTTATTTTAATGAAATGCTTTTGGAGGAAAATTTATCTAAAGATAATTTTCTATTTAAGATACACTATAGTTCAAAGTTATTCAGCATGAAATAGAGCTTAGTTATGTAGCGTGAGGATGTATATTCAGAAATATTTACATTTTTGTTAAACTAATTCAGTTAATACAAGTTATCCAAGCTAACACACACTTTTTCACAGTAAAAAATAGTATAAAATAAGCAACGTTCAGGGAAATACCTTAATCCCAATGTTGTTCTGAAAATCTATGTACAAATAATGAACACATTACAGAGGACCACAGTATCCGCAGGGAATCAGTTCCAAACCTCCCCATGGATGCTGAAAAATGTGCATGTAGCGAATTCTAAACATTGTATGGTCTCTGGATCCCTTTAATGGCCATTTCTGGTAAATACACCTTGGAAATACATATAAATATATATTTTGAGGGGAGGGTGTTTAGTATTTTCAGGCAGTGGATAGGTGAATGAGCAGATTCTGATTCCGCAGATGGAGGTTTCTACTGTACCTTAAATGCTATGTTTTTATGATTGTTTGGAAGACAGTTTGCTTTTTAAGAAGATATTTTGTTTAACCACTTCAGTTAATAAACATCAATGTTTAAGCAAATACAAGAATATATATGCTATACAATGTTATTGTTTTAGTTAAATAAAACAATTTCAGTACAGTAGTTTTCCAAATATGAGTGATTAACTTATTAAACTAAAATCAATTCTGATATGGCTGTTTTACTAATCTGACAGGTTATTATTTTAAATATGAAATCTTCATCTGTTGAAAATATTAAAGATTATAACTACTAGCAAGAATGGGTCTTTATATTTAAAAATCATGATTTAAATTGAGTCTTACTGACTAGTATCCACCCTGGGAGATAACATGTGGATATATTATTAAATAGAGATGGGCACGAACTGAACTACAAACCAGAAAAAAACATAAACTGGGCTGGTTCGTGGTTCGGTTTGTGCCACCCATCTTGCCAAAGCAAAATGAAGCACCATTTTTTTTTCTGCTTAGTGCTTTCATTTTGCTTTGGCAAGATGGATGCGCCCCTCCCCCCATGTCCCATCACCTCCCTACCTTGTCTTCAAGCCGCTGCCGCCATCCTGAGAAGCAGAAGGGCCACTCCTTATACAGAAGCTGGACCTGCTGCCAGTGCACATGTGCCCATGGCTCAGCTGACAGGTAGCTTCATGTGCACAGACAGCAGGCCCAGCTTCAAGGTTCCCCCCCCCCCCCCGATTCATTTTTGGGGGATTTGTGATAGCTTGTTGTTCGCGGGAAGCCATGAACCACAAACTTTCATGAACCACCAGTTTTCTGGTTCATACCCATCTCTATTAGTAAATGATAAAACACAATGGCTGAAATCCTGCTGTACTGCTACACAAAAACATACCTTTTGGTTAAGTTAAGAAACGTCTATAGACATTATCTGTTGCATACTGAATCACATAACTTGGTGTGCAACATAAGCTCTACAGAGATTTCTTAACTTGGGGAAATTCACCTCCAAAGGTCATGCCGTTTGCATAGAAGTGCAGCAGGATTTCAGCCAGTAAAAGGCTACCTGTTCCTGAAACTAATGGAAGCAAAAGGTGTTTAAGTATTTCTTAAGATGGATTCCAAGTACAGTATAAAAAATAAAGAAAGTGGGGAGGATATAATAAACAATTATAAAGGTCATTTCTAAGTTGATACGATTAGACAACCTCAGTGCTAAGAAAATGAGTGTGATGTCTCACACGTCTTTCACAAGCCCTTTGATAAGTTGACTGTCAATTAGTGCCAAAAGAGAGAGAGACAGGTGGGATTTCACTGTCAGCTGAAACTTGATCTAAAAGCACAGAATCCTTCTACATATTTTTTTTTATCTACAACCAGAGAAAAATATTTTTCAGTTCAAATGATTAAGCCAGAGGTGAAAAGATCCCAGTTAATGCCAGCTGTTTTCTTAATCACTCAGTTTCCATGCAACACATAATTAAACTTATTATCAATTAAATGTGCAACTAAGCAGAATGGAGCATTACTATTTAGGAATAAAAATAGTACAGAATACCATTAATTTTGCATTACTTGACTCGGAGTATTTTTCTAAATGGCAATCAGACATTTTTATCTGAGATCTTCCATTAAGATATGAGCTACCGAACACATCTTTATGCTTCTAATCCAGAAGTTTAATTTTTTTAGAAAAAAAAGATGTAAATAGTAAATAAACAGTAAATGTTGCTTTTACCTTTGCACAGCAGCCAAGAATACTGAATAACTAATTGACCTTTCAAGAGAATGATCCAGTCATCCAGAAACCAAGTACACCTAAGAGGTTTCCAATTAATCTTCTAATTTAAGTTCTATGTTCTTCCTCTGTAAGATTTGAATAATAGGAAACAAAAATTCCAACTAAAATAGCACTCTATGCAAGTAGGAACCAGAGCTGCATTCTCTTATTAGGAATTAAAGGTCAATAACAAAATGAAAGTCTCTTTGGTGTCTACTTTTATTTAACACCCCCCCCCCTTCTTTCACATATGGGTACCACCAGAAAGTTAACATTCATGTACGTCATCACCAGGAAGTCAGTCAGAAAATCACTTACAGCTAAAATACCACTTCCATTGGTATGGAACCAATACATATACATTTCAAAACTAGATACCCCGTTGAAATGTGTAAAAGGTGTTAAATTCAGTGTTAATCCTACCTGGAATAATGAATATGACATGTTTGTCATAACTTATAATAAAAATTGTGTGTCTCAAGCTGATTCCAATTTATGGCAACTATTTCCAGGATTTTCTAGGTAGACAGCGGTTTACCATTCCCTTCTTCTAGGGGCATTCTGGGATTGTGCAACTTGCCCAAGGCCACATAGGCTGGCTTACTGGGATGCACAGCACAGAACTGAACTCCCAACCTCTGGATAGCTCCATGAAACAGATACCTAACTCACTGAGCAATCCAGCCTACTAATCTGTCACAACTAACTCAAGCAATATTAATTTCAGTGTCTCTCTCTTGATAGGGCTAATGTTAGATTTAACCTAAAGTCTCTAACTAATTAGACTGTCTTAAAATATATATTTTTAAAAATAGTAATAATCCAGCATTATTTTTTCTTGGCTTTCTGCTAAAGATTATGGGTTTTAAGCCTTTCCACATGAAAAGAGTAAGAAACTAATTTATAAATGAAAATAAATTTTCACAGGCTTCAGCACATAGTCAAGATGTAGTCCCTTTGATGCATGCTATTAATCCATATGACAGTGATCTGCAGATACAGTATCGCATATGCACACACTTCCTTGATTTACATTCCCAGGAGTAAGAGTCAAAATAACCTGGGGAGAAAACTAGGAGTGTGGGCAGCACTTTGAGCCATTTCTCTCATTTTTCTCCTTGAGATGGATACTGAAAACTGTTCTGGGAAAAACTGGCACAACCTCACAGGGAGGAATAACGGTGTGTTTTCTTTATGATAAATCTCTCTGCATACCACAGGTTTCCCATGGTGCATATCAAGATGGAAACAGACAACTGTGCACAAAATGTAACAGGATGAGCCCCTAAGAAGCAAAGCAGGGAATTAGAACAGATAAGATAAGTCGAAAAACAGAGCACAGCCTGTAAGTCAATCTGTTCAGGAGAGGTGGCTGCCATTTCCAGCAGTTACTGCAAGAGGAGAATATGTAATTAAAAGAAAAGGTCAGAACAGAAACCACCCAAGCTGTTGGTGTCTTCAAAAGCACCTGTGGTGCAGTCTGAAAGCCTCTGATCCATAGAGGAAGGAGTGTGCATCAGAGGCAGCATGCCATTTGTAGAGATCATGTAACTACACCAGCAAGTAACTGGTGGTCAAAGGGAGCCGAGCACTGATAGTTGCTGTTCACAAAACAGAAACATCAATGTCTGGATAGGAAAGAGCATGTGCTTTCCGCAGCCTGAAGAAGGGGACACCTGAAAATGCTTCTCAGTAGTCTCTTCACAATAATACTAGATCCCTAAACAGCTGTGGACTAGGTCAAATTGGTCCAGGAAAACAAGGGACTTGCTTTTCTTTTCTCTCTTTTTTTTGTAAATTGACACAATGAAGGAAGATCTAAGAGAGAATTATAAAGATATCTGAATAAATGTTTTGAGAATAGGCAACTATCCAAAGTAAGATTTCAAATTGTTTCCACTTCTAAATGTTTACATGAAAATTAGCTGTCTTCAATTTTGACAAGAGTGTGATGTGACTCTAAGCCTTGCAGTGTGAAATTACATACCGAGAAGCAGATCTGTGGTTGTACCTTACAGCTACAAAAGCACAAAACTGAATGAAGCCCTAGAGCAGTGGTTTCCAACGCTGGGTCCCCAGATGGTCTTGGGTGACAACTCCCAGATATCCTGGCCAGTACAGTTAGTGGTGAAGGCTTCTGGGAGTTTTAGTCCAAGAATACCTGGGGACCCAATGTTGGGAACCACTCCCATAGAAGAATGCCAACTTGCTTAAAATGGTGGAATTGGGGACAGGATGTTTTTACTCTTCTCCATATTTTCCTTACCCACTGACCCCACTACCACTCATAACCATTGAGGAAAAGTTGCTCCCCCTCACCTGCTGGGCAAACTAAGAATGTGGTAACTACAGCTATGCAGCAACAATCTTAGTCTCATGGCTGATTATAGTTAACAAAGAACTATACTCCTACTCGTGTTAGAAGAACGATGAACAGATGTTTGAAGGCTGTTCACTGTTCTGGGGCTGTGATCAACCATCAATATCGAGGTAGCCAGCCCAGCCAGCCCTCCACTCTAAAACTGGTGCTGTTGAATGCCAGGTCTATATCCAATAAGCTCCAGATTATTTATGATCTTATTCTGGAGGAGGATGCAGACCTGGCATGCATAACCGAGACATGGATTGGTGGTGAGGGGGGTCCTCCCCTAGCGCTGGCCTGCCCACCTGGTTATGCCGTCCTGCACCAGGGTAGACTGGAGGGGCGGGGGGGGAGTAGCCATTGTTTATAAATCCATCTTGGAGGTTACTAGGCGCTCCTCGGTGGTAAGGTCGGGTCTTGAGGCCCTCCACGTGTCGATTGGGGCCAGGGATGGTATTGGGATTTTGCTGGGTTACCGCGCTCCCCGCGACCCAGCCACTTCCCTTCCAGAGCTGACTTTATCTCCGCGGCGGTGTTGGGGTCCCCGAGGCTTTTGGTTTTGGGTGACTTCAACATACGCGCGGAGGCAGAGGTCTCAGGGCCAGCTCTTGAGTTCTTGGAAACCATGGCTTCCTTGAACATGTCCCAACATGTCAACGGCCCCACCCACGTGGGTGGTCACATGCTGGACCTGGTCTTTTCCACCAATTGGAGTGAGTGTGGTCTGATGGTGACTGACCTTGAGTCAGTCCCTTTGTCATGGTCAGATCACCACCTAATAAAATGTAACCTCTCAGTGGCACTCCCCCCTCGCAGGGAGCAGGGACCTATTTTTATGGTCCGCCCTCGAAGGCTACTGGATCCTATTGGATTCCAGGATGCCATGAGAGGTGTTACGGTTGACCTGGCTGGCGCTCCTGTCGAGGTTCTGGTTGACAGCTGGTTTACCGCTGCCGCTAGGGCTATAGACACGATCGCGCCTAAACGCCCTCTCCAACGCAGAGCTCGGCCTGTGCCTTGGTTTAACCAGGACCTCCGAGCGATGAAACGGATTAGGAGAAGGCTAGAGCGTAGGTGGAGGAAGAACCCGACGGAACATAATTGGATAGCTGTCAGGGTCGCAACTAACCTCTACCTGTCTAAGGTAAAGGCTGCTTGTCGTACATACTTCGCTAACCGGATAAGCGAAGCTTCAAACCAGCAGGCGGAGTTATTCCGTATAGTGCGCGACCTTTCCGGAGTTGGTCTGAGTGATGGGCCTCCCCCTAGTTTTTCACCGGACCAATTTGCAGTATTTTTTAAATCTAAAGTGGAGGCCATCTGCCGGGAGCTCTCTCCTTTTTTGAATACAGTGAGTCGAGCTGAGATGTCCAGCGCTCCGTCTTGCCCGGTGATTCTTGATCTCTTTCAGCCTGTGACGCCAGATACTGTGGACACAGTGCTTGATCGCTGTCGGGCCACCATTTCCTCTCTTGACCCTTGCCCGGCCTGGCTAATCAAAGCAGCCAGGCCGATCACAACTGAATGGGCCACTGAAATAATAAATGGGTCTTTCCTTGAGGGCAGGTTCCCACCTGCCCTCAAGGAGACACTCATTAGGCCCATAAGAAAGAAACCTAATATGGCGGCGGACGAAATTGGCAATTATAGGCCCATCGCCAATGTTTCTTTCATTAGCAAAGTGATCGAGAGGGTGGTGGCTGACCAGCTTCAGGCTCTTTTGGATGAAACAGATGCCCTGGATCCATTTCAGTCGGGCTTCAGGCCGCACCACGGTACAGAGACAGCATTGGTCGCCCTGTATGATGACCTGTTGAGGGAGGCTGACAGGGGTAAAACATCTCTGTTGGTCCTCCTCGACATCTCGGCGGCCTTTGATACCGTCGACCACGGTATCCTCCTGGGGAGGCTCTCTGAGTTGGGAATTGGTGGCTTGGCGTTTGCCTGGCTCCGTTCCTTCTTGGAGAACCATCCTCAGAGAGTACAGCTTGGGGAGAGTGTCTCGGCCCCGTGGAGTCTCAATTGTGGGGTTCCACAGGGGTCAATTATCTCCCCAATGCTGTTTAATATCTATATGAGGCCGCTGGGTCGGGTCATCAGGGGGTGTGGAGCATCGTGTCATCAATATGCTGATGACACCCAGCTCTACATCTCCTTTTTACCAACTGCAGGTGATGCCGTCCTGTCCCTTCAGCGCTGCTTGGAGACTGATTGCAATGGATGCAGGAAAATGGGCTGAGGCTGAACCCGGACAAGACGGAGGTTCTGAGGGTGGGTGCCCCTGTGGTTGGTGGCTTGAATGACTCTCTCTCGTTTGGGGGGGTGGCCTTGGCCGCTAAGAGTGGGGTTCGCAGCTTGGGGATCCATCTGGACCCGGCGCTCACCATGGAAACGCAGGTGGCGTCGGTAGTCCGCTGCGCCTTTTTCCATCTTTGGCAGATTGCCCGGCTGCGGCCCTACCTTGATATGGGGGCGCTCACTACCTTGGTGCATGCGCTCGTAATCTCAAGATTAGACCACTGTAACGCGCTCTACGTGGGGCTGCCTTTGAGGTTGATGCGGAAACTTCAGGTGGTGCAGAATGCGGCGGCCAGACTCCTTAGTGGAGTGAGAAAATACCAGCATATCTCTCCTATTCTGGCCGCATTGCATTGGCTGCCCATTCGGTTCCGCATTGATTTCAAAGTTTTAATGCTTACTTATAAGGCCCTAAACGGTTTAGGACCTCGATATTTGGCGGAACGCCTACTCCCACCAAGGTCTACCTAGATCACCCGTGCGAGTCAGGAGGTGAGGCTGAGGAGCTTGACGCCGAGGGAGGCCCGTAGGGAAAGAACAAGAAATCGGGCCTTCTCGGCGGTGGCTCCTCGCCTCTGGAATAATCTTCCTCTGGAGATTCGTGCCGCCCCTACGCTGGGTATCTTTAAAAATCAATTAAAAACATGGATGTTTATACAGGCCTTCCCTCCAGTCAATACCTGATCTTTTTATCTTTTCTATTTATCTTTATTTTTTGTTTTATAATTGTTATGGAAATTGTTTTTGTAATAATTTTGTGATTTTATCTGTTGTTTTATGTTGTTTGGAAGCTGCCTAGAGTGGTCGCAAGACCAGATAGGCGGGGTATAAATGAAATAAATAATAATAATAATAATAATAACTAAAAGATGTCGTAAGAATCAATCACATGCAAACTTTGTCCCTAAGGACAGAACAACACAAAGAGTTCACCTTATTTGTTTTGGATTCTTATATATAAAACAAGAGTCCAGAGTCTCAGGGACTTATGTGTATTTATTCTAGAACTTCCTTGACCAATTAATTGCTAAGATACAGGCACTTTTCTCTTCACATTTTTTATGAGTTATGTTGCTCTTAGAATTTCAATTAATAAAATGCAAAACATAAGGAAATATTAACACAGGAATAAAATATTTCATATTATTCAAAGCAGATCCTCAGTGGATCTCAATTAGCAGAAAGAAAGGATGAAACAGTAAAGCAGAAAATGAAAAAGTAAAAATTACTTCAATTCACTACAAAAAGTAAAAGAAAATGTAAGAACTGGGTGTTGATCAAGGTAGCCAGAAAAAAGAGGGAAAGAATAGCACTAGATGTGAGTCAATTTAGTCAGACCACTGAAACAGTTATGCAAATAGATAAATGTGTTGCTTAACTTTAGCTCTAGTTGTTCAAGTGGCCATCCATGCACCCAAATGGGTTGTCTCAGTAGAGTCACACTTCAGCATTTTCCAGAATTAGGCTACTGTTTGGCAGGCTACCCACCCTCACTTTCAGTGCGTATGTTTAATGATTTACTTGTACGATCAACAGATCATATGTCGTATGTTTAATGAAGTGAACCTCCCCTCTCTTTTCCTGGCAGACTAAACACTGCAAGTAAATAAAGAAGCACTGAGCAAGAACAGACCATGATAGCACCTGTGGAGGGGAACAACAATGGGTTGTGTGACTACACAGATGATTGTCTGGAGAACCCCAGTTAATGGTAAGGAACATGCTGTTCTTCTTTGTGGCCTTTATATACATCATCATGAGAATAAAGCTACAATTCAAATTGCTTGGACTGCTTATTTTCCGCACCCATTTACCACCACTCATTTCAATAAAAATGATATCACATAAGTTGCTCTGCTGTTCTCAAAGCAACCCTCCAGTCTGTACCACTGAAGCCCTGAGTGCATCCAGCCTCAACATTAATGCATCATGAGGTCTATGCTTCACCTTTGTCAACAGCCCACTTGAATAAAACAGTCTTGGCTGCCAGCAGAAGGATATCCAGAGGAGTATTTTTACTGCCTTTTGATGCCCATTTCTACCACACCTAGGATATAATAGTAATTAGGTGACTAGGAACCACTCCCTAAAATAAATACAGTAAAATTTTGGGAAAACCACATACCCCTCCCCCAAAAACAGTGTTTAACATTTTGCTGCTATATCAGATAAACTGTCCTTCAATACTTGCCCTCTAGCACAACTGATAATTTCGAGCCAATAACGTTTTTTATTAGGGCCTTCAAAATGGTGATGTCGGGAGAAAATGCATCAAAATGTTGTTGGCAGGCTAAACAGCATCCAACATTACACGCTGAAAGGGGGGAAAGCTTATATTCAATTAAAAAGGAAGAGCAGGTGAAGAAAAGAAACTTAATGTGCAGACAATGATGTCTTTAACCGTTGCTGCCAAATGCAACTTCTATTATCCTTACAATCTAAGGTATGTTCAGAAGAACAGCACAATACTGGTCATTCTCAGTCCACTCAGGTATGGGGAAACTGCAGCTTTTCAGCTCAGCTGGGCAGAGCCAATACTCACAAATCTCTCTCTACTGAACACTCTTTTCTCCCTGTTCCTGAAGTATATTTGAGCAGCTTGTCAAGTATGTCATCTCTTTGCCATCTCAGATATATATGGGAGGAAGGAAGCTCAGAAATAATTCTACAGAAAGCATTCTTAAAACATGAAACAACCTATGAGCTAATAACTTCCAGTGCCATAAACTAGGGAAGGGATTGTGCAAGCCAAAGTGAATGCCTTTTATGCCAGCTTTTCACATTAATGCACGTTCAAGGCAAAACAGCTAGAAGGCACTTTGCTTCCTTGAAAACAGGGCTAAAAATTTTAAACTGAGTAATTGTTCAGCCAGGAGCATTTTAGAATGTTCTTCAGGTCGGAAAGAAGAAATAACAGGTCGCTTACCTCCCACCCTGCAGAACTCAGGAAAACATTTTTGTTCCTATGTTTATGCCCCATAATGCATATGCC
Organism: Intellagama lesueurii; assembly: GCA_037013535.1. Lineage (NCBI taxonomy): Eukaryota > Metazoa > Chordata > Lepidosauria > Squamata > Agamidae > Intellagama > Intellagama lesueurii. Next base: position 79,291,841 of record JBAJHW010000001.1, on the reverse strand, counting down.
TGTGCGTGCACACTCATGCACATATATCCTTTATTTACATAATACTTAGATGAGTGAAAATGTATGCCTTATTCTTGCTGTGAGTCAGAGCCTATGGGATAAGAGCACATTCCAGGGTAAGGGAAGACTTCGTCAAACTCAATTTGTTAGATACCAGACCAGTTTAAAGATGCAAAATGAGTTTGCTTAATTGTGTCTAGAGATCAGCTAAGACCTTATATCTCTCTTGGATACAAATTCCTAAACAGTGGAAAGCCTTAAAGGGGTAGTACTGTATTCTGGGACTGAATTATCAGTTCCTCTCTGCCAGTTTATACTGTCAGATCAGCTGGCAAAGCCAATTCTCATAAGTCCAGTCCGTCAGTTCACACCGACAGTGAAGTGCATTGCCTTTGCAAGCGAGCAGCTACTAAATAGTATGAGGCTCATGGTCTAAAAAGGCCAGTTCTTTTGGGGAATGTGGCTGATGCAGCGTTATCTCCTGGAGACCCAGGTCAGGAGATTCTAGGTCAACAACACCCCTCCAACTGACAGGGTCTGGCATTGCTTTGGACTGTGCTGTTGGTTCTCCTCGTTCATGCTGGGAGCTAAACTGGTGCTCAGGAGTCATGACAGAGCATCAGTTGTTCACGCTTCTTCAGCCACACACTGAAAAAAACTGAAGTACCAAAGAAATAAGAAAGATGGTCTCAACAGTGACCCAACAGTGGGAACAATATATTCAAGCTTTGAACTATGGTTCTTCGATGTCTTCACTCTTCTTTATTCCTCTCGTGCTCTTCTTCCTTCTTTTTCTTCCAAAATAGTAGGGGAATACATAGCAGGTTACATATCTGCAAGTCACAAGTTTAGTCTAATCCTTAGAATATCACAGCAAAAGGCTTTAGAGCTTTTAGAAAACCTGGCCACTGCTTTTTTCTAACTTTTACCAGACTGAGACTGGACAGAAAGGATATACAATGGAAATTAAGGTTATACTTTTACAGGCATTTGCCTCAGCCAAAACAGAGTCAGAAGAATTGGAAACCAAGTGCTTTGAATTGACTGCACTACTCATCTGCTGGCACAATGCATTGCCGCCAGTGCTTCCACATAAAGACTCCTAGTACCAAAAATCAAAAGGCATTACGTAGCTATTTCCCCTATTTTCTTCCTAACAAGTTTTTATTTTTTTAAAAAAGAAAGCAGATACAGAAGGACAACATGAGGCACAAACTGAAAATGATGACATCAGGGCATATATCAGGACAATTTAAAATTCAGTGATTGTGGAATAAAATCTTATCTAGAATGTGAAGGAAAGCTTCCATTCTCTTTCCAGTCATAGAATTCAACAAGCTCTTCAGACCATTCAATAATTTCATAGTGAAGCTAAACATAAAATTAAAGCGAGCCCTGTTTTGCTAAGTGTAAAACCAGACTTCACACTGCAGTGTTGGAACAGCACAAAAAATTCTACTCTTATATGCCTTCTGTACAACCACATAAAACCAATTTCTGAATGACAGCTGTCTAACTTGCAAAGAAAGCCAGGAAAAAGAAGGTGCTCAATCAGGATAAAATCACAAGTGAAATTCATTAATATATATTCCAAACAAGTTTTAGGAGAATCCATGGGAATGTCTTTGCCAAAGAGACATTGTTTCTCATTGTTTCCTCACACCTCTTGAGATGCCACATGCAGTCATAAACATCAGTGATACCATCTTCAACATTTATCGACTTAGTCCTCTCATAAAAAAATCTGTATTCCAAAAACAATTGTAGCCAGAAGCACGACAGCTTAATATGCTAAGAAGCAAGACAGCCTCTAGGGAGCAAGCTACACAGATGAACTTTCCATCTGTCGGGGCCATCTAAACTTTCTATGTCTAAAATCAAATGAGGACATTATCATCTATGCTACCATGCAGGCTCAACTTCATAATGAGGCTGTCTGCTCTGTCTTTTCTTTAAAAGAATATTTCTCACCAGATTAAAATAAAGATACTTTGTGGAACAGATTATTTACCTTCACAGTAGGCAGAATCGCCTTGGACAGAGACATAACCACTTCTGCATTCACAAGTTGCTCGTGTGTTCCAGTTTCTGCATTCTGAGTTTTCACCACATCTGTGTCCTTGTGCGCAAAAGTTATGACCTAAAATATTGCATATAATGTATCAGAATGGACTCAATAAAAAACTGGATCCTAAATTAGTGCTAAATACTGAATTATTGTATACATACCAAGGACATCAGCTCTAATATTAATCCATACAGTATATTGAACAGAGTTAGATACCCATTTTTCACCCTTCTTTTTTTTTTAAATCCAATTTACTCTTGACAGTAAGATAACACAACTTGCAAATCCTTTACTTGTGCCCTTTATCCTAATGGAACAACAATTTTCTAAATTCTACCACTTTGTTTTGGAACTAATTTTTTTCTTTGTCCTCTTTCTGGAAGATCATCCTCAGCCATATTTATCTGGAGTTATTCAAGCTGAGCCCACCTTTTCTGAGAATGACCCATTAAACGTAATAAGCCGAGTAAAAAATAATCAAAAACAAAATGTGGTTTAAAAAAGTAAATAAAACCCCAAATAAACCAAACAATGTATTAAAGAATAACTTTATATGGCTCTGCATTTTTCTGAGAGAATGGAAATTCCATTTCTTAGATGTGTACAAAGACTGCATCTATGATGCTTTCAAAGAAGGGAAGTTCATTGTAATAGTCCAACGAGTGAGAGGGTTGTTTCCTTTGTACTTGACATTCTAAGGAACTGATTGACAGAGACATCCCGAACAGATACAAAACATGAAAATGTTATTTGTTAGCTAAAATCCAGTTGAAAAATTACAATGCTGCAACTCTATCAGTGTAAATTTCGGCAGCAAATGGAAACAAGTTAAGAAGTCTGCATATATATTTGTTGGTGATGCAACTGCTGTAAAATAGCAAATGTCAGCTCAGACTCAAGAAACCTATACTACTAGGCAAAACTTATACTACTAGGCAAAAGTAACAGGATTCTGGCCATTAAGTATTTATTTTACAGCATTTCCAAACCAGTTTTTATTTTAAAAATCTGAAAGTGGTTTACAATAAAAGCTATTTCAATCAAACCAGTAGCTTAAAATAATGTAACATTAATGAACATATTAAAATCAACTAAAACAAACAAACAAACAAAACCATAGGTGACTGATAATGTTAACAATTCAGGATAATGAGGAAAATGTCTAGGCAAACATAGAGGTCCTTGGTTGCCACTGGAAAGACCTATGTGTCTATCTAGACATTTTCTTCACTACCTTGTTTCCCCCGAAAATAAGACCTAACCTGAAAATAAGCCCTAGTGTGATTTTTCAGGATGCTCGTAATATAAGCCCTACCCCAAAAATAAGCCCCAGTTAGTGAAACTCCGCCATCCACCATTGTGCAGCATTGTGCAGCAACCAGAAGAAGAGGATATGACTGTATTTGAATAAATGTAGATTGTTGTACATGAAAAAAATAAAACATCCCCTGAAAATAAACCTTAATGCGTTTTTGGAGCAAAAAATAATATAAGACCCTGTCTTATTTTCGGGGAAACACGGTATTATCCAGCACTGGATATTTGCCTAATCTCAGGGAGGAGGCTATTCCATATGGCAGGCACTACAACAACGAAGGCCCTCCTCCATGCCAACAATTTCACTAGTCAGCAGTGTGATAAAGAGAGCTGCCCCCATTCCAAGAGCGCAGAGTGAGGTGATCTATATAGAAGAAGATGGTCACTCAGTGAGCCTGCTTCTAGACTGGATAAGGTCTTATAAGCTATGTAAGAGGAAATTTGGCTTATCACACTGCCACAAATGTTTTGTCTTCACTCCACTGCACAAATTTATGGGCAGTGAGTAAGCCCCAAGGCGAACAAGGCATTTAGGGGTTCATAATGCCTACACAAGAATCTTTACAATACAATCATATGTAAGTCTGCTGTCATGTAGTTCTGAAGGAGATCGTCAGGACTCATAGATAAATGTGCATATGACTCTGTTCGTAACTGGACCCTGAAATGAAGACATAACTGGATTTCTCATGATGAGAAGTATAAAATATACAGGTAAGTACACGGTCTCTGGACTGTATCCAGAGAATAATCAAGCAGCTACCTTCTGTACTCATGGATGTTTCTGAGACCTATTTACTTTTTATAACAGAACAAGAAAGCTGCAGGAATTAGGTATTTATTCTAGAAATCTTTTTAACTCCTTTTCTTCAGTTCTACCATTCATACTGTATAGAAATTTATATGGCTTTGGCAACTTTCTGAAAAAGGTAAATTTCACTATGTGTACCAAGACTGAATTTGTCATGCCTTTCAAGGAGGGACAGTTGTAAGAGTGCAACAGGAGGTAAGGCCCTTTACTTTGTACTTGCCATTCTCGAGGAGAGAATGACACAGACTTTCCTAGCAGATACAAAACCATGACAACATTATTCACTAGCCAAAATTCAAGTGAAAAACTACAATGGAGTAGCCCATCACTGTACATTTCAGCTGCAAATGGACACAAGTTATTTGCTGATATACGCCTAGTCATGCAACAGGTATATAAAAGCAAATGTCTATGCTGACCTCTTCACCTGGTTCAAGGGAAGAGTAGGCTTCTATTGAGGGCCATCCCTATGGTTAGACAGATTGATGCACCTGTCTTAAACAACAGACTCTGCATGTCATGAAAACACAGCAAGTGCTTAGTTATGCACATTGTTACTATTGTATTTTTATTTTATTTATTAATTTTATACATTGCATTTGTACCCTGGCCATCTAGTGCCTAAGCACTACTTTGGATAACTAACAACAGTTAAAAACACAAGTAACCAATCTGGCTCACAGAGACATAAATAATGAGATCCAGACCAAAACACTAATAAACCTAGAGGTCACAGATAATCAAACTCAATATCCAGTTCATAGATCCACAAGGATCTCAGAGGGTAAGATGTTTCTGAAGGCCTCTACTGTCCTTTATTGTCAAGGATGGAAAGATGTTCTGATATGATTTGAACGTTGAGTACCATGAACTTTGATTTCAGTGGGGCATTCGCTACTCTGTCTCAGCAGTAAAATATCTTGAGTCATCCCCTTCTCTGCCTGCAACATTTTCAAGAACAATTAGGGATATTCTTCTGGATAGAGGGACTCTACTTGCCCACTCCTTTTTTCAACACTTGTTTCAAAGCAAACAGGGCATACAACTACGAGTAAAACATTACAATCTCTAAGAATGTTTGTTAAATTGAAATGTTTGCTATGAACTTAACCTACAAAGTTACTGTGAACTCATAATATGACAACAGCACCTTTTCTGCTGCCATATGCGGTCTGTATTTCCAACATGTTAAGCTCAAAGTGACAAATAAATCCAGATTTCCCAACAAAGTCATTAAAGGGAATAGCTAATCAATCTTATCTAAATGATAAAAAGAAAGGGACTAAGCACCAAAATAAAAAGCATTGAGAAATAAAAGTTTTCCAGGATGTTATATTCCATTTCAGCTGCTTATAGCTCACTCTGAAAACAGTAGCAAAAATGGATTCAAAAACTGTATCTAACATATGGCTTCTTTTATCCTTTCTTGTTATGTGCAGCTAGTTAGAAACTGGTTCTGCCTATTAACTTGGTTTTGAGCACTTTATTATTTTAAAATAACTTAGTGCATCCTTTCTTCAACAAAATAAATTCTTCTTGTTTCATACATTCTTGTAACCAGAGAACTCCTCCATAGCAGGAAATTATGAATAATCTCCAAAGGTATCCTTTCTACAAATTATGATTGCCAAAGCAAGGTTTACATGAGAAGAACCTCTGAGCTACGCATCTTCACACTCTATTGCTGACAATCCAAATGTTAGCAAAACATTCATTATTTCAAGAGACAAAGAGTCTGCAAGAAGGATTCTTACATTTTAAAGCCCATAATCCCACCTAATAACAAAGGCATTGTTCCTTCTGATTTCTAGACTGATGTTTACTACATGATTCCAAAGTAACAATGCTGTGTTTTATTGTATCTGCAGGGGCTTCTGTGCTATTACAGTAGTTGTATGCACAAACCAGCTAACTGGCACCTGCTCTTGCATCATAAACAAACCATTGTCACACAAACTGCTGGGCCTCAGTTCCCTAGCATGGAACTACACGCATGCAGGCATCAAAGTCTCATTTCAGCCTGACTTGGTTTGTTTGGTTTCGAAGCCAGAGCTGTCTTAGCTACTCAGAAGATTTACACTAACTCTAGAATACAGTTCTAAGTTCACTCAGATCTCAGTATCTTGCAGTATCATGAAAACTAGGCATGGACAATTTTTGATAGTCTGAAGACTATTTTTGCCCCGCCCTGGACTTTGATGGCTGCACCTTCCCAACTAAATGAGTTCAAGAAATGGCAAATCACACCCTTGAAGCTGAGCTTTGTCATGTCTTAGTCAAAGCAATGGTACTTAATTTAGTCATAACTAACTGGTTTCAGTCAATAACATTAATAACCAGATTTAGTTGGATTGATGCATAGAACAGCAATGTTTCCTTTGTGATACAAGCTGTGAAAAACTGGGGCATAATCAGCCTTTCTACTGGAATTCTCAGAAGTGTAAAGTTGATTTAGATATTTCATTTATTATTTTGTTAGATTATTTCATATTTACTGCAAGCAAGAGTAATACAAAACCTTTTTATTATTATTCCTAATGTCAGTCCAACACAGATGACAAAGCTAATGAGCATGAACTATGGTAACAAACAATTCAGAACAGCTGCCCAGAACAATTTCCCCCCAGACAGAGGTCATAAACGGGTGGAATAATTTAACAACACTATTTAAAACATTTGAGATACAATTAGAAACTTCAAAAGCAAGACTCTCATTGTAAAAGCATGCATTCTAGATCTTTGACTGACTGGGTGACCTCTACTTCTTCTTCAAATATTACAGCTGAATACTCCAGCAGCTTCATCAAGGTTGCTAGTGCAATTTTTTTACACTTGGCTTTCCTTTGATGAGGGCATCCTTATGTCTTTATTACAATTGCTTCCACTAGATTAAATTTTGCCTTAAGTTATTTAACTGGTGCAATGACCCATTTATCATTTTAAGCTAATTATAACAGTAATCAAATTCCATGCTTCAGGGAATAGGTAGACAAGCTTATTTCACTTTGGTGAAGAATAGTGCAATTGGCTACGACCATATCCATCAAAATGTGTTCTTCCCAATTAGATAGCATACAATTCCCCAAAATTCAAATAAGTGTAACAACCGAACACATGCTGTTCAAAGCCACTTTCTGCTGGAATCTTACAAAAATGCGCTGTTCTGTGCTGTCAGATTGCTTCTGAGTAACGGCAGCCCTATAAATTTATGACCTCCAAAATATCCTATCATTAAAAGTCCTGCTCAGATTCTGCATGCTCATCTCATGGCCCCTTATTGAGTCAACCTATCACAGACTTTGTTCTCTTCTCTTCCTATCAGCTTCCAGTTTTCTTAGCATCTATTGTCTTTTCCAGTGAGTCTTGTCTTCTCGTGATATTCTCAAAATTCAGCAGCTTCAGTTTTTATCATTTTTTTGTTCTAGAGGCAAGTTCAGACTTGATTTGATCTAGAACCACTCACTTGTGTTCCCAGCAGTACATAGTGTCCATAAAGGTTTCCTCCAATGTCACCTTTTGAATACACACCCATGTAAAAGGACATTCACTAAATTCAGTAGGTCTTATGTCCAAGCAAACATGAGTATGTCTGGAATATACAAGATTCCCCCACATATAAATCAGCCGTTATATTCTCTACCGAAATTTATTTAGACCATCCCACCTATGGGCAGGGGGATGTATGGTGTAACTCAAAACAGTAACCCCCATTACTACACAGCATTTTACATGATTATTCCAGTTGTCATGATAATAATGTTCAAGGTGTATTTTTGAAATCCAATTACAGCTTAGGTTTTTCTTCCCCTCCACCACAAACAAACCAACTGTTTGTTGAAGCTGAATTTTTGAAAGCAATTACAGTGGTGCCTCGCAAGATGATTTTTAATTCGTCCGCGGAAATCGCTGTCTTGCGAAAACATCGTCTTGCGAAACGCAGTTCCCCATTGGAATGCACTGAAATCTATTTAATGCGTTCCAATGGGGGGGAAAATCGCTGTCTTGCGAAAATCATCCCATAGAAAACATCGTCTTGCAAAACACGGTTCCCCATAGGAATGCATTGAAATTTACCGTATTGGGGAAAAGCAATCCCCTCACCTGCACTGCCTTTGGAAATGCAGTGGGTCTGAGATGGCCTTCCCCCTTTTTCTCTCTCCAGCAGCAAGAAAGAGGGTGAAAGGAGTCAAAGCAGCCCCCTGGCTCCTGATCATGATGACTCCTTTTGCCCTGATCCTTTGCCACTGGGGAGAAAAAGAGGAAGAATGCAATACAAGACATCACCAGGACTTGCTGCCTTTGCAATAGGTCCTGATGAGGAAAAAAAGAGATCAAAAGGATTCTAGAAAGACTAGGGGAAAACACAAATGCAATCCCCCACTATCACATATTATGCAGTTGAGTTCCCCACATTTGGGGAAATCAACAGGGATCAGCACACCTGAAGTGCAATGGATGAGCCTCACCCTGGGAAAACCACTTTCATGACTATGGTATTTCCCCTGCAAGGTATGAGTTGGAGTGGCCCTTGCACCTCCTGCCCCCCTTCTGTGCCCTGCCCCCCCAAGGCATGGTGACCCCCTGGCTGCACCTCCCGCTCAGAACAGGGCTGCACCAGCCGCAGTCCCCGCCAGAGGCCAAGAGAGCTCCTCAGTGTTTTGGGGTGCCCCACGGGACCCCCATCAGGGGCTGGTGTTCCTCCCACAATCCAAATACCTGTGCACTAGAGGATTGTGGGAGGAACACCCAGCCCCTGATGGGGGTCCCGCGGGGCACCCCAAAACACTGAGGAGCTCTCTTGGCCTCTGGCGGGACTGGGGCTGTGCAGCCCTGTTCTGAGCGGGAGGTGCAGCCAGGGGGTCACCATGCCTTGGGGGGGGGCAGGGGCACAGAAGGGGGGCAGGAGGTGCAAGGGGCCACTCCAACTCATACCTTGCAGGGGAAATACCATAGTCATGAAAGTGGTTTTCCCAAGGTGAGGCTCATCCATTGCACTTCAGGTGTGCTGATCCCTGTGATTTCCCAAATGTGGGGAACTCCACTGCATAATTTGTGGTAATGGGGGATTGCATTTATGCGTTCCCTGGTTATTTTAGAATCTTTTTATCCTTTGGTCCTTGGCTGTTTTCTCCCATCCTCTGCCATTTAAATTTGCAGCCATTGGCCCTGCTAGCTTTCCAGGAGGCAGATCCTGGAAAGCCCAGCAGCTCAGATGGCAGAGCAGCAAGGTCCAATGCCGCTGCCACAGTGAGCAGCCTGGTATTGGTTTGGAGGCCTTCTGGCACAGTGCTGGAACTGTGGGAGGCTTCTGGGTGGGGGTGGCTGAAGAGGTTTTAAAACCATTTTTTACGGTATATTCACTCCATAAGATGCATATACTTTCTCCCGCACTTTTTTGGGATAAAAAAGTGGGTCTTATGGAGCAAAAAAATACAGTAATTAATGTGTTCCAATGGGGGGGGGGGAACATCGGTCTTGCGAAAATCGTCCATAGAGAAAACATCGTCTTGCGAAGCGCCACAGCAATTGCAAAAACCCGTCGTCTTGCGGATTAATCGTCCTGCGAGGCAATCATCTTGTGAGGCACCACTGTAGTTAATATTCAGCCACAGTTCTGGAGCCATGAATAGAAGCTAAAAAAAAAAAAAAGCTTCCAAATTCTCTTCTCAATCATGTGAGGAGATAGCACTGAAGCTCCCATGTCTGATCCACATCACATGTTTCAGTATGACAGGTAAATAGAAACTGTATATAAACACCTTATGTCATCTTATTATTAATAGAGCAGGAATGACTACTGCTCCATTTTCTAACATCTGACTTCCCAAGTCCAAAGTTTGCAGGTTGTACTGTATATCAGTCAAAACCATCACTGAGCTCATTGGAGAAATGGCAGGATATAAATGTAACAAATAAATAGAATAATAATATTCTTGATTATGTTTAAAAGAAGCTGTAATACATAACCTTAAATAAAGTTCAATCTTAACGGTAGTCCTAACTAAAGAAGGTGCACAAATCAATTGCTCAATGCCAAGTCACTGGTTATGTTAATCTCACTGGATCAATGGGTCTGCTGTAGTTGGGACAACCAACTTATTTCAGGCCATTAGATCAGATGTTCCACTGAATCACAGCATAAAAGCATATAAAGCTTTTGCCAGGGGCCACCAGAACCTAGAACAACACACCCAGCAGACAAGTAAACTTAGAAAGGCATCCTTTCAGAAATGTTCATATATTTCTTCCCTAAACAGAAAAACTTTTGTTTTCTATGTTTGCACTATTCATTTTTGTTTCCTTAAAAAGGATTTATTAAGAGCAAATACAGATAACCACAAATCAAATGAAACTTAAATCTTGGCTACGCATTACAAACTGAACACTCATATGAACAGTATCAAATCACTATATATCAGGGTATGTGCTTTTAATTCAATCCATCATAAAAAAGAGCAGTGGAATCAAACTTAACTAATATAATATCAATTGTTTCTGTTTAGATAAATGTATTAGGCAGAGAGCTAGCTTTCTTGTTTTGTTGTTGTGATTTCTTGCTTTCCCCCAGATTTGTTTCTATTGTCAGATTTATGGGTTTTCGGCTTTTGGGGAGTTCTTGGGAACTTTAATCTATATGTTTTGACTTCTTCAAAAAATTAAAACTTTTTCAACCTGTTGGCTTTGTTATTGAGTTGGGATCTTTAGTACTAAATCAATCCTTGTCCCTCAACTACCTACTGGGGAAGTGTTTTGAGCCCTAGTATGCATGGTGGCATTGACTTGTCTCTCCAAAGCTGGCGTGCTTTGTGAAGTTATTGATTTTGTAGAATCTTGACTTCTGCTTAGCACAGCCAAGTCAGAATCTGACTCGTGTGTGCTGGAATCAAAGTGACCTGTTGGTGAGTCTGTCATGGGTCAGAAACCCAGATTCTAGGGTTGATTCAGAAGTCATTTCCTGACAACTCTTAACCTGGGTCTTACACAGAGTCAGGAAGAACAAGGAGATGGTTTTCACTTATGTTTGCACTATTCATAAGTGACATTAAATACATTTATTTTGTACTCTGGTGTTCCAAACTACAAAATGTAATGTCGGGGGGGGGGGGGGGCTTTTGTGAAGTGTGAAATCTCAATTATAAAAGTCCTGTATGCAGAACTACTTAAGTGCATGTTTAATAATAACATCTACTGGGAACTTATTAAAATTAAATTCTAAAAATAGCTCTGAGTCCCACAGCAATCCATGAGAAATGTTTGATTGTGCATCTGGGAAAAACACCTTATTAAGGACCACCATCTTTCTTATATTAATGCTCTACTAAAATCTCAGCCCTTGCTTAGACACCACAAGTTTATAAGACTACAACCTTGCTTAGACACCACAAGTTTATAAGACTACAAATTACAAGAACGTTTCTGTAGTGGTCCCACCTAACAGAATGTTTGCCCTGCAGAGTTCCCACACACACTTAGTTCCTTTCAGCATTCAGTTGCAATATATCTCTTCTGAACAGCATTCTGCTGAATGTTTTCCTGACTGGTGATTTTAATATTAAATATGGAAGCAGTGGAAGCAGTGACAGATTTTACTTTCTTGGGCTCCATGATCACTGCAGATGGTGACAGCAGCCATGAAATTAAAAGACGCCTGCTTCTTGGGAGGAAAGCGATGATAAACCTAGACAGCATCTTAAAAAGCAGAGACATCACCTTGCCAGCAAAGGTCCGCATAGTCAAAGCTATGGTTTTTCCTGTAGTGATGTATGGAAGTGAGAGCTGAACCGTAAAGAAGGCTGACCGCCGAAGAATTGATGCTTTTGAATTGTGGTGCTGGAGGAGACTCTTGAGAGTCCCCTGGACTGCAAAGAGAACAAACCTATCCATTCTGAAGGAAATCAACCCTGAGTGCTCACTGGAAGGACAGATCCTGAAGCTGAGGCTCCAATACTTTGGCCATCTCATGAGAAGAGAAGACTCCCTGGAAAAGACCCTGATGTTGGGAAAGTGTGAGGGCAAGAGGAGAAGGGGACTACAGAGGACGAGATGGTTGGACAGTGTCATAGAAGATACCAACATGAATTTGACCCAACTCCGGGAGGCAGTGGAAGACAGGAGGGCCTGGCGTGCTCTGGTCCATGGGGTCACAAAGAGTCGGACACAACTTAACGACTAAACAACAACATGTTCTTTTATGACATGTTTATAACAAGATGATTTTAACACTATTATAAGGTTGCTATTCATACGCCATCTTGAGTTCAGGATAAAAAATGTGAGGTTTACCTTTTTTATTTATTTGTTTATTTAATGGCATTTATTGGTCACCTTTCTTCTAATGAGGGGATTTTTAAATAAATAAACTGCAAGGCACTGTACAGTTATGTTTGTGCTAAATCTGATGGTGACCCTTAAAAAGAACATCTGATATTGACTGATATTACTGGTGTTAATATCACCTAAATAGCAAATTCATGTTAGACATCAACATCCAAAGCAGTATTATCCAGATCCAGATTCTACACATTACTCATTAAGCCACATTGTTAGAGAATAGCTGATAATAGCCTACTTACCTTTGCATACGCTGCAGCATCGATTCTCTGGGAGGATGTAGTCTTTTTCTGAGCAGTTCAGTGGAGGGCAGGTCTCTGTTACTTTTACTAAAATTCCATTCTGGAAATAAATAATGTTTTTAGAGTGTAACACTGATGAAAGTGGAAGTGATGGAAGGGTCACATAGTTTACAATACCAGAGATCTTTACTAACAACTGTAATAAAGTGACAGACAGTAAGCTCTCTCTATTTCTTCACCATATCACATACTGACTCCATGCGCTTGGACACTCCTATTTGCACAATTTAAAATTAAATAGCACTGCTCTTAAATTCAAGACTGCACAGCTCCTTATATTTTTGTGTCATCTCTTCAACCATTTGCAGGAATCTAAGTGTTTTATGAATGTTTTTGCTTTCTGTTCTTCACACATTGGTTAGCCCTTTTTTAACATTGTGGGATAATTTGATTCTCTGTATTCATTTATTTAATTCAAATGCAACAGACAAATCACAGAAATAAAATAGATATATACTGAATCTCTATTTGAGGGTAATCCACATGATAGTGATCCACCGTACACTAATGGTTACCTATGTCAACTTTAAACTAGGCCACCTTGAGGTATTACACCTAACATACTGAAAAAATAACAGATCAGTTTTTTAAAAAAGTTCAAATAAAAAGGAAGTCAGGTCACCATAATCCCTATACTTAGTGACTGATAGCATTCTACCTCTCACATGCATGCCATGGCTTCTGATCCCATTACTACCAGAAATACTACTCCAGATGCAATATTTTCATATGCCACTTTGCTCTATGACTGTTAGTAACATGGCTGTGGATACCATATCCCCATTTATGCCCTATTATCTAGGCTTGCCCTATTGTCTAGTTGGCCAGGTTTTACCTGGATTTCAGGTATGCCTGCTAGTGTTGATATAGCCCACCAACTAGCTTGGATTCTAAATTTTCATTTTTATTTTTTTATTTTTTTTTAAAAGAGGAAAACTCCAGCCTTTACAGAACTGAAAATATAAGGCAAAACATGCAGTCACTGTTGTGGCAATTGTCCTGTGAGAAGCAAGACTTCGATAAGTACAGCTCTGTGTGATTAGTCTTTGAAAGACTGGATTTCACAGATGCTGAATAAATTAAAGATTCATCTATTAATGGGTTGACGTTGCAATGCTAGGAACATATAGCCTAGGTAGTGAAGCCATAGTAGCTAAAGTAAGTGAATGTAGATATTAAACAGCATTGGGGAGATAATCGAGCCCTGCGGAACCCTACAATTGAGACTCCACGGGGCCGATACACTCAAGCTGTACTCTCTGAGGGCGGTCCTCCAAGAAGGATTGGAGCCAGGCAAGCACCAGACCACCAATTCCCAGCTCGGAGAGCCTCCCCAGGAGGATACCGTGGTCAACAGTATCGAAATAGGTCTTACACCTTAGTAAATGAGCAAAGAAGATTGACAGATGTCTAAATTATATTACAAAATTTGCCAAGCACTCAATGAAGTCTTCCATTCATTTGAGTGGGAGAGGCTAGCAAAGTTATTTTCTCCAAAATCCCCCAGTCAACAGGGTATGTGACTATTCTGAATGGGGTAGTGCAGGACTGGATACCAGGTGGTCTATGGGCCACATGCAGCCCTCCAGGGTCATTTCTGTGACCTCCAGCACTCGTGGGGGTTTTCAGACCCCTACACCTAATTTTTTATTATTATTATTTTATTTATTTAGTTTGCTCAAAACATGTATAGAATGAGGGGTTTTTTTTTGCTAAGCTTTATAGCCTCCAAGCAATCCCCCCATAAGCCAATTTAATGGCTTTTAAAAAAAACAACAGGCTTTTCCAGTTAACAAATTTTCTTCAATTAACTCCACATTTCTATTAAACCCACTGAAGCAAACTGTACCACTGCATTAATTTTGGCAAATCAGGTGTAAACTGGTCTCTTTAGCCATGTGCAATCCCTTCTGCTCTTGGGAGAACAGTTCTGAGACCCACTGAGACTGCCCACCCCATGAAGTCCAAAATAAAGTGTTCAAACTCTGCTATGAATCCCATTCCCTAGCTTAAAGTAGCCCATAGCAGTGAACCAAAACAGCAGCTAGTCTATTTCAGAAGGGGTTTATACCAAAGAGAAAATGGAAGGCAAATATGGGAGATCACATTGGATTGGTATTTGCTGGGGGATGGGATCAAAAAAGTAAAAAAGGGAAAGAATATTAAAGCAAAGATATTCTCTAGTGACAGACAGACACACAGAGATAGATAGAGAGACAGAAAAAAGAACACGTTGATTTCAGTAATTTAGAGCCTATCTACATTGGCATATAGTTATGATATATGGTTCCTAGATAGCACTGTTTGGCACAGAAAAAAAGACCTAATTTGCTTGTGTTTCTACTTAAAATGATGCATCCTTCCCCTTTAAGAGCTGGTCCGTATCCTTCTGGCACAGGGCTAGGGCATGCAATATTTGGGATGTATTCTCCTTATATGTGCATGGTGGGATGGTCTCAGTTTACTCGTTTTTACTCTAGTGAAAGTTCAGACTTGACTTGATTGAGTATCTACTGTTCTGCCTTTCTGCTGTTTGTGGTAATTCACACTTGTCAAAAAACAGCCACAACAATTGTTTTGTGTTTGGGTGAAGAGTAGTTAACTGATGAACAAAAGAGTCAGCTTCTGAGATTTTCCCTCATTCGGTGTCATTTTTTGAACAGTAGTGAGCACAAGAGGGTGCTGACTGTAGGCCAGCCATTCTCAAATATTGTCTTTCAATGTTGGAAGCTGTCTTCAGTCCTTTTCAAGGAGAAAGGTGGGGTAAAAGTATTTAAAATAAATAAAGATAAAATTAACAAGGGCCTGGCACTTTTGAAGGCCATGATTGGAAGCAATTCTTCACACACCACCTTACAGTGGTGCCTCAACTTACAAACGTCCCTACTTATGACCATTTCGAGTTACGACCAGCTCCGGCCGCAAAATTTTGCTTCTACTTGCGACCAGAGCTTCCACTTACGAACAGAAAAAGGCAGGGGGAAAAGGCGGGAAATTCAAATTTCTAACTGTAGGTGGCGACGAGGCTGCTTCTTTGTAGCTCTTTCGCCCAAGCAGTTAGAGAGTGTGCGTTGGAGGAGGCTTGGGACTGCCTCCTTCTGCTTCTGAGAGCGTGTGTGTGTGTTTGCAGGGAGGCTTCGGGCTGCCTGGTAAGGTAAGGTGCTGTTTTCTGCTTTTTAAAAACTGTTCTGGGTGTTTTTGCAGTGTGGTTTTGAGCTGGGAGGGGTTATGTTTCTGTGCTGTGATGGGTCTTGGGGGGTTTGTTTGTTGGTTGGTTTTTTTTTTCCCATTTCCAATGGGTCTTGGGGTTTTTTGTTGCTTTTTGGAGTGTTTTTTCCCATTTCCGATGGGTCTTGGGGGTTTGTTTGTTTTTTTAGTTTTTTCCCCCCATTTCTGATGGGTCTTGGGGGGGCTGGTTGCTTTTTGGGGGGGTTCCCCATTTCCGATGGGTCTTGGGGGGTTGGTTGCTTTTTGGGGGGGGTTTCCCATTTCCGATGGGTCTTGGGGGGGTTGTTTGTTTTTTGGCTTTCCCCCCCCCATTTCCGATGGGTCTTGGGGGGTTTGGTTGCTTTTGGGGGTTTTTTCCCCCATTTCCGATGGGTCCTGCATGCTTCCCTTGCTTTTTCCTTTGTTTTCTTTGCATTTCCGACCTGCCCCCTTTGTTCTCTGTGCATTTCCGATCTGCTCCGTTTGTTTTCTGTGCATTTCCAATGGGTCTTGCACACTTGATTGCTTTTCTTCCCCCCCCCCCCTTCGGCCGGAAGGGATTAATCGTGTTTCCAATGAGTCTTGCTGTGATTTTTTTGTGTGTGATTTTTTTCTTCTTCAACCGGAACGGATTAATTGCATTTCAATGCATTCCTATGGGAAATGGTGCTTCGACTTATGACCATTTTGAGTTACGTCCATCTTCTGGAACGGATTATGGTCATAAGTGGAGGCACCACTGTATAAAGTTCATTATGTGACTTATTGTGTTTATGGTCAAGGCCAAAAACAGGTTGAGAATGGCTGCCATAGACCATCATGACTTCTGCCATGAGTGTTGTCAACATTCAGCCTGCTCTTTGCTATGTAAAGTTAGGCAAACTTTTTTCTGCTGGCAACACAGGTACACTATTGTGCAATAATAGTGGGCTATTTCCTGGTGTTTTAAATGGTGGATAGAGAAGAACAATATCCCATATTCATAAAGTGGAGTTTTGAAGAATTTAATCTCTGCAAGTACAAGTGTTAGAATATTGTTTCAGCGGAAACACACATTTTTCAGAAGCATTAACACTTCTGTTCTAGCAAAACAAAAATCCTGTACATGGTGCTCAGAAGTAACACAGTACAATCAACATTTGATCCTGGGCTTTGTTTGCCAGCCTGATTCTAAGCTGATGTGCCAGGCGACTGCACTTAAAGCTGCATCCTAAGCCAGTCAAGTGGCACAGAACATTGAACTTCTCTGAACAATATAAAAGCTCCTTAACTTCATAGTGTGCTGATGCAATTTTTTACACTACCACTGGCAAATGAGCAGGCAAGTTTTGCAAAAGATAGAGAAAAAAACATCAGCCATTAGTCCTTTTCCATTGTTGCAAAAATCCAAGATGCGTCTGCTTCCTGGAGTACAATTCAAGCAATCAGAATGACAATCCTCACCATAGCCAAAATATATCTTCTGTTCTTACCAGTAAATTGTTTTCTTGGTATGTCTGCAGGAAGGCATTTAACTCAGCCTATTCTATTTATTGTAACTGTAAACAGGGATGTGCATTGCCCCCACCCCTGATTTGGTTTAAGGACCCATAGACTGGTATCTGTCCTGCCCTGTTCTTGTCTGTGTCCATGTTGATATTTGGACACTTCTGGATCTCCATAGAAAACATCTTTTCCCTGAATGTGCAAATAAAATTGACTTAGATGTGATATATAAATAACATGAAAGATCCATGAAGGGTGCCACGCTACCCACGAGTGTCCACTCAGTGGTTGCCTGAGAAATATACAAATAGACCAGATGCAGTTAGTGTTTCAACATTCAGCCACGTATGTTGCCTATCCTTAACCACAACATTTTAAGGTTTATAAAAACAGAAAGTCTATTTGAAAACTGAACTGAAATTCATTAATAAGATATGTTTTTTTTCTTGCAATGAGGTTGGGTCACTTGCTACAAAGGTAAAATAATAATAATAATAATAATAACAACCCTATTCAGGTATTATTTACCTGATTCTTTTCAACATACGAAATTGTAGCAATGGACCTGTCCCCTCCATCATCACCTTCCTCAAACAGACAGCAAAAAAATAGGAAGATTTTCTAGCATTCTTACTAGCAAGAAGAGAATCCCTTCATTTCAGATTCGTTCTTTTCCACATGAGCAAAGCAACAATAGAGAGGGTGGGATGAGGCATTTTCCTCCTTGCATGCTGAACAGAACTAAGGGTGTGGTGCAGACAGCAATACACCTCGTGTTTGAACTGCTTGTGACACGGTCTGGTTTGAGCAGTCTTCCAGTGACTATATGACATATAGGAAATCACAAACTATCCGAATCATATCCCGTGCACAATCCAGACCTTTCTGGTCCTGTGGCAGGGCTACTCTTTTTATGGAGCTGGACTGGAATGATCTGGATCAGACCACATGTGCCTGGAACAGTCACTTTAAAAGAAGATCGTATCCAGGAAGCAACCCTTCCCAACACAATCCTGCATGATCCTATATTACTGTCTGGTTGCACCCTAAGGTAAAGGTAAAGGTAATGGTTCCCCTTGACAATTTGTCCAGTCGTGTTCGACTCTAGGGGGTGGTGCTCATCCCCGTTTCCAAGCCATAGAGCCAGCGTTTGTCCGAAGACAATCTTCCGTGGTCACATGGCCAGTGCGACTTAGACACGGAACGCTGTTACCTTCCCACCGAGGTGGTCCCTATTTATCTACTTGCATTTGCATGCTTTCGAACCGCTAGGTTGGCGGGAGCTGGGACAAGCGACGGGCGCTCACTCCGTCGCGTGGATTCGATCTTACAGCTGCAGATCTATAGACCTTACAGCACAGAGGCTTCTGCGGTTTAACCCGCAGCGCCACCACGTCCCTGCTGCACCCTAAGGGATGTCTCAATTATTACTAAAGTCTGAAAATGATGGAAGAAGAACCTTTCACATCTTAAGATTAAACCACATGATTTCACTGCAAGGGCAGAAAAAAACAGCTTAGTTTCTCTGCTGTTTATCTGAGAGCTCATCAACTTCAGGAGCATTTCGTCCTTGTCCACCAAAACCTCACTGCTTTCAAAAGCATTAAAAGATCTAAACTGGAAATTAACTGAGCAGTGAGGGGACAATATGCCCTTATGAGGTGATACAATGAATGATGTGAAGTTATGGACTTATGAAGTGATCCAATTCATGTCACAAAATCAGAAGCAGCAGCAGCACCATGGATGGCTATATGAGTACCTTGTCTACATATACATTGGCCATCCATCTATATGTATATATATGCACATATAGTGAGAAACAATAAACGGTGCCTAAGTGATTGGTAATGACACAGGACCTCTTACTTCCTGATTAACAGGTGAACTGGTTCTTAATCATCTGATACATCCATCCGATATTACTCTATAACCCTATGCAGCACTTGCTAATCCAGAGGAATAATGTAGCAAGGGGTGTGTGGTTACACATTCTGCTTTAACAGGATCTCCAATCACAAAGTCCCAGTAACTGTAATTGATGAGTCCTTTTCAGATCTTTTTGCTGAACATGTGAAATTCTAAAAGGCAGCCAAGCCTGCAGGGATAATAGGGGACTTACATGCATGTCTTCATCCTCCTTCCTACATAAGTCTAAATACATACTGTTCAAAACAATAAATACTTGCACAGTAGATTTTGAACTAACAGATTTATTACAGGATCAGATTTCATAGATATCCAGCCTGCTTCTAGATACATGGAGTGAATTTTCAGGGCTCCATATATATACATATAAACACACACACACACACACACACATATCCCTGTTAGTTTTAAAGTTGCCACAGGACTGTACACAGACTAACCTAGCTACTCTGTGGAAACTGCTATGATGGAGGATTCAAAACAATGACACGGTGCAAATGACTGATTAAGAGTATATTAAAATATATGATTCCAGCAACCTCTTTTTGTGAAGGCATAACGTGCTGAAAAGCAAAACTAAACCACAACAATGTATGGGCATGTTATATTACTACCTAGGACATACATATTGGTCCCAAAGAACCCAGACTGCTGTGTGAGCGTACAAGCTTTGTCCAGCCATTAAGTGGGCTAAGCTTGCAAGGAAGGTGAGAATGCTACCCATGCTCCTTCCACTGTTCCACTGTGCCAATGAACTGCCAGTTTGAAGAGGCTCCCCACATGAGCCCAAACACAGGGAAATCAAAGTTCTGGCTTGTGTGGGTGATGGATGAGTCCTTCCCTCTTCAGACTCTAGGTAAAGGTAAAGGTTCCCCTTGACAATTGTCCAGTCGTGTCCGACTCAAGGGGGCGGTGCTCATCCCCGTTTCCAAGCCGTAGAGCCAGCGTTTGTCCATAGACAGTTTCCGTGGTCACGTGGCCAGCGCGACTAGACATGGAATGCTGTTACCTTCCCACCGTGGTGGTACCTATTTATCTACTTGCATTTGCATGCTTTCGAACTGCTAGGTTAGCAGGAGCTGGGACAAGCGATGGGAGCTCACTCCGTCGTGTGGATTCGATCTTACGACTGCTGGTCTTCTGACCTTGCAGCACAGAGGCTTCTGCAGCTTAACCCGCAGCGCCACCACATCCCATCTTCAGACTCTAGCCTCATATAAATAAAAAGATTACAGAGGGTCTGGGGTTAGCTTCCCCTCCTCCTTTGTCCTTAGCCCACTCAAATACTGTGCAAATGAATAAAGCTCTCATGAATACCACTCATTACTGGCACCTACAGTGTTTCTGCACATCTTCAGAAGTGAAATATTGTCTATTTACATCATAACTATCTACATACTTCCTCAGTATAACGTCCCACAGAGTTTAATGGGGCTTATCCCCAAGTACGTACATAGAACTGCAGTCATACAAGGTCTTTTAAAAAAAAAACTTACACGGCATTCTCTGCAGTTCTTTGCGAAAATCTTCTGACCTTCTGCCAACACTTTTCCTCCATAGATGCATTTGGCTAGAATTTGAAAAATAAATAAAGATATTAACATTTAGTCGTAAGTGCATATAAATTATACAGTTCAGTAAAAACAACATTGCGTAAGTAAATATAGATATACTGTTGTAAATATGATGTAGTCATTTTGCTTTCAGTAGCAGTCAGTGTTAATTGCTCTCATTTATTTTGACTGCAATAGTAAATTCGTTACAAAAACTATTATCTTGAAGCGTTTCTCTGCTCACAGTGACAAACTAGGCTACTTAGTGACCTGAAATAATAGAAGAAGCAGAACAGATATTGAACTCAATTCATTAACAGATTACTCATGGCAGTGACGTTCTGTAGATCAGCAAAAAGTATTACAGTCAAGCCTATATGGCCTACTCAAAGTGTTGAAAAATTAGATGGACAGAGCAATGAATCACAACGTAGATATTCTAATGAAGCCTACAGTATCAAGACGGGTGAAAACAGAAACATTCCCTTGTGTCACTTATGAGAGTATCTCAGAGAGACACAACTACCACAACTAAATAAATCACTGTCACATAGACTGAGTTAAGAAACAAATGGAAAAAAGCAAATACAAAGATACACCCTGAAGAAGATCTGTGTCTTCAACAGCACAATCTTATAGCTATCACATTGTTAATTTTAATAAGGTTTACTCCCCATGAAGTGGGTTTAGGATTTCAGTACAGATCAGCCATTCTCAATGGGACCCATATGGCCCCCCAAGGGGCCCTGCAACATTTGAAGGGGGACACAGATTGGAAACAATTCTTCACACACCACCTTATAAGAGTCATTATGCGCCTTATACAATTCTGATTTGGCCTATATTTCTTTCATATTGTGTTTATGACTGTGGCCAAAAAAGGGTTGAGGATAATTGGTCTACAATTTGAGACAGAGCTCAGAGAAGTTACTTTTGGGGGCAAGAACTCCCAGAATCCATAGCCAACATAGCCCATGCTTGCTGAAAGGCTTGGAGCAAGGGAACTTTCGGATTGATGGATCTGATTTTGTTGTTTTTGTTCTTGTTGTTGACTTTTGAACACCAAATAATTGCAATCAGCAATACAAACTTGCACATGTTTTACTCCTTACATCATTTTAACTGCAGAAAGCCAAGGTAATCCCCACAAATACTTACCCAGGGTGGCAGTTTGTACCCCAGAAATGAGGGGTACTGTCAGCCTGCCTCCATCTTCCTAGATTCTTATGTACCAAGGAAGGGTTCCAGAGCAAGCCCTGCTGGCTATCCAGTCTCAGTGGCCAGTGATGCTTTGCAGTGGAGCTCCCAGCCCTGTACGGCTGGGGGGTTAATGGAGCCCCATGACCCTTCTGGCAGTCCACCATGTGGACTTGTCCCACCCACCCTACCTAATTTTGTTATAGTTTTATCTAAATGAATAGGTAGTATGGTGTTACTAATATATCATAATTTTGTCACTGCTTGGTTGACAGCATGGAGAGACAATTTTATACATAAGAGCAGATCTGCATTTGGCTCTAACCTGGAAAAGTGAACCCTCTCTTTTTTTGGAGGGGGGATCAGGTGGTGAACTGAGGAGGCATGCCCAGATCAGGAGGGCTGCTAGAGTTTTGGACAGTTGGAGTCAAGGGGACTTTCCCCACCATAGTGAATTCACACCCAGGGGTGTGATTACAACTCCATAGTTACCCAGCAATGTGCTGGGTTGGTGGATATCAGATGACAGGCTAGTCACACAATACATAGATCTGCTCCTTATGCTGTACCAATGCTATCCTACTGCAGCCAATACATGCAGTGGCCTTTTTATATACAGTACCTATCTTTCTGAATAAAACTCTTAGCAGCGATGCTTGTGTCTCAATTAATGCTATGGGGGTGCTTCTGAATTTTCTTGCCTCGGCCCGCAAGGAACACTCACATACAACTAGGTTTACAGCAGTCTAGTACACCTTTTTGTCCCACCACATGCCTCTTGATTCATACTAGATTTCCACATATACAAAGAAATACTTTTTTTAAAAAAAAGGCATTCAAACGAAAGCATGTTTCTCAGTTTCTAGACATGTATATGGAATGTCTAAAGAGGCCTCTGTTTTTTCAAGAAAGTATACTATATAAACTGTTCTAAAACTAACCAAAAATTAATTCCATTATATACCTCCATGAGATATACCAGATCTCTCTCTCTCTCTGAATCATGAAATACTATTGTTTAACTATTCTATAGAATTCTAAGCCACCAATATGCCATTTGGATTATGTTGCTACACATGTTGTTTGATTCTTTCCTCCTCCAGGACTTCCAATAATACAACATTTATTTCCAGAATCCTTATACAGAGCTAGTGACCCACAGATACTGCCTCTTCTTGTTCTTCCAGCGGTGATACCACTCCTGTCAGTATATTTATAGTTTCTGCCAAACAAGAGCAGGAAAGAGGTTTTGCCTTCTGATCTCTATTTTGATGGGATAGCACTGACACTTGAGGCAAAAAATATAGATAAATGCAATGTGACTAGACTACAAATTCATACACAAAATGACTAGCCCACGGTTCTTAAAAAGACTTGCAGTCTCTTTTGAGGTTATTGGTTCCTGACAATAGAAATCATTTTTTGGCAACAGAGTGGATATTGGATGCAATGCTTAACTATATGTTTGGCTAGAACAACTAAAGGAATTGGCTTGGGGTTTTTTATTTCACTAGATAGGTATCTGACAGAATGCCATATACTTTGAATTAATAAAGTCAGAGAAATTAATTCCCCCAGATTCAGTCATTAGTATAGCTAAACTGTGTGTTTTACATATCCAAACATTGCTGCCAATAACACTGTGTAACAAAACTTGTTCATCGCTTCCCACATGCTCCTGTGTCACTAAAAGCCATCATAATTTTTTTATGCATTTAACCTCAGTAGAAAAGAGTACCAAAGAACATGACATTTTCAGTTATTTTAGCACATTTCTCCTTCAGGAATTTCAAGTGCTACAGAAAGTGTCTGCTTGAAATAGCTTTCTCCTTATAATACATATTCAAGCTTCCTTGTATTAACACACTGGTTTCTATAATGTATTGGGCTCACCCCACACCCTTCTTATATTACATTATTCTAGATGTCTTGCACGCTCTTGCAAGATAGATGGATATTGATTTTCTTTTAGATATTTATTAAATCTTCCACTTTTTTGTATAAATTCTGTTCCAAACTACTGTAATGTCAGCTTGTGCAAGTGTGTGTGGAAATGAATGGAAGACTTGAAAAAGACACTCTGCCACAGGGGGGAAAACAAGGCGTCTGCTATACCATCATACACAGCTCGTGTCACTTTTCCAAAGACACTGGCTACAGGACAGCTGCAAAACAATTATCCTGATCATGGTTTCTACCTTACTAGAAAAGAAAGATGAGGACAAGGATGTGGCTAAAGAGTCATTTTTTTTATTATTCTGCTAATGTACTAGTGATGTTTTTTATCATGTGCTTTTTACCCCAACAGGTTCAAAGCAGAATACACAGCTCTTCTTCCCACTCTACCCTTATAACAGCCCCGGGAAACAGGTCAAGCATAGCCATATAGCAAGTTTCTTGGCTCACTAGGGACTTGGACTTCCATCTCCCAAGAGCCAGACCAACACTTTCTACCATTACACCATGCTGGCCTTCAGCTCAAGAACAACACAAGATAAATAACACAAGCCAGTGAGGTCTCCAGAAGAATGCCAAAAGATGGCAGCATACAGAGACATCTCTGTGCAAACAAGGTTGAACTCAAGATAATGAAGAGATGTGCAAAAAAAGAGGTTTGAACAGCTGATCCCTGATGTTTGTGGAAAGCATAGTCTGGAGTCTGCATCTTTTTACAACAATAAGGAGCAGTGGGACATTGCCCACACCATTGCATCACATTTTCCCTTGCAGCTCCTACAGTGGCCATCTAACAAAACCAAATCATAACTACCACCCTATATGGCAAGCTATAAGAGAAAGGCAGATAGAATCCTTTAATTCTCCATACCATAAACATGTTGCAAAACACACGCACACACACATTTCAAATCTCATTTCAAAGAGATTCACTGGTTACTCTAACTTGAGCTTTGGATTCAACACAGCATGTCAAACCTGTAAAATCTTATCTAGTCTATTCTTTCATGGTGGCCATGTATTCCAGTTATCCTTTGTAGCATTCTTTGTTATTAGTAGTTTTAATTTGGTTTTAGGCCTAAGAACAGGCAGAGAAACTTGCTGAAACTCTGCACTCAGCTTCTGAAAAAAATAAAAATTTACACCACAGTAGTGTGTGACCGTCTAGGCATTAACAGTTGCCCATTTTTCCCCAATAACTTGTCTTTTGAAATCAATTGGCTGTTGTTTGACAGGCAGATTGCTCAAATGGGGCAATGTAATTAAATAAAATGCAGTGCCAAGCTTCTAGCTGGGCTGCAGCCATATCACTGATAGAGATATATCACACGAGATAGGCAGGATATCTGGACTAACAGCAAGAGAAGTGCATCCTACATCAACAAATCATACCCACGCTCTCTGGTGATGCTCTCAGAATATGCCAGGCTTCCCCTGGAGGAGTCCACCAACAAAGATGAGTCTGAGCCTATTGGGCCAGAGGACACTGAGGAAGTAGCTACTCCTGTGGACCTTGGGCACTTGAAGCCAAGGTCAACCACAGAGAGGAGTAAGAAGAGTCAGAAGAGGGTGCACAGTCCCTCTCTTGCCCTGAAAGAGTGTAAAAGATACGTAAAAGCATAGGCTTTGTACTACCTGACAGAGGACCCATACACAAAGCACAAAGCAGGAGTCCTCCTGGGAAGAAACTGTAAGGAGAACCTTTACAATTGAGCCTTGGGTAGGATCCAGAAAGCTCACTTTGTCAGACAGAGACATTTTCTGGAAACCATGTTTAGTCCCAGGTTCAGCCTTGGCAGCATTCTTGAGACCTTGGATACCTGGCTTGCTAGAATCTATACTTGTCTGAATTTTGACTGGACCAGCTTGGACTATCTATGCCAGAGCCCTTGCTCCCTGACAAAACAACACTGGTTAGAATTCACTGACTCTCACCTGCCACACTTAATTTCCTTATTTTCTACATTGCTCCAGAGATTGCCTAATCTGAAATTCGACAAGAGAAGATGGTGCAGGAGGTTATTTTTCAACTCCAAATACGACTGTCTGCATTTTAGAGCTTGATGTAGAGAAGAAAAAAACCTTGCAAACAGTCAGACTTTGCCTTAAAGACAGTTCTGATCTCAAAATTGCTTTCTGTATTTGAGGGATTAACTGAAGATAAGAAAGAGAAAATCAGAAACATCTCTTCAGAAAACATCACCATGCATTTCAAAAGTGAAAATGCTTGTTACTTTGACCCATGAGCAACAACAATAGAAGGATAATCATGCTGCTCAACAAGCCCTAAAGAAAGAAAATTATAGCTGATGTTATCCATAACTAAATGGACAAATGGCAGAGTAATCAATCCATATAGTATCATCAGTATGGACAGAATGTACATTTCCAGTGAATGGTGTTGTGTGCCCCTCCCAAGTACTGTCCCCGAAGTGCATCATGCTGTCAAGGCACTGGCACTTGCAATCAATTTCAATCAACTTTAATAGGTCTACTTCTCTTAATAGACATTCCAAGTCAGTACTGCAGCAACAAGATGAGTTTAGTGCCAATCAAAGTACTGGGACAAACTCTGATTGTTCACATTTTAATCAGATGACGTGAAACAAAACAAAAGCTCTCAAAGAGAAACTTACATTCCGACAACAGCAGACTGCAAATGCAACGCTCTCTCTGATCTCTTAACCATGGTTAAGAGGACTGGGAGTACCCCACAGGCTTTTAACACCCTTTCTTTTCTTCCTTCCCCCAAGAAAATGCCCCATCACTTCTAATCATGTCTGCCATTACATTCACACAAAGATTAACATGAAAAATATGATATTAGCTATCATTCATTTTCTGTGAATTTATGAATTCTAGAGTAATGCATTACACACTATCACTTGCACAGATTTCTAGATTGAGGCTACCAAGGCCAGTAGCTGATGCAGAAGGCTGGCTAGTTACATGCAGTGAATATCTGAATATCTAGATCTCTCTACAGTGGTCTGTGCGGATTGGCTTTACACTCTTACTGAATGCTTACTGAAATGAATGGACAAAGTATTGGTCTAGCAGGTAGCGAGAAAAATTGACCATGAGAGGTAGAGAATGCAATGCAATGGTCTGGTCACAGCATTCTGGATCAGCTGAAGTTTCCAAACACATTTCAAAGGTAGCCTCACAAAGAACAAATGTTACAGTAGTCCAAATGCAAGGTAATTAAACCATGCATCACCACTGCTACATCAGACACATCCTCATATTTATGTGTGCTATCTGGCACACCAGAAAGCACATTCTTGGCAAGTATATACTAGTAAAAGCACACAATGGCAAATGCACTCCTGGCCACTACAAAAAGCTGACTATCCAGACCTGACTTCTGGAGCATACCTACTATTTATGAATCAGAGTGTTTTTATATCCAGTACAGATCGAGCTTCTATTCCCTGAACTATATTTTCATAGATCAGGGCCATATCTGCCTTGTTTGAATTAAAGAGTTTGCCCTTAGCCAATCTATTAATAACAATGCTGGTGGGTGTCTAGAAAAAAAAAATGGAACTGGAAAATGTCCCTCCAAAAACTCCAGTATTCTAAACAACATCATCTGATTTATCATATTTATTCGACTAAGTACTAAACAAAACTTTTCAATATTTCAACTGCTCATAAGAATGCGAACTCAAATATTTGATTAGGAAAATTATATAGCACACAATGTGGTTTCAATATTATATTTAGGCAGACAGAAGGCTTTTATGCAGGGGCGGGCAACGTATGCCTTCTGAGGTCATTTATGTGGCACACAAACACTCCTCTGCTGAAATGTCATTATCTACTCCTCAAATGCCTGGACAAGTGTTGATTTTGAAAGAGATGCAGCCCATCTCCAATGCACAAAAATGGAAATGAAAGCAAAATGAACAACATCATGGCACTTTTAAGTTCAACAAATTTATTTCAGTATTGGCTTTCATGGATTACACTCCCATTTCTTCAGAATCATATCTATAAGACATGAGCCTTCACAAAATTATGCTTAGAAGTCCAATGCAGAGAGAGGGTGCAGCAGAACTACAGCATGGTTACTAATATCAAAAGTTGCAAAAAGTTCCCACAGAACATCATGTCAAGCAGAGAAATATTCCCCCTTTCCAGTTCCCAGTAGAGACTGTCCATCAAAATAGGGAGGTAGAATCTGCTCTACAGTCAACTCTGAAACTAGGTTAAAAAGGATCTAGGAGTTTCATCTCACATAAGGCTGAGACACCACCATATACTCCAGCACCTTTTCCTAGAATGGAATAGTGCCACTTTTCTTAGAACTGTCCCTGAGATCCATTTAAACTAGAGATGGTATGCATTGAACAAAGGACATTCCTAGGGGTGGAAATTGGAGGCATGATAGCAGTCAGTGGGTTTCCCATACAATGTAGTGCTGATATGACCTTTGTGCAATTGCATCACGGTATCCCAAAGGTGTACTCATTATGTGTTCCAGTCCAGGCTTTGTTTCATAGAAGAATGAAAGTAATTAAAGTACTGGTAGAATTTCTCCAGCGATTCCTTGCCATGAGTCCAGATGTCAAGGACGTCATTAACATTATGAAAACCTTGGGCTAAGTATACACTGCCAGGTCCCCTTTACATTAGTAGGTCCCAGCCGTAGGTTGACCTGGCAGTAGTAGGAATCTGTTTTAATTTCCCAGAATGTCTTTGTTGCAGTTGCAGTCTGAAATATTGTGGGAAACAAAAACAGACCCTCCCACAACTACCAATGGTAAGGAACAACATTTGGCCTGAACATGCTAGACACTCTATATACAAGCATAGGGTATGACATAATTCTATGGTGCCAATGAATAGTCTGCCTCTCCACTCCAGCAGAGAAAAATAGAGAGAGCTGAACTTATAGTTGTGGAAACAGAACATACTGTACTCACAAAGTGACTTCACCACGGCATACTATTTCCCCTCTCCACAAAACTCCTTGACAAGTATTTTCTTCTAATCATACTTCTTGCCAGTGCTTTCTGCGTTATGCAAAAAGAAGCTCTACAAACACAAATGAACTAAAAATGGGGTTGCTCTATCATCCAGTGGCCATGTTTTACCTAAAGTTTAGACATGTCACCTGGTGCCCTGTTGACTGGGATTCTAAGACATATTTTCTCTCTTTTTAAAAATCTCTAACCCTTATAGAACATCCAGTTGCTGTTTAGTCAATAGCTTTGTAACAAACAAGCCTGTACATGTGATTAGCCTAATACATGAAGACATCTACTGTTTGACAGGCTTCCATGGATTTGCCAACTAAAAACTGGACAAATGCATGTTGGCAAAAGAAAACAAAGGCACTAACAGTTTTATTTCAGGGTGAGCTTTCATGGATCAAAATCCACTTCCTCAGACACAGGAAAGCAAATTCATGGCCTGTACACAGGCCCATGGATGATTCCCAGTGTGGTGTAGTGGACAGAGTGATGGAGCAGGACTCTGGAGAATAGGGTTTGAATCCCTGTTCAGCCAGGAAACTAACTGGGGTAGTGGAAGTTGTAAAACCACTCCTTAAATACCTCACTTACCTTGAAAGCTCCATTAGGGTCTGACTGACTTGAAAGCATGTAACACACACACATATCCTCATGACCAAGTGAGAATTGTTGTTCTTTAGTCGTTAAGTCGTGTCCGACTCTTCGTGATCCCATGGACCAGAGCACGCCTCCTGTCTTCCACTGCCTCCCGGAGTTTGGTCAGATTCATGTTCGTAGCTTCGGTGACACTGTCCAGCCATCTCGTCCTCTGTCGTCCCCTTCTCCTCTTGCCTTCACACTTTCCCAACATCAGGGTCTTTTCCAGGGAGTCTTCTCTTCTCATGAGATGGCCAAAGTATTGGAGCCTCAGCTTCAGGATCTGTCCTTCCAGTGAGCACTCAGGGTTGATTTCCTTCAAAATTGATAGGTTTGTTCTCTTTGCAGTCCAGGGGACTCTCAAGAGTCTCCTCCAGCACCACAATTCAAAAGCATCAATTCTTCGGCGGTCAGCCTTCTTTATGGTCCAGCTCTCACTTCCATACATCGCTACTGGAAAAAACATAGCTTTGACTATGCGGACCTTTGTCGGCAAGGTGATGTCTCTGCTTTTTAAGATGCTGTCTAGGTTTGTCATCGCTTTCCTCCCAAGAAGCAGGTGTCTTTTAATTTTGTGGCTGCTGTCACCATCTGCAGTGATCATGGAGCCCAAGAAAGTAAAATCTGTCACTGCCTCCATATCTTCCCCTTCTATAAGTGAGAATACAGATAATAAACAAAGGGAGAATAGTTTGTTAACATAGGAATGGGGCTATCAAGCTGCTAATTACTTCAATTAGCAGGTCCTGGCCAAGGTAACAGTTATAGGCCAAATGGACTGGGCTGCCACAGGAATGCTAAGAGATGTTTCTGGAACAGAAGTTACAGTCAGTCAAGGAAGACAGCTGTTTTGTAAGACATTACAGAAAGCTGGATTACTAATATATGCAGTATGCTAAGGT
The DNA here is from genome assembly GCA_037013535.1 of Intellagama lesueurii. Taxonomy (NCBI): domain Eukaryota; kingdom Metazoa; phylum Chordata; class Lepidosauria; order Squamata; family Agamidae; genus Intellagama; species Intellagama lesueurii. The sequence continues at coordinate 79,261,165 of JBAJHW010000001.1, read as the reverse complement.
GATCTTTATTGAGGCCCTTAGAGATGCACTGGAATTTATTATGTAGACAATTTCTGCTGTCTCCCTCCCAAGCCTCTCTTTGTAATTCCTTTTTTTCTGTAATAGCTACCCTGAAATCCATAATAGAATGTCCTGGGAGGCTGGATTGTTCTGAAATTTGTTTCTCTCCTTTGTTGTTCCTGATATCAGATTGTGTCCCATTCATTGCTTTCACAGAGAAATTGTCCTGTTTGTCCTGCATTGAAAGCAGAGCGGCACTGCTGGCAGAAGACAACATAGATCACATAAGAGGAGGAACAGATATGTATAATCCTAATGTTGTGGCTGACATTGTTGTCACCCTTGATGATGCAGTGTAGATACAGGAGCACAACTGGAATCAAGGTATCTGACAGGGTCTTGTCCCTGCCTCTGTCTCCATCTTGTGTTGCCCACTGTGTGTGAGTAGTTGTTTAAGGTTGTGGGGTGTGTGTGTTGTTTTCTGTGGGAAAGAATGGGTTGGTCTGGGAGAATGAAGTACTGTTCTCCAGAGTAGGCTGCAGATCATTGATGACACAATATGTCTCAGTGGTTTCAGTTGGGATCTGTAGATAATTAACTAATGGTGTTCTATCATTATCTCTATTGAGTCTGTCTTGTGTCAATTGTTCTTGGGCACCAGTCTGGCTCTATCAATTTACTTTTTAGTATGTTGAGTGAGCATTGTAGTTTAAGAAATGCATGCTCTAACTCCATGAGCTCTAAGCTCTACCCTGTGCTTCTAAGCAAATTTGGGTTTATAAGAAAGCAGGTCCATAGACAGTGGACTAGGTGGTGTGTTTTGTGTGGAAACTGGAGGCATGCTAACAGTCAGTGGGTTTCCCATATAATGTAGTGCTGATATGACCCTTGTATAATTGCATTGTGGTATCCAGAAGGTGTACTCATTGTGTTTTCTGCTCCAGTCCTTGATTCATAGAAGAATTGAAGTTATTGAAGTCCTGGTAGAATTTCTCCAGTGGTTCCTTGCCATAAGTCCTGGTGATGAGGATGTCGAAGGTTTCTAAGCACATGAATTGAGGTGGTGGTGGGAGAATTTCAGGAATGTGTTTGCATACTGTGCAGCCATACATGTGCACATAGCTGTTTCACTGATCTTGACAGATATGCTGTTGTCAAAAGTGCAAGCGTGATGTCAGTACAAAGTCACACAGCTTGGTAACCAGATTTGCCACAACCTCATTTGGAATAGTGTTTTTGCTGGCTTGTAGACCATCTTTATGAGAAATATTGGTGTAAAGTACCTGTACATCCACTGTGGTCAGGATGGTGGTCTCTGAAAGACTGTGAATGGAATGTTGTTTCTTAGGAAGTCTGTTCTAGCTATTATGTAGCTTGGGATGTTGGAAGCATATAGTTTAAGGACAAGGTCTATATATCCAGATCCCCTTGAGATGATGGTGCCATACTTGATACAATAGGCCATCCAGGGTTACCCAATTCATATATATTTTTGGAAGTAGGTAGAAGAAGCCTGGTTGCGAATCTTGTGGTATGTTAGGATTTGATCATGTCATCTCCAGGAAATTGTTTCATTGGGATTATTAGTTCTTTCTAGTATTCAGCACTTGGGTCTCTGGTTAGGAGATGTATAAAAGTGACAATCCCTCCTTTATTAATCTCCCTGATGAAAATATTGGGGTTGTTTCTGTAGCTGTGGATACGTGAATGCTGCAAATAGCTCAATCCTAGCTATTTCACAAACAGCTGAAAATCATTTGCAAAAACTGAAACTATGCATAGAAAGCTTGTTGTCATGTTGCTATGTGACATTAAATTGCTACTGATGTATGGTGAGTGTAATAGAGTTTTCAAGGTATATGAGATGTTAAGAAGTATTTTGTCACTGTCATCTTCTAGTGATTTTCCATGGCTGAGCAGGGATTTGAATCCAGGTCTCATGAGTCTTAGTCTTGTACTCTACCCACTACATCATCTGTCTCATAGAAAACATAACCCATAGCAATGAGTCCTGGCTGGAGGGTATTGGAGCTATAGTCCCCAAAAGGAACTTTTCTATGCTCTGTAATTATGCGTCTTAGAAAAAGCAAATTCCATTTTATCTTTCAAGGGTTTCTAAGAGCTTAGCAGGGATCTTAGCTAGGAGCTGTCTACTTTAAGAAAAAGAAAAGCTGATAAAAACAAGAGGGGGGCAGGGGGTACAAGTCATTAGAACCTTTTGCTTGTTGTTGTTGTTTTTGTTAAGCTTATAGTTGATGTGGATTTTAAATTTCTTGAAAAAGCTTGCAAACTGTGAGGAGAATATTATAATGATCTTTCCAGAGAAGTGATTCTACATATATTTGTCTTGGTATAGCCCTTTAAACTGCTCAGATATATATCTTACTAAGTGGGTCTTACACCTCAGTATGGGTGCATAAGAAATTGATACACCAGGATTTATTAAGAAGCACAGACTGGTAACTTTATTTTCTTGGCCTCCAGAACCTTCCAGCCAACATGGTCAGTGACTAGCTGACCAGTTCTCAATGGGGTAGACCAAAACGTAAATTTTCAAACTCTGCTATATTCACCACTACAATATAGCCCACTGGAGTGACACAAAACAGTGGCTATTGCAGTGAAGAGGTGCCACACTGGAATTTGCTTTATATGCATGTATATTATATATGAAAAGTCAAATATGGCAAAGAAAGTTAACCTAAGATATTTTCTATTCATAATAAATGTTCCATCTATATCTCTGAAGAAATTACACCTTGTTGTTTTCCACCGATTTCTGCAGTTTGCACTTTCCTGTGCATTTTCCCCTGCAAATCAAATGATTCACATGTTACTCAAGAGTACTGCTGTGCTGTTCTTGTGCATCTGTAGGGACTTTTTGCCATCAATAAAGATGGCATAAAAACAGCCATCTCATCATGATATTACCAGAAACCTTATTTATAAGCACCAGCAATGTACATGACTGCTTTACATGGTTAATCTTTCCCCATTTTATTCCAGAAACAACCCTATAAGGTAGGTGGAGCTAACAAACGCAGGCTTCTGAAAGATACCAGGGAACCTTTGTGACTAAGCAAAAATTCGAACTTGGGCCTTCCTGTTGCAAGACTAGCACTCTAACCCTTACACTGCACTGGCTCTCTCAGATCAATGATTTCTATAGAAATTATGTCAAGGCCAAAACATATAGGTAGAAAAACAATGCCACAGTTGATGTGCTTGATTTGCACACTAAGCAAAAACAGTGTATTTATCTGCCTAATAGGCAAATTAGGCTGCCCAGATTTGGAGAATTGGAATACAACAACTCTACAAAAAGTATCTCTTTTCAGTTTTATAATGGAAATAAAGGAAATCTGCATAACACGGGGCTAGAGAGAGAGAGCACAATATCCATACTTACACTTGCACACTTTGCAGCACTGGCCTGGCATGTGAACGGGGAGGCCATCAGGAGAACAGTTCAGTGGTGGACAAGCCATCCGTCGGCACTCCACAACCCCACTCTATGTAACGAGAGGGGGGGAAATGGAAGTTAAATTTGTGTAACTCATATTTTTGATAAAGCACAAATTAACACATAGGAAAAAAAATTAGCTGAAGGACAGCAATATTGGAGACTATGGGCTAAATCCAATTATTGTCCCAACTAGAGTAGACCTATAGATCTATTGGACTTTAATATGTCTATATTTATGTACGTAACATTGATTTGATGGGCCTGCATTGGTTAATACTAGCAAATGTATTTAGTCCTATAATGCTGCCATTCTGAAATAGCTAGGATCTTAACTCACTGCTGCTTATACAGATCTTTACACATTTCTGATAAAAAAAATATTTCCTTTATTCAACCTGCCAAATGGTAATTTAGGCAAAGGAAAAATACTTGATAAACACATAAATAATACCTTCCACAGGCTGTGTCAATCATATTCAACATGTGAACAAACAGCTTTCTATTTTCTTGGGCAAAGAAAACCTCTCTTCTGATAGTTATCAGATAATTTCAGCCAAACAAGATTTACATACTAATTCAACCGCTGGTGTTCAAAATGATAAATACTATAACTAGGATGTGCATGTTGTTGCCATGCAAGGTGCATCTTATGCATAACGTTAAGATAATTCCCTTTACCTTTCCAAATATTATATCCATATAATTCTAAACTGTACTGAGGAATCACCAAAATAGACTGATCCTAGAAAAAAGAAGCAATTTTTAGACGTACCACACATTTGGTTCCTTCACTTTGTTTTACTCATACTGGCACATAATCATAAAGTAATTGTCATAGCTGACGTTACAGTTTCAAGAAACTTTACTGGAAAATGTAATATAACTTATAAGTGTCATTAGAACTTAGAAAGGCCTTACTTTGCATGTGCAATTCCTGCAGTAATCATCTTCTACCCATGTGTCTTTGTCTCGATAGATCACTCCGTTTACTTGACAAGTCTTCTCACAGTGACAGTTTTCCAACTGACTAAGCCTCATTTCTGCATAATTTAGCTATAAATGAAAGTTACTTGATTTAATTTCTGGAATTCATGCACAGGGCTTAATACAAAGCAAAACAAAGAGTAGCTTACTGATTTTCAGTGAAATTATATTTTATCATACAAGCCACATTAAAACAGGAGAACTTTAAGCTGGTATAATCCACCAAAGGCAATGAAGCACAACCAATTCACACCGTATGTATGTCACTGTATATGCATATCATTGGTTCTTCTAGTTGAATTAGCTCAGTTAAAAAATTAAACAATCTCCAGGAGCAAGGGGCAGTGGGAGATCGCAAAGCAATTGCCTTATCTGCAACTTGCAGTCAAAAATAATACACTCAGTTGATAAAGTATAATTATTACTTACAGTCTTCATTGTTCTTTGTTCATTTAGAAATAAAGCTAAGGACTTGGTACTCAAATTCTCCTCTCTATTTTGGAGAATATTTGAGATGGGCATGTTTCCTGTTCCAGAACCAGCAGTAAAATCTCAAACATCACCTTTAACTTCTCTACTAAACCTGCTCTCTGTCTCTCCTACTTCCATCTACTGGACCTCTTACAGCACTTAGAGTTCCAGTTGGAGGTTTCTGAATATATAAATGAATGTTAAGCTTTGTTTAAACTGAATTAGACCACTGGTCAATTTAACCACTGAAATATTAATGGCTTTCCACAGTCCCAAGCCCAAATCTTTGCCATCCTTGCTTTCTCTTGAGACCATTTTTAAATGAAGGCAAAGGATCAAGATTTGAACCATTTATATACAAGATATGTACCTATTATCAAGTATAAGTCTCATCTTCCTAGCCTTAGTTCCATACAAAAAGGCTAGCACTTTCATGGGGCAAGACTGTACAGGGCTTCACAGAAGCTTTGAGAGTTTGTAGGTTGAAGAGCAAAAGAAAGGGATAAGAAAGCCAGAAAGCTAAAGAATGCAATTGTGATCAACTCTTATCAGCATAACCAGAGATAATAGTGACAAGAGCTTCTCAGACTGGTCCACCTTGCAGATTGCTAAAATATTAAGTGAAAAGTATTGGGAATTCTTTCAACTATATGTTTCTTGACAATTCTGCAGAATAACCATGCTGTTACTATGAATTATATTTATAAACAGAGCAGATGCAACTCAGAGAGAGGTAATGGCATACCTACGTATTACTGTAATCATCACAGATCAGTAGCTGACAAATGTCTTTGTATATGTACTGCATTCTTATACAATCACACATTGTGTAACTGCACAGTCTACAACTAGGCATATGTGTCTCACTTTACCTCTGCTGTCATAATAACAACAGCCTAGTTTTATCAGCCCAGTATGTTTCTATACCATTTTCATATTGAGTCAAACTTATCCTTGAAGACTTGGGTTTCTTCCGGAAATTTAAAGAGCATGAGAAACAAAGCATTTCTCAAGGAATCGTACTCCTTTACTTTATGTCTGAACCCAAAGGGATTATTTTGTAGCTAAGTAGTATCAAATGTGAGCAAAACATGTGTGCCTTACAGGAAAAAAATATATAAAATTTACAGCAGTAATTTGCAGCACTTACAAAATGACAAGAAAAGTGCATTTCATCGAACTGGTATCTCCTTGGATTTTACTATTTTCTGCCCATAAGCATTATTTTACAGAAGTCCATAAATTCTTATATCTTCTGTCTGGTAAACCGAAATGCTTCCAGGTTAAGAAAGAAAAAGGGCAAGATATACTTATTAAATTTTGTGTGGGGTTCTTAACCCTTCTTTTCCCCAGGGTTTTTTTAAAAAAAGATTTTCCCACAGCCATGCATAATCCAGAGTTATCAACTAAATGGACATTCACTCAAATACTACCTAACTTCAAAAAATGTTTTTTACACTTTAAAAGTCAAAACGCCATCCTTTCTTGGTGAACCAATAATCTGCCTCATTTTTAGCAGTGCCCCCCCACCTCCTGCATTTCCAGTTACAGAAACACTACATATACACTATATTGAACTGAAACTGCACTTGAAGATACTTCAGGATCTTATTTAACTCTTTCTATTTGGGTTTATAGGGGACTGGAACGCTAAAGTAGGGAGTCAAGAGATAAAAGGAAAAACAGGAAAGTTTGGCCTTGGAGTTCAAAACGAAGCAGGGCAAAGGCTAATAGAATTCTGTCAAGAGAACAAGCTGGTCATCACAAACACTCTTTTCCAACAACACAAGAGGCGACTCTACACATGGACATCACCAGATGGGCAATACCGAAATCATATTGATTATGTTCTCTGCAGCCAAAGATGGAGAAGCTCTATACAGTGAGCAAAAACAAGACCTGGAGCTGATTGTGGCTCTGATCATCAGCTTCTTATAGCAAAACTCAAGCTTAAACTGAAGAAAGTAGGAAAAACCACTGGGCTAGTCAGGTATAATCTAAACCAAATCCCTTATGAATACACAGTGGAAGTGAAGAATAGATTTAAGGAACTAGATTTGGTGGACAGAGTGCCCGAAGAACTATGGATGGAGGCTCGTAACATTGTACAGGAGGCAGCAACAAAAACCATCCCAAAGAAAAGGAAATGCAAGAAAGCAAAGTGGCTGTCCAATGAGGCCTTACAAATAGCAGAGAAGAGAAGGGAAACAAAATGCAAGGGAGATAGGGAAAGTTACAGAAAATGGAATGCAGACTTCCAAAGAATAGCAAGGAGAGACAAGAGGGCCTTCTTAAATGAACAGTGCAAAGAAATAGAGGAAAAGAATAGAAAGGGAAAAACCAGAGATCTGTTCAAGAAAATTGGAGATATTAAAGGAACATTTTTGTGCAAAGATGGACATGATAAAGGACAAAAATGGTAGGGACCTTACAGAAGCAGAAGACATCAAGAAGAGGTGCCAAGAATACACAGAGGAATTATACCAGAAAGATCTGGATGTCCTGGACAACCCAGATAGTGTGGTTGCTGACCTTGAGCCAGATATCCTGGAGAGTGAAGTCAAGTGGGCCTTAGAAAGCATGGCTAACAACAAGGCCAGTGGAGGTGATGACATTCCAGTGGAACTATTTAAAATCTTAAAAGATGCTGCTGCTAAGGTGCTACACTCAATATGCCAGCAAGTTTGGAAAACTCAGCAGTGGCCAGAGGATTGGAAAAGATCAGTCTACATCCCAATCCCAAAGAAGGGCAGTGCCAAAGAATGCTCCAACTACTGTACAATTGCACTCATTTCACACGCTAGCAAGGTTATGCTCAAAATCCTACAAGGTAGGCTTCAGCAGTATGTGGACCGAGAACTCCCAGAAGTACAAACTGGATTTCGAAGGGGCAGAGGAACTAGAGACCAAATTGCTAACATGCGCTGGATTAGGGAGAAAGCCAGAGAGTTCCAGAAAAACATCTACTTCTGCTTGGACCACAGCAAACTATGGCAAGTTCTTAAAGAAATGGGAGTGCCTGACCACCTTATCTATCTCCTGAGAAATCTATATGTGGGACAGGAGGCAACAGTTAGAACTGGATATGGAACAACTGATTGGTTCAAAATTGGGAAAGGAGTACGACAAGGCTGTATAATGTCTCCCTGCTTATTTAACTTATATGCAGAATACATCATGCGAAAGGCTGGACTGGAGGAATCCCAAACTGGAATTAAGATTGCCAGAAGAAATATCAACAACCTCAGATATGCAGATGATACCACTCTAATGGCAGAAAGTGAGGAGGAATTAAAGAACCTCTTAATGAGGGTGAAAGAGGGGAGTGCAAAAAAATGGTCTGAAGCTAAACAACATGGCCACTGGTCCCATCATCTCCTGGCAAATAGAAGGGGAAGATATGGAGGCAGTGACAGATTTTACTTTCTTGGGCTCCATGATCACTGCAGATGGTGACAGCAGCCATGAAATTAAAAGACGCCTGCTTCTTGGGAGGAAAGCGATGACAAACCTAGACAGCATCTTAAAAAGCAGAGACATCACCTTGCCGACAAAGGTCCGCATAGTCAAAGCTATGGTTTTTCCAGTAGCGATGTATGGAAGTGAGAGCTGGACCATAAAGAAGGCTGACCACCGAAGAATTGATGCTTTTGTATTGTGGTGCTGGAGGAGACTCTTGAGAGTCCCCTGGACTGCAAGGAGAACAAACCTATCCATTATAAAGGAAATCAACCCTGAGTGCTCACTGGAAGGACAGATCCTGAAGCTGAGGCTCCAATACTTTGGCCATCTCATGAGAAGAGAAATCTCCCTGGAAAAGCCCCTGATGTTGGGAAAGTGTGAAGGCAAGAGGAGAAGGGGATGACAGAGGATGAGATGGTTGGACAGTGTCATCGAAGCTACCAGCATGAATTTGACCAAACTCCGGGAGGCAGTGGAAGACAGGAGGGCCTGGCGTGCTCTGGTCCATGGGGTCACGAAGAGTCGGACATGACTTAACGACTAAACAACAACAACATTTGGGTTGAAAATTAGATTCCCTTCCCATGAAACAACATAGATAAATTTCTTTTCTTTTGAAAGAAAGAATGCACAACATATATAACAATGGGGAAAATCACACTAAAAATACATTTAAGCTGCAGTTCTGTCCCACAGGGCTTACATGTGAGTAGACATACACACATCTGTGTGAGGGAACAAGCATCCCAAGCAAAGGAAAGGAAAATGTATGCTAGAAGGTACAATTGCTATAAATGTCTCTTAGGTCTCTCCCATCCCTCTGTGCCTGTTTCTCTACAGTATAAGAAAACACCTACCAGATTCTATTGGTAGAACAATCTTTCCTCCCTAAACAATTGTTAACAGCTTTCTCTTCCCACAGAAGACACAAAGTAAGCATTTATACCCAATTACAGGTGAAAGCACTCTTGGTGAATGCCAGGCATTCAGCTCCCAAACACTTTTATCTTTCAGAACCACCACCTGTAGAGATGGAGCAGAATAGTCACTGAACTCACAAGTGCTGTAATTCAACTCCCTATGGAGCAGAGCAAGACAATCTACAGTCCTTCAAATACTGTTGGACTATAGCTCCTACCAAGCCTGGATATGACAACCAGCCAATGGTGAGGGTGGATGGGGATCCCAGTCCAACATCCTATGGATAAGTCTATACGACACTTCTCGTACACTTCTCATCTCCAGTATAAAGGATAAAGAGTATGTACTGAGCAAAATCCCGTTGCATAAATTTATGATGGCTAACCAGGATCGGACCCTGGAAATATTCATTTTAAACTAATAGAAGGCTTCCTTCCCCCAAATGCTTTCAGATTCCGAGGCACATATTAATTTGTGCAAAACAACTTTTCAATGTCAGGTGTTAGGCCTGCAATATTTCTGCTAATAATTTAAACAATGATCAGCATCCTGATACATAGTTCCTTCCGCCAGCACTACACAGGTGGTGTTTGTTGCAAATTACCACCAATCAAAGAACTGCAGGGACAAATTAAAAAGTTTCTTTTTCAATTTCAGGATGTGCATGGCTCATGCACAATGATATAAAATCACATGAACTCTGAAATAAATAAAAAAAGGAACGCTTTGTGGCAATCTGCTGTGGCCACTGATGTCATTCCTGTTGGATAATCAGAGCTATGCATAAGCACATTGGCAAAAGATTCCTTGAACATATGTGGAATACATTTCCCTCACAGGGAATAGTTATAACATGTCCATACAGAATTAGGAATGGAGGAAAAAGAATTTCTGGGATAAATGTCTTTCTAGGTGAAGTTTCTAGGAGAAATGTCTCAAAGAGTATGGTTTTTCAGGGACGCTTAACAATTGGCTGCACACATTTTAGAAGTTAACCTCCGAATGTATATTTAAATAATAAATATCATCAGTAAATTTACATTTCACTTTCCTTTACTCTGACATTCAGGTTATTTATTGCAAAGGACAGCAACAAAACATCAGAGAGAATAAGAAACAAGAAAATAAAAGAAAGGCATGTAACCTTCAGATCGTTAATCATGTGTTATCTAGACTTTTAAAAACATAAGGAAGAAAAACATAATTAACTTGCCAAGGGCAAATCACTCAATACACTGCTTAGCTGGCACCTATTAAGACCACCAGCATGTCTCAAAATAATTATTTCACTTTTCTGCAATAACATAAGCTAAAATTTAACACTTCTTTCTCCCAAGTGATCCTGTCCAAAGCATGCTGAACAAGAGAGTAGAGTATAGAAAACAAAGATAAGACAGTAGTTGTTGTTGTTTAGTCATTTAGTCATGTACGACTCTTCGTGACCCCATGGACCAGAGCACGCCAGGCCCTCCTGTCTTCCACTGCCTCCCGAAGTTGGGTCAAATTCATGTTGGTTGCTTCGATGACACTGTCCAACCATCTCATCCTCTGTCGTCCCCTTCTCCTCTTGCCTTCACACTTTCCCAACATCAGGGGCTTTTCCAGGGAGTCTTCTCTTCTCATGAGATGGCCAAAGTATTGGAGCCTCAGCTTCAGGATCTGTCCTTCCAGTGAGCACTCAGGGTTGATTTCCTTCAAAATGGATAGGTTTGTTCTCCTTGCAGTCCAGGGGACTCTCAAGAGTCTCCTCCAGCACCACAATTCAAAAGCATCAATTCTTCGGCGGTCAGCCTTCTTTATGGTCCAGCTCTCACTTCCATACATCGCTACTGGAAAAACCATCGCTTTGACTATGCGGACCTTTGTCGGCAAGGTGATGTCTCTGCTTTTTAAGATGCTGTCTAGGTTTGTCATCGCTTTCCTCCCAAGAAGCAGGTGTCTTTTAATTTCGTGGCTGCTGTCACCATCTGCAGTGATCGTGGAGCCCAGGAAGGTAAACTCTGTCACTGCCTCCATATCTTCCCCTTCTATTTGCCAGGAGGTGATGGGGCCCGTGGCCATGATCTTAGTTTTTTTGATGTTGAGCTTCAGACCATTTTTTGCACTCTCATCTTTCACCCTCATTAAGAGGTTCTTTAATTCCTCCTCACTTTCTGCCATCAGAAAGACAGTAGTACGTGGGGTAAAGATAATGTGAGCATTAAACTTGGATATACTCTGAATAAATAAATGCAAAATTGGATACCTAATAACATTTTCCTTCAAATATAAAAACAAGACAGACAAGCAATGTTCTCTCTAATTTCTCCCAACCACTGAGCATAACTTCTAATGCTTTGAGCAAAAACATTTTAAATTCAAAGCTACTGTGTGACATCCAAATCGACCTATTCTAGCATAAAGCTTACTGTCAGTAACTATGCCTTAGGAGAACATTTCAACTTTTCTGAATGAGAGGAAAATATACAGAATCTGGGAAACTACCAAACATTAGGGAATGACGATTTGGGGAAGCTGGAAGCACTAGATTCAGCCTCAGGGCCTGGATCTGGATCCACCACAACTGCATAGATTACTGCTGTGTCCTATATGTGGATCTGCCTTTGAAGAATGCTCAGACAAATGTCATCTGCCCCATGATAAAATAAATTGCTGGCTTCCACAAGTAGGCTGAAAAAGTAAAGATCTGGTAAAAAAAATTTCTCTGGACACAATCTATGTGCTTGTACTAAAGCTGTAAGTGGTCTAAGAAACAGTGGAGTATTTGTAACTAACAAATACAGTGATGCCTCGCAAGACGAATGCCTCGCGCAACAAAAAACTCGCAAGACGAAAGCGTTTTGCGATTTTTTTGGTGACTCGCAAGACAAATTTTTCTATGGCCATGCTTCGCAAGACGAATTTTTTTTTTTTGCATTTTTTAAAATTAAATTTCAATGCATTCCTATGGGAAACCACACTTCGCAAGATGAAATTTTCGCAATACGACATGACTCGCGGAACGAATTAATTTCGTCTTGCGAGGCATCACTGTATGTACATTAAATCACACAGTGGACATCAATTGATAGAACAGCTTCCATCAGGAGAATCAGGATCAATTCAGGATCAATTCACCACAGCATATGCCCAGGGAACCCAAAAAAGCTGCTACAAAGGGATGGGAAACCCTCTGGAGCCAATTTTCATGGGATACCAAAGGCTACAGTGGGAAGAGGAAAGCAAAAAAAAAAGGGGGGGGAAAGAGGCCTGCCACACGGACACTTCAACACCTGCACAATGTTGCATTGAGGTGTGGACTTTCAAGAATTTAACACAGGTGTCATTTTTGTTGTTTTCTATTATTACTGGGGGGGGGGGGGAGAAGGAGAATGATCCATGTCAAACATTATGGCCAGTGGAAAGGATTTTTTAAGATGTACAAAATTTATTTATTTAAAATATTTTTACCCTGCCTTTCACCTTAAAAGGACCCAAGGTGGCTTACAACAATTAAAAGACAATATTTAAAAGCTAAAAAGAGTGGATATACAAATATTAAAAATAATTTTAAAAAGTAATATATTAAAAACTCCCAAAAGATAGGTAAAATAAACAGCCATAATCCTAAGAACCTATGAGTGTCATGACGCATACCACAGGAATTATTTTGTAGAAGCTTTCCAATATGTATACATAATACATTTTCTTCATTGGAAAGATTTATTTCCATTATGACCATCAATGGAAGGAAGCAAGGAAAGCGCTCCTCTGCCTTTCCGAAAGGAAAGAGGTTCACTGGACTATGCCTTATTTGCATGAAGGTAGCCTCCAGTGATGTATGGGCAAAAAGGCTACTTGAACAGGAAGCAGCAAGGGACTGTGAAATGGGGCACCTCCTAACTCGGTCAGTCTTTAAAGCAGGGCTGAGGAATATGGTAGCCCTTCAGATGTTGTTGGGATTCCAGCACCCCATCATCCTTAGACAGCATATTTGAGTGGTCACATAGCTATAGTCTAATAACATTTGGAAGGGCAAAACATCCCTGCCTCCACTTTAAGATGCCACATTAACAGGAGCAAGTTGGCCAGAAAGTCACGGTATGGTACAACGCCATTCTTTACCCAGCTGTGGACTGAAGTAGGACAGAGAAAAAGGACAACTGAATGAGAGCCCGTCCAAATGCTTTCGTATCTCCTCCAACCACACACTCACTCCACACTTAGGCAAGGAGATGCTGGTGGGGTGCTCGCCTTCAACGACCCCACTGCCTCCAGACACCTTGAAGGCGCAACCTCTCCTTCCAAATTCTCCTTCTCTCTTCTACACCCACCAGCCTCTTTCCCTTTTGCTCTCATGACTGACAGGGACGGGAGGTAAAACAGGGAGCGAAGGGGATATGAACCCCATTTCTTCACATTCATAAAAAGGAGCCGGAAAGGTTTCACATCAGGAGGTGCACTGGCTGCCTCGCTCCTGCCCACCACCTGTTTTCTCCCCACTAACCCTTGGCAGGCACCTCTTCGTACTCCTCTTTCTTGGCACCTCCTTCTCCTCCACCGAAATTCTGCTTTGCCTGTCAACCTGTGCCAAAAACACGCCTGCTTTGTGGCTTTCTCGGGTACTTTGCTCTCGAGTTTAATCTTCTTTGCTGGAGGCGCCTCTCTCTCTCTCTCTCTCTCTCTCTGTATTAAACTGATCAGGGTGGGTTGGACCTCCAGAGTTTTTCTCTTCCACCCTTCCTGCTCCCGGTTTCTAAAACTGAAAGTAAAATACTCACTCCCTGGCCCTATCTTCCAAGCTAAACTTGGGGTGCAACTGAGCCCACTATAACTAAATGATGGAAATGTAAAGTGAGTGTGCAGCCACATTTTGATGTGCGTGACACCAATACACAGCCACGCAGCTGTGCAGCTTAGAGGGAACCTTGCAGACAAGGGTTCCTTTGTGATATGTTTTAAGTCCCACTTTTTCTCACAGGAGTGATCAACAGCGCAGTCCTAAAATGATGCAAGTAGCATTGTGTTAGATGGTGTTTACTCCTGAGTAAACACAGGATTGTTCAACTTAATCCTCACTATTAAACTATTCCACTGGAATCTTCGGAAGTTAAAGATGCTTTAACTTTAGCAAGATAGTGCTGCAAGTTTCTATCCATAGGTTTGCAAAAGTTTGCTTCTCGAAGCAGTATAAAGCATTTTACATAATAAAATAAGTCATAGTAAAAATTTAAAATAGAAAGTAGACACAGAGGCAAGCTTTATTCAGCAGAACATATGGGCAGTAAGAGTATGCTGAATGGCTTAGTTACTGCGATTTTGACAATCAATCTCAGGTTTTATATATTTCTAATCCAGCTTTTGTTGTCCTTTTACAGAGTTTTTTGTTTCATACTTAGCATTTTAATGTGGTGATTGCATGTTATCATAAGCCGCTAAAGACCCGGGGAGGGTTGAGATTAAATAGAACAAGTAAAGGCAAACTCAGGTACAGACTGGCTTGGATGACAGAATTATAGCACCCTCTTTACCACTCTTAAACTCTTCCCATTGCTACTACTCCCTCGTTCTGCTGCTGTTCTCATCTCAGCCTTCAGAGCCTCCCGTCCACTGTCATGACACTCCATGATGAAAAGCTCAATAACATAAACATTGAAAATTCTTGTACAGAACAGCTCATTCAAAATAAGGAACAGGATACATTTATACCTAATCTGCATGCGTATCCATGGGGCCAGAGGGAGGGAGAGATGCATAGTATAAAATCATATATGACCTTGGTGGGCAGGAGTCCCTTCCCATCTTGTTTTCATATTGGTTCAGCATTTCTCCACATCTGCATGCAACATGTTCCACACAAACAGAAGCCAATAACATTTTGTGATACTGATCATAGCCAAATAATTCTCCATATAGTAGAGCTAGAGAATCACTTTTCTTTCAAAGGCTCCATTCTCTTGGTGGTAAACTGTTTGGTGCTGCAGACTAATAATAAGCATGGCTAAAGTTAGCCTTCGGGAGGGCAGGAGCCAAACATGGGCTTTATGAGCCTGCCCAATTGTTAAGATCATCAGCAGAGGCCTTTCTCTCAGTTCTACCACCTGCACAGGTGCATTTGGCAGGGACACAGGACAGTGCTGCTGCTCCCAGACTCTGGAACTCCCTCCCACAGGAGGCCAGGCTGGCCCCATCTTTGCTCTCCTTCTGCAAGCAGGTAAAAACCTTTCTCTTCATGAAAGCTTTTCCTCAACCACTGGCTGCCTGAATGGGGTTTTTAAAATGGATTGTTGTACTCTACTGCTTTGAATGTGTTTTAGTGTTGCTTTTGTTTATTGTTTTTTCATATGGTATTTGTTTGACCTTTTTTAGTATTTGTATACTCATTGTTGTTAACTTTAAATGCTGTCTTTTAATGCTGTAAGCCGCCTTAGGTCCTTCTTAAGGAGAAAGGCAGGGTAAAAAATATTTTAAATAAATGAACAAATAAAATAACTGGCTATCAGACCGTAGACTGTCCCCTAAACTAAATGGCAGCATGGAAACTGTTTTCTGGCACTGTTCCAAGAATCTCAGCAGCAGTGATTTGTTTACCAGGGAGAAAACAGGTAGAAAGTTATGCTTGGGCTTACGCTATGACCAGGATTTCAGCCATTATCATTTTGTATCGCAATGCTCCAAAGCCGTTATAGGAAATGTGGAGGAAAGTGGCAGAGAGGACATGGCACTACTGGGAGCTTGACAGTACTTGTGTGGAAGTTTTTAAAAGTGGGGTGGGGGACCAAAAATCTTTTTCTTTTCAAGGTAAGAGACAAGCCTGCTCTCTCTGAAAAAAATATATTTGAGAAATTCTACCTCTGACAAAAAAATAACAAGAATGCTACACTCCATTACTGGTGACTGCCCATTTCTGATTTAGTAAATATACATGTTTTAGCCCATAAAGGAAAGAGGAAAACATAAAGCAAGAGAGAGAGAGAGAGAGAGAGAGAGAGAAATAGCTGGGTACCTACTTTTGCTGTCATTTTAGCCAGGAGTTCCTGTAGATCCATAATTCCCTGCACCAGGCTTAAGAAGTCACTGCAGGTTGGACAGGCTCAATAAAGGGAAGAGAAAAACAAATAAATACCATATTATAAGGATCAAAAATCCACATGCCTAACATACAGAGAAAGGGAAGAAACTAGGTTCTAGTACTATAGCTACAGAATGTTTATATAATAAAGAATACAAGAAAACTTAACACATTTTGAGTTTTTGATACAAAACGTAATAAGCAATGCATAGGGGACAGTCTTGAAAACTTATTATTGCAGCATGTCAGTGCAATTTGATAATTACGAGAGGAGGAAGAAGATTTAGAGTACTAAAAAGCTCTTTGAAATGGGGAAAAAGCTTTTAGATAAAGCATATCATTTTGCCATTATCCTACTTGAGAATTTTACAATGTATATGGGCATTTGAAACAGGTTAAAGTAACCTGTTTATTATAAGCATTCAACAACACCTCTGCTAAAAATACTGAGGAGGTGATGATGACATGAGCCAGGTTTTGGGATATTCTTGGGCAAACATTCCTCCTTCCCCACAACCACTGCCAGAGGTGCTCAGGTATCAAAGCAATTCCTTTGGTGAGAGGGCAGTCTGAGATGGCATTTATTATTTTTCCCACTGTTGCTAGTTGTCTGCCTTCCACCAAACTCCATCATCACTTATTCCTTTCACCCAGTTGGCTAAGTAGAAGGAAGAGGGAACAAGCAAGCAACCTGCACTCTCCTCAATATTGTCTTCCTTGCTCTGCTCTGGCAGGCAAAGAAACAAGGTGCAGCTTCAGCTCAAATGTGATGGTGCACTTGCCCCTTCCCTCTAACCATCTAAGGAAGTTGTGGTGCTAGGAATCCTTTACATTGGTGGAAAGGAGCAGTACAATTTCCCCAGGGATCCCTATTACACCCAGGGAAACACAGCAGAAAGCAAAAGCTGCTGCTTTGCCACTGTGGATCAGGAATTGGTGGCAGGCCCTCCACAGCTGCTGAGGTCTTGGCAACTGCCAGTGATTCCCAAGCTTGATGACAATAACGAATTACTCATCCTCAATTCAAATCCAAATCACAGTAATTCTGATAAAATTCTTAGAAATCACAGAGGCTTTGTTTACATTCCAAAAACTTCACAACAGGACTCTAAGTGAAACACAGATTTATAGACATACTTATAATCAGCTGTGCAGTAATTCTCTGTTCCCAATTTATATAGTGAAAGCACTTTAACCTATATCCCCCTTTGGGGGGGATTTATAATTTTAAAACATATATTATTTTATTTGTACTGTTGACAAGTTATAATTTAACACTATTCAGTTAAAATAATATGAACCACTTCATTTTTGCTTTACATATATCCTACTTATATGAAAGACCATTTTTGGGGGGGGGGGAAATTGATCACGTCATTAATAGCTTCAGCTAGACATGAGATTGCTGAACAGCGAAAAGGCTGTTCTTCACTGTCATTAAAGAATTGTTATAAAAGAATTTGGAACAAAAATATTTTTAAATAAATAAAAATATAAAATAAACAACTGAGAACAGAAAAATTAACACAAATGTTTAGGTTTTTCAAAAGGTCCAGACAAGTCAGAAGAGTTTAACTTAGAAGGAAAAATCAATGTGATGTATTGTTATTATTTTGTATTCAAGAACAATAACAATGGGAATTGGTTGAGATGCAGAATGGGGCAATATAAGAAAAAGATCGGTGCTAAAATAACATTTCACTGGTGTTTAGATTGTAGTTTCTAGTTTACCAGAAGCACTTCTCATTCCTAATCACAGCAAAACATTTCTCAAGAAACCTGAGCATACTCCATCTGCTAACAACCTCCCTTCTTTCCTTTGGTGGCATTCTGAAACACCTTTTTAAATACCCGCAGATTCAGCAGCCCCAACTAACTGCAGTGAAGCCTTAGAAAGCCCATGACACTATAGCATAACAATTCCTTCCAGGACCTCTTAACTATATGTAAGCAGAAAAAGAGTTGGCTGTATATGCAAGAGGATGCCAGTTCTGTTTGTTACAACTGATGACTAAAGAATTACACTTTAAGAGGCAGGAAGCACCCTAAAACCTGTAAGTACGCCTGTGACAGCTCATGAAACACCCAAAGAAACTCCAAAAAGAACCGCCTGACATATTGCTGAACCTGTGTAGGACAACTGTTCACCTTGCATCTAGGGAAGCCTAGAAAATGATCTGCCTTATTACTTTTTTGTACTGATTTCTTATGTGCCAAGCCCCAGATAACTGCAGCCTTCCTGTTTTTATGTACCCTATTAAGCTACCTGTCATTATTTGCCACATGCCAGTGTGATTACTGGCACACACCAGGGTTAACAAGGAGGTTGTAACAGTGGCACATATCAGCACTTGCTTTTAATCCTTACTTTAAAAAAGAAATACTACTCATTAATACACTCATTACTCTGCTAATTGTATTCTGGTATGCAAACCTGTTTTGTTTTTTAATTGTACTTTTATGCTATCTTGCTGAGAACCATCTTGAGTCCATTTTTAGAAGGGAGGATGTAAATTCAGCAAGGAAACAAGCAAAAAAAGCTTTCTAACAGCTACATTTCCTTAAAACGGGATTAGGGAGAGAAAATTGCCTGTGAGGATGTAAGCGGACATAAACAAGAGATTAAGAAATGCAGTTTATTATCTTGTCTTTCACTATACATACTTGTCTGCCCATGCTGCAGTGTGTTGATGAGGGCAGAAAAACTGCAGTTCAACTTGTCTGTCACCAGCTTAGGGACAGAGCAGTCATCACAACTCTTAAGGGTTGATCAGATCTGAGTAGCAGTTTTGTGGTCAGTATGAGAGATTTAAATATTTTAAAACAACCTCATTGCTATGTTCACTACTTCCCAGAAGACAGGTTGCCATTGCCATTATCATTGCCCCAAATGCAGAAACAATTCACTGAATTGCATGTTATTAATGTGTCACATTTGTCACTACCAACATGGCACAAAAATAAAGAAAAACTCTCTGGTTCACTCTAGTGGTCAAATATGATATTGCACCTATGAAATATTTGTAAAGGACAATGGACAAACCGAAGAACAATTTCCTTGCCACTTAATAACTGACAGGAAAATGCCATACAACCTGAAAATTTCCTATCAAAATGCTTCTAAAAGTGCTCAGTAAAGTAACTTCTGAAAGTAAACACTTGTTACTTATTAGATGTAACTTTTGATAACTTCATAATTATTAGTTACACAGCTAACTCTAAAATAATGTGGTGCAGTAATACATGGCTTGTTAACAAATAACATCTGAGCTCTGATCAGAATAATGTGAAACTAATGAAGAGTAATCAACTCAATTAAGGAAGAGGAAGTGCAAATCAGAATTCTTCAGCTTTCACAAGAGGCATAGACAGATGAGTTCTAACAATCAGAAAATAAACATGAATATCTGAATATATAATACAATAAAGCAGGCTTCAAACAACCAGTCTCTTGTTTTAAAACTTCCATGGCTGGGAAAGTAAAATATTAAATGGGACCAAGATCTGTTAAGTGCTTACACAACAAAAGGTATTGCAAAGTACTCTGTACATTAAAAGTGCTATATATATAGCATATATATATGTATGTATCATTGATAAAGTTATAAACGTAGGGTTTGCTACTTACTGCGATTCAGATTGGGACACTGTGTTATATATCCATTAGGCATAAAGATGACTTTCACATCTTGAAGGACACCCTTTGCAATAGAAAAGAAAGCTGGTAATATAGGTTATAGTCAACTAAAAACACAAAAAATAATTCATAGTTAGATGCACAGTCCCAGGTACCCCCAGAAGAAGAGAATGGTAAAACACTTTTGTGTATTTTATACCTAGAAAACCCTGGAAAGCACCACCATAAGTCAGAATCAACTTGATGGTGCATAATTATTTATTATGTTAGCCACATGCATAGCCAAATGACCCCATTTGTGGCCTAGTATATAAATATCATTTTGAGGTACCTCTGGAGTAGTATATACCTGAGGATACCACAAACTTAAGTCATATGTCTCTGAGATACTACTTTAGCCTAGACTATCACTGGTGCAAATGCTGCAAGGACCCAGTGCTGGAAGGGAGGGATGTTGCTCACTTCTTTTTCTTTGTCCACTTCCTCCCGAATCTCCAGAGTACTGCAACACTAGCTGCAGGACTACTGAGCACACCTAGTGGCGAGGAATGACCAACATGTTCCCCTCAACTCAGCACCATGCAGGAAAGGACAGAGGGAAGGTTCACAGTATAGCTTTCCCTAATGGGAGGTATCAAGGTTTCCTGAACTTGTGCAGGGGCCCGAATTTTCTTTGGTGTCACAAACAGCCATTATCCACAAATAATCCTGACAAAGCTTCTTTTTTTAAAAAAAGGAGATGCAATCTCCAATCCGCCCACATTCATTCCTCCAGTGCCTCCTCTGTGTAGTGCAACATTTTAAAAAAGAGTAGTAGGGTGTATCTCCAGAAGAATGAAATGGAAATAGAAAGACAGGAAATCAATGTGAGCCCAAATGTATGGAGAGGCAATACTTGCCTGTGTTTTCTGTGAAGGTGGTTATGTTTTCCCTGTACATGCATGTGTCTTTGGTGAGGGGGCCTGTTCCTGTCAATGGGATGGCAAGGTATATGTGCATGCATCTGCATGATCCCCCCTTCCATCATTATTTTGTTCGTAGTTTCAGCACTGAGTCTGAAGCACAGAAGGATCATGTCCATGTGTACACTCTGTGAGGATGCAGGGACTCAGACTTACCAGGTGATTAGGAAAGTCTCTCCTTCAGACTTGATGCTGAAACTGAACAATGTGATGATGGGAGGAGGCAAGGTTAGGTATTCCCCTCTAAGCATATTTGCAGTGCCAGTTTCCAAAACACCCAAATACTTCTCTAGTCTGTTTCACTTCTGAGTACACAGGCATAAACCGGTGTGTTGCTCCTCACTCTAACTTCTGAGTAAACTGGATCATGTGGAGATTCTTGGTGATTAATGCGTGAAATACTTCATTTTGTATTCTTTCCAAACTTGCAGCTGCATTCTAAAAAATCTCTCTTTTTTTGTGAGTACCTGAGAATATCATAATCATCAGTACCATTCTATCCACTCATCTTTGTAGAAATTTCTGCATCCTTTTTTGCAACATGATGCAATCAATAGATTATTGTTTTGTTAACATTTTGTTTATTAATTAACTTAAATATATCATAGATTTTTATTCAAGTTGCAATGGAGCTCTGTGATTCACTGTTTTACTGTACTGTACTTTTATTACTCTACACTGGTCTAGAATCTTTAAAGATGAAAGGCAGGTAGATTAGCTTCTGAAAATTATGTATGCATCATGCAAAATGATCTGCAACGTCCCATGATTCCATATCTAAGAATGACCCTTATACATTAGTCCACAAGTAGTATAAATCTGGTGCTTATATGAAAGATGCACGATTATCATGAAAAGCTACGTGAGTTATGACAGCTAACCAGTTGGACTGCAGTCATTATTTACAAATCCATGTTAAAAATAATTATACAGAACAGTATTGTATGCTCCTATACACTAATCTATCAAAAGTAATTGAGAAAATAAGTTTAGATTTTAACAAATATAAATTATGTTAATATACCTGTTGGGGAAAACAAATTTCAATCTTAACTGTACCAGCTAGGAAAAAATTAAACTCAAAACCTGTTCAGACACACAGGGTTAAGCCTGAAATATTTCCTCTTTGCTTCCTATCTCCAAAGCCCCAGTTCAGAGTGTGGCTCAGGGTGCTTAAGTGCCACTATATTCAATTTTATTGAAGAAACCAAACTGTTTAGTAAATTATGTTCAGGCTCGAGAATAACAAACAAACCATTAACAATGACAGATGAGCAATGGAAAGTATGAAAAGGGAAATCACTACAAGGCCTACCACAGAGCAAATCCTTCTTTTCCATTAACCTGCACTAGGTCTACTAAATGGCTACATTATAATAACATGATTTAATAAAATAATTCCTCAGAATGGCTTTTGTACCCTACTGTCTTCAGCAGAACGGAGAGCAGGACTGCACCTCTGAGGCAACTGTTGGTGTATTTAGAGAATCAGCCCATCCCTAAACACCAACACATGTTAGTGGGGGAAGGTAACAAAATCCCTGGCTTCTAAACAAAATTTTGACAGACTTGCAGGTAGTAATACTGAACTTTTCCCCCCTTTAGTTATACAGGCTCACACCTTCAACTTTGAGTAAGAACATCCTCTGTAAATCTTCCATGCACACACATTTCACATTTGATGTGGGGGAAAAAGTCTTTGAAAACTTAAGTGTATCATCAAGGTCATCCTTTGACAGCAAAAAAAAAAAAAAAACACCAAACGCTTGATCAAAGATAACAACAGCTACTTCCAGTTAAAATGCAACAGAATGGATGCTACAGAACAGATGGAGAACACCGTACCTTATTCAGAATACAGAGCTAACACTATAAATAAAATATAGGCTATGGTGCTTCAAGCTTTGCAAATGCAGCAACATTTAACATTTATGCATTCGTTTTCTCTGGCAGCAGAAGGTAATCAGCCAGCACCATTTCCTGCTTGTTATTTCAAGATCAAATATTAATTGAAAATATTAATAGCAATAACCAGATCACACACAGCATCTCATGGAACATTTATTAACCTTTTCATTTGTAAAAACAATGAAGTCATCTGAATAATGAGAGGTGAAGTTGTTGTTGGGTAGGGATACCTTATAAACCAATCATTAATATGATTTTGAAAAGGGCAGCTAGCGAACAATCCGTCAATATAAAGAAAACACACACACACACACACACACAACTGTCTGAGACTAGTATTTAAATAGGCATAAATGAAAACCAAGGTCTCTTGCTGCATTCGCACAAAGTATATCTGTGCAGGTGATTGAGGCAGCAAATCCATCACACAGCAATACTATTTGAGGCCTCACCGAACTGGCTCTACATCCAAGAATTCACATTGCCCAGGTCACTGGTAGTTACCTATAACTAAAATTGGATCTGGGAATCCAGGTTAAAAATCAGCATTAATAAAAGCCAAAATTCCAGACACATCCAGTGTACACTGCAACCAAGGCACATCACTTCACTTTAATAAGATTTCTTCAGCCTGTGCTTAAGATTAAACACCTGTTGATTGGCTCTGCTGGCTTTGAGGCTTAGAATATAAATGCTTGACTATTGCTTTATTTCTCAGTGCTAAAAGTATACAGCACACTATGCCTGTTTAAAAGGGAAAAAGCAAACCCTGAACTTCCTTTGCTTCCCTCTCAAGCATTTCATCTGGATTTGTTAAGCATTCTAAGCTGGAGAATGGCCCAACTCACATACCACCCATAGGTCAGCTAACTGCCCACTGTTTCTATGACTTGAACCATGTGCTTTACGCGGTGTGCTTTTCTTGCTACACAGGTTAATTAGTGATTTAACAGAAAGATCATTTTCATTCCCTGCCAGGTTTTAGATGTAGTAATAGAGTGTGTGTGCCTATAAAACATAGTTTTCTGAAAAGGCTAGTCAAAGAACCAGTATGAGGCTTTTGTCACAGGAAAGTCAAGTTGTAGTCTGTGCTCTGCCTTTAGCTTCAGTGAATTGTCAGAGCAACTGTTACAGCAGCAGCTCTAATTATTCATCCACTGATGCTATGATCTACCATAGAATGCAAAAATAACTGCTTTATCTTGGTCCCATATCAGAGATCTTATGGTAGAGGTTATCAGTAATACTGATGCCATTTTGTATACTGCACATAAACATATTAATCCTCAGGACTTATCAGAGGGGAGCTTCAATTTTTTTTTACCTTCTTTTGGTATTTTCTCATTTAAAAAAACATACAGAGAGCATCAGAAAATGGAAGTGGCCCAAGTCTCTCTTGACCTTTGAGAGGGCCTGTTAATCATTGTTGACAACAACCAGAAAAGAATCTCCTTTGTGGGTTTACACACACACACACTTTTTTAAAGCATAAAATAATTGTATTTTAAGAGAGTACAGCAGGGCTGTCTAGATATAACCATACAACTGTAAATAAGAAAGAACAAATGTACCAGATAAACCATGACAAGGATTAAATGGGAGGAACCCATCTGGTCCCTCACCTGTGTGTTTTAATACAGTCGCATGATTTGCCATATGTCAGCTTGCTTATAGGAAAAAAACTGAGCCACAAACTACAAGTGGGTTTTCTTTATCTTTCTACTGTCTTCCCAGTTGCTGTTCTAGTATATGCAGATCAACAACAGAACACTGATACGTTAATGTTTTCCCCAGCAGCATCTGTGTGTCATCTAACCAAAGTGTTTACAGGAATCTGCTATGCTGATGATCTTTGCTCCCACATATCCATTGAAAAGATGCAATATTTTATTGTATTTTGTTGATATTTCGTATAATTGCTGACAAAACTGCCTCAACACAATCAGACAAATCAACAGAATTGACCCTGATAGGACAAAATTCTAAGCCTAGCTGCTGAAAACCTTTATATATACAACAACAATGTTGGAGCCGCAGCCGGGCCGCGCTTTGGTGGTGCGGCTCGTCTTTGTCTCCGTCCCTGGAAATCGCGAGACCTCTCAAGTCTTGCGACAGCATTTCCTGGGAGAGGGGGAATGGCAGGTTATTTAAGGGTCGTTCCCCCCTCTCCTCTTCCTTCACTGGCAACGGTGGGAGAAGGAGCACGGCTGTTGGTTCATCTCCGAACTGCATCATTGGCTTGTGTCTGGTTGAGCGACATTGGATTGGGGGGGTAGCATCGGCTCCCTCCCTGGGGTTTGCTGGGAATTTCCTTTTTTCATTGTTTTGTTCATTGTTTTTGTGATTGTTTATTTGGGTTGGGGGGACTTCTGATTTTGCTTGTGGCCTGCTTCTTACTGGGAAAGGGGTGAGTGTGAAAGCGCAGCTCGCACGAGCTGCGCCGCGGCATGAAGCGGCTCATTGGGGCCCTACCTTTTAACATCTTGTTCTCCCTGGGGCGGATTAAGCATCCGCTGCCCAGACATAATAAATAAATAAAATAAAAGACATTTGCGGCTGGGCGCCTTACTGCTGGGGTTTGCGGTGGCCGCATAGTCCATTCGGTGGCTCAGCGGTTTGGCGCTTTGTGCCCACCCACCCCCCACCACTCCCCCCTTTTGCATTAGTTCAGTATATCTGTTGGAGTTCGGGCACTCAATTTTGAATTGGGACACGTGTGTGGCAGTTGGGCCGAGCACATTTTGTAGGTCGGCCATTTTCTTTCATCTAGGAGTCATAGGTATTCCCTAGGTCGACTCTAGTTATTTGGTGGCTCATAAAATAAATAAATAAATAAATAAATAAATAAATAAATAAATAAATAAATAAATAAATAAATTACTTAACTTAGTTCTGGTTTAATTAAATTAGTATTTGATTGCTTAGGAATTATAGATCATTAATAATAAGTTAGTGTACTAATATTAGAATAATTATAATTAAATAAATTGGCTGGTTAAGTGATTGGATTATCGATTATTAATAAACTTTGATAGTACTTCAAATTTAATAGGCAGTAATTAAATCACGAAACAGCGTGATTTAATTACTGCCTGACGCACGGAAACAGCGTTCCGTGTCTAGTCGCGCTGGCCACGTGACCACGGAAACTGTCTTCGGACAAACGCTGGCTCTATGGCTTGGAAACGGGGATGAGCACCGCCCCCTAGAGTCGGACATGACTGGACTAAATGTCAAGGGGAACCTTAACCTTTACCTTTACTAATTAAATCACATATCAGACAAGGCTAATTAATAGGATTTTATCATTAATAAATAAATTTGGGTAGCATAATCAGATGCAATAAATAATTTAGGATTTAATAAATAGGCGTTTGCTACAAATTGATATTTAGGCATTCTACTTACATTGGATAAATAGATACCATAAATATTGATAGTGATTTAATAAATAGGCGTGTGCATACATATCGCTGCGTAGGTATTTGCTTACAGTAGCAATATACCAGGTTGCAGTACAGAAAGACGTAGCAATTTGCTGGACGACCGTGGCACCAAGGCCTGTGTAGTTCTTATCTGGCACTGAGCTTTAAAGGTGGCAATGGCTTCAAGGAAGAGGCAGGGTAACAGGAAGGGAAAGCAGCCAGCCAAAAAGCGGCCAGTCCCTCAGGTATCACCACCTCAATCCTCATCGGATGAGGAATCTTGGCCCATTTGGCAGCAATTACAGGAGAAAATATCTTCCTTCAAAGCCAAAAGAGTAGTGAGTCGGGCCTCACAGTCCAGCCAGGCGCAGCGACATCACTCGGCTAGGGAGGCCAAGAGTCATCGCCGGGCTAAGCTCAAAGCTATGGAAGACAATCTAATGTCTCAGTTTGCCATCTTAGAAGTTGAGCAGCAGTCGGCAGGGACATCCAAGCAAGACTCTGACAGGTCAGTGGTTACACCAATACGCCAGCAGGCTGAGGAAGGTGAAGCGACACTGATTCCGGTGGCAGCGGGTTCAGCGGTGGTGGTACATGGAGTTCTGGAAGCGCAAGACGGGTCCAGCCCGGAATGCCAGTACGGCAGGGAAGAACCAACGGGGATGCTTCCTCCGGCCGGTGAGTCAACCGTTGCACTGGACACTGTTTCACCTACACCTGTCTGGCCTTGGCCAGGCATGGGGCAATTTAGCTCCCCCTATTACAATCCATATGAAGGGCAGAGTTTTTGAGCCTCTTGTTCCCCTTGGCCTTGCTCGAATGCACACTTCAGCGGCTGGGCTGCAACCTACCCACAGGTTGCATTCCCGTCCCCACTAAATTTGACAGGGGGCGCTGGAATTTGGCCATACCCAGCGGTTCCAGACACCGGGTTTAATACGGTGCCTTTGCAAGTTTTACCAGCAGGGGATTACTCAACACCTCTGGGCGACCACCTCACCCCGGCAACTAAGGAAAAAATCAGAAAGGGTAAATACGTAGACTTCTTTGAGCTACTAAATAGAGATGTAGAGAAGGAAGGATTTGGATAAGGAGGACAAGAAACATAAGGAGAGGCGTAGGAGGAAGAAGCCAGATAGGACATGGTCCAATTGGCTACCTGGTTTTATAATTTATGCTGGGGTTGTAGTAAAGGCTCAACCTTGGCGGGCTCAATCTCACTTTAAATATCTAGATATAATCTATAGGTCTTATGTAGACTTCACGGGTCAAGCATGGCTTGCCTATGACAAATCATTCCATATGCGCAGTGCAATTCAACCTAACCTGCGCTGGGATGAGCCCCTTTCTGGGCTTTGGCTGCAATCTATGACACCAGCCAGGCCCCATTTTGGAGATACGTGTTATAGTGGGCATCTCATTAGGAAGACTGTTTTGAATCAAAATCCCTGTGCTGGAGTGGGGCAGGTGGTTCAACCCCGCCCGCTCTGCTGGGATTACAACTACAAGGGTGCCTGTTCCAGGAAGCCATACCGTTTTAGGCATGAGTGTTCGGTGTGCGGGGGACAGCATCCCAGTGCCTCCTGTTTCAGAGCTGGGGCTCAACGCCAGAGCAAGGGTCCAGGAGGAGGTAAAAAAAAACCAATAGCGGTGGGGGTAACCCTGGAAAAGGGCCCCAGCCCAATTAGAGCTACAGTTTTGGAAGTTTGGTTGTGTGATTATCCCATTAGAGAGGATGCCAGTTATTTATTGGAAGGTTTTAGGTACGGTTTTAGGATACCGGCAGTTGGAGAGCGTAAAGCCTTCTTTGCTCAAAACCTGAAATCCGTCTGTGGCATGGAGGGTATTGTTTAGACGAAGATTGCTAAAGAAGTGAAGGAAGGGATGCCATGTGGAAGATCTTTGCCCAGTGAAAGCCATAACATCATATTTGAGGATTAGGGGCGCCGGGCAGGAATATTTCTTTATTCATAAGAATAGTTCCCCATTGACGAAGTACCAGTTTTGGAGGCTGACAGACCTGGCACTCAATAAGGTAGGCGTGCAGGGATTGAAATTTAGCACACACTCTTTTAGAATCGGTGCTGCATCTACTGTGTGGGATACCACACAGATGACATTAAGCGTATAGGTTGGTGGTCTTCTTCTAACTATCATAGGTACATCAGGACATTCCCTAAGGTCTAGGTAGGGGCCTAGTCTTGTTTCTCTCATTGCAGGTCCCATGGCGCCGGTGGAAAGAAGGCACATCATGATTGTTGGCCATGGTTACGTTTCTTGGGCGGCACGCCATGCTGCTACATCCCCATGGGGGAGTAGTCTGGGCCTTGGAGCTAGAGCCCATATTGAATGGAAGGGCTTACGCGGAATGCTGTGGAGCCAGATGTGTCGAGTGGCTGCTTTCGGTCAACACCCCCCAGACGTGTTGGTCATACACCTGGGCGGTAACAATCTGGCTAGGCATGGTGGAAAGGCCTTAATTCTTGATGTGCTACGAGATATCAAGTGGTTGAGGGCCACGTACCCTGCACTGAGCATCGTTTGGTCGACCATCATCCCTCGATTGATTTGGAGGGATGCATGGAATTTTTCGCCCATTAACACTGCGCGGAGGAGTGTTAATAGGGATGTCTGCAGAGCCCCTTTGCCAAAGGTTTGGCAATATTGTTTATTCAATAAAGTGTGGCCCATGTTTAATCCATAATCTTGGTCTCGCGTCTTTATTCCGGGGTAAGGGGCAATGTTGGAGCCGTGGCCGGGCCACGCTTTGGCGGCGTGGCTCGTCTTTGCCTCCGTCCCCAGAAATCGTGAGACCTCTCAAGTCTCGCGACAGCATTTCCTGGGAGAGGGGGGAACGGCAGATTATTTAAGGGCCATTCCCTCCTCTCCTCTTCCTCTTCCTTCACTGGCACCCACCCGCCCACCCTATATTCTAGTGTGAGTTTATCTGGTTGTCTTTGGGGCCGGATAGGAATTTTTGACCCGTATCCTGATTGGCCTTTGGATGTGGGGATTTTTTGCCTATCCCACACTGGAAAGGGTGTGAGGCTAATTTTGAGGTGGAATTTAGGTCACACAGGCGGGTAGTGCGGATAAAACAGGTTTTTTGGTGAGTCCCATAGCTATCTCAGGTAAGGTATAGCTCATCTGAACTCCCAGCATTGCGGATCGTGTGATTACAGTGCTTGGGGGGAAAGATGCATTGGGGCCACACCCAGACCAACAGTCAACAAGGAGAGGGTGGCTTGAGGTCCGGGGGTGGTCAAATTTAGGCCGGCCGGGTTAGCGCTGTCTTTACGGCAGTGAGAACGTGGGGCCAGGGACTCGCCCATTGGTTTGTTAGGGGGTCCGGGGGGGACCTCCGTGCTTAAACCTGATTCCGCACTACAGCAGGACTCCCCTTTGCCAAAGGATTGGCAATATTGTTTATTCAATAAAGTGTGGTCCGTGTTTAATCCATAATCTTGGTCTCGCGTCTTTATAGGGGGGCAATGGGTTCTGAAAAGATAAACAGCTAGATTGAAAGGACTTTTACAGCAACAGCACCATAATCAGAGCTTAGGAAAATTACTTTTTTGAACTACAACCATCAGAACTATCAGAATCACCCAGCCAAACCTGCAAATAAATTGTGGTTCAAAAAAAGTAACTCCTCCAAACAGAAGGTTCTTGCTATTTGGCCATTTCAAAGCTTCAACTCTATTTTAAAAAAAAACCCCAACCCACGGATTCAGATATGAATCAGAAAGATGAAGTTGGAGGAAATACTTCTTAAGAGGATTTAAAGAAGCATTTCCTCCCACGTCTTCTTACCCTCTGGCAGGGATTGCCATTATTTCCCAATGGCCATATTTTACCTGGATTTGCTGCATGCCACCTGGTGCCCCTTCAGGGCTGAAGAGGAATAGGGGAATTGAGGTACATAACAATCCTAAGTAGATCTGCTTGGAGGTAAGTTCCCTTTATGTTCCATGCAAGAAAGCTCATGATTGCCACCTTTAGTGGACACAGGAATCAGGAGGCGAGTAAGGACTAGAAAGATAGATGAGTATGAGTCTGGCAAGAAATGGGTTGTCACTCCAATCTCTCCAGCTTTCTTTCTGTGAAATGGTCATGTCTTTGTGGGGTCACATATGTGTTTTGGCTTCAGAACCAAAAGCTGATCATAGTCTCTTGAGTGAGTTACTTGTCCCTTTTTACTAGCCAGGTCCTCATAGCAACCAACTGTGAATAACTACACCCTCCCCAGAAGCCATTTTGTGGTTGCATCCACAGCAGTTCTGCAAATTCCCAAATGTGCCACTGGAGGCCTAGAATATTTTGGAGTCTCATGTCCTAGTCTATGATTATGCAGTCTAATATACTCTAAATATTTTGTAGTTATGTCCCATCCTGTCATTTCTCACTTATGGCGTCTCTATGAATTAATGATTTCCAAAAGGTCCTCTTGTTAACAGCTCTGCTTACAATTGCAAACGAAGCTGGAGGCTTCCTTCATTGCATCAGTCCATCCTGTGCTTTCTGTACTGCACGTTTTCCTAGTATTATTACCTTTTCCAATTGTCTTGATTTCTTAGTTTGCACCCAAAGTACATAATGAGAAGTTTAGTCATTTTAGCTTTTAGGAGAAGTTCGGGTTTGACATGATTTTGTTGTTGTTGTTTAGTCATTTACCCACAAATACCCACAATGGTATTTGTAACTCTGTCCAACACTGCATTTCACATAAGTATGTATTTTTTTCCCCGCCAACTTTCTAGGCTATCCAGCTTCCACATCTGTACATAGTAACTGGAAATGCCATGGTATGAATTACCTTGGCTTGGTATCTAGTGACACATCTTTCCACTTCAGAACCTTTTCTAGAACTACCCTCCAGAACCCTACAGGAGTGGTGAGTTTTCAATAGATAGGGTGGAGGGGGGCTTGCACCATTTAATACATCAACCAAAGGTAGACTTCCACTCACTTCTAGTTTCATTTCTCAGAAATTTTGCTGGTTCCCAAGAGCAGAAGCCTTGCCAAAATTCCCCTACCCTACTACTTCAATGTTTTCTTCAGCAACAAGATAAAACATGATAGTAGAGATGGTTGTTGAGACAAAACCATCAGTCAGTTAAATTAGTATTCTTCCTCTTTCATCAATGCACTTCAATTTTTTCATATTTTAAATACAAAGCCACATTCTATGTTCCCCACGATGTCTGTTTTCTTTGTTTCTTTGTTTTCCTGCTCTAGTACTCAGAAAAATGTCCCATGGCAAACATTGATTATCTAGTGCAATTTCTCTCCCCCCCCCCCTTTCCCATTTTGGAAGAATTATTCATGAGGCTATCTTGTAGAAGATAAAAATTTGAATACTTTTTTAAAAATTGTACTTAAATAACTCCACAGTCCACCTCAAGGAGATACTCCACAAGCTACTGAACACACACTCACCTGCCACTAACCTGAAACTATATTCATGTTATTGAGTCCTTTGCAGGAATTAAACTTGAAGGAGACAGAGCTTTAACAAACGTATACTGTATAGCTGTTGCAAGATTTCCCTTTAGCCAGATTTTTATCCTTCCACCAAGAAGTACTCCCAGTTAGAAAGAATCAGTATATTTCAGCAGGAGGGAACTGAGTCTGACTCCTGAAAGCACAAGGGAAGATTACACTCCATGTGTGTTGCTACCATTTTCAGAGAATTGCACCCTTACAAATAAAATCAGAAGATGCATTGAGAACATGTTATCAAATTATATCACTATATTCCTAATAGTTGTTAAATAACCATTAATAGTATAATGTTCACAATAACATTCAGAGCCATTTAGATACCATTTCAACCATGTATCTCAGAATATGAAATAAAACCACTATTTCCCTCAATGTAAACAGGAATCTACATTTCCCTGTTTACACTGAGGAAAATAGTACTTTTCTATACTAAAAGAGTGGAACAAATTGCTTCAAGAAAGGAAAAGGAAATCCTGCTGAGTATGTAAATAGAAGGTTAAGGCATATGTGCTGCTTATAAACCTATTGAAATCATAGCTTTTTGTACTGCTTAATAACAACAAGAATAAGTAAGACTCATGAAACTCACAAGCAGTCTTTAAAAATACAACCAATTATTTGTGTTTGCCCTGCAGATAGCAAGTAAAATATTCAAGCATCCGTAGACCAAAGAAAGGCACTTGTCTGCTTTCATCATGATCAATAAAACTGGCAGCTTATTACCATATCATTAGCTACCCTGCTGTTTCCAGAGCATTAATGTGCAGAAATATTAATTTATAAATGTATACTGGCCCTCAGTTCTTAGACTCTGGCTGTTTGTATCAAATAAGAATTAAAGATAGGCAAAACCAGTGTAACTACTACTACTTTTTGTGTGTGCTGTGTGCCCATAAACATATGCTTACCATCTGCAGAATTACAGGAGGCAGCTGAGGTTAAAAAACCCAACAGCTGTAGAATAAAATAATGCCATCAATTTCACTTCACAGTGACAGCTCAGCTGCTAGACCAAGCAATACAGATCAGGTAAGAAGGTTGTTTTTCCCCCCACCTAATTTTAAACTGAGGGGGTGGGAAGGGACATGACAATTATCAGCATTATATTGAAACCTATTAAAGTATTTTTACTGATTGGACTACTTAAGCAATGCTGAGTTTGCTCAAGGCAACTTTCCTCAATATTTTCATCAGCACACCAAAGCAGCCAATGTAAACTACCAAACATTTGAAACCAAGGCACATTAATCTCATGAAAATACAGATAAGTGAATTATTTTCATATGGACTCAAACAGCAGGACTGGGCAACACCTCTATTGGGCCAACAAAATATTTAAAAAGAAAAAAAGCAGGGAAGCAAACTTTTCAGTCCTTCAGAACTCTTCATGTGGTTGAACACCGCAAGACTGAGTGTGTTTATTTATTTATTGAAAACTGTGCTATTCTGGACCACCTACTGCCACAATCTACCAGTCAGCATAGCCACTGGCCATGTTGACTGGGTTGTTCTAGGAGTAGGTAGTCTGTAAACGGAGCATTCTCAAGCTTTGATCCTCATCACAGAGTTATACTTTGTATGAACCGGAGTGGTAAAATCCAAGTAAAAAACGACAGCAGCAGCTCTCTTAACTAGTTCTTTACTTCAGAGCAGCAAAAGAGAGAATAAATTTCTAAGAAGGTATTCCTCCAGGACAAGTATAATGTACCTAACAGCCAATGGATGCTTTATATATGAAACAAAAGGATGATTATTTTTACTAATTACCTCAACTTATTAGCATACAGTTAGCAAAAGAAAAAGCCAAGCATAGAACTCAGTCATCATTTTCATACAGAGGTAAGCTGTGCTTCTGTGTGTTTGTGTGTGCGCATGCACACACCTGGAAAGCATACAAAGCAAAGCATGCAAGAAACCTACAGTTTACATTATACTTTTTTTTGTCTCCAAAAAGATCATTCATTCATTCATTCATTCATTCATTCATTCTATATGAAACCTTTTTCCCCATGGGGGCACAAGGCAGCTCAGAATAACGAAAATTATGAAACAAGCAGCCATTTTAAAAATACTCTGTAAATATCACATTTAAAAAAAAACAATTAAACATATATGATTAAAATTTAAAACCAAGAATAAAAACCATTGAAAAATGTTTAAAAATCTGTAAGTTTATAAACAAAGCATTCCTGGAACACTTATTGCTTAAAAGTTTGTTTGAAAATGAAGGTCTTTGCCTGATGACAGAGCAACAAGAGGGAGGGGACCAACCTGGCTTCTCAGGGCAGAGCATTCCAAAGCCTGAGAGCAACCCACTCAGAAGGCCCTCCCTCATGTACTCATAAATGAGCTTGGGAGGGTGGTGGAACCATGTTGTAATAAGGGAGTTACATGCTCCCTATAAGCAGCACCAATCAGCAATCTAGCTGCAGCATTTTGAACCAGGTGAAGTTTCTGAACACTTTCAAAGGCAGTCAGTCCCACATACAGCATGTTGCAGTAATCCAAATCAGATAACTAATGTATGTGTCACTGTGGCCAAATCGGACATCTCAAGGAATGGGAGCAATTTGTGCACCAGCTTTAACTGTGCAAATGCACTCCTGGCCACCACTGAACCTGTACATCCCAGTTCATAGTTGAGTCCAGAAGCACATCCAAACTACAGACCTGACTTTTCGGGGGGGGGGGGTATACCCCATACAGTACAGGCTGAAACCCTATCCCCTGATTTGCCTTGTGGCTGAACTGGAACACCTCTGTCTTGTCTGGATTAAGTTTCAGTGGGTCAGCCCTCATCCAGTCCATCAGTGACAACAAGACACAGAACAGCTTCCTTGGAATCAGATGGGAAGAAGAGATAGAGTTGGATGTAATCAGCATACTGATGACACCGAACCTCAAAACTCCAGACAAACTCTCCCAGTGGTTTCATGTAGATGTTGAATAATATGGCAGAAAGGACTAAGCCCTGAGGGACAACACAGACCAATGTCCAGCGTGTCAAATAGGATTCTCCCAACACCACATTGTGAGTTTGGCCATCCAGGGAGGATTGGAAACACTGTAAAATAGCACTCCCAAGGTCCGTCCCAGAAAGGCACCCCTGAAGCATACCATGGTCGATGGTATCAAAAGCCACTGATAGGTCCAGCAGAACCAACAGGGATGTACTTCCTTGTTCAATTCCCAGCATAGGTCATCCACCAAAGCAACCAGAGCTATCTCTGTTCCATAACCAGGCCTGAAACGAGACTGAAAAGGATCAAGCTGGAACCACTGGGGCTGAGATGCCATAACACGTTCCAAGACCTTGTCCAAAAATGGAATTTTGGAGACTGGCCAATAATTATCCAATACAGTGGGATTCAGGAGGGCTTTTAAATAAAGGTCTTACTACTGCCTCCTTTAGACAATCTGGTACCTTGCCTTTTTGCAAGTAGGCATTCACCACTCAGCCTGTCTTCCTCTGGCTGCTTTTATAAGCCAGGAGGGGCAAGAGTCCAGCACACATGTGGTGGCTTTCATTTCTCCAAAGAGGCTGCACCAACTGAAACATACCCATTATAACAGGACAAGCAGGGGCCACAGTTACATCAACAGGACCAGCATCAACTACAGTATCTAAGTCAGAGAGGATCTGAGCAACTTTCTCTGCAAAATGCCAAGCAAAAATCTTCACAGTGGACTGTTGAGTGGCCAACATCCTTCTCTTGTGGCCATCTGTGCAACAGGCCCTTAACCACTCGAAAGAGCTCCACTGGATGGCTTTGTGCAGATGAAATGATGGTGGAGAAGAGTAGCTTCTTCGCTGTTGCCACTGCCATGGAGTAGGCTTTCCAGTGGGTTCTAGCCTGTGTTCAATCAGATTCGCTCTGAGTTTTCCACCATCACTACTCTAGTCTCCATCCCACTCATGTCATCATCTCCAACTCCTTAGTAAACCAAGGAGCTAATCTGGCTGCACTTCATTGGAGGGAATGCTTAGGAGCAATTCTGTCAATAGTTATGGTTATTTCCCTGCTCCAGCGATCAGCCAAGGTCTCAACAAGATCATCTGCCAAGACAGCAGGACCTTCCCAAGAGCCATCAGGAAACCATTTGGATCCATCAGTCTCCCAGGGAGGATCATTTTAATTGCCACCCCCTCCCGGAGAGTCTCTGCAGCGTCTCAGAGTTTCAATAGGTCTAAACCCTACCAGGTAGTGATCTGATCACGACAATGGAATTACCAAGAGTTCCTCTACCCCCAGATCATCACCATCCTGCCCAGTACAGAAAACCAGGTCAAGAGTGTGACCTGTAACATGAGTGGGGCCAGATCCCACTTGGGACAGCCCCTTGGTCATCGTGGCAGAAACGAAGTCCTGGCCTCCACATGGATGTTGAAGTCCCCCAGCATCACCACACCTGAGACCAGCTCAGCCAGTTCTGGCAGGGACACTGTTGTCCAGTGAGGTGGGAAGGATGCCAATAGAATCCCTATTCTGTCCATGGCATGCACTCTCAGGTACATGCACTCAAACCCAGCAGTGGGGCAGGGCATCTGGTAAGGGTGATTAAATTTTGATAGCCTATAGCAAATTATCCTCCCCACCCCCAGGTCTAGCCTGATGCTGCACAAAGAACCCAGGTGAACAAAGTGGAGAAAGGCTAACTTCCCCAGCTTCATCCAGCCAGGTCTCTGTAATGCACAACAGGTCACTATATTCATCCAAAATCAAATCCTGGATGTTAGCTGTCTTACCTTTCAATGACCTGGCATTTAACATGCCTTCTAGAAACAGATTTCTCTAAAATCTGTGCTTTGGCCGTAATAGAGCTCAAAGCCAAAAGAAGTGATCTTTTTACTGCAACAGCTACAATGACATGGAGTTTCATTAATTCTGAACAATGAAAATGCAAAAAACATACATCACACAGGAAGCCATCATCTGAAATTGAAAAAATAAAACTGGGAAAGGTCACTGGAGGCTAAAGAAAGCAAAACAGAATCCCCTCTCCTCAAGATTATGGCATCACATGCAACCTACTTTCATCTCAGATTACAAACATGGGACTAGTTCACACAGCTAAAGTCTCCAGAGGTAAGTCTTGTGGCTGAACCTGTTTCATGGGCTGGGGAATGACCTGATGGTATATGTGTCAGGTATTTGTTAAGACCTGTAGAATTGTTAATCCAGTTTGTACATGATTGTAAGTATTTATAAGGATGAAAACAGTAGAGAAAAGTCTGTAGAACTAATGATT
Organism: Intellagama lesueurii; assembly: GCA_037013535.1. Taxonomy (NCBI): domain Eukaryota; kingdom Metazoa; phylum Chordata; class Lepidosauria; order Squamata; family Agamidae; genus Intellagama; species Intellagama lesueurii. The sequence goes on along the minus strand of JBAJHW010000001.1, from coordinate 79,224,123 downwards.
TAAGATGTACAGCTGAGATAGGAACCAGCTAGTAGGCTGAATTAGAACAGCTGTGGAAACAAAATGCAGACGGAGCTACCTGCGGAAGCTAATCACTGATTGGCTGAATGGCGAGATAAAGCTGACAGTTCCAGCATACTCAATCTTGTGGGACGAAAGGAGAAACAAGGAGTAACGCTGCTGGACGGATTTATGGCATTGAACTGACCACGGAACTCTGATTTATTGACTAAGGAAACGGACTGACTTATTGCTAAACTGTGTTTGACCAAGGACTGAACAAATGGACTATGCTGTATGTATATACTGCAATATTAATTGAATAGAAGTTTATATTGCAAAAGCTGTCTGTCTGCTCAAATTCTTCTTGGCTTGCCTTAACCTCTGGTGAAGCTACGCCATCTAGTATCCACAACATTCCGCATTTTCGCACTCTGTCAATATGTATCTCCTGGTGTGATTTATAGACTTGAAACCGATTTAAGACATGTTCACACAGATCATTGCCATGAAGCTAAGAGACGGTGGTGGGGTGTTAAACAACAATCTATTCTCTTTTACAGACATAATACACCTTTGTCTATGGAGAGCATAGAGCACCCTTCTTCAACTTTACATCATTCATATCTGTTTGGACTACAATTCTCATCATCCCCAACTTACAGCCATATTGTTTGTAGGGCAACAAACCTAGAAGGTGCCAGGATGAGAAAGGCAAGATATGTTACCCCCTATTGGTATCCTGCTCTAAAATACAGATGTATTTATTCTATTCACATAATATGATCCAAATCAAATTATGCAAGAAAAATGTACCTAATTATGCAAGAAAAATTGCATAATCAATACAAACTTATGTCACTTTGTTCAGCAAAATTTACTGTATTTCATGCATGCAACACATATGCATTTTAGCTATGTTATGCTAATGTTATTTTGATAATAATGAATGGATACTTTGAAGAGATCAATGTGTGGTCATATTGCTCTTTATCCTTTTGGTTCCATTTTTGAGCCTTACCTTGAAGAAGCCGTGTTTCCTGTTACGTTGGCCTAGCCACAAGTTGCTTCCAGGTGTTAGATTTGTGTCTGGAGGATCTATAACACGTTCATAAATCCTGTAGAATAAAGGTTGATTTGTTACCCAAAAAGAACACTTCCTTTTGTTTAAAATCTTTTAAAAAATTAAATGCAAAATTTAATAATGCAAATACATATTAAATACCAACCCGTAGCTAAGCATAACCACATGTATCTTGTTTCTAATTTTACAACTGAAAAATGAGAGGGAGAAATATCAATATTTCAGATACATATAACATACCTCACTACAGATGACCAAAGGAGGTTTACAGATCACTTTACATGCAAGTAAGCAGAACTTTTAAGAAGGAATACTCCATAGTACACCTGACACAATAATTGTTGAAAGCTATTTTTTAAAGAATAGTTTTCAGACTGGTGATCACACTTTAACATTAACCATGGTTTGTTTCAAAACATGCCAACTTAGAACTATTCGTAATGAAACTGGTTCTTTGAAATGAGTTGTATGTAATCATGATTTCCTCCCTGGCTGACATGGGAAACTATATTAAAGGTAAATGAGAATGAAAGATTCCAAAGTTCTCCTCACGACTTGGTAGCATAAAGTGCATTTATAGTTATTCACATCAAATGAATGCATTATCTCTTTCACCAGGATTTTAAAAGTTGAACTTGTTATTATATTTTATATATATTATATAATATTATTTATCAAATATTGTTATTATATTTACAACATGTATGAGAAGCTAAGGATGTAGTGACTCAATTGAGACAACACACTAAAACAGGGTTTGTGTTCACTTCACAAGCAAATAATTAGGTGTGTAAATCAGAATTTGAGGGAGCATATCACGTCATATCAAGAATGGCAACAGAACATTCTTTAAATGAGGACAGAAAAACAAAGAAGTTTTTTTAAAGGGCTGAGCAAATTCATGGAGTTTGAGACCATCAGTGGCTACTAATTATATATACATATTCCCTCAGTACCAAAAACAGAGTGCCTCTGTATATCAATTGCTGGGAAGCTAGTCCTGATTGTGGTTTCCCACAGACAACTGGTTGACCATTTGTGTGAACAGAACACTAGATTAGATAGGCATTTGGTCTGATCAAACATGGCTCTTCTTTTTTGAAAGTAGCTTCTTTTTTAACTGTAACTGTAATACAGTTAACTGTAACTCGTATTACAGCCACCTTGGGTCCTTTCAGGGAGAAAGGCAGGGTAAAAATATTTTAAATAAATTAATAATATAAAGTAATTAGAACATGACATAGAAACCAGATAACAAATTCATGTAAAATGTACTCAGAAGTCATCAGAATTAGATCACATGTTAAGTCTGAGAAAGTGGACCTGTCCACAAAAGCTCACATTAAAGTATAGCATTTGGTTTTTAAGGTGCCACAACATTTTTGTCTTCTTTTTTATTTTTATTTTGTTTTTGCCTGATTTATTGAGTCTAGTTCAGTTAAATAAGTCTTCCCACATATCTACAAAGCATGAATGGAGAAAGCATGTCCCTGTTTCTATGCACAAAGTCAATAAAGAGATAACATTTAGAGAACCAGGTACCATCACTTGACTTTCATGTGGCTCTTCTTTTATGTTTTCATGAATACCTTTGCCAACTTCAATCATTCACTGCTATTTCTTAGAACACTATAGCTGGGAGTCCTCTAAGACTTGCCATAGAATTCTGATGTTTTTATAATAAACCACTAAAGAAAGCAATTAAATACTTTTCTCATGAGGGAATGCTCATTCTTCCAAAGCAAAAGAGTCTGTCACTTGTAATCCGTGTGTTTAATAAGAAATGGAAGGTACTGCAACCATGTATTTTTAAATGAACATGCAAAACAGTTCTAAAGATACAAGTACAAGCTAATCAACTACCCAGCATGTTATCATTTCATTTCCTCTCCAACTTGCTTTCCCACACATCCAGGCCTAGAATTGCTAAATGTAATCATTGGTGTGTATTATTGCTTGTCATTTGTTAGGAAACACATGCATTTTAAGAGACCCAGATTATCACTAACTTTTAAAGATTCCTAGAAAGAAAATAATTACTTAGTAGTGATAAGTCACATAAAGCCATTGATAAGGCAATATGATGTTCCAAACTTATTTTGACTGGAGAAAGTAGCAGAAATAGTAATATGAGTGTAAAAAAAACCCTGACAACCCTATTTGGAAAGAGGGAAGAAACCAACAGAATATGTTCATGTATAACCTATAGTTTAGGAACATTAACTAAGCTCAAACAAATTGTTTGTATAATTATGGTGAGTAACTGCTTACCTGCATCGTAATTACAATCAACTCTAATTCCTCAGAATACTGTGCCACAAAAACACATTTGAAATTGTAATTACTAATGCTGTGGCAAGGTTTCCCCCTCACAACCTGCTCAGTAATAACCTGTCGCATTTCTCGTTGAACTAATTTACCTCTCTGAGAAGTGAAATAAGATTCCTTTCTCATAGCCTATATTTTGGAGATCAGCAAAATGGTTCAAGTGTTCATTATCTCTATCAACATTTTCAATTGTATTCACCTCATTTCTTCAGGAACAAAAGCATAATTAAGCTGCTTTAAGTGTCTGAATAAGACCTTTGACATGTTCATCCACAAAACCAGTCACTGAGTGACCTGTTCACATTAGAAATTCCATTCTACCTATATAGCCCATGTACCTTTATTTAAGGACAAGGCATTAGCTCTAGAGAATTTGCAGTCTTTTCAAAATGTTGGTCAATATTCCATAAAGAACACTATCTTCTGTTAACGGCTAAAAGCTTAAAACAAAGGAATGTACTACCTCCCCTCCAACACTTACAAGAGAGTATTGGATTTTTATTAATTTGGCCAAGTGAGGCTCTAAAGGGACTGCACAATATCTGTCTCCAATGCCATAAGAAGAACGAATTTTTCAATGTAAAAGCACACAAATCGACATGTATTATGTGGCAGCTCAATAGCACAATGTAAGGAAGACAAATGAGGCATAGGCTGAAATGGTTTCTCTCAGGCTTTGCTGGAAATTGAACAAAGGCTTTGCCCTTTATGGAAGAAGGTTATAACAACCACCCCTTCTTCCTGGCATTCTTACAGAAAATCCAATTCATAATCCCATCCCGTACCTAGCAAAGGATGCTTCACTTTTCTCTGAGTGTCATTCTGTTCTTAATTACATTGCATCCACACACTTTCTCCTGCAGTCATCCACTCATATATATGGGCGGGGCGGGGGGGGGGAGGGGGAGAGAGATGGCATTTCCCTCCTACCCTTTAACTATCATGACCAAGATTGGAAAGCTGAGTACCAGCAGTAGAAGTTAGTGAGTCAGTGGTTTTGATTTAAAATACTTTGATTATTGTATTGGGAATTCTGATTCAGTATGCCAAGCTCACTAATACTAAAACAAACATCCTACAGCATATAACTCCACAAAATGTGCAAGTAAAATTTATACATGTGGAAGTATGTACTCATGTACATGTATATCAAAGCAATATCCAAACTGGATTTTTTCTCTCTCTCTTGTGAATGCAGCAGCACCTTTTTCAAATGTTGTAATCACAAGAACTGCCACTGGCTACATGTGATAATCCACATATTCCATTGTACCTCCCAGAAGAATGTCATAGTAAAGTGATAGATGACATATTGTGTGTGTAATATCTCCAGTGTAATAGTCTTCTTTGGGTAACAAAGCTGGAAAAGATCTCCACTTGAGGCTAGAGAGAGAGGTCATCTGCTTCATTTCCAAAACATTTTGTAATTTTCCCCCTTTTCATTGCCTTTTCATCAGGAAATGGATGGAATTCTCCCTCCCCTATACATACACAGCGGGAAGCATTTAATAAGTCAAAAACATTCCAGAAGTTACCATCGCCAACTTACCTCCCAGTATCCTGACTTTATACAGAGACAGAAGTTTGTCAGAAATTAAGACTGAAGCCAGAAATAGGAGCTTGGTTTACTCAAGATATCAGAGGTTCACATTTAATCTCCACTAATGCTTATCTCAATAGAGGTTCTTCTGCAAACTGCAAAAGTACCTGACTGGCTCCCTTTTCACACATTTCATTAGTATTACCACCAATGTAAGAGGAGGTTTTAGGTTAAGATACATAATTACTTAAACAGCACATTGCATGATTGCATTCCTACAAATAACTATACAGACCTGCAGTATTGTACATACCCTGCAATACGATACACATACTGTTTGCTCCAGCCACATATCAAAATTGCTTTCCACCACTCTGAAGACATAATCACCTATCTGAAATTTAAGCTCAGGGGCAAGAAGAATCGTTTAAAATGCAGCCCTTTTGGATGAAACCAATGCTCTGGATCCGTTTCAGTCGGGCTTCAGGCCGCGCCATGGCACAGAGACGGCACTGGTCACACTGTTGGATGACCTGTTGAGGGAGTCTGACAGGGGCAATATGTCCTTGTTGGTCCTCCTCGATATCTCAGCCGCCTTTGATACCGTCGACCACGGTATCCTCCTGGGGAGGCTCTCCGAGCTGGGAATCGGTGGCCTGGCGCTTGCCTGGCTCCGATCCTTCTTGGAGGACCGCCCCCAGAGAGTACAGATTGGGGAGAATGTTTCGGCCCCGTGGAGTCTCAATTGTGGGGTTCCGCAGGGGTCGATCATCTCCCCAATGCTGTTCAACATCTATATGAGGCCGTTGGGTGGGGTCATCAGGGGGTGTAGGGCTTCGTGCCATCAGTACGCTGATGACACCCAGCTCTACATCTCCTTTTCACCTACTTCAGTGGATGCCGATCTGTCCCTTCAGCGCTGTCTGGAGGCTGTACTGCAATGGATGCAGCTGAATGGGTTGAGGCTGAACCCGGACAAGACGGAGGTCTTGAGGATGGGTGGCCCTTCCATCGGCGGTCTGGGAGACTCCCTCTCTTTTGGGGGGGGGTTACTCTTACCGCACGGAGTGATGCAGCTTGGGGATACATCTGGATCCGGCGCTTACCATGGAAAACCAGGTGGCGTCCGTGGCCCGTTCTGCCTATTTTCATCTGTGGCATATCGCCCAGCTGCGGCCCTACCTTGATGGGAGGGCCCTCACCACTCTCGTCCATGAGCTCGTAATCTCGAGATTAGACCACTGTAATGCGCTCTTCGTGGGGCTACCTTTGAGATTGTTGCGGAAGCTTCAAATGGTGAAGAATGCAGTGGCCAGACTGCTCAGTGGGGTGAGAAAATACCAACACATCTCTCCCACTCTGGCCGCATTGCATTGGCTGCCCATTCGCTTCCGCATCGATTTCAAAGTGTTGATGATGACTTACAAAGCCCTAAACAGTTTGGGACCTCGGTATTTGGCAGATCGCCTTCTCCCACCTAGATCTACCCGAATTACTCGGCATAGCCAGGAGGGATGGCTGAGGGGCCTAACGCCGAGAGAGATCCGGAAAGAAAGAACTAGAAACCGGGCCTTCTCAGCAGTGGCCCCTCGACTATGGAACAGCCTCCCAACAGAGATCCGCCTGGCACCCTCGCTGGGTGTTTTTAAGAGCCATTTAAAAACTTGGCTATTTAGGCAGGACTTCCCTTCTGTCAATTCTTAAATTCTAGTCTTTTAATTTTTATTATTCCCATCTTGAATACTTTATATTATTGTTTCAATTGTTTAATTGTTTAATGTTTTTAATGTTTTATATATTTAATGACATTTGTAAGCCGCCCCGAGTAGACGTTGTCTAGGGGGGCGGGGTAGAAATCTAAAAATAAATAAATAATAAATAAATCTCTTCTATCTAACAGAATGCATCTCTTCTATCTAACTTCACTTCTTCTCAGTGAAGTATAATAGGACTTATAAGAAAAGAACCTGGCAAGCATGCACATATAATATACAGGTCTTGAAATGTATGGTTAACAATCACAATAATAATTAATATTTATAATGATAAAGATAACTTTATCACATATCAGTCATTTAGCCTTTGTTCTGCAAGGACTGCAGCTTATAGGACGCCAGTTTGAATACCATTTTAACCCGAACAAAAACCTTTCAAAACCAGTTGCTTTTCCAAATCAGAGGTTAAAAATAGAGGTTGGCCATGAGGCTTGAATCCAAAGACATCCTGGAGGAAAAAAAGGGCTCAGAGAAATATTAACTCCCCTGGGCTGTAATTCTTTCCGATCCCATTCTAAAGATGTGTCTTTAACTGCACAGCTGACCATTTTAGCAGACTTTATGGCAAGAAAAGTGGAAGATGACAGATAGTGGCCGAGATTTACTTCAAGAAAGAAAACACCTCCGATAAAGCAAAAGAAAGTCACAAGGACATGAAAGACAGGCGCAAGAGTGGGGGGGAAAGGAAAAGTACAAAAATCAATTGGCCTATAATAAGGGCACCCCTAAATGTACCACCATCTGACCATCAATATGACAAACCATGAAACAAAAAGAAGGGGAAAAGGAAAAAGAAAAGAAGCTTAAAAGTCCATTTTCACAGATAGATACTATTCTTGACATTTTGTTGGCACAAATATACATTTTTAATATACAATGCCTTTTATCTCAGTGATGTCCCCTGGTTTAAAAAAAAAAGGCTCTTTGATGCAGGGAAAGCCAAAGATAAAGACTATTACATTTTTTCCTCCCACTGTTGAACCTCCCATCTCCAAAATCCCTGAAGTGGGACCTTTGAGAATAGAATGGGAGGTGGCTTAAGAGCTTGTAGAGGAGCAGGAACCTTGAAGGAATGGTTCCCTTGTTAGCTTTTGCATTCTACTGTAAATCAAAGAGCCAACAGCAAAAAGACATAAATTAGATACCACTTTATAGACAGAAAAATCAGTAGAGTCTTAACATTTATCCCCAGATACATGGGTGCTGTGCTTCAGGTATGTTTTCCACGACACCAAAAGACACAAAACAGTTGAAGATTTCACACAGTCAAAGCATCTTTAGCAAAGAAAACATCAGGGTGGAGCTTGAGTTCGTCCTAACATCTCCCTCCATCTTCTGCACAGTATTTATTGTCATCCACACCCTGATAATGTCTAGGTTCAGTTGCTGTAACATGCTACCTAATAAGCACCTGAGATTGTTCCATCCATGTTTCTTTTATAGGAAAGAAAGGCCTTTCGTGGGCTCAAACTACACAATGCACTTACATATATTTAGAAGCAGTGATCTCTCAAATGCTAAAGATGTCTCTTTGAGCAACTGTTTTCCCCCTCATATTTATGCTTTATTTTGTGATTGCTTATTATAAGGTAAACACAGGCTTATTTGCATAGCTGACTCTTGACGCATACTATCTCTGATAGAAACCTGTCTCCAGAGGGGAAATGCACTCGGAACAGGGAATGTGCATTCCCTCTAATTTGATCCACACTTGCTTTCCCCTTAACACCTCCTTTAATTGCCACCTGCAGAAGTATTGCTTGAGAATGATGTCTACAGAGAACTTTCCTGGCTCCACTGCTCAGGCCTGGCCTATATAATATTAGCTGTTTCAAGACTCAAATCGTGACTAACAACAAGGGACAATACTATAAGGAATCCTGTTGGCACATTCACAACAATGTGTTCTTGCCTGATGTACCCCTTCCCTTTAGGATGCCTCCTTAAGCAGGTTGCCTTATTCTGCTGCATGGCTGGCCCTGTTGCTTAGCACAGTTTTCTGCTGCTCGTGATTTCGGGAAACTTTTGGTGGTGGGCAGCTGCTGATTTTAACATTGTTTTGCAACCTCTGTTATTCCTCTTTCATCCTTGTTATTCGATTATTTGTTTATCTTTGATGCCAGCCATCAAGGATAAGAGGAGAGCTCGAGCAGCATACAAAGACTGTCCTAGTGAGTACAACTTGCAGGCTCTTCGACTTGCTCATAGCAAAGTCCAACGGGCTGCCAGGAGATGTTCCAACGATTATTGGCTTCAGCTCTGCTCTCAGATACAGATAGCAGCGGACACAGGTAACATCAAGGGAATGCATGACGGTATCAAGCAGGCTTTAGGTCCAATACAGAAGAAATATGCTCCCTTGAAGTTTGCTACAGGTGTGATCATCCAGGACCAAGCACAGCAGATGGAACGCTGGGTGCAGCACTACTCTGAGCTATATTCCAGAGAGAATGTAGTAACCGAAGAGGCACTAAATAACATCACGTGCCTGGCTGTCTTGGAAGAGTTGGACAGAAAACCAACTTTAGCAGAAATAAAAGTGGCCTTGGATTCCCTTGCCTCCGGCAAGGCACCTGGGAAGGATAACATCCCTGTTGAAGTGCTGTAAAGAGATCATCACCAACAAGCTGTATTAAATCTTTTGTCTTTGCTGGAGGGAAGGTGGAATACCACAGGACATGGAGGATGCAAACATCATCACATTGTATAAGAACAAAGGAGACAGGGCGACTGCAATAACTACCGTGGCATCTCTCTTCTCAGCGTTGTAGGGAAGCTGCTTGCCCGTGTTGTGCTGAAGAGACTCCAGGTGCTTGCAGACAGAGTCTATCCAGAATCACAGTGTGGATTTCAAGCTAATAGATCCACCACTGACATGGTATTCTCCCTCCGACAGCTGCAGGAGAAATGTAGGGAACAACGACAGCCACTCTTTGTGGCCTTCATAAATCTCACAAAGGCCTTTGATTTGGTTAACAGGGACGGCCTTCTTAAAATACTTCCCAAGATTGGATGTCCACCTCGACTCCTTAATATCATCAGGTGCTTTCATGAGGAAATGAAGGGCACTGTAGTTTTTGATGGCTCAACATCAGATCCCTTTGACATCCGAAGCGGAGTGAAACACGGCTGTGTCCTCGCGCCGACCCTGTTTGGGATTTTTTTTTGCTGTCATGCTGAAGCACGCCTTTGGAACTGCAACAGAAGGTGTCTATCTCCGGACTAGATCAGATGGAAAGCTCTTTAATCTCTCTAGATTGAGAGCAAAGACCCAAGTCCAGCTGAAATGCATGCAGGACTTCCTCTTCGCCGATGATGCGGCTGTTGTTGCCCACTCTGCTAAAGACCTCCAACAACACATGAATCATTTTAGCAAGGCCTGCCAAGACTTTGGATTAACAATCAGCCTGAAGAAAACACAAGTCATGGGCCAGGGCGTGGACTCACCTTCCTCTATTACCATCTCCACACAAGAATTGGAAGTTGTTCATGACTTTGTGTACCTTGGCTCAACGATCTCTGACACCCTCTTCCTAGATGTCGAGCTGGATAAACGCATTGGCAAAGCAGCTACCATGTTCTCTAGACTCACAAAGAGAGTATGGCTTAATAAGAAGTTGACGGCATATACCAATATCCAGGTCTATAGAGCCTGTGTCCTGAGTACACTCCTGTCCTTTGTGCACGGCAGGAGAGGAAGCTGAACATGTTCCATATGCGTTGTCTCTGACGTATTTTTGGTATCACCTGGCAGGACAAAGTTCCAAATAGAGTAGTCCTACAACTGAAACAGCGACGTCTACGTTGGCTTGAGCATGTCGTGAGAATGGCTGATGGTCGGATTCCAAAAGACCTCCTGTATGGAGAATTAGTGCAGGGAAAGTGTCCCAGAGGGAGACCACAGCTGCGATACAAGGATATCTACAAGCGGGATCTGAAGGCCTTAGGAATGGACCTCAACAGATGGGAAACCTTGACATCTGAGCGTTCAGCCTGGAGGCAGGCGGCGCATCATAGCCTCTCCCATTTTGAAGAAACACTTGTCCAGCAGGCCAAGGCAAAGAGGCAGTCCCGAAACCAGCAAAATCAGGGAGCTGGACAGGGGACAGATTGTATTTGTCTTCAGTGTGGAAGGGATTGTCATTCTCGAATTGGCCTTCTCAGCCACACTAGACGCTGTTCCAAGTCCTCCATACAGAGCACATTACCATAGTCTCTCGAGACGGAAGGATGCCTATCTATCTGTTTATCTTTGGACTTGTTTTCAAGTATATGTTTCTTAAGAAACAAAAGAAGGATCATTGTCAAAATATAAATTAAATAAAAAATTGCTAACTTCAAGATTCCCCAAACCACTGTATTAAGACTGTGCAAGTTCTACTTCTTTCAAACAATTCTTTAACTTCTTCCCAAATAAACATGCTACTATCAACTTGATTGGGTTTTATAAAATGGTGTTTAGAAATAGTGCTGAGTTTTAAAAAAAAAACAACACTTCAATTTTACTTATTTTATTCATATGCTCTTCAGCTTCCTGTATCTGAAGAATCATCTCACTGGTAAAAACTGTTTTTCTTTACATGCCCCATGCCAGCCTTACTGTTGGAGTTCGTAATCATTTAAGAAGAAAGCCATTAAGATAAACGTTTCAGATTTTGAAGGAAGCCTTTTCTTATTGAATTTGCACCACGTAACAATAACGATCACCTCTTTAATCAAGAAGTTATTGTTTGGCTCAGAGGACGAACTCAAAAATAATCATATTTGCCATAGCAGCATGTTTTTGATAAGCTGTTAAGCATGGTTGGTTTCAACCATATGTCTGCATTCACATGCACACAAACAGGTATGCTTACCTTTTAACATAGCCTTAAAGTGTGTGTGTGGGGGGGGAGTACAGGAAAATATACCGACACTCCTTCAAAACGTTTTGGAATGGAAGGCTCCCAAAGCAATACAAACCACAGAGACCCTTTAACAGAGGCATACACATTCACCAGAGTGGTAGGTACAGCTCATGTAAATATACAGTCTGGCATACATGTACGTACGTATTCTGACATGCTTGTCCAGGGACAGACGTCTGGCAGGCCCAGTCACCTTTTTGTCTACAGACTCGCCAGAGCATTAGAAGTACTACTTACAAGGAATGCTATTACAAGGAATACTCTCAATCTAGAGAGATTAAACTGATAACTAGTTTTTTGGATACAGGGGTATGAACAAGTTGCATTGCAAAAACCATATACTGAGCACAAAGGGCCTTTTTTTGGTGTAACAAGTTAAACTCTTAACTCTCAGAAATTCTTTCTAAAGGTGTTTGTCAGATGTTATTATTATCATTCCTAGGTAGCACAGAAAGTATTGATCTCTTTTGTATATTCCTAAGTGTTTTCAAGGTATAATATAATTGGCTAATGGAGAGGATTGGGGAATATTTAACTGTACTTTTTTGTTGTGTCAATAATGCAAAATGCAAACACTAATGAACAGAAGATGATAACACTGGCAACTCAGTAATGACAAACACAACTAGTTCCTTTTAAAAAGTAAAATTCCAACTCTAAGGGAGATAGTATACAGATACTGAATCCACAGTCTTCACCTTGCCTTGCTAGCAGTTCTGCCTTTACAAACAGTAACCATTACATCTGGCCTAATGTGGTTTTTGTTGTTGTTGTTTTTTACTTTTTCCTCTTCCTATTTAAAATTATCTATACCTGACAAAGAGTTGTGGAGATCAAATAAGCATATTACATAACCCAGAATTTTATTCCATGGGTCACATGGCTCATTCCCCGACCTCGTATGACATACTTTTGTATTCCATTGGATTTAACATTTTTTTTCTTATTCCAGGGGAAACAACATTAGGAAAAGTACTTGTAAGTAACTTCATAACAGGGAGTTACAAAAAAGTCTTCTCTTCATCAGCCATGAAAAGGATGTAAACCACTCCAGCTTTTTACAAAAGGAGGTTTCTGATTCTGAAAATATAGCCTCAATTTTGTATGTATTTGATAGCTAAATCCGTGTTGCACTGACTGGATTCAGAGGATTTTCTTTTTTTAAATCAGGCCTTGGGAAAAAAATTAAAATCACCAGCTGGACAATCAGGGCAGTTTAGCCTAGGGATAATTTCTGGTTATCAGTGATAACCAGATTTGCAATTTAATGACAAGTCTGATTCAGGGCCAAATCAGACATGACAGTGGCAAATGTTTGAACCTGGCCCAGCTTCAGGTGAAAAGGGGGGGAAAGATCCAAGTTTGACAGCAAAAAAGGTTGAAACATGAATGAAGAGCACAGAAACCACACACCATTTGCTACTTACCTATTTGTTTCCCATCTTCCCCAAACACAATTTTCTCAGTTGAACATGTTTCAGGTACCAACATTCAGTTGAAGACAATGGCTCCTGGGCAGTGAGGCAGAGATAAACTGTGGGGATCTCAGGTGTGGAAAGAGGAGGGACTTGCAACCCAATGTCTGCATGCCTTTTTCAATCTCTCTTCAAATCAAACTGCCCTCACCCTTTTTCAACATTTTTATGGACCCTTCTAGACAGGGTAAAAGTTCTACTGCTACTCCCATCCTGGCTGGTCACAAAGGAGCATGGGGTTTATTGGGATTTCTGTCCAAACTGTGAGAAAGGAAAGTCAATGGCATCAGTGGTGTCAATGGCAGGCAATGGGGACATTCAGCTGCAACTAAGAAGCACAGCCATGCTTCAGGGCTCAGACGCAGTGTGCTCTGAGAGGCCTCTGTCTCCCTCTTTGGGTCTGGTTGAGCACTCTGTGGAGTGGCAACTCAGTCCACTCAGGTTGTAAAGAGAGAAGGGACAAGGAAGACGCCAAGCCTTTGGCAGATATGTGGGGTGAGAAAAGCCTGAAGATCCATCCATATCTCCACAGCAAGTTCCCAAGGCACAGGCGAAAGAAAGGCTTCCTACTGAACACCTCTCAGAGGAATTAGCTGGTGGGATCAGAAGGAAGAATGTGTTCAGGACTTTGAAGTAGAGAACTACAACATTTCTGAAGACCTTGATATCACATACTCAAAGTGTACACATTTCCACAGGATTAAAACCTCCAAAGGGGCAGTAATAAAATGCTAAAAATAATTTATCGAAATACTAGATGAGAAGGTAGTGTGGGTGTGGGGTGTGTAGTGGCATCTCTTAGTGCCATGCAAGATATATTTTAAAATAAGGCAAAGATTGTGTTTCCACAGGAAATGTTATTCTAAACAGATGCAATGTTCATAGAAATTAAAGCTGTATTACTGCTTGTTTGCTGTTTTTAGTCTGCAAAGCAGATTTTCATTATAATCCTATGCATGTCTATGCAGCAGTCTCATTGAGTTAAATCAGAGTTAACTCCCAGGTAAGTATGTATAGACCTGAAGCCTCAGTGACAAAAAGTTCAGCAGAAATCCATACTTGGTGTATCTGAAAATATACAGCATAATGTACTTAGCAAATTGAGCAGAACCTCCCAAGGAGACTGAAAGCTTTCCCCATGGTAATCAACTTACCCCTTGAAGCCTGAAATTTGATTAACTATGCTATTTGCTTAGTTTGGAATTTCACAATTTATTGAAAAATGCATGTCATAACTTTTTCATACAGTTTTCCATAGAACTGATATTACTCTCTTATTTGCAACTAACTACTTTCCTATCAACATAATTCTTTTAGACTCATTACTTTAACTTCCTCTTCTGTCTATTATACCAACTTAGGAGATCCCATGTGCATGTTTCAAATTCTAGTAACTTAATGGAGACAGAAAAACTCCCCCTTTAGTGTCAGATGAGCAGATTAAATCTGTGGTGTGTATCTGATATTCTGAAATGACTGTTGTTTCAGTGTCACATGATATATTCAGATATAGAGATTGAAAAATGCTTTTAGAGATGGGGGTATTCGTATATGAACATGAATACCCCCCCACAGGTGGAGATAATGAGGGTCCTGCCCCCTGGGGCTGGACTGTCCACTCACGATTTCGCCACTGCTGCTGGCTCCGCGGGGCCACTCTTTGACCTGGCAGAGAGGCTCATTATCCCGCCTCCTGCCAGGCGTGGCTAATCCATCGTGAACTCCGGAGCGATAGGAAGGGACTGCAGAGCCCGCAACAGCAACGGAATGGTGAGTGGTTGGTCTGGTCCCAGGGGGCCGGACCCTCGTTATCTCCACCTGTGGGGGGGTATTCATATACGAATACCCCCATCTCTAGCTTTGATATAACTTTGGCATGTTTCAGTGTGGAAATGTCTCCTGTAAGATTATCTGAAGAATCATAAATTGGGAATTCTAGATTAAATCTAGCTCTTCTGAAGGTTACCCCCATCTCGTATACTCACACTTAATACGTATACATATCTTAGTGTGTTATTTACTTTTCTGTGGAACAATCCAACAAAATTCAGCAACCACTCCAACCAATTAAGTAAAAACCAAGAAATATAGCACAAGGTTATTCAGTCCACAAACACACATTACACAACCAGAATATTGTCCCATAGGGAAGTTGCTCCCATGGTGCTATAAAAAGGGGTTTAAATTACCTTCACCTCTTCCATAACAAGAATTTGTAAGATCAGAACTAAAAGTTATGACAAGCTCTATGGTTACTGAGATGACAGTATCCATGGCTGAGTCAGTTCTTTTTCTAATTTTATAATTAGTAAAGTAATTGAAGGGCATTCTCAGTTAGTTGTTTTTAAAGTCATTGTAGTATCCCTGTTCAATATTTATGTTCATGCAGCATTCTAACTACAGAAGTTATGGCAGCAAGCTTATGAGATCCTGGTCACATATGACCAGGCACACAACGAACACCTCATTATATTGCTGCAAGTTGGAGTTCTGTACAGAGAAATATGGAATAAGATACTGGCCAGTGTTTTAAAGTAACTCTTCCATGCTTAAACAGTGTAATTACTTAAGGCTACACCCACATATCTCAATATGCTGCAAGTCATTAGCTCTGTGGTGCATAACACACTTAAACAGTGAAGCTGCGCGGGGGGGGCGGGGGGGAGTAGCAAACTGGCGACCTATGGCTCGCGTGCCAGCAGAAAGGGCTCCGCGTGCCAGCTGTGGCACGCGTGCCATAGGTTCGCCATCACTGGCCTAGGCTATAAGAAGATTGCCAAAACCCTGAAACTGAGCTGCAGCACGGTGGCCAAGACCATATAGCGGTTTAACAGGACAGGTTCCACTCAGAACAGGCCTCGCCATGGTCGACCAAAGAAGTTGAGTGCCTGTGCTCAGCATGATATCCAGAGGATGGCTTTGGGAAATAGACATATGAGTGCTGCCAGCATTGCTGCAGAGGTTGAAGGGGTGGGGAGTCAGCCTGTCAGTGCTCAGACCATACGCCGCACACTGCATCAAATTGGTCTCCAGGGCTGTCGTACCAGAAGGAAGCCTCTTCTAAAGATGATGCACAAGAAAGCCTGCATGCGGTTTGCTGCAGACAAGCAGACTAAGGACATGGATTTCTGGAACCATGTCCTGTGGTCTGATGAGACCAAGATAAACTTATTTGGTTCAGATGGTGTCAAGCATCTGTGGCGGCAACCAGGTGAGGAGTACAAAGACAAGTGTGTCGTGCCTACAGTCAAGCATGGTGGTGGGAGTGTCATGGTCTGGGGCTGCATGAGTGCTGCCGGCACTGGGGAGCTACAGTTCATTGAGGGAACCATGAATGCCAACATGTCCTGTGACATGCTGAAGCAGAGCATGATCCCCTCCCTTCGGAGACTGGGCCGCAGGGCAGTATTCCAACATGATAATGACCCCAAACACACCTCCAAAATGACCACTTCCTCGGTAAAGAAGCTGAGGGTAAAGGTGATGGTCTGGCCAAGCATGTCTCCAGACCTAAACCCTATTGAGCATCTGTGGGGCATCCTGAAACGGAAGGTGGAGGTGCGCAAGGTCTCTAACATCCACCAGCTCTGTGATGTCGTCATGGAGGAGTGGAAGAGGACTCCAGTGGCAACCTGTGAAGCTCTGGTGAACTCTATACCCAAGAGGGTTAAGGCAGTGCTGGAAAATAATGGTGGCCACACAAAATATTGACATTTTGTGCCCAATTTGGACATTGTCACTTAGGGGTGTGCTCACTTTTCTTGCCAGTGGTTTAGACATTAATGGCTGTGTGTTGCATTATTTTGAGGGGACAGCACATTTACACTGTTATACAAGCTGTATACTCACTGCTTTACATTGTAGCCAAGTGTCATTTCTCCAGTGTTGTCACATGAAAAGATATACTAAAATATTTATGAAATGTGAGGGGGTGTACTCACTTCTGTGATATACTGTAACTGGGAACTTTAACATTAACTAAAACTGTTACAGTTCTTGCATCACACCACAAAAAAGGATAGGTCATCCCTCAAAGTGTTACTGTGGTAAGATAAAGATAGCTGTGTCTTTGTTACTGCAAAAACAAACTGATTAAAATGCTAATTATTTGTAACTAGTTAGTTACTAACTCTGGAGTGACAGCACTTGCAATACAGAATTTATGGGGATCAGGAGGGGCATACAACCTGTGCTATATTTGTAGATGTTCTTCATTTCAGTTCATTTTGTCCCTAATTGGGGATACTTCATATCCTATTTTTAGTTCAGCTGAAGGGAAAAGACACTTAAGTTTGCACACTTCAAAAGAAGGGCTAAGCACTTGCTCAGGGTACTGACTCATTTCTAAAAAGGCTTCCTTAAATGTGTTCAGGAGTAACTAAGTGTAATCAACTGGTTGCTTATGATTAGTTCCTTTTACCCAAAAAATGAAGGTATAACATTACTGGTGTAACCCATCGATGGATAACTGTTTGGTTTTCAGAGTTTAACATTTATTTTTAAGATTAGTTTTATAGTTAACAGAATGTGGCATATACTAAATGGCAGAGTAGAAATACTAGTACTAGTTTATGCTGTGCCCTGTTTTCTGTTTTGGATGCTTAGGCAACAATGAGATGAATGGGAATGGATGAGCAATTTGTGGCCGTAAGATTCCACCCCCTTCCCAAAGTAACTAAAAGTACTGTACATTTTAGTTATTTTGGAGAAATTGGGAAGTATTGAACTGCATTACTTTTTAAAACTCTCTGGCTATGACAGTAGCTAACTACTTTGTAGCCTTGGAATAATAATATTTTCAAACAATAATTTCCCAAGCTCTTCGAACCAAATGTTATGAGGGAGTATATAGCTTTCCAGCTTTTTGTTATATATCTCAGTACATTAAGAGCCATTTGAAAGTACTGCCTGACCATGTGTTAGGCAAAAGCCTAAAAAGGGCATGAAGGAAACATCACACTTCAGCCAAAATAAAATAAAATTGTTGATTGAGGCTTTAATGTGCAAGTACTTATACTGAAAAAATTAGGCCATTTAAACACTTTAAAATGGACCTCTTGAGAAATAATTCTGCTTTTGATGTATGTACACTTACTGGCAGTAGAATTACGTCTAATTTAAATCCATGTCAAAAGAGTATATAGGAGATTATGAGCAAAATATAAGAACATTTTTAAACTGAGTTTTTTGTTAGAAAGGTTTAGCCCATTTTGCAATGTGGACGGATCTCTTCAAAGCTGTTACTGGTCATAATGTTACTACACGACCCACTTTCCCCTATTATCCTTACTTCCGGTATTGAACTATATGACCCGTGGGTAATATTGAATTTCAGTTCCACCTACTAGTAATGTAAAGTTTCTCTCTTTCTCTCTCTCTTTCATCTCACTCCAATTTCTGGAATCAGTCCTAATTCTTAGGCTGCATTCCTATACCCACCTACCTGGTACTAAGTCCCACTTAACTCCACTGTATATCTTGAGTAGAAATATATTGACTATAAAACATACTGTAAGACAGTAAAAAAAAAATCTAAATCACACCTGCATTCTTCTCCAGTCATCATACTATGTTGATCACTTCTCTATTTCTGGAACAATACAGAAATGTAAGGGGGAAATAATGTAATAGGAGATATCCTATAGAACAGGATAATGTTTATATTTCTGTACTGGTGTATTAACTTGAATATTACCCATTTAAAAAAAAATTATGTTTTAATAATTTATCATCACTTTGCTCTAATATCTAAATTCATACCATAGCACTATAAAAGCCAAATACATAATATCTGAGTATGGAATAGCACATCTATTTTCATGCTTTAGTAAATAACTGAATTACTCATGTGAGCATTGCCAGTTTTGATTTCAAATTACTTCTTCTATCATTACACATCCTTTCTCTCTCTCTGCCACATTAATAGTATATGAATAAGATTAATACAAAATGCTATGAGTAAAAGACACAGAAACAGGTCTTCTGAGTCAGACTAACAGTCTACAGTGTCCAGCATTCTTCTCCCACATTCCCATTCGGCTACCTTTGAGAAGCCCAGGCACAGTAGCAACATCCCACTCATGTTCTCCAGCAGCCAGTTGACAAAGGCATATGGCCTCTGCTACTAGACCTGAAATCCATGAATTTTCTTAATCATCTTTTGAAGCAGCCCATATTGGCCACCAACCTCCTACCTCTTGCAGTAAGGAATTCCATGGATGGTCTTCTACTATTTGAATAAGAACTTCCTTTTCTCTGTGTTGAACACAATGTTATTTCTGTGTTGCTGTCCAAGTCACATCACAATATTTTTCCTGTTCCACCATGAAGCACTTCGCAGTTTTCTGTGTCTTAAATGAGAATGGTCCTGGTCTCTATGGAGAGGAACCTATAAGGACCACTTGTCATCACTGGACAAATAGATCCCACCTAGCTGAGCATTTTGAGGTGTGAAATTAGAATTATTAAATTCTCCATGAAATTAAGAATTATGCTGGCAGTTTCCAGAGGCATTGTTCTTTATCCTGGGCTCAATCTTTATTTCAACAATAGTAGGACCAGTCCCATAAATCCTCCCCACCCCCAATATGTGCACTTACTGGCAGTAGATTTCTGGGATTTCAGATACCCATTTCTCGTCTGCAATATAAAACAATACAGTCTTAAATGTCTTAACGGCTCGCCATACTAGCTTAGCCTGCACCATAAGACAAATAGTTTATTTACTATTTATTTTGAGACAGGGAACATGCTGTAACTAAGGATTTGCTTTAGATGTGCTGCAAAATGCTTAGCAAGTAGAAAGTTACAATATGCATAAAGAAAACTGACAGTCAACTCCAATGTACCAAATTCATTGTGCTTATTCATCCAAGAAATTTGTCATCTTAATGACTTAGAACAATTCATGCCATTACATAGTGTCGCAAAGGTATCACACAGGAGCCAACAAGCAACACAACAAAACAGGCAGCTATTATAATACCTCCACCTCATCAATCATGAGGTGGAGATATACAACCCTCCTTTCCCACACAGAATACCTGTGACAAAACTAGTGATAATTCATAAAAGGCATTTAAGTTATGCCCTGCCTTCTTTCAAAAGTCAAACTTCTTAAGTAAGCCACATCAAACTCTCTGAGTCATTCAGGGCTACGGAGCTAGACCATGACATTTCATACCACAAATATAGGACAAGAAAACTAATTTAGGGAGGTGGAACAGATTCTGTGACACACATAGCTGTCTTTTGAGACAGTGGAATGGCAGAGTGCTTAGGAAGTGTGGCTAGGGGATATTCCAGCCTCAAAGCATCATGCTCTCTCATTCTACCTAATGGTAGAGGCAGCATGGGAAAGAATATGCAGGACTCATCATAGAAGAAGGCTGGACAGTCAAGATTTTTTTCTTCAAAATAAGAAGACACATTTTCTCCTCAATTACTGCATGTGTTGTGTGTGTGTTGTGTTTTGTCAAAGTCAGAATTGACTTACAGCAATTCTAGTAGGGATTAACAAGAAAGTGAGATATTTAAGGAGTGGTTTTACCTGCTCCATCTCACCCCCCACACTCTGAGTTTCCATGGCCAATCGAAGATTTGAAAACAGGTCTCCCAAATCCTAGTCCATCACTCTATCCACTACATCACATTGGATATTACCGCATGTACTGCTGGGAAAATTTAACAGCCTTAATAATTGGTCTATTTGATCTATTTGGTCAGGGCTGTAAGCAGCAATAAAGACACAGAAAGAGTATGAGGGTGCAATCAGATGAGGCATAAAGATCACATTGGATGGCACAAGAAAGGGTCACTTCCGGAGTTGATCTTAAAATGGACCCTTTAAAGTAACACTTCTGTCTGGTCCCAGTCACCCCACCCCACTCCAAAACAACAGCAGCCCTGCCACTGGACCAAAAAGATCAGAACCTGGACAGAACAGGTTCTGGCTCTTTCACAATCTGTGGTACATCATCTGGTCACCAGCAAATACAATGAACCAGGTCATGCTGTCAGAACTCCAATGTACTCTAAAACACCATCTGACTGTACCCTGAGTCACAGCCTGGAGCAGAGAAGACAGCAATGGAACTGTAGTTAGGGTGAAGTGCTTTTGTTTTAAGTGCCCTGGCCGCAGTATAAAACTCACATCGCAGCATGGGAGTAGCCAGGAATAGAACAAGATGAGCTCGAAGTGTGAAACATGTATGGGCGGAAGAGAAAGGGGTTACCAGAGGAGCCTTTACAGGGGTAACAACAGAGAAGGAGAGGTCAGAGGAAATCCAAGAGCTTCTGCTGGAAAAACAAAGGGGTGATGATTTAAATGAGTCACAAGTTAGCTTTTACAATTAAAACCACATTAATGTCAGAGATTTCCCTGTGGTGATAATACTAGTGTTTATAATTCTAAGTAGATGGGGAGGCAGAGGATGCAGCTACTCAAGAGCATAGAAATTTTTTCTACATACTTTTATTCAAAATATTTCTAAGTATTCTTGCTCTGCGAACTGATCTTTCTAGGCACTTACTGCTGCACTTAAGTAATCCACTGGATCAGTGCCCTCTAACCAAAGTGATGACACTATTCTTTATTAACCTTTCTCAGCCCAGACAAACAGTCCATGGTGACGGGTGAGCAAACAACACAAGTGAAACTGGAAGAATAAGTGAAGAGAAAGCGAGATAATGACAAAGCATAATCAAAAAGATTGTTGCATCCATATTTTAAGGCAGCATTCTCCAGCATGGCA
This sequence comes from Intellagama lesueurii, assembly GCA_037013535.1. Taxonomy (NCBI): domain Eukaryota; kingdom Metazoa; phylum Chordata; class Lepidosauria; order Squamata; family Agamidae; genus Intellagama; species Intellagama lesueurii. The sequence continues at coordinate 79,202,261 of JBAJHW010000001.1, read as the reverse complement.
CTTTCCCAAAGTGTCAGCCTCTAAATCATTTTATTCTCAGCTGGGAACTGAACTGTTGGACCTGCAGTACCAGGACATCTGGAAACTGTCAGATTGGGGAAACCAATTCCACTTACAAAAAGAGGCAGTCTGAAGGATTCAACAATAAAATGCTATAGGAGAGAGACAGTGTTTAGCATGGTGACATGTGCCAGCTCCTCCTAGAGTTTCCTTTAAATAACTAACAATTCAGTGTTTCACTTAGGGTTCAGTTTCGTGAGTTAGCAATTCTGCCTACTAATTTCAATCTCAACTAAGAGTGTGACTACACTGTGATTTGATTTGCAGCCTGTATTTGGGTTGAAATAACAGTCAGTGCTCACACAGAGGCTGCAGATTGATCTGAGAGTTCACTGTTCATACTGGATGCGATGTGATTTACATTTCAGGCCACAGCCCCTGCTTCCTCTCTCCCTTCCTTCCTTCCTTCCTTCCTTCCTTCCTTCCTTCCTTCCTTCCTTCCTTCCTTCCTTCCTTCCTTCCTTCCTCGGGTCCTGTTTCTGCCAATCTTTTTGGGGGATTTAAATGATGGAAATAATAATAATGATGACCTAGTGATAGGGTGATCTAGAGCTAATCTCATACATATATGGATTTTTAAAAAAATAAACAAATTAGAAGACAATTGGAGGAGTTTCCCTGGTCCTGAACATCATGTCCCCAACTACCTATATAACTGAAAAATCACCTACAGACACAACCCCTTTCCTTACAAGAATGTATCACAAATAATCACATGGGGGAAAGCCCATTCAAATAGTTCCAGATTGAAAACGAAGGCTCCCCAGCAGTACGGGGGGGGAAGCCACTTGGGGAGCAAAAACAAGGACTGGATCATTTCAAATCAGCCTTTGCATCAGTAAGAAAATACTTCGAATTCTTCCCTTTTATAAGCAGAGCAAACCTTGCAGTATTTGACCATGCATTCGCAGCCTAAGTTAGGTTTTTGGGTCCTCAAGCTTAACTAATCACTAACATTCCAGGCTTAACTAATGACTAACTGTACCCCTTCATGGATTGCTGCCTTGTCATGGCAAAGGGGCTTGAGTAATTCAGAGAAGCTATGGGCTATGCCGTGCAGGGACACCCAAGACGGACAGGTCATAGTGGAGAGTTCTGACTAAACGCGATCCACCTGGAGCAGGAACTGGCAAGCCACTCCAGTATCTTTGCCAAGAAAACTCCATGGACAGAAACAAAAGGCTAAAAGATATGACGCTGGAAGATGAGCCCCTCAGGTCGGAAGGCGTCCAACATGCTACTGAGGAAGAGCGGAGGACAAGGACAAGTAGCTCCAGAGCTAATGAAGTGGTTGGGCCAAAGCCGAAAAGACGCTCAGCTGTGGACGTGCCTGGAAGTGAAAGGAAAGTCTGATGCTGCAAAGAAAAATACTGTATAGGAACCTGGAATGTAAGATCTATGGACCTTGGTAAGCTGGATGTGGTCAAACAGGAGATGGCAAGAATAAACATTGACATCCTGGGTGTCAGTGAACTAAAATGGACAGGAATGGGCGAATACAATTCCGACGATTATCATATCTACTATTGTGGGCAAGAATCCCGTAGAAGAAATGGAGTAGCCCTCATAGTCAACAAAAGAGTAGGAAAAGCTGTACTGGGATACAATCTCAAAAATGATAGAATGATTTCAATACGAATCCAAGGCAGACCTTTCAACATCACAGTAATCCAAGTTTATGCACCAACCACCGATGCTAAAGAGGCTGAAATTGACCAATTCTATAAAGATTTACAACACCTTCTAGAACTGACACCAAAGAAAGATGTTCTTCTCATTCTAGGGGACTGGAATGCTAAAGTAAGTAGTCAAGAGATAAAAGGAACAACAGGTAAGTTTGGCCTTGGAGTTCAAAACGAAGCAGGGCAAAGGCTAATAGAGTTTTGTCAAGAGAACAAGCTGGTCATCACAAACACTCTTTTCCAACAACACAAGAGGCGACTCTACACATGGACATCACCAGATGGGCAATACTGAAATCAGATTGATTATGTTCTCTGCAGCCAAAGATGGAGAAGCTCTATACAGTCAGCAAAAACAAGACCTGGAGCTGATTGTGGCTCTGATCATCAGCTTCTTATAGCAAAACTCAAGCTTAAACTGAAGAAAATAGGAAAAACCACTGGGTTAGTCAGGTATAATCTAAACCAAATCCCTTATGAATACACAGTGGAAGTGAAGAACAGATTTAAGGAACTCGATTTGGTGGACAGAGTGCCTGAAGAACTATGGATGGAGGCTCGTAACATTGTACAGGAGGCAGCAACAAAAACCATCCCAAAGAAAAGGAAATGCAAGAAAGCAAAGTGGCTGTCCAACGAGGCCTTAAAAAATAGCAGAGAAGAGAAGGGAAACAAAATACAAGGGAGATAGGGAAAGTTACAGAAAATGGAATGCAGACTTCCAAAGAATAACAAGGAGAGACAAGAGGGCCTTCTTAAATGAACAGTGCAAAGATATAGAGGAAAATAATAGAAAGGGAAAAACCAGAGATCTGTTCAAGAAAATTGGAGATATTAAAGGAACATTTTTGTCCAAAGATGGACATGATAAAGGACAAAAATGGTAGGGACCTGACAGAAGCAGAATACATCAAGAAGAGGTGGCAAGAATACACAGAGGAATTATACCAGAAAGATCTGGATGTCCTGGACAACCCAGATAGTGTGGTTGCTGACCCGGAGCCAGATATCCTGGAGAGTGAAATCAAGTGGGCCTTAGAAAGCATGGCTAACAACAAGGCCAGTGGAGGTGATGGCATTCCAGTTGAACTATTTAAAATCTTAAAAGATGACACTGTTAAGGTGCTACACTCAATATGCCAGCAAGTTTGGAAAACTCAGCAGTGGCCAGAGGATTGGAAAAGATTAGTCTACATCTCAATCCCAAAGAAGGGCAGTGCCAAAGAATGCTCCAACTACCGTACAATTGCACTCATGTGGACCGAGAACTCCCAGAAGTACAAGCTGGATTTCGAAGGGGCAGAGGAACTAGAGACCAAATTGCTAACATGCGCTGGATTAGGGAGAAAGCCAGAGAGTTCCAGAAAAACATCTACTTCTGCTTCATTGACTACGCAAAAGCCTTTGACTGTGTGGACCACAGCAAACTATGGCAAGTTCTTAAAGAAATGGGAGTGCCTGACCACCTTATCTATCTCCTGAGAAATCTATATGTGGGACAGGAAGCAACAGTTAGAACTGGATATGGAACAACTGATTGGTTCAAAATTGGGAAAGGAGTACGACAAGGCTGTATATTGTCTCCCTGCTTATTTAACATATGCAGAATACATCATGCGAAAGGCTGGACTGGAGGAATCCCAAGACGGAATTAAGATTGCCGGAAGAAATATCAACAACCTCAGATATGCAGATGATACCACTCTGATGGCAGAAAGTGAGGAGGAATTAAGGAACCTCTTAATGAGGGTGAAAGAGGAGAGCGCCAAAAATGGTCTGAAGCTCAACATCAAAAAAACGAAGATCATGGCCGCTGGTCCCATTACCTCCTGGCAAATAGAAGGGGAAGATATGGAGGCAGTGACAGATTTTACTTTCTTGGGCTCCATGATCACTGCAGATGGTGACAGCAGCCACAAAATTAAAAGACACCTGCTTCTTGGGAGGAAAGCGATGACAAACCTAGACAGCATCTTAAAAAGCAGAGACATCACCTTGCCGACAAAGGTCCGCATAGTCAAAGCTGTGGTTTTTCCAGTAGTGTTGTATGGAAGTGAGAGCTGGACCATAAAGAAGGCGGACCGCCGAAGAATTGATGCTTTTGAATTGTGGTACTGGAGGAGACTCTTGAGAGTCCCCTGGACTGCAAGGAGATCAAACCTGTCCATTCTGAAGGAAATCAACCCTGAGTGCTCACTGGAAGGACAGATCCTGAAGCTGAGGCTCCAATACTTTGGCCATCTCATGAGAAGAGAAGACTCCCTGGAAAGGACCCTGATGTTGGGAAAGTGTGAGGGCAAGAGGAGAAGGGGACGGCAGAGGACGAGATGGTTGGACAGTGTCATCGAAGCTACCAGCATGAATTTGACCCAACTCCGGAAGGCAGTGGAAGACAGGAGGGCCTGGCGTGCTCTGGTCCATGGGGTCACGAAGAGTCGGACATGACTTAACGACCAAACAACAACAACATTCCAAGCTTTGCTGACAGCAATGATACGATTTCAATGTAAAAAGAGGGTAAGATAAATGAGTACTACTGTGAGTTTACGGAATTCCTAAGAATTCCTTAGATCCAAATATGAACAATAATGGGGTAGTGCCAATAGCCAGTTCAGCACATTTCACACATTTAATATGAATAAATAGAACTTTTAACTAATCACTCTCTTTTTATCATATCTTTCAACCATTTAAAAGTAGCAATCGTTATCAGATAAAGGGGTGCAAATGTTTACTTCTAACTAGTTAAACTAGTTAAAAGTAAATGTTAGCAGTCTAGGATCTAGATTGTTCTTACTCTGGATGGAAAGATTACCAGATCAGATAATCCCAAAACAGAGCATAAATGTCATGTGACCTTGTAATGTAATACAATAAGATTAGATGTGATCAAGATAAAATAATCATTTGTATTCCATTGCTGGGCTTCTACTGTTCTTAGGTAATTTTTCCCCCCATCATTCAATCAGTGCTTCTGATTCCTTATGCATCCCTAACATTACATATTTTTGGAAAACCAATAAACACAGAAGATAAATTATACAGTATGATTTTAAAATGAGTTTTAAACTCTTGTTTGATCCATTTCCCTTTGGTGGCACACAAATGTACTATACTTGATAGTCTGCAAATGTTTTCCTTGCTTATCTTTTCATCAGAGATAATTTTTTCAGTGTCATTTTGTCTCCCCACATTAGTTGAAATTTCTCAACTATACAAAACACAATTTTGACAAGAGCTACTGTGAGCAAATGTCAGTTGTGAGAGAAGCCAGATTCTCTATAAGGTGAACAATTCACAAATTGCAATGTAGACTCAATTTTTGTATTACAGATAGTTAATCAAAACCATGCATAGTTAACAGATTCTCTAGCAAACACAAAACTAGATACCAGATAAAAATACTGGTGAATTAACCGCTCATTTACTTCCAAAAACAACACGTTCCCAATTCTTTGCTCAAATATTATTATACCACATATTAATATTTGTTTATTATGTTTGACCTGCCTCTCTAAGAAAAATACCTGGCTTGTAACAGTCTTAGCTGGTACTGTATGATTTTTCCCCATGACCTAGTCAGAGATAGTCAGTGTACATTAGTTTCTCACTGCATCTACAGTGCACAGTTATAGAAGTGTAGTATGAATTTAACTGTCATGGCTTCTCCTTATGACATAATGGGATTTATAATTTGGTGAGATACTTTAACTTTTCAGCTAGAAGCTCTCTAACAAAGAGTTTTAAACTCCTCAACAAGCTACAAATACCAAGATTGCATAGAGCAAACATGATATTTAACATGCTATCAAAATGTGCAATGGAGATACTCTATTTGTATAGCAAGCCCAAGTTGTCATGCTATGTTGTTGGTATCTGTTATTCCTTCATGAGAAAGGGGCTTGTGTTTTTTTTAATTATATTCACTCCTGCTGCTTCTTGGTCTTTCATATGCCAACAGGGCTAATAAAGACATATCTAACCCAGATGGAGAGAACAATAAAAGGCAGGGGTCAGCAAATACAAGATGGTTCCTCAACAAAATGGTGAACCTTTCAGGCATCGTAGATCATTGTACAACACTGTGGAACAGCACAGGACATTTAAAGGACTTCAGTTATTTTGCTCAATAAGTAATGTAGTTTTTAAATACCATGTAATTTCTATATATTTCTCTTTTTGAATCTTACCTCACAGTTCTACTAACTTGTCCTTATGTAGTGGGCTCCAAAGTAGTGACCACAGGCCGTACTTGTCCTTCATAGATGTGAATCTTTACATAAATCTCGGCCTCCAGAATGATCTATATAATGCTGGACAAATATCACGGATATTTTAAAATCCCAAGTAACTTGTTACTGATTTTTCCCCAGTGAATAAATGATCTGCATTTGGCTACCTACCCTTCAGAGTATCAACTAAACACATGCCAATAGAAAAATGTCTTATTCTCGATCAGAGGTTTTCATTCAGGAGCCGTTATTGATGTCTTCATCTTGGAGTTAACACTGAAATTCTGGAATTCTTCCTCCAGACTTTTAAGTGTCATTGAAGACAGCAATTAGGACACAAGTAGAGCAGATGCTTCCATAACCAACATATGGGCAAGTGTACTTCCTTTAATGTGCTTCCTCTCACCTCCACTCCCCTGTTAGTCACATCTTATCAGAGCACAGTTAAATTATAAACTACAACAAGCCTCATAATTTTTTAGCCTGGAATGCCACTGATCTGTTTATATATTCAAAAAGTGGATACTTTAAAAAAAATCCACTGTTTGAATGTACAAGCATCAAAATTACAATTTTACATCATCTTACACTACCTAAGGTCAATAATTCATAAACAGCTTTTTAACAAAATAGAATCGGTGATGGCTGATGCTCTCATGAAGTGGTAGTGACTTACCTGTATACAAATTCTAAGAAGACCAAACAAATACCATTCTAAGAAATGGTAAACAAAAGCAATGCTAAAACACATTCGGAGTACTAAGGCATAACAATCCATTTAATAATTTCACTCAGGCAGCCAGTCACTGTCCAGGCTATTCCATATGCAGTACACTGACCAGTAGCCTCACTTCAGCACCTGACGTGTGAATTCCTGTTTAGAAAACATAACATCTAAAGGATGTTGTCGTGTCACAAACTTGGAAGGCCTTGTTTCGAAGCATTCCTGTGTGGGGGCAGCCTAGTGCTTCAGGTGCAGTATTTGTGGGTAAAATGCCCACCCATCCCAGGTGAAATCCACCACCCCCATCCCAGTCTACAAGCTGCCCTGTTTTCAGATGAAGTTTATATTGTGCTATCATCCTAACTCAGTTACAAAATGGGCCGGTTGGGGGAGGAATCCAGAGGAATTCCATTTTATCCCACTCCATTTCCCTGGTTTTCCCACAGCTTTTACCGTCTTTCCCCTTAACCCAGGAAATATGTCAAGCAGGGAAAAAGAATAGCTGTAAAACATATTCTGAATGGTAGTATGTGGAATCGTCCATCCTGACACGCTCCTACCTAGCTGAATGCAACAGTGTTATAGATGAAAGTCCTTTTTCTACTACTTCTAAGCTGGAGGAGAATACATATTTCAACATATTTCTGTTTCTGACACTCTCTTCACCTGAACTCAGTAAGCAATTAAAAGAAAGGAGAGAAGTGAATATAGTCAAAAGATGCAAAACCTACAGATCTATCGACCAAAACAGACTTCTCTTCTCCTGTGACTTAATTTGCTCAAATACACTCAGAAAAAGCTACCGCTCTGCATTAAGTATTCAGAACTCATCTCTCAGTCTAAGACACTAAGCCATCATAAAATGAGAAAATTGATATGTAAAAGCTGCCCTCCCTAATGCTAGATTCCCTATGTTCTTTCAAGTGCAGTCTTCCACCTACTGAAGATTAGGAAGGCTCAGATGCTCTGGCAGCTCTTCCAAGTGCCCTTGGTTGCCATGCCTTTCTTAAATACAGTGGTGCCTCGACTTACGAACGCCCCGACATACAACCATTTCGAGTTACGACCAGCTCTGGCCGCAAAATTTTGCTTCAACTTGTGACCAGAGCTTCCAGTTACAAACAGAAAAAGGCAGGGGAAAAAGGCGGGGAATTCAAATTGCTAACCATTGGTAGGCGAAGAGGCTGCTTCTTTGTAGCTCTTTCACCCCAGCAGTTACAGTGAGTGCGATCGGAGGAGGCTTTGGACTGCCTGGTAAGGTAAGGTGCTGCTTTCTGCTTTTTAAAAACTGTTCTGGGTGGGTTTTGCAGCGTGGTTTTGGGCTGGGTGGTGGGATTATGTTTCTATGCTGTGATGGGTCTTGCAGGGTTTGTTTGCTTTTTGGGGGTTTTTTTCCCCATTTCCAATGGGTCTTGCGGGGTTTGTTTGCTTTTTGCTTTGCTTTTTTTGCATTTCCGAAGGGTCTTGCACGGTTTGTTTGCTTTTTTGGGGGGGTTCCCCATTTCCGATGGGTCTTGCGGGGTTTGTTTTCTTTTTGCTTTGCTTTTTTTGCATTTCCGAAGGGTCTTGCACGGTTTGTTTGCTTTCTGCTTTGCTTTTTTTGCATTTCCGATGGGTCTTGCATGGTTTGCTTGCTTTCTGCTTTGCTTTTTTTTCCATTTCCGAAGGGTCTTGCACGGTTTGTTTGCTTTTCTTTGCTTTTTTCCCCCCTTCGGCCAGAATGGATTAATCGCGTTTCCGATGGGTCTTGCAGTGGTTTTTGGGGTTTTTTGGTGATTTTTTTCTTCGGCCGGAACAGATTAATTGCATTTCAATGCATTCCTATGGGAAATGGTGCTTCGACTTATGACCATTTCGAGTTACGACCAGAGTTCCGGAACCAATTAAGTTCGTAAGTTGAGGCACCACTGTACAACTAATCACTTCCATGGCCCTAAGAAATTTATTGACATGTCAGCCAAAGGCTGGCATGGGGTGGGGAAGGAATTCCCGAACATTCTTCCTCTTTTGAATACAAACCTTTGAGTAATAAGTTAAGTTACAAAGCAAGCTGTACACTAGAATAATATGCTATTTAAATGCATAATGTCACTATGGCCATAACTGGGCAGCTCAGTGTAGCCACCTTCTTGGCTTCAGACCTTTCCAGTCTGCTTCCAAAGCAGACTACTTCTTACTATATGATCATTCATTCAGGTTTGGTTTTTTTTTTTAAGAAAGCCCAGTGGCTGTCTAAAACAAAAAATGGCTGCCTCCTTGGCCACACACCCTGCCCCCACCTCCTTCCCACTGCCACCATTGTCTCCCTACCTTTTGCTGCCGTTGCCTCCACCACCACCATTGCCGTCGCTACCATCTTGAAAGGCTGCCGACTCCACAAGCCAACCAGTATCTGTGCATGTCCCCACCTCTCAGCTGAGAGGCGGGAACACATGAAGAAGTCACCTGGCTGGCTGACATTCGAGCCAAACATTTTTTAATTGATTTATTATATTTCAGTTAGCCAGCCTGGGGGGAGGGCGGCTGTGCATGTCCCTGCCTCTCAGCTGAGAGGCGGGGACATGTGAAGAAGGCCTCAGGCTGGCTGATAGCCCGGCTAGCTAAAAAAAGTAGTAGTAGTAGTAGTAGTAGTAGTAGTAGTAGTAAGAGTAGTAGTAGTGTTGTCAGCCAGCCAGGGGTCCTCTGTGCATGTCCCTGTCTATCAGCTGAGAGGTGGGGAAATGAGTAGAGGGCCCCCACTAGCTGACAGGCCAGCTAACTAAAAAAAATATATATTATTTTTAATGTATTTTTTTAGTTAGTGTGTCAGCCAGCCAGGGGGCCTCTGTGTGCATTGTGCAGAGACCCTCCCCCACCCAGGTTGGCTAGGTTAAAAAAATTACACTTTTTAAAAATAATTTTTTATTGTTTAGTCAGCCAGCTTATTATCCGGCCAAGGAGCCCCTGCACATGTTCTCACCTCTCAGCTGTTAGGCAGAGACATGTGCAGAGGGCCCCTAGCCACCTGACAGGCCTGCTAATTTTTTAAAAAATCATTTTTTATTTATTTGAGTTAGCTGGCCTGTCAGCTGGCCTGGTGGCCTCTGTGCATGTCCCTGCCTCTCAGCTGAGAGGCAGGGATGTGCACAGAGGCCACTGGCCTGTGGCGAGCCTCTCAAGATGAGAGCGGCAGCAGAGGAAGAGGAGGCAGCAGCAGGAAAAGGTAGGGAAGTGACAAGAGGCAGTGGGAAGGGGGCGAGGGGCAGGCTGTTAGAGGATAACGAACCAGGAAGTTCAGAAATCACCAAAAAAAAAAAGTAATTGGTCCAGGAAAGTTCAGGTTCTCCAGTTTGGACGAACCCAAACCGATCTGAATCAATGAATTGGCAATTTTTTATGTATCTCCTGGTTCTCTGTTTACTTCGTGCCCATCTCTAGGGGCAAGCATTGCCTTCTGGCAACTATTGTCTTGTTATTAATAAATGTAAAAGCACTGGAGGAATTGTTGATGTCTTTGAAATCAACCTGCTTGTCTTTTTCTGTTTGCTGTAGGAGCAAGTTGAGGTTCACACTAGTGTTGTGAAGATCATATCAATTAACTCAGGAGGTGATTAGCACTCGAACACTGGAGGCATTCAAGAGAAAATTGGAAAAGCATCTGCTTTAATTTGGATTCTTGCATTGATCGGGGGTTGGACTTGATAGCCTTATACACCCCTGCCAACTCAACTATTCTATAATTCTATGATTGTTCATTGGCTTAAGCTTAAGGTGGTCTCAACAAGAGCAGAGCTGCTGAATCAAATGTTAAATGCTGAGTGAATACTAATATATGTAAATCGTTTTAATTCTACTGGGATTGCCAATTGAATCTCCAGTTAGGACTGCTAATGGGCTTCTGGTAAAAACAGACAATGGCCCTGCCTATACCTCTCACGCCTTTACCACTTTCTGCAATGAATGGGACATTCGACTTTCCCATGGTATTCCTTATACCTGCACAGGACAGGCAGGTATAGCCTGTGTATAGAGCACACCGTGTAGAACGAGCAGACCGCTCTTTTAAATTTCTCCTTTCAAAACAAACAAAAAACAGAGGGATTAAGCCCCAAGATGTTCCAGATGTGGTATCAATAGCATTATTCACATTAAATCATTTAACTGTATCTGCAGGTCAGCATAAGTTGTTGCCAGTAGAGAAACACTTTCGTAAAGAAATCCCCATGGAACGGCCGCTGGTGACTTAGAAGCGCCCGACCCAACCTGAAGGCACTCAGCCCAAAGTTACTTGGGGGATAATAAAGACGCTGAGTGCTGATGCAAAAAGATCAGCAGCAGATCCCGGAAACTCCTGAAACTTTTCTAGCAGCCATTATCTCGCAGCTGAACGACAACTACGTGACGCTATTTTAGACAACCGCACAGCATTGGATTATCTCATGTTGCATAATCACATAGGTTGCGAGTCTTTTGCCAATCTCTGTTGCTTTAACTTATCTGATAATAGTCATGCAGTAAATAATCAGCTTGCTCATCTTAGACAGCTTACCAATAACATATGACAGGACATACTTCCTTCCTGGTGGGACAGTTTGTGGTCATGGCTACCCCCACTTTGGATGGCTTTGCACTGTGTTAATGTATGGAATTATGCTCCTCATACTCCTTATAAGTTCCTGTTGCTTTATTCAATGTATGTTGTTGTTGTTTAGTCATTAAGTCGTGTCCGACTCTTCGTGACCCCATGGACCAGAGCACGCCAGGCCCTCCTGTCTTCCACTGCCTCCCGGAGTTGGGTCAAATTCATGTTGGTTGCTTCGATGACACTGTCCAACCATCTCGTCCTCTGTCGTCCCCTTCTCCTCTTGCCCTCACACTTTCCCAACATCAGGGTCTTTTTCAATGTATACCAACCTTCTTTTCCATGATAACTACCTGTCTCAAAGCTTCGCCCTCAGGCCTTCGCCGAAAAGATTTATATGTAGTTGGCAAATATATGAAAGAATATGTGCCTTTGCTTAACAAACAAAAAAAGGGGAAATGTGGGAAACTTCTGCTTAAAGGTTGTAGCTGCATTCTGTTCCAGTGACATGCAAACACTCCTGGCAGGATGCGGCAGCTGCCAGCAGGCGGGGTAGCCCCTTATTCTGCCCTTTCGCTTAGAGGTAGAGCATAAGATCAAAGGGTTATTTTAGCCAATCCTAGTTACGATTAGGTAACTAGTATCCTATCTTTTTCTCTCATAACATACTATGTAATCATGCTAAGTAAATAAAAGAGCTCTCAGGGCATTGCCAGTAGGCTCCGCTGGCTTGGACATTCGCTGTCGACTCCTTTGTTCTCTCTTTAAGGCAATTAGCCTTCCTTTGTTCCGTGATCACCCACAAGCAAGCACATCAATTAAAACAGAATATGCCATCTGAAATGTGGTTATGCAAGTGTGACAAAAACTACACAGAACTGACTGTAGCTTCACAAGCAACACACCTTTCTTCTACCCCTCTCATTATCAGACCAGTTTTTTTAACTACTGAAAACCGGTTGAAGGCAGACTATTACTCAAGCATTCGGAGAGATTTCCGAATTACTTTCAGAAATAGTGTTTTGGAAGGCAACTTTATAGAAGGAAATAGAACCTTGAAGCACAGCTGTACAGAAGATTCTTATTTGTTTCAATTAGAATTCTTTGTTTTAAGCATGTTTGTAAAGGTTTAGATTTTAATTACCATTATATGTTTCTTTTAAACTTGAAATTTATTGCATTTTAGTCTAACTTGTTTCAATTCATTTGTGAACCACCGTGGATGCTATCACCAGGAGGAAGGCAGCATAGAAATAAAACAAACAAATATTGTGCTGGACTAGAATCTGGTGCTGCAGTTCCAAAGACACCACAATCCCATTGCAAGTCATGATCAACCTATTTGGAATTTAGCTAGAGGCATAAGAAGGAGTTATTCAAGATTACTGTATTAGACATTCTTATTGAAATGTACATGGCTTGAATTTTTAAAATGCCATCAATGAGAAAAACGCAGAAAGCCTTTCTATTTCACAGAGCAAGACACTGCAAAAACTACTGGACATAAGCACGTCAAAGAGGCTAAGACAACTGAGCTATCAATCAGCATTAGGAAACAAGCAGCTCAGTTAATTATAGTCAAGACTCTAAGGAGAGCAGGATCAAGTTCATTATCTTTTTTTAGCACTTCACATAGAGCCTTTCAAGCAGTGTTTACAAGATGTCAGGATGTCTGAACCTGCCTTGAAGGCTTTCTCTGCTGCATTTAGAAAGAAACACAAAGAGAAGAAATTAAACTGGGAAGTTGGGAGGACCACTGCTTCATAAGCTGGGTCAGTAGCAGGAAAGTGCTAGAGGGCAAGTTCCCTTCTTTCTATCCATGGATCAGTCCAGTGATATCAAGGGGAAATTGATAAAGTGCCAAGCACATATACATAGCATGAGAAAGAATGTAATGAGGCCCCAGTACGCTCGCATCAGGCAAGCCATGCTTTTGTCTGCCTTTCCTATTGTTACCTGGAGGTATGCTCCTTTGCTCATAACCCTCAAATTTCAGAAGCCTGAACTATCAGGTGGAAATTACAGTGTAGCAACAAGAAAGCACTGCTGAATTAACCAGACAAAAGTAGCAAACATACCTTTATCTGGTATGTTATCTGGAGGATAGTCTCTGGCTCATTCCAGAGACTATCCTCCAGTCACACATCCTTCCTGCACAATCCTATTGCTGCATATCAGTTATGAGCACATACAGTCTGTGGTATCTCATGACATTAGAGCCCACCTTGAAGATCCAAACACAGATAAGGAGTCTAAAACATAGCCATACAGGCAAACTGTTGTGCATTTCCAAGGCAACAAAGAAGTAAGTCTGTTTTGTAAGTCAATGTGGAGCTCTACCCCATTTGAACTATTACATTAGCACTCAGATTCTAAGACTAATACTTATTATAGACAGCCTTGTGGCTCTTTCTCTTCCTAGAACTAAGTTGGAGTTCGCATTCTCTTCATAAATGGATCAGATGGATAGGAGGCCTCAGGCTGCAAAATGGGCACTATGCAGCCAGAGAAAGCCCATCCTTTAGTACATCATTATTCCTATTCTTGAGATTTGAGGCTGGTGAGCAAGCTTGCTTTCTGAAGCTCTAGAGGTCTCAAATTATGAGAAAGAAGATTTCGACTAACATGTGGAAGAAAAAAATCCTGACAGTAAGAACTGTTTGACACAGAAGTGGATTACCTCAGAAGGTGGAGGGCTCTCCTTCATTGGCGGTTTTCAAACACAGACTGGATGGCCATCTCTTATGGACACTTTAGCTGTTGCCTCTCCTGCTTTGGCTAGTCCCTTCCAGCTATAGAATTCTATGATTCTATGAGAGGATGAAGTCCCAGTAATAGACAGCAAGACCATCACTAACAAGCTAGGGCTTCTTCAGACATGATATCATCTGGGGAAGTGAGCTTCAACAGTTATTAGGTCCCAGGGTTTCTACACTGGAGTGAGGCCAAGATCAGCATGAATCAAGTTGTCCGCTATGGTGGAACAGCAAAAAAGTCCCTCTTCTGCGTCTCCATGCAATGTATTACTCCATGCAGTGGGACACAGAGATTTTGACAGAAGATGTTGTATTTTGAATAACTTTTGTAACTAGTCTGGCTATCTTGAATGCTTTGAAGACAGAGAGGAGAGTGAGACCTAGGTGAGAATCCAATAGAACTCCAATAGAAGTGATGCTCTACATAGGGACAAGTTGACACTTCCCCTTGTTGACTTGTACTCCAAGCTTGGGGAGGAGAGAGAGGATGCAAGTGGCATGACACCTCAGATGATTTTATGATCTTGCTACCAACAACCAATTGTCCAGGTATGGGGAAGATGACAGTACCCTGAGTTCACAGATGGGCTACCAGTGGGACCATACACTTGGTAAAGACCATATACCTGGGTCCAATGGCAAGACCAACAGTAGCATCTTAAACTGGTATATCTGGTCTCCCAGAGCAAAGTGCAGATAGCATCTGTGAGGTGGTGTGATTGTGATGTGAAAATACACATCTTTTAGATCCATTGTTGAGAACCAGTTTCTGCAACAAAGTAGAGGAGCGATGGTAGTCAGTATTACTATTCGGAACTTGCCTCGATGAATGAATGAATGGATTTCCAAAATGGATCAGAGACCCCTGTCATGCCTGGAGACAGCAAAGTAATGGGAGAAAATCCTGTCATGTAACACCAACATGGGATGGGTTCGATTGCCCCTTTGGCAAGGAGGGGGGGAAAATCTCCTCTTGGAGAGGAACTGATGGAGTGGTGGGGCAGAATAGTCCAAAAGGTGGTAGAATGCTGAACTTGATGGTACAGCCATTCCGAATCATAAGTAGCCATTGACTAGTGGTAGTGGGGCGCCAAGATGTTAAATGGTGCAAAAGGGGAAGGAGATGTAGAATAACAAAGCTGGCTAGTGACCAAGGGGAAGAGTGATCAAAGTTGGGATTTAGATGAAGGTTGTCTTCAACAAAAGCAAGATCCTCTATACATGGTCATGAGTCTTTCTGTAAATTGGTGATATAGAGCTAGCAGTGCTCTGAAGGGCCCCTGCCCCTGCAATCACCTTTGATATGCTGTCAGCCAAGTGTCTTGCAGCATTGATGACCAGATGGTAGAGAAAGAGGGCCAGCAGTTTTTGATTGTCCAGTTACTGGTGGAGGAAAAGTCTTAATTTCTCCCAAAGGAGTTGCTGACATGCAGCCATAGTGGATTGGTAATTGCTGATCCTTATTGCTAGTATCGCTGAGGAATAGAATCTGTGTCTCTTTAAGTCAATTTTTCAGCCCTTTCTACCCACTGGCAAAGAGTGGACTTTCTGGTTTAATTTAGTCTGGGTTGCCTCCACTACAAAGGCTAATGATGAAGATGATGGGTTGCTGGATGGCAACCAGTTGGGGGGAGAGGCCTGATATGCTGAACAGCTTGATACATTTGTGATCACGGGTACAAGCCAGTCTTGAGAATTGGTATTGGGCCTAGTATCAAAGGCACTATGGTGTCTGGGTCTATCTGAGATGGTATTGGGCCTCATATTGTATCTGCCAAAAGCACTGAAAACAGATCCTTCTTTGGTCTCAGGTGAGGCCAGGGGGACAACTTTCATTAGGTCTATAAGTGTAGGAATCACTCAGTGTAATGGATGTGGAGCCCAAACCAGACAACACTGCCAAGGGCACTGCAGACAATTTGCTAGATGCCTTGGACACCAAAATGGAGGCCATGTGGAAGGGTCAAATTTGTGCTGCCTGCTCTGCAACCTTGAGTGATTGCTTTCAAATCGTCTTAGATTTGACTTTCTTAAACTGAGTCCTTGCTCAGTGAAGCCCTTGCAAATTATACATGGCTAGGGAAGGTGTGGCTCCCCTAAGCAAAACAGGCACTTAGAGTGCTGATCAGTTGGGGCAATGCTCCCTCCACAAACAACACATTTTTAATGCAACCAGGCAGGATCCTCGGTCATGGGAAAAAGAACCAAATATGGTCAAAGAAAAGAACAGAAATGAACTGTGAGGAAATCGGCAGGGAGAAAATAAAAAAGAACAGAAGCAGGTAAGGGATAAGATAAGGTAGGTAGAATAGGTCTAAAGACTTGTGCTTAGCTAGAAATTGGAACACTCTCTAAGGTGGAGATAAAGGAACTGAGGACTGATCATCAGGGTGCACCTTTATATGAGATGGTGATACCGGAGCAGAATCAAACTAGATTTTAGTATAACCCTTAGCAGAGAAAACACAGGCCTCAGAGAAACTAGGCCTAGGAACATTCACACATAGCTCAGGCAAAGAAAGGAACATTTACACATCGTATGGAATGTCATTGTCACACTTTCGTTTGGCCCATCCTCCTTTTGACCTGGCAGATGGCCTGGTCCTGGAATGCAGGCAGGAGGAAACCAGCCATGACAGGACAAAACATTCACACCAGGGAGCCCGAGAGTGAAGGCCATATATCAGGGCCCAGGAAGGCTACACATAAACATACTAAAAGATAAGATTCTTTCCCCAGACATTCAGGTGCATCTTGGGCATAGGCCAAGGACACAGGGGCACACAATCTGCATATCTATAGGGAACCAATAGAACAGCGTAGTTGGCATCACTACCCAATGAGGGACTGGATCCAAAGTTGGGGTACAAGTGACCAATAGAATTGTAGTACTTTTATGACTCTTTGTTTATATCATTATAAAACATATGTACACTGTATTTTCGGGGTCTTCTCTGCTTTTAAGAGAAGTCCCAGCTGACCTTTTATTTACTTCTATTCAAATAAAATTGGGCCTTTGGTTCAGCTGTTGCGTCTATGCCTGATTCCTTGCCAGAGAATCTTAGAACCCAGATTTGGCCGGTAACAATGGTATTGGGTATGGGTGGGGTTACCGCCGAAAGCTTGGCTGGGGAATGCTCCAGAACATGGCAAAGGCTAACTCTGAGGCAATCTACATAGACCACAAAGAAGAACCATGAAACTAAGGAACAATAAGTCATTAAGTTTGCAAACTGCTAGCATTCAAACACTAATCTGAAAGATTGAGGGTTACATAAATTACTAGATGGTCAAAAGGTTGAAGAGATAGACACCACATTTAAAGCTGTACTGAGAGTTCAGGTTTACTCTCTTCTGAATATTGTCTCAAGGTAAACCAATTCATTTGATATTGTTATGAAAGACATACAAACAAATTTCTTCATGCAACACTTGGTCAATTCATGGTTTGCTAGCACAAGAATTTGTGATGGCCTCTAACTTGTATGACTTTAAAACGAGATTAAAGAAATCCATGGAAAATAAGACAGGCCAAGTCTGAGGCAGTATGCCTCTGTATGGAAACTACTGGTGAAGAGCTGTAGCAGGAGAATACTTTTGCATAGAAGCCCTACTTGTACACTTCTTAGAAGTATCTTATCTTTGTGGAACAAAGATAATCCAACAGATAGACTTATAAATCTGATTTGACAGGATTCTTCTGGTACAGGAGATTTTTGTACAAGAAAAGGCAAACCCAATGCACCACTAAATTGCAACTTCATGCAACTGCAGTCCAAATGCAATTGCTATCACTGTAAGGTGCCACTAAATCTCACTCTGCATTGCTGGTTTCCTGCAGCTGTAAATTCCTAAAGTGCTACATACCAGTTTAGAC
This sequence comes from Intellagama lesueurii, assembly GCA_037013535.1. Lineage (NCBI taxonomy): Eukaryota > Metazoa > Chordata > Lepidosauria > Squamata > Agamidae > Intellagama > Intellagama lesueurii. Next base: position 79,184,369 of record JBAJHW010000001.1, on the reverse strand, counting down.
ATTATGGTGAATATTATTATTTTTGAGCTTCCATAATACTAGGTATATTCAAAAATCAATGAGGAAGTCCAGCAATAAACATTTTATAGGAGTAAACATTTAATTTTTAAAAATAAAGTGTCTGAAATTCTATTTCTTAGTGTAATAAACCACACTAGAGTAGGCCCATTGAATCTGTGGGGATTTGGTGACTCCTCTGTATATTTCACCAATTCAACAGGTCTGCTTTAGTTGTCACTTACTTTAGCACTTTTTGCTTTCTAAAACAGAGAAACGTGTCTGTCACATTTCTCAAGTACTCTAGAAAGGCTCCCCAAGTTCAGTTTTCCTCTCCTTATACATCCAGAAGACTATACCCATCGTACCTATTTACTACGATATTTGGCATTTGACAGTTCTAGTCTGAACTGCTTTCCCACAGTTGCTATTCATGACAGCAGAAGAGTCTCCACTGGTGCAAACAGTAGACATAGGGAGAGGAGAGGGAATTCCAGTCAAGATCCTGACAGGACAAAGTGTAATTCCCTCTCCTCTTTCAACACAATCCCAATCTAGTCCTACCACCTAGCTACCTGCTAGCTTTATGTTGAGAACAGCAATGCTAACTATGTAATAAAAATGTCAAGTTTAGCCCTCAGTAGAATTTGATCCATAAATGTTAACAGGAAGATTGATCTGTTAGTCTTTAAAAAGACTGTTTCTTTCACTGACTTAGACAGTAACTTACGTCACAGCCCTCTCCAGGGTTAATTGCTAAAACAAGAGCTATTTTGCAAGAGAAGAATGCCATACATAGCTGGATTTGCAGGATTATTATTTTCTCACTTATAGGGTATGAAAGTTATACATAACTTTATACATGAAAACATCAATTCTATATAAATGAAAAGAATCATACTGAATTCAAATACTGTAGGTATGTTGCTACTTCCATGCTGCAATTTTACTCCTATATTCTCATATCCTATGATTTCCTATAATGAGTCTCTATGTAATCCTTGGTGTAGAAGCTGTTTTCCAATAACAATCGTGAAGCACATGTCGAGGAAACTTTTTTTACATAGTTCAAAAAAAAAAAAAGCAGAAACAATTACAATGACAGATGAATATACAACATTTCAGCAATTGTTTTCTCCACTGTTCTCCAGAAAGGTTTGGCTCAATCACACAGTGACAACATATGACTAAAATCAACCCTGGGAATTTCAAAGCCAATACCTTCCATTGCTGTCTCTATCTGTCAAATAACATTTAAAGGTGATAAATGCCCCTGCATGGCCATCTTTAGAAAGTTACCTTGGATAGCAACATCCACAGAAAAAATAGAAAGGTTTTAAAGAATCAGAGATTCCAAACAGATATTTCTGACAGCCAATATCATTATACATGCCTGTTGTAATATAATTCCAGAAGAATATGGTAAATAGTAGGTAATGCATTTTTTATTCTTTAGCTGTTGATATTCCAAAATTAGTAGCGTTACCATTATGGTTTTAGCTGAGATGGAAAAACATTTTGAGGCAGAGAATTAGTTGGCAAAATCAAAGCATTTAAAGCATATATTCTGTTAGTTTCTATTTAGAAAAGATTTTAAAGATTTGTTTTAGAAATAAGCTTGATTACATGAAAAGAAATTAGAAGGTACATTACACCTTCGGAGCAGAAGCATGCTGAGAGAAGCCCTCCTCAAAAATGAAACAGACAGCACAATACAGTGTACTTAAAGGTAATCAAGGCAAATGTTAACTTCAGCTCATACTTACAGAACATGGAGATATATTTAATACCTTATCACCACCCAAAATGAGCAATCAGTCTTTTATTCGTAATCACAGGCTTACCATTTGATTCTAAGGCTGTTTTTCTCTTTCACTCAGAGTGAAAGAGCACAAAAAACTTTGTTTCAGACTTCATCAAATCATAAGTTTCAGCCTACACAGTAGGAGTTATTCAGGGGAAAAAAGAGACAGACCAACAAGTAGAATGTCTTACCTATTGCAGTCCACGTGAAGCAGGAGATGGGAGGCACTAAGTGACAATGCAATCTTGTGCCACTGTCCATCTGCTAGCCGATACGGAAACACTTCTGTTCTTGACTTTCCATTAAATCTGTAGTGGTATCTTATTTCATCTCTCAAGCCACTGCTTTCCAGTTCAAAGTAACTGCATTTAAAACAAAGATAATCAATTCCAAAGTGTACATTAGACAACTATGCATTCAGTGAAAACAGCTACAGTTCAAATGTTTGAAAGAAGGTTAACCAAACATCCAGAATAATGCTTCCGAAGAAAGTCTTTATCCATGGGTGGGAGAATTCTTTGATCAGAAAGGCTGAATTTGATTTCTGAGAACTTATATACAAGAGCTGGGAAATCAGCATATGATGGGGCCAGAATATGACCCGAAGGAGGCTGGATTCAGCTTTGGGACCTAAGGTTTCTGTCTCCCTAATGTGCCCAGATTTAGTTTTATAATTATGGCCAGGAGTTAATTATTCACTATTCAAAGCCATTCTCTCCACAGTTAAAGAAATCTCATGTAGGGCAGGAGCATGTGGAAGCCCTGAGCTATATGTCTTGACTGGACCTTTTCCCCTAGCAGGTTTTTATGGTGAAGGAGGTAAGCAAATATACTCTGAGCTGCACAGGGTGACTACTTCTGGATTCCATGTGCATTTGACACAATCTCCCAGAGCGATGAGACACTCCGGGGACCAAAGTAGTGGCCAGACCCAGTTCCACATGTTGCAGAATGATAAATGAGAAAGAAAAGTTTATTGGGAGCGTAGGACAGATGCCAGCCAGCCACCTTGGGGTTGATAATGAGCCTGGCAAGCAACTGCATGGGATTCTCTTCAGAAGCACCATGGCATTCTGTCTCTTCCAGATCTTTAACTAAAGTCAAATTGAAGAAGTAAGACTGGTCTGCAGTTCTTTCAGAAAGAGGATTTTTACTCATTACACTTAACATCTTTATGATTCTGGCCTGTTTAATTCATTACAAAAGGTAAGTAAACAGATCGCGAAGAAAAGCAACACATGAAAAGCTCAGCTATATATATCTGTCACATTCCCTTCCCCCTCAGAAACATTGACCACAGTGTGAAATGGAAACCTTTGACAGAAGGTGCTCATGCAATAAATAACTGAGTAGGAATTTGTGCACAAATGCATGTCTAGTAAGGAAAACAGAAAGGATAAAAAATGAGTTTGTTATCGTCTAACACGCTGCATTCACATTTAATCTGAACAGCCATTAAAGGTGCCAAAGCAGCAAAACAAAGCACTACATATTAAAGGAAATATTTCTGCCATTAGCGCACCCTTGTGAAAAAGGTGAGAATGACCCTGAATATATAAGAACAAACCTACACACAGCCAGTGCTATCAAGGGAGCAGAAATGCTTTCATCAGTAACACGAAGACATACGAAGAGTACAGCTCTTCTTGATCATCCAATGGGCAAAAGAAAACTGGGCTCCCAATAAAGGGAAAAGATTTTGCTAAAAGTAGTTATAAATGTACACCTAAAAATGATTTTATGATTGCACTTTATTTTGCTTTTGCTGTCACTCAGCAAGAAGCTCTGTCAGTCTCACAAAACCACAAGCCGCTCCTAGCACTTCATCGTCAAAGAAAGCAGTGAGACAAGTACTGCCAATGAAGCTCTATTTAGAAACTTAAATGTTTCATAATTGCCTTCCCTTGTCAAGGCACAAAAAGAAATCACTCACTGCATTCTTTCCCCCTCTTCTTTTGATAAACTATACAGAAAATACATTTTTTAAAGATTCTGAAGTAAGGGAGGAGGATGGTTCACAGAGAAAAACATTCCTGCTTTTCATAACCTGAAATCCACATGTTGTTTCTAGTTATTTGTGATCCCTCACACCTGAAAAACTGTCTCTTGAAAAATCTGCCTGTGCACCAGCACCAGTTCACAAAGTCAGGCTTTCCTTGCATGCCTCTACTACAAGAGATAAAAATACAGCATTTAGGGCCTGGGGAACCATGGAGAGAGTGTAAAGAAAGGTAATACTTTTCAGGAGGTGATGGCAGCCTTCCACAATCCAGGTGTGGGTTTCTGCATCCCCTGGACATGTGGAAATTGCCAACCCCTTATCTTTACTACTGCTATTCCTAGGATATAGAATTCTTCAACCCATAAGGTGTTTCAATGAACTTATGAGCCCCCCAAAAAGTCCTTGATTGATGTTGGGCATTCCAGAATCTGGGAGCAGCCTCAGAAAAAGCCCTTTATTGCGTCATCACCAGACATGCTTATGAAATGGTGGAACCAAGTGAAAACACTTCCCTGATGATCTTAAAACTAACAGGGGCTCATACAAGGAGATACGAACTTTCAGACAACCTGAATTTGAGTCAGAAATGGCTTTAAAGGCATGAAGATATCCTCAACAAAATGAACACTCTTAGGCTTCTTCCTATTTCAGGGGACTTCACGGCACCACTGAGTTATCAGTGGGAAATTTGGAGCTATAATCTAACATCTCAGGGTCAATATAAAAATAAACATGTATCATCAAGTCAATTCAAACTTATGACGACCCTTTTCAGGGTTTACCATTCCCTTCTTGTGGGAGCATCTTGAGACTGTGCAGCTTGCCCAACACCACAGAGTCTGACTCTACTTGTAGGAGGCACAGTGGGGAGCAGAACTCCCAACCTCTGGCTCCACAACCAAATACCTAAACCACTGAGCTATCCAGCCAGCTCTCAGGGTCAACCTAGATGTTAAAGGCAATGACTATGCCCAAAAATTCACTTGTTTCGCTTCCTCTAATGGGATCTCCTCAGAAATAATATCTTTTAGCAATCAGATTAGCAAATTCAGCTCACAAGGTACAAGCCAAACCTTACTGGAATGCCAGATATAGAGGTGAGGAAAACCATGTGCTATGACAACAGACATATCTTACCACTTGAAAGAGTGGTTGGTGCCAGTGCATCCTTCGGCCAAACAGATGTTTGGCAGCTTCTAGTTCTGCCTCCTCCGGTGGGCACCCCCTCAGAGGTAGGGTGCTGCCTCTGAGTTGGTGCTTGCCAGAGGTGGTGGGGCTGGGAACTGCTGAACATCTGGGTGGTTGAAGGATGAACTGGCACAAACAGCTGGTTTTGGTGATTCATGTCCATCTCTTAACAGGATTCCATCCCTTGCAGTTACATTTCTCCCTTGAATTGCATGGGTCTGAATAGCACAGTTTTGGTTATACACAGATTTGTTTTCAATAATTAAATAAATATTCAATAGATAAATATCCAGTAAATACTGTGCTACTACTCATCTCCAGGAAGTGGCCTGAGAAAGGTGGGTCTCAGACTTACTTAGGCCCCTGTTGGTGGTGGTGTAGCAGCCCCAGTCCAATGCAGGTGGCCCAGCCACCTCTCCTGGCATGGCGGATCTACATGGCAGCCAAGGAGGGTGCTATGGCATGCTGACACAGATTGGAGGGAGATGTGTGTGGGTGTTTGTGGGTGCGACCAGCCTCCAGTGCTATAGAGCTGGCAGTGGCTGGGTTCCCTAGCACAAATTCTATGGGCTCAGTTTCAGGGTTCAAACAGGTAGGAGCTTTATTCACAGTTGCAATGCAGCTCTACAGAATTCCTGCAGCCTTTTAAGATGTGGGTCAAGGAGATTTCCCCAGTTCTTGGGCTCCCTCTTTCTCCGTGGGGTCCTCAGGTACCTTCACTGAGTGTCCCCACAGTTCAGGTCCACCAGAATGAGGCTTTGCCCCGCTCAAAGAGGATTTATACTGTCCTTGATGAAAGCTCTGGCTGACTAGCCCATCCTTTCCCCCTCTTCCTTGCCTGTCCAAAATGATGAAAGGAGGATACTTAAGGAGCTTCAAGTCTTAGGGTGCTCTAGAGAATAAAGAAGAATTACAAGATCCCCCATAAAAGTGGTGACCTGTGGATAGTCTTGGTAAGATACAAGATAGTTATCTCCTGGACACATGGTTCTTTGCCTACTTTTTAGTTCCTAGATACAGTGGGCATTCTGTATTGGATGGATCCAAAATAAGAATATAAGAAGAGCCCTGCTGGATCAGGCCAAGGGCCCATCTAGTCCAGCTTCATGTCTCTCACAGTGGCCCCACCAGAAGCCTTTGGGAGCACATGAGACAACTAGATACCTGTTTCCTGATACCATTCCCTGCATCTGGCATTTTGAAGTACCATCCTTTTAAGATTCGAGATTATACATCCCCATCATGGCTTGTAACCTGCGATGGACTTTTCCTCCATAAATTTGTCCAATCCTCTTTTAAAGGCAACTAGGCCAGATGCCATCACCACTTCCTGTAGATAGGAGTTCCACAGACTAACAACACACTGGATAAAGAAACATTTTCTTTTGTCTGTTCTCGCTCTCCCAACATTCTATTTGAGCGGATGTCCCCTGGTTCTGGTATTGCGTGAGAGGGAAAAGAGCTTCCCTTTATCCACATTATCCATCCCCTGCATAATTTTATACATCTCATTCATGTCCCCCTCAGGCGCCTTTTCTCTAGACTAAAGAGCCACAAACGCTGTAGTCTTTCCTCATAAGGGAGCTGCCCCAGCCCAGTCATCATTTTAGTCACTCTCTTCTGCACCTTTTCCAGTTCCACAATGTCTTTTTTGAGGTGCGGTGACCAGAACTGTACGTAATACTCCAGGTGCGACCTTACCATCGTTTTCTACAATGGCAGTATAATGTTGGCTGTTTTATTTTCAATCCCCTTTTTAATGATACCTAGCATGGAACTGGCCTTCTTCACTGCCACTGCACATGGGTTGACACTTTCATCGAGCTGTCCACCAGCACACCAAGATCTCTTTCCTGATCCATCACGGACAGCTCAGAACCCATCAGCTTATAAATAAAGATTTGATTTTTTGCCCCAATGTGCATTACTTTACATTTTCTTATACTGAGACGTATTTCCCATTTTGCCGCCCATTCTCCCAGTTTGGAGAGATCCTTCTGGAGCTCTTCACAATCCCTTCTGGTCTTCACCACCCGGAAAAGTTTCATGTCATCTGCAAACTTGGCCACCTCACTGCTTATCCCTGTCTCCAGGTCATTTAAGAAAAGGTTGAAAAGCACCGGTCCCAGGACAGATCCCTGGGACACACCACTTTTCACCTTTCTCCATTGTGAAAATAGCCCGTTGACACCTACTCTCTGTTTCCTGATTCTAAACCAATTTTTAATCCATGAGAGGAACTGCCCTCTTATCCCCCGACTGTGGAGTTTTCTCAGCAGCCTTTGGTGAGGAACCGCACCAAACGCCTTCTGAAAATCCAGATAGACAATATCCACTGGTTCGCCCACATCCACATGCCTGTTGACCTTTTCAAAGAATTCTAAAAGGTTTGTGAGGCAAGACTTACCCTTACAGAAGCCATGCTGATTTTTCCTCAACAAGGCTTGTTCTTCTATGTGTTTTAAGATTTTATCTTGGATGAGGCTTTCCACCATCTTCCCTAACCGGCCTGTGGTTTGCCATGTCCCCGCTCCTTCCCTTTTTAAAGATTTGCATGATATGTGCTATCCTCCAGTCCTCTGGCACTGTGGCTGTTTTAAGGGACAAATTGTATATTTTAGTTAAGAGATCAGCAACTTCATTCCTCAGTTCCTTAATAACCCTTGGGTGGATGCCATCTGGGCCCGGTGACTTATTGATCTTCAATTTATCAATTTATCAATAAAACATCCTGTCTTTTAACCTGTATCTGGTTTAATTCATTAGTCAAGAGGGGCCGTTCGGGCAGCAGAATCTGCCCAAGGTCTTCTGTCGTGAAGACAGATGTGAAGTACTCATTTAATTTCTCTGCAATCTCCAAGTCCCCCCTTTACCTCCCCTTTACCTCCTTCACCATCCAGAGGGCCAGCTGCTTCTCTGGCAAGTTTCCTGCTTCTAACATAGTTAAAGAAGCTTTTATTATTCCCCTTTATATTGCTGGCCATATGTTCCTCAAAGTCTTTCTTTGCCTTCCATATCATCTTCTTACATTTCTTTTGCAGAGTTTGTGTTCCTTTTTATTTTCCTCATTTGGGAACTATTTCCATTTACGGAAGGACCCCTCCTTGCCCTTTAAAGCCTCTCTAACTCTGCTCGTTAACCATGCCAGAAACCTCTTGAACTTAGTTGAGCCCTTCTTTCTTTGAGGTACACACTTCCACTGGGCCTCTACTACCATTGTTTTAAACAGGCTCCATGCACTCTGGAGAGACTGGATTCTTTTTACCTTCCCTTTCAACTTCTTTCTAACTAGTTTCCTCATCTGAGGGAAGTCCACCCTTCGGAAATCAAGGGTTTCTGTGTCAGATTTGTGTCAGATTTGCTTGACACTGTCCCCCCCCCCCCCAACATGCATGGCGAAAGAGATTGCCACACGGTCACTATTCCCTAGTGGCTCAGTGACATTCACGTCCCTAACCAGGTCCTGAGTACCACACAATATTAAATGCAGAGTCACCTGTCCTCTGGTGGGCTCCATGACAAATTGCCCCAAGGCACAGTCATTTAGCATGTCAAGAAAGCCGGTCTCTCTTTCTTGACCCGAGCACACATTGGCCCAGTCGATGTGAGGATAATTGGAAGTCTCCCATGATTACAATCCTGTCCTTCTTGGACACCTCCCTGATTTGTCTCCTCATTTCAAGGTCCCCCTCAGGTTTTTGATCTGGAGGATGACAGCACACCCCACTATCACATCACTCCTTGGGCCTGGTAGTTTAACCCACAGAGATTCTATGGTGGAGTCAGACCCACCATCTATCTCCATTCTGCTGGATTCTCCCCCTTCTTTGACATAAATGGCCACCCCACCTCCAACACGCCCCTCCCTATCCCTCCTATAGAGTTTATAGCCTGGGATTGCAGTATCCCACTGGTTCTCCCAATTCCACCAGGTTTCCGTTATGGCTACTATATCAATGTTATCCCTAGCCACCAAATGTTCCAGCTCTCCCATCTTTGCTTGGATGCTTCAGGCATTTGAATAAAAGCCCAAGAAGGGCTGCTTGTTTGATTCTTTTTTTCCATAGCTTCTCATTCTTGTGGACCAACTATCACATCCCATCACGTTCCCAGTCCTAATTCCTACACTGTCATCACTTTGTGATTCTCTACCCTCTCCACCTTCATTCCACACGAATGAGGAGTCCCAAACCAGACGCCGCTCAGCTTCTGTTGGCTTTCCCCTGGGATTCAGTTTAAAAGCTGCCCTGCCACCTTTTTAATGTTATGCACCAGCAGTCTGGTTCCGTGCTCGTTCAAGTGAAGCCCATCCCTCTCGTACAGGCCCAGCTTGTCCCAAAATGTTCCCCAGTGCCTAATGAATCTAATCCCCTCCCCCTGACACCACCGTCTCATCCATGTGTTGAGACCCCTGAGCTCCGCCTGCCTAGCTGGCCCTGCACGTGGAACAGGTAGCACTTCTGAGAATGCTATCTTTGAGGTCCTGGCTTTGAGCTTCCTCCCTAACAACCTGAATTTGGACTCCAAGACCTCACAGCTATATTTACCCACGTTGTTGGTGCCGACATGCACCAGCACTGCTACCTCGTCCCCAACACTCTCTACCAGTCTATCCAGATGAGACATGATGTCCGCAACCGTCGCACCAGGCAGGCAAGTCACCATGCGGTCCTCACAACCATCACAGACCCCACGCTCTATGTTCCTGACAATCGAATTGCCCACTATCAGAAGCCCCCTTCCCCCCTCCCCACGAGGAGTATCCTCAGTGCAACTGGATATGGGCCTGTCACCTGTAGAAGGGGTCCTCTCTAGGGGATGGTTTCCCTCTTGTTCAGATTGGCTTCCTCCAGCCCGGAGACTTCCATTCCCAGCAGCTGAGGAGCTGCTTGTCTGTGGGTGGGACCATGCCTGAAGGTCTCTGGAAGTCTCACCATGGTCCCCCTCTCCCTGTCTCTGCTTCTCCTGGTCTGCAACCAAGACCTCAAGGGAGCAAACCTGTTCCCTGAGTTCTTGGAGCTCCTTGCAATGGGTACACACCCATGACTTTTGCCCAACAGGCATATAGTCATACATATGACACTTGGTGCAAAACACAGGATAGCCCCCAACCCCCTGCTGTCTGTCTGACTGCATGCTGATATTTGTTTAGAGTTTGCCAAACCTTTTCTCAAGGGAAGTGACAGGCAGTATCTGGGGCCCTGCCTTCCTCACCCTGCTGCTGAACTCGCCCAGCTGCTAAATTCACTGTGTCTTCTTACCCTGCACTTTGTTGCACTGCGGCACTTCTTTGCAGGAGTGCCTCCTGCAAATATACCCTTTTGCCAAATGGCAGTGTCTTCAACTGACAGAATGGCTGCTTTACAATTCCCTCTACAGTGCTGAATGAGGAAAGCAAAACTAAATACAAATATGTTCTTTGACTCTTGGAGAGCTTGCGTAACCTCCCACACAAACAGAAACGTGAAAACTACTAAAGAATGTCCCTCTTATAGTACTGATGATTCATGTACAAACCCCTGAGTTACCAAAAACTCTCCTTCTGCATGTTCTTCTTTGGATTCAACACAGTAAATACAACAGATGGAATCAAACAGAAAAATTGTGCTGGAATAATTTCACTGGCATAAACTGCAGCTGCAAATTGCTGCAAATGAACTGTCATAGACAGTTAGCAACTGCTGCTGTGGGCCAAGTCACACAATGGGTGTGCAGAAGCAAATGCCTATGCCAACTTCTCAACTTGCAGCAATTCACAATCAGGATTTACAGCAATGGTATTACACTGGTGGGCATGGCTAATCAGATTTTGGGTCACTTCATGTACTGTACAGTTTTTACAATATCCAATTTTAAGACAGTGGATGTGTTTCCCATGGAAAAGCATCATTCATACAAAAACGTAACCTTAATCAGTTTGAAAGACGATCATGGTATACTTTGAAAAGATCTATAGACACAGGCTTTCTTGTGTTTAAACACTTTAAATGATTTTTTTTAATTAATTGAAATTTTTAATTTAAAATTTTGAAATTTAAAAACCGCAGAGTAGAAGTGTAACATCTACTGTGACAGCCAGTGTGGTATAGTGGATAGTGTGTCACACTACAACTCAGGAGACCTCAGTCCATATCCCTGCTCAGCCATAGAAATTCACTGTAGAGAGGCAACAGTAAACTATTTCTTGAACATCTCTTATCTATAAAAAAAAACAACCTATTAAGGTTGCCAAGCTTGTCATAAGCTTGAAACAACTTGATAACACATACCAACAACTTCCACTGCAGCTCTAGTTGTACATGCAATGCTGAAAGTCAAGGAGATAATCTCATATAGTCACAATCAGAAATTGCCTGCAATTCTTCACATTTGTACGGGGGGTGTAATTAAGGGCATGCATGTGTAAGATTTGCATGCATCTGTAAAATGTGCTTTGGATTAGAATTTATTTGGAAAGTGAAGAGAAGTGGGGGGATTTGTCTGCTTCCTTATCAAACTGAAGTAAAGCAAGGAAGTCTGAAGTGGTGCTCAAATCAAACCGGGACTCTCCAATGCACTGAATTCTGCTTCAGAGCAAGATTCAGAGGAGCAACTTTCATTCTAGAAGATCTAGGGGTGACTGATTCAGCAACAGTGACCAGCTAACACAGGATGGTTTCATGGATGAGCAGGAGCTGTGGAAGGAACACATTGCAAATCTCCTGAAAGGAAGGAAAGAAGCAAGCAAGCAAGTGAGCGAGCAAGGAAACAAGCAAGGAAGGAGTGGGGGGTTTGCACACTGGAGATTGAGCCATAGTTGATTACACTGAGTTTCATCCACCACCCCAAACCCAGGTCAGAGCCCTTTATTTCCCCATTTTCACTGTTTTCCTTTTTGGTCAAATACAAATATGTTAAAAGATTCTAATGCAAATCAAATCAATCAGGCTACAACTCAACTCTAAATGAATCAGTTGTCATTAGTAAGACAATTATTTCAGACCAAATAGAAGTGGGCGGCATTCACACACTCTTACTAGGATTATATATTACTTTTTAGACAATTTTCTCTACTTACAATTTTTTCTCTCTCGTATTCCCACCAACTTGTCTGATATTCTGCACCAAAGATCTTTTCTCATATTAGTTTTATATTATTTTTATTCATCAAACAAGTGGTAGTCTGTTTATCTATGCCTGGATGTACTTTTCACTTGTTTCTGAGGTAATGGTTTGTAATTCATGAAAGCTCACGCAGAAATAAACTTGTTAATTTTTACAGTGCCATTATGTGTTCTGGATTCTTGTTTGTTTGTTTCTGCTATACATTTTTACCCACAAATAACTTTTCCATGACTCAGTTCTCAACCTTAAGATCTATAACTGTCACAACTAAGAACTATTAGCACCTTTGACAGACCACCATCAGATACATAGTACTCTAATTACACTTCATATTCTCCTGCTCCCCGTACTCGTGTAAATGTTTGTCTACTGAATGCTATGCATCTGTACAACTGGGCTTCAGTAATTAAAACTTATACCAAATAAAATTTATTAGTCTTTATTTGCTATAAGACTCTTGAATTTTCATGCCTAGGATTGGGCTACTATGTTCTTTTGAGTTCTCTATAACCATTCTACAGTCTCGGAGTCTCACTTTTTCCATAATTACCTGTTACTGCCATGTCACAGGAAATGGAAGCTACTCCAGTTCTTCTCTTTGCATTTCCCTGTGTCCCCCCCACTCCATGATCACCTGCTCTGATACCAAAAGATACCTATCACCCAAAGAGCTTTCTAAACTATCCATTACTGTAATCCTGAAGACAGCCCAAGATATCTTACTGTCCCTATGCCTCGTTCCACTTCAAAATATTTCTCTGCCTTGCAATATGGTTTCTACAGCTGCAAAATGTCTGAAAGCATCAAAACTGATGCAAGTTTTGCTGTTCAGCCCAGTGGGCTGCATACTGTCTTCTGAGACTACACTACAAAGCTCACTTATTAGGGAATAAGGACAACTGAACTTTATCAAGGCTTATGTCTCATTGTAAGTACTCCAGATATGTTGGACTACAACTCCCAAAGGCTCCAGCCAGCATGGCCAATGTCAAAGTATTATAGGATAAGTAATGTGAAGTATCTGGCAGATTGGAGGTTCCTCACATAATCTGTTCTGATTTATTTATTTATTTATTTATTTATTTATTTATTTATTTATTTATTTAAAATATTTTAATCCTGCCTTTCTTCTTAAAAAGAATCCACTGTACTTTGGTGGCAGTGAGAACAGAGATTTGTGTGTCACGTAACTTATTTTCTATAATCTTAGAACTGTAGAGCTGGAAGGGACCCTATGGATCATCAAGGCCAGCCCTGTCAAGGAGGCACCATGGAGAATCAAACTCCCAACATCTGGCTCGGCAGTCAGATACCTAAACACTGAGCTATCCAGCAGCCAACCTATGTCTTAGACTTCTCAGCTGCCCAAAGGCGAAATGGAGCATGTCATCCCATTTCCAATGCTGAAATAAATTACAACCACCAATCCAGAACACGTTTTGTATACAAAATGGAATGTGTGAGAGTGAGCAATGTGTCTTGAGATATCCATCTTTTGGTAGTTGCAGAGAAATGGCCAAGAACTCCTTAGTTATATAATCTGTCCTTCTTTTGTTATTCAACTACTTCTATAGTGTGTCACAAATACTTCATATAGCTGACAAAGAAGTTTTAAAAATTTAAAGTATTGAAGCCTTACTCATTAGATGCATATATAAATTGCTATGTTTGTATTGTTTCTTGCTCCTTTATGTCTGTGTTGGCAAGAATGTACAAAGCAAGGTGAACAAAAGTCGCCAATGTGATAATACATAAAGGGAAGCAAAACTTTTTATCTCTAACTTTCATTTCTTTTCTCAGGTTCCTATAGCTATTTTAAGCAAAAGAAGAAACAAGCATTTCCAGATTCTCTACAGAGACCAAAAGAAAAAGAAAACAGGTTAGGTCTTGCAGCATTTAGTGTCTGCTGCTAAGGAATTTCCTAGTGCTGAACACTCAATAAAGCTAAATGGATACTGTCCAACACAGCCAAGCTTTTCATCTTTGCAGTAGGGTTGAAATGTAACTTAGAAGAGTTTAAAGCTCTGCACAATGTAGGTACTGTTTTCTATCACCCTCCCAATCATCTAGCCAGGGAAAGACAGAAGTGAAATATTGTGAAAGTTCTCCCCATTTCTTAAAATTGTTTATGATTAAAGAAATGGCTGTTTAAATGAGGGAGGGGGAAAATGGAAAGATGGGATGTTGTAAGAGCTCATAATAACAGCCTGAAGATATAAGCCTAGTTTTAAAAAATAGGCAATAACCTTTTACAGTAACAACAATAAATTACAAAAACACAATAATGTCCCTAAGTAGCATTGTCACTTGAGTTAGCACATAATGCAGATCTAGCAATAAGAAGCAAACAAAAACTGATAATCCTTCAACATCATTTTACTTCTATGTAATTACTCCACTAACCATGTATTCATTTTAAATCAGCCTCAATTTCCACTTTTAATGTGCCAAAATTAACAAAGGCAATAAAAAAGATGTTAAATTCAGCTGGGAATGGTTGAATGCTCAAAAGCTACAATACACAGTTACACTGTTCTTTGGAGACAAAGATCAGCATCACATTACTATCAACCTCATGTTCTAGAGTCCCATGCAACACCCTCCTATACCTCATACATTAACTCTTGTGAAATGAATATACTGCTTGCTGATTGAAATGTATTATCTCAATTGTAACTCGTATCTTTGCTAAAACTTTTGTCAGGCAGTAAATACATCTCAGTTTGGTCAAGATAATCCAGTTTTGTTGCTTAGCAACATACAGTAACATAGACAAAGATTTAATAACCAAATTGAAAACAACCAGAACTTTCATAAATCATAACAAAAATTATAATAAATAAACTTGCAGTATTAACATAGATATGTACAAAGGCTCAAAAAGTTCTAAGACTGTTGAACGGCCCAGCCCTATGCCATATCGTAAATGCTTTTTGAAGTTCTGCAAAGTTTCAACTGCCTGGCTAAGTGGAGGCAGCTGTTGTATCTTATCAAATGGTGCTTTGTCACTTAAGTAAAAAGCTGTACAGTTCCTCGGAATCTAGCTGCACTACAAGTTCTTTGGTCAAAAAGGAGGGAAGGAAGGAAGATGTTTAAGTGATTGGGTGGGGAAATGGAAGATGGCAAGAAGTTATGGGTAACATCTGGTTCGTAATGAACCATCCCTAGAGATTATTAACACTTAGCATTAATTTCCCAAAAACAAGTCATGCCAGACAAATCTTCTCTCCTCTCTCCATCATTAAAAAAAAAAAAAGGAACAGGAACAGAGCTTGGTAGATCAGAAGAAAGCTGTGAAGATAGTGCATCTTGATTTCAACAAGATCCCCCATGATATTCTTGTGGGCACCCTGATAAGAGAGCTAGATGGTACTACTGATAGACGGATCAATAGCTGACGGACAGAATGTACTAGCAGTGTGCAATAATGGTTCCTCACCTTCCTGCACAGAAATGACAAGCAAGGTGCCACAGGATTCAATCCTGTGCCCAGTCAAGACAGGATGGATGAAGGAATAGAAAGGACATCTATCAAATCTATGGATGACACCAAACTGGGAGGGATAGCTAATACTTTTAAAGACAGAGTCAGGAATCAAGATGACCATAACAGAATTTTAAAAAAGAAAGAAAAGTCACATTACTATCAACCTCATGTTCTAGAGGGCCATGCAATACCTGTCTATACCTCTCATGCAACTATTATGAATTGAAGATACTACTTGCCAATATGACTTTTTATATTTGCCATGTAGTCCCACTCTTATGTCTGAGAAAGTGGACTTGTCCATGAATGCCCACATTAAAATACACCAGTTAGATTTTAAGGTGCCTTGTCTTTTTTTTATTTTTATTTTGTTTTTGAGTCTCAGACTAGGATGTGTAAAAGGTAAAATACAGTGGCCAGAATCCTATTGCACAACTTAACACCATACTACTCAATGTTATCAGCAACAGCTGTTTCAAGGGGAATTAAAAGCTTCCTATGTCCCCACTCCATGTTACAGGGATCCCTAGGGAACCTTTTAGTCCTGGGGAAGACTTAGCCAGATGCGGAATTGGAGAAGGGACTCTTTAATGCCCCAAAATTGATACTGTGGGTCCTTGTCGTGCTGCCAGGATCAGCTGTCGTAATTTGCAGGTATTAAATACTCCCCACCAATCCGTGGTTCCCAAAGGCTTCTCTAAGGATCCCTGGAACTGGGGTGGGTGGGAGGAGGAACTTTTAAATCCCCTCCCCCAAGGACCACAGTTGATGGCATCATCACAGTTTTGCAGTATGAATTTGTGCAACAGAATTCTGGTCAGTTTACAGTAGAATAGGTCTAAGGGACAAAGCGAAACAAAACAGTCTATTCCAGAAACATCTAGAAAGGGATGCTGTGTGTGGATATTTCTATGCTAAATCTCCAAGTCAAAACACAAGCACTTAAGCCCTTACTTTTAAGGAGAAGCATAGATGTAGTTGGAATAAAAGAAACCTACTAGAATGCAGAGAAGCAGTGGATTACCATCCTCTCCAGATTCAAAATCAGCAGGAAGGACAGGTAAGGGAATTCTGGAGGCAATTCCTCTTTGTACATTAAAGCAGGCATAGTATCAAACAATTTGAAGCCTAAAATGGGACTGAGGTCTCCATAAACTCTTTGTAGGTGACAACATAAGGCTCCAAATGTAATTTAAAACTGGGATATGCTATTGTCACCCTGGCTAGCAACTACAACTAGCCTCACATTGACTGAATAAATGTATGTTCTGATTATGATGAAGTGTTTAAATTTCTAGACACCCTAAAAACTGCACCCAGAAACTCCTCAACATGAACCCTAATCAGATGTGAGGCACTCCTGGACTTCATCCTACACAGTGCTGCATAAAACCTAGCACAAGATGTGAGTGTTGCTGGACCAACTGGAAAGATCAATCACAGTGTTATCGAGTTTGATTTATACATAGGTAGAAAAAGTGCCAAGAAAATCCAACACTACTTCTAACTTCAAAAGAGGAAATTGCTCTAAAATAAGAGAACTGGTGAAAAGGAAGTTGGAAGGAAAAAGTCAAGAGGGCCAACTCTTTAAAAATGCTTGGGGCTTACCAAGATAATAGAGGCTCAGCTAGAATGTCTATCACACGTCAGAAATGGTAGTACAAAGTTGGAGAGGTTACCAGCATGGTTAACAAGTGGTGTCAAGTAAGCTGTTAGAGAAAAGGGTTTTGTTCAGGAATGGGAAGTCTTGTTCATATAAGAAGCAGAGAGGTGGGTGGAAGCATAACCTTGAACAAAGAAAATACGAACAGAGTATACGGGGGACGAAGGATTTGGAAGAACACATTATTCATTAACATCAGGACAAGCAACAAAGGATTCTTCTTTGGGGGGAGGGTGAGCAACACTTAGCCTGCAGGATATTTTCATGTCCCCAGGTCCCTGTTTCCAATTTTTTCTCCCAGTGGTTAGCAACAGAAGAAGAAGAAAATCCTTTTACTTTAAAACAAGCTACACATTCCCCATGAACACTGTTTGGGGTGGGGAAAGGAGAATTAGTGTTTCTTTCCTATTTTCAGACTCCTCTGGGTGGTAAGCCCAGACAGGGTCACCTTCTAGCAGAATTAGTTGCTAATCATTGTGTGGTGAGCCAGCCTGGCAATAGCAGATAGAGTATCAGATTAGGATTTAGAAGACCTGGGTTAAACTCCCTGCTTGGCCACAGAAGCTTGATGGAAGTCAGCAATGCTAAATCATTGTTTAAACATTTCTTATACCTTAAAAAGCTTACTAGGGTCACTGTAAGTCAGATGTGACTTAATAGCACAAAGGCTCTGAGGAAAAATATCCTGAAGAATCTCAGGACATTAGACAGTGCCTTCCCTTCTGTTTTCAATGGTATGGCCGTTTAAACCAATGGTGGAGTAACTTTATCAGAATCAAAATTATTTTCTTCACTTTCAGTAACATCCACTGTGTTCACTAGAGAATCTGAACATGTTCTGTTATTCATCATCAGTGGTTACACAACCAGGGCTGACACGGGTTACAGTCTCACACCATTTTCTCACAAGTTTCTCATCTCAGGTCTAGGTAGAGTGCTTTTGTTGACCTTTCAAACACCAATATAAATTCCTGTCATATATTTTAAACTATAAACCGAATATAAAACTTGTTTCTTTACAGTTTTAAAATTATTACTACTATGTCATCAGTTTCATACCACCCCTTTCCTTCTAGGGCTCTGGGTAGAAAAACTTTTGACTTAAGCACACACATAGTAACTTGTCAAATAAGAATAACAAATAACGATGTTCTCTTGAAAAATAGGATCCAAAATGTAAAAAGTAAATACAGAATTATTTTACAGTATTTGAGAATGTTCATATCACCTTTCAAAAATATTTCCAAAGTGATATACAAAAAAAGGTAAAGAAAGCAACATGAATGAGAAAAACAAAGCATTTCTTTCTTAGACAATTCTAAAAACTCCTCTTCCGTTCCGGGGAATTATAATGCTCCACCTGTGGTCCCAGTGGAGACCTCAGAAACTAGCAATTCATACTAACTGGGCTTCTGCTTAAGCATGGAGATACTGACTTTATCTTCACACAAGTTCAGTGACAGATGAACCACTCATACAGATCACTGCACATGCAGAACAAGTCAACAGGATTTTTGCCTTTATTTTAACCACATATAACATATCCATGGGGACAAAAATACTATAGTATCCAATTTTATATATAATATTTAAAAATACTTATTATAGTATGTAATACTACATGCCATTTTAAATAAACATTTTTGGTGCTGTGACTTTTCTGCTTGACACTAAGAATGTGAAACTGCAGGACATGGCTTAATAACACAGAGAGGAGGCGCTTTGCCTAGGTCTCTCTTTACGCTTGTATCTCTTTTCAAAATGTTTAAAGAATTTATCTTTTTATGCTTCTTTGCCGATTACATAACAGAATGCAGTGAGTACAAAATGCAGATTCCTACTGTGGAAGCTGGAAGATAACTAGGTGCTTTCATGGTATGCAGCACATTCTAATCTTTTATCTTAGGTGTTTGAAAAACAGCTTCCTCAGCTTAGAATGACGACAAAGAACCACAGACAATGGGATATGTCAGCAACAACATCTACAGGATGTCTAGCAAAATCCTCCCAGATCACTCTGTTCGTCCCAAGGCTACTCACTCTGTCAGAATGGATATAAGAGGTGCTTCTACCCAGCAACCACAGTAAACTCGTGGAGGGGAAGAGACTTATGTCATTCTGTGCTGCCAACATTTCTAAAAAGAAAATACTACAAATTCATCTGTGCATTAGCCATTTCACAAAGCCTAACAATCTAGCAGTTTTGTCCATCATTAGCATTCAGGGTTCTTCACACAGCTTTCCTGCACATTCCTTTGCCTAAGGTTAATGGGCTAATTCTTTCAATACAAGACATTTTTATTCTCTGTGGAACAGGAAGCAGAGGTATTAGCAAGGGTTGTCCTCTCTGTATGTAAGCTTGTTACATTGTGTCTTATGTAGATTGAATGGGCTAGATTAACACTAACCAGCACAGACCACAAAATGAATAGTATGGGCTGTGCACCAAGATGGACCAAGTCAGATACAGTGTGTAGATGAAGACGACGTACGTTGTGTCAAACAGCTGAAGATTACTACCAGGCTTGTTGTATAAAAAATTTTGTTGTAAAATTATTTGCTTCTTCTACACACCTGCTTTCAGTCTCTCTCTCTCTCTCTCTCTCTCTCTCTCACACACACACACACACACACACAAAGAACTACTCATACAGAAGAGGATAACCACTGATTTCAACAAAATCTTTATGACTCCAGAGCTGAGAGGGTCTCTGCCAGTGCCAGTGTTTCCAACATTGTTGTTGTTTAGTCGTTAAGTCGTGTCCGACTCTTCATGACCCCATGGACCAAAGCACGCCAGGCCCTTCTGTCTTCCACTGCCTCCCGGAGTTGGGTCAAATTCATGTTGCTAGCTTCTATGACACTGTCCATCCATCTCGTCTTCTGTCGTCCCCTTCTCCTCTTGCCTTCACACTTTCCCAACATCAGAGTCTTTTCCAGGGAGTCTTCTCATGAGATGGCCAAAGTATTGGAGCCTCAGCTTCAGGATCTGTCCTTCCAGTGAGCACTCAGGGTTGATTTCCTTCAAAATGGATAGGTTTGTTCTCTTTGCAGTCCAGGGGACTCTCAAGAGTCTCCTCCAGCACCACAATTAGTGGGCCTACTTAATTCTAAGCAACAAGATTTTGGCCAATGAGAAATACTGGTGTGTTCAAACCGAAAAAGTGGGTGCATTGCCAGTGCCAGTGTTTCCAACATACCCACTATTATTTAACATGAAAGGCTACAGACACTCCAGTGAGATCCAGTGCATTAATCCAATGCCTCCTTTTGCTAAGGAGCTCAGCCTTGCTGCTGTCTGAAGTACACACATGAGTAGACATGGGGGCTTCGTATTTGTATATGAATACAAAGCGCGTCAGCACAGGTGGCTGCCCTGATTACCTCCCACCCCCAGAACCCGCTGGACTACTTACCGAGCAGCGTGCAACGTGTGGCCAGCATCATCTCCTTTGCTCCTTTGACAGTAGCCCAGCTGCTCCAGCCCCACCTTCCTACTCACCTCACCACTCCAGCAAGAGGGTCTGCAGAACAAATCTCCTTGCTCAGCCGCAGAGTAGCTAGGCAAGCAGGGAGGTGGGGCTGTGGCATCCAAGCTACTGTCACAACTGGGGCACAGGAGATGACGGCGGCCACATGCACCATGCGCTGTGCAGTAAGTGGTCCAGCGGGTTCTGGGGGTGGGTGGTAATCAGGCCGGCCACCTGTGCTGGCAGGCTTCGTATACATATACTAATACTAAGCCCCCATGTTTACACATGACTCAGGGCTTCACTCTACATGTGGGTTTGTTTCCTTCACTCTGTTAAGATGGAGCAAAAACTAAACCACATGAAGACTGTACAAAGAAAGAGTCATCATGACACACACTATCACCTTTCAGCACTGGGAGCTTTTTATACTCAGTTCACAAAGAAATGTGAGTTCTTCAGGTGCATGAAAATATGTTAGCCTTCACCCAACTCCTAAAGCAATCAAGCCCTGGTTTGCCTTTGTATTTGCCAATTATAACCATGACCAGGATAAAATACTGAGGCTAACAGCAAGCATATCAGCTCCTACAAGCTTTCCTTAAGAACCTCAACTCAAGGTTCAGACAGCTCCAGGTGCATTCAGAAAAGACAACCACCTCATTCCATATCCTTTACAATCTTTTCACATAAAACTGGAGTGAAGCTTACTTTCAACCTCCTTTTGTCTTTAAAGAAAAACTCCACGCCTCAGCTAACATCTTATGGGAAGTCTAAGACTTTCTCATAAGAATACAGTCTTTAGCTCATATTCAGCATTCTACCTGTAGTGATCTGGCCCTATCCTATTCCTATTTTTCCATTCCCCATTTGAATCTGTTATTTGGCTCTCTGCTTATTCAGAAATGCACAGCTTTGCGTCCTTGACCCCCCCCACCACCACTACTACCACACACTTAGCTTTTCAACAAAAAAGGCCCTACCTTCAAAAAGGCTTGCAAGGGGAAAAGAAGCCCAAATAACTCCAAAAGCATAATCTATAGCACCTTGGCCAGAGTACCAGTTAGAACCCCTCTTGGCACCAGAAAGCTGGTGGGAGAGTTTAGGTTGCAAGCTGGGAAGGTGATAGATAGCAAGCTATCCAGACTCTGAGGAGAGACAAGACAGAACACAAGCTTAGTGTATACCATTTCAAAGCAGGGTTGTAAACTGGCCCAGCTGCAGCTTGTTTAGCTGCACCATTTCCCATGTATCAGACAGAATATATTCTACAAAGTCCAGAAGAAGACTGGCTAAGAGTGATTAGCCAAGATTTCGGGTAACAATTTAAATATAAAGTATAGAAAGTTATATAAAGTTGGTAAAATCCTTTGGTTTGGTGTTGGGGAATCCTTTATCTGGAAACTCAGCATTTAAACACTCTACACTAGCTCAGGATCCTTGATACATCTGTTTGTTAGGTCCTCCAGAATTTAGGTTGGGTTGGCTAATCTAGCTTTCTTTTTCCCCATGTTTTGGAGTTTAGCTAGTAGAATTTAACTTGGCAAGTCTTAGTCATATCATTAGACCCTTCCCATCCACCCCCATAGAGCAAACCTATTGAATCAATGGGATTTATATAGGTGTCGACTCATCAATCAGCAGCTGATAACATGGGTCTGCTCTAGTTGGATGCAGCAATTGGATTTAGGCTAAGAATGTCTCATTTGACCTGCTCATAAACAAAGTTAAGGCAATGTGAAGATACTGACTAAGGAATTATTCATTTTAATCTATTTTAATCTACGAAAATTTCAAAAGGAAAGAAAATGTATTTAAACCAATAAGTCAGTTTAAGTCATTGCATCCCTGTTTTAAATTCATAATTACTCCCAGATCGTTGTATCATAAATAACAAGGATGCATTTGTTTACATAGCCCTTTACCCTAAAACACAATAGAGGCAAATATTTGTATCTTGCTTCTGCTTAAATCTCTTGATCCTCTGAACAAAAGCAACTATAAAACTACGCAAACTATGTGTGTCCTTGAAGAGAGAGAGGAAGGCCAACCTCAATTGGCAGGAACAATTTCAACTTTATAAATCTCACTAGCATAACAGTATTCAATACTCAAATGGAACAGCTGAATGACCCCCAAAATCCAAACAGTAAGCCCTATAAAATAGCTTGCTATTGCAACCACCAGAAGCTGCTTAGTGCTGTTTCCAGGCACTCCAAGTTGCACTATTATGACCTGCAGAGTTTCTATAATGAATACAGAATAACATCCAAAGAAAGATAACTTTCAGTATAATCTACAGAATATACCACAGCGACATTTATGCCTACAAAAGAGCACAGCATGCAAGACAAACTCCTAGAAATTTATACATTCATCTGCTAGATAATCTTCATGTACCTATGCCATCCAACTTCAGTCTTAAGTACCTACACTGTCATCTATTCTATTCCATTTGCTCACACTGTCCAGCCATTGAGATTCAACAGCTGGTTACCGCCATCACATTAATGCTCTAAGCAGACAATTGTCAGACGATTGTACATAAAACATCTTGAGGCTTGGGAAGCCTCAAGATGCTTCTTTGGCAGTTGTTCAGCTTTCACAATGCTTAAATCAATGGTTGCTATGTAAAATGGAAACTTTTTATGCACTTCCTCCTGATTACCCAAAACCAGGAGTGATTAAAAGCCTACAGGAATCAACAGGTAGGTTTATATTGTTTCTAATTGTGTTTTCAGTTTATCTGTTCATGTGCAAAACTTACAATAGTGATGGGAAATAACATCATGCCTTCTTTGTTAGTGCCAATTCATACATAATGATTTTTCTATATACACAGCATTTCCATGTGGAAGACAAAACGGAGACCCACATGAGCATAGTAATATGCAACAAATACTACAAATACTAATCATTTTATCATGTGTATACATGGAAGGCTGGGCTGGCCCTCCCATTAGGCAGAAAGTGTTGGAATTTTTACAGTCTCGCATGCTGCCTTTCATCTAAGTATCTGGGAAAGACTTTTCTAGGCTAGGGTGACCAATCTATCCAGCACTACCCAATCGTTCCTTCCCACCTCTGAATTCAAAGAAAGCATCACCTCTCTGATGAGTGGTTCCTTTCCCTCTCTTTAGTCTGTTGGAAGCAGTGTTGTTTTGTTTGCTGTATAGTGAATTGCTCCCTTCCCCTGACCACAGTATCCTCAATGACACCATCACACCATTGCTGGTCACTCTCCAGCTGCAGCAAATACTCCAGCTGAAAAGCAGGTGGACTGGCTCTCCAGAACAGGACATTGGTGGGCTTCTGAAGATCTGTGACACTGGCTTTCTTGCTGCAGCAATGCCATAAAAGAATGCACACGTCCAGAGTCAGCCAGATCCCAAGTAACTTACCAGGAAGGGGAGAGGGGACAGACCACAAGTCTTCTCACAGGGCACCACACCCACCATGTCTGAATTTAGAAAGAACCCTTCAGAACCAGGAATTTAGGCCTGGTCAGCTCTGTAAACAGCAGCTTCAGTTGCTTGTATAGCCAGCACTAGTTGCCATTATGTCTGCTCTAATATGCCTGAGACATAGGGCAGGTATTAGCAGAGTGGACAATGCTTCTCCCACCCAAAGCTGCAGGAGAGCTTGGGTTGACAGAGAAATAAATCTGTCACAAGGTATAGCTTGTTACATTGTGGCTTGCATGCATGATGCACAGTTTTCCTACAATACATAGTTTTTCTTAATTATCTCATATTTAGATTAATTCAGCACACTCTATCCCTGCAGAGTCTTCAGAAATCGAGCTAGTGAAAAATGAAGTGTCCAAATTGGCTTCTGGTATCCTGTTCATTGACTGCAGTATACCAGTGCTACACCAACTTTATTGGTTTCCAGTTTGCTTCTCGGCACAATTTTGAAAACATATAGAATTATAAATGTTTTCAGGCCAGGATAACGAATGGAATGCTTTCTCATATATGAACTTGCCTGTAGTTAGTTAGTTAGTTAGTTAGTCAGTCAGTCAGTCAGTCAGTCAGTTAGTTAGTTAGCTTGACTTCTATACCTCCCCATTAGTGTGAATATTCCTTGGGCAGTTCACAATATCTGATGACATAATTACAAATCACACAAAACGAAATCAATTTGGAGATTCTGCTGCTTGTCCTGCCGTGACAGAAGATACATTGGTAGAAAAACAAAGCAAGACCTTTCCTGTGGTATCTCACAAACTGTGACGGTCTCTCCCTAAGGACACTTGATTAACTCCTGCCTCTTTACATTTGTTGGAATGGAAAAAAAGAGTTGGGGGTCATAAACACAGTGGTGACGCCAAACCTCAAGTACTAAATTAATATTCCCATCGGTTTCATGTAAACTTTGGGTGACATGGGGAATCAGACAAAACCTTGAGGATCACACAGACCAGGGGCAAAGGGGCCAATCAGCAATCCCTCAACAATATCTTCCTTCAGGAAGTGCTGAAGCTACTGCAAAATAGTGCCTCCAAGTCTCATCCTGGAGAAGCTGTCCAAAGGTCGATTCATTCAAGATGACATCATTTTATAGTGTTTTATAGGGTTGCCAGATCCCAGGGAGCTGGCTAAAATCTCAAAGAACTGCTGTGTTTCCCTGGGTTTTCAGGCAGGCTGACAAATCAGAAGATGAAAAGTTGCGGCAGTGAAGAAAAATTGATTTGGCATATGTTTTTTGTGGACTTCAGCCCAATTTCTTCAGAGGTGTAAAATGCAGCCCAAGTATGTAGACATTTAGATAAACATGGAATATGGGAGGATATAAAATGTAGTTCAAATGGAAAAGGTCCCAAATGGCAAAACTCTTATCACTGGTTGTTAAGGATCATTGATGGTTCCTGGGAGTGAAAGAGATCTGAATCATTCATGGATGGATGGATGGATGGATGGATGGATGGATGGATGGATGGATGGATGGATGGATGGATGGATGGATGGATGGATGGATGGATGGATGGATGGATGGATGGATGGATGGATGGATGGATGGATTGTTGCTGTTTAGTCATTAAGTCATGTCCGACTCTTTACATTACATTGGTAATGAACTTTTGAAATAGCAATGGTATTATTAGCACTAGCAATGAACATTTGAAGTACTGGTTGCATAAGTATCCTTTTAATTGGTAAAGCAATCAATTGTCTGTTCATTGATAGCCATGATAGCCTGATGCTTTTGAAGTACAGATAGAGCTGTTTCGAGGAAGTTCTACTGAGGTTAGATTATGTCAAGGAAAATAAGTTTATGGTTATAGTTACAAGAATAGAGAGAAAACCAGGGCATTAACATGATGTACTCAGCATCCACGGTCTTTCATCAGTAATCACCTGTCATTTTGTCACATATCTTGTTACCAATTATACCCAATCCCTTTCATTAAGAATATAATAATTTTATCAAAATCTTTCTGTGTGACATAGGCTGGTGTAGGGGAAATGACATAACAACAGCATCAGACTTCCACTAATTGGAGTTCCTGTTGTGATTCATTATGGAATTCCTTGTTGCATGTGAGTTGAGTGGTTTTGCATGCAACCCAGTTTCCAACCAAGGACTCTTTAATTAACAACAGCTGCTAATTAAAAAGTCTCTGCTCAGATTCCCAGTAAATTATCCAAATCACATGCACAAAGGAACTGCAGAGGGAATTTTAATTAGTGGTGATCTGCCACTGCAGTGACATCATTTCCCCTATGTACACATGACTTACGCAAGAGAATTTTGGCCATCACATTTAAAATGGTGAAATATCTCAAGTTACTCTTTAAAGGGACTATCCCACTCTTCATTTGTTTTCATACCCATACCTTTTTTTTCTATTTCATTTACTGATAATCATTTGATATCCATTTAAATAGTTTACTGCATTCTATCTCTTTGTGTATTGAGGGCAGTTCAAAAAACAGGAGACATTAATTTAAAATTCTGAAACATGTTTATCATAAAAAACACTATAAAAGAATCCAATGAGACTAGAATCATTATTTTTTTTAAAAAAAACCACTCCAATGAACACCAGCAGCAATTCAATAAATTCCAAAAGAGATTGTGCAGAATAAATTTACGAGGCAGATACTGTGGCTCTCTCCAGGAACTCCTTTGGCTCATATTAGGGCTGAGCTGGGTCTCCCTTCAGTTATGGCCAGAATTGATTTGGCCTATTCCAGATACTGGCATAGGCTAAATAACATGGAGGACCACTCCCTGACCAAGTGCTGCTGGCTGGAACTACAGATGGGAGGATGGGCACAGTAGTGTCAAGATAAGTTAAAATGTTTACAGTCTTTCCATGGAAAGGTTTCTTTGTTTTAGTCTTCAAGCTCTTAGGAACTGGATCTTTGGACTCTGATGTAAGCCAACCATCAGTCAACTTCAACCATGCAAGGCCATACTACTTTGAGGCACTATCCTTCCCACAGTCCTGCAGAGCTTTTACAGAACTCAGATTCCCACAGATTCCAATATCTTGAAGGGCGATACCAAGGAAATCCAGTTTCAGAACAAATATGCATCTACAGTTGTAATCAGATTGAAGATATAACCTACTATTTATTGTTCTGTCCCCTTTATATGGATGCTAGAAAAACATTTCTGTCACCTATCATCCAGTCATTTGCGAACAGCAACTCTGAGGAAGAAGTATTATGTCTGCTCTCTGACAATCAGTTATATATCACTTACTCTGTAGCCCAATTTGCGCTGGCAGCCAAGAAGTTGCATTCTTATTTTGTCAAGGACCATAATGCTGTTTAGCTGCTTCAAACATGTGCAGCAAGCTTGTTCATTCTGAAGGATACTATGATCAGTTGGATGACAAGTGTCCAAGTGAGCTGTTATAGTTACCTGTTTTAAACTGGAAAAAAGTATTTTCTCCTTTTTATGTATTGTATATTATATACTGTATATTGCAAAGGCCTTTGGTCAGAAACAATAAAGTATTTTATAGCATAATTCCAAAAGGCCTTACCATACATTTCTTAAAAGTCAATAGCCACAAATACATTCCTCTGAGACAATCTACCGCATTCAGATATGAAGGGATCCTTTGGTACAGATACCCCTCATAGCAAGAAAAAAGACAGACTACCTAGGAAGTGACTTAAAGCACTCAATTGTGTACAAGTGCAGTACTTTACAAGTTCCTGGATCGTTATTATTTTTCTCAGGAAATTTAATTTGGTATGGGTTGTTCATTAGATTGAAACTTCATGAATTCCCCCCCCCCTTTCAATGAATCCTGTTTCTTTTATTTTTTTTAAAATGGAACCAGTTGTATTGGCTCTTACCTTCCCATTGGACTATTTCAGTGATGTGGAGAGGGGGGATTTGCTGCTTGGGTAACAGCCTATCCTCCATATTATTTTACCCAGGCTGCGTGCTCTGGAGAGGACACTCTAGCTTCACATACAGCGTCTAAACAACACGAGAAGTAGCAGTTACAGGTTATAAGTCTTTGCTCGATTGGCGTAGAGCATGACGCCAGGGGCTACTTCCGATGGTGGGAGAGGTCATTGCACCTCACTAGGTAGCTACCGCCCACCTTAAGCTGGGCAGTCCCCAGCCAGTAAGGTGCTACCTCGCCATGGTCCGTTAACCTCACGGGGTGCGTGGGGTTTAGGGTGAAAGCCGACAAGCAGATCGATAACCCTGCACCATACAACAATCATAAGAAAACTTGTGCTCTAAAGTTGGGCACCTGGAATGTTTGGACAATGACCCCTGGCTTTTCTGACGACCTGCAGGAAACAGACGACGTGCGCAAGGCAGCTATAATCGACATGGAAATGAGTAGACTGCAGATGGACATTGTTGCCCTGCAAGAGACGAGATTGCCAGACATGGGATCTGTCAAAGAAAAAAACTTCTCATTCTTCTGGCAGGGAAAACCATTGAATGAGACCAGGGAACATGGTGTTGTCTTTGCAGTCAGAAATACTCTGCTGAGATCCATTGTTCCACCTACTGTGGGGAGTGAAAGAATCCTGTCTCTGCAGCTCCACTCATCAGCGGGACCGGTCACCCTCATTAGTGCATATGCACCAACACTGTCGTCCACAACAGAAGTCAAAGACAAATTCTACGACGATCTGGCAGCTACTATAAAAAAAATCCCCGAGAGAGAGCCACTGTTCATTCTCAGAGACTTTAACACTAGAGTTGGTGCTGATCACAATACTTGGCCCACTTGTCTAGGCCGTTTTGGCATTGGAAAGATGAATGAAAATGGCCAACGCTTGCTGGGGTTTTGCTGTCATTATGGTCTCTGTGTCAGCAACACGTTCTTTAATACGAAGCTTCAACACAGAGTTTCCTGGAGACATCCAAGATCGAAGCATTGGCATCAGCTCGATTTGATCCTCATTAGACGTTCTAGCCTTCCTAATATTACGATCACGCGCAGTTACCACAGTGCTGATTGCGATACTGATCACTCCCTGGTGAGTAAAACTGTGAACAAAGAGACTGTATCACACGAAAAAGGAAGACCACGTATTGACATCAGCAAGACTTGCGATCAAAGAAAAGTGGAGGAATTTGCCCAAGCGCTTGAGGAAACCCTTCCAGGCCCGGCTGATGCAAATGCACCTGAACGATGGGAACATTTCAAGAACGCTGTTGATAACACCGCCCTGTCCACATTTGGCAAGAAGACCAAAAATACGACAGACTGGTTCGAAGCCCATTCGGAGGAGTTGATGCCAGCCATCGAGGATAAGAGGAGATCTCGAGCAGCATACAAAGCCTGTCCTAGTGAGTACAACTTGCAGGCTCTTCGACTTGCTCGTAGCAAAGTCCAACAGGCTGCCAGGAGATGTTCTAATGATTATTGGCTTCAGCTCTGCTCTCATACAGATAGCAGCGGACACAGGTAACATCAAGGGAATGTATGACGGTATCAAGCAGGCCTTAGGTCCAATACAGAAGAAATTTGCTCCTTTTGAAGTCTGCTACAGGCATGATCATCCAGGACCGAGCACAGCAGATGGAACGCTGGGTGCAGCACTACTCTGAGCTATATTCCAGAGAGAATGTAGTAATCGAAGAGGAACTAAATAACATCAAGTGCCTGCCTGTCTTGGAAGAGTTGGACAGCGAACCAACTTTAGCAGAAATAAAAGCAGCCTTGGATTCCCTCGCCTTCGGCAAGGCACCTGGGAAGGATAACATCCCTGCTGAAATGCTGTAAAGAGATCATCACCAACGAGCTGAATGAAATCCTTTGTCTTTGCTGGAGGGGAGGTGGAGTACCACAGGACATGAAGGATGCAAACATCATCACATTGTATAAGAACAAAGGAGACAGGGGCGACTGCAATAACTACCATGGCATCTCTCTTCTCAGCGTTGTAGGGAAGCTGCTTGCCCGTGTTGTGCTGAAGAGACTCCAGGTGCTTGCAGACACAGTCTATCCAGAATCACAGTGTGGATTTCAAGCTAATAGATCCACCACTGCCATGGTATTTTCCCTCCGACAGCTGCAGGAGAAATGTAGGGAACAACAACAGCCACTCTTTGTGGCCTTCATAAATCTCACAAAGGCCTTTGATTTGGTTAGCAGGGACGGCCTTTTTAAAATACTTCCCAAGATTGGATGTCCACCTCAACTCCTTAACATCATCAGGTCCTTTCTTGAGGAAATGAAGGGCACTGTAGTTTTTGATGGCTCAACATCAGATCCCTTTGACATCTGAAGCGGAGTGAAATCGCGCCAACCCTGTTTGAGATCTTTTTTTGCTGTCATGCTGAAGCACGCCTTTGGAACTGCAACAGACTAGATCAGATGGAAAGCTCTTTAATCTCTCTAGATTGAGAGCGAAGACCAAAGTCCAGCTGAAATGTATGCGGGACTTCCTCTTCGCCAATGATGCAGCTGTTGTTGCCCACTCTGCTGAAGACCTCCAACAACTCATGAATCATTTTAGCAAGGCCTGCCAAGACTTTGGATTAACAATCAGCCTGAAGAAAACACAAGTCATGGGCCAGGGCGTGTACTCACCTCCCTCTATTACCATCTCCACACAAGACGTTGACGGCATATACCAAGATCCAAGTCTATAGAGCGTGTGTCCTGAGTACACTCCTGTACTTCAGTGAGTCCTGGACCCTTTGTGCACGGCAGGAGAGGAAGCTGAACATGTTCCATATGCGTTGTCTCCGACGCATTTTTGGTATCACCTGGCAGGACAAAGTTCCAAATAGAGTAGTTCTAGAACGAGTTGGAATTTTTAGCATGTATACATTACTGAAACAGCTATGTCTACGTTGGCTTGGTCATGTCGTGAGAATGGCTGATGGTCGGATTCCAAAATATCTCCTGTATGGAGAATTAGTGCAGGGAAATCGCCCCAGAGGGAGACCACAGCTGTGATACAAGGATATCTGCAAGTGGGATCTGAAGGCCTTAGGAATGGACCTCAACAGATGGGAAACCTTGACATCTGAGCGTTCAGCCTGGAGGCAGGTGGTGCATCATGGCCTTTCCCATTTTGAAGAAACACTTGTCCAGCAGGCCGAGGCAAAGAGGCATTCCTGAAACCAGCAAAATCAGGGAGCTGGACAGGGGACATATTGTATTTGTCTTCAGTGTGGAAGGGATTGTCACTCTTGAATTGGCCTTCTCAGCCACACTAGATGCTGTTCCAAGTCCTCCATACAGAGCACATTACCATAGTCTCTTGAGACTGAAGGATGCCTAAATCTAACAGGAGCAATGAAATGTGAAGTAAAATGAACCAAATACAGCTCAGAACTCTAGTGCAGACAAACATCGTATTTTCTTCATAGGTAAATGTACAAGTATAACCCTATTGAACACCTGTTGATTCAGAACAATATCTTAGAACAATGCAAACTGTTGAATTTTCCCCCAGTGGCACAACATAAACTGTACAGCTTAAACAATTCAGTATATGAATATTAATAAAGCATGTGACTTCTGGCCTGCAACTTAAAGGTTAATTGGTTCATATGCTGCGTTCCATTTTCTGAATCATGTACAATCTAGAATTTGATCTGTATATACACAAGTTCTAGCAAGTCACCAAAACACACTGCTTAGTACCTGTAATCCTTTAGCTTTCCCATTAGGGTCAGAAACAATTTGTGAAGATTCATTAATTTTTTTCTTAATTAGTTTCTATTTTTATTTCATAACCTTGTTGCATGCAAAAATCAGGCGTGCTAATCTCTAATTCCACACATTTCCATTCACCACCAGTTATAAAGTCGAAGGAAAAAGAAATGAAGTGTGGTGCACACATTTAGAATATGGATAAGAAACACAGTTCCTGGGGGAAACAAGCAGTCTGTACTAAACTGCTCGACAGGAGATGCATGCCTAAATTCAGCTGTAAACTCTTCTAACCTGTGCTAGTAGAAAGAAGCTTTCTTCTCAAAATCATGATCAGTGCTGAACCCAAATGACAGTACCCTCTTAATTATAATCACCTTAGAACTACAGAGTAGGAAGGGACCCTATGGATCATTAAGTCCAGCCCCTGTCAAGGAGACACAGTGAGGAACTGAACTCCCACCACTGTGCTATCCAGCAGTTCATGCAGGACAATTTTGCAATAACTAGTAGTAAGATCATGGAGGAACTCAACTCTTTTGAAAGCACTCAGCTTCTGACCCTAGACTCTTTATTCACTTATACTGCATCATATATTCCACTTCATTAAGCAGGCAAGATTTTTTCTTATTTGTCATATTGTAGCAATTTTCACACATGATGTGCTATACAGGTAACACTTTACTGAACTCACAAACAATGAAACTAGTCTTAGGACCTTTGTGTTTACTTATACCAAAGCTGAAGCTTGTTTTATATAAAAAGATGGCAAATTCTGAACCTATGTTGAATGCACACTGTTCTTCAATGTGTTAACAGCATCTAGAAATCACTACAGTGTTTCCCCGAAAATAAGACAGGGTCTTATATTACTTTTTTCTCCAAAAAACACATTAGGGCTTATTTTCAGGGGATGTTTTATTTTACAGTCATGTCATCTTCTGGTGGCTGCACAATGGTGGAGGGTGGGGTTTCACTTAAGTGGGGCTTATTTTTGGGGGTAGGGCTTATATTACGAGCATACTGAAAAATCATACTAGGGCTTATTTAAAGGTTAGGTCTTATTTTCAGGGGAAACAGGGTAAATCAGTTACAAGCTCCCAAGAAAGGCTATCTGGCCACTAATAATATGCTAGATGGCAGGAAACCTTACAAGGCAGTTGATGCCAAAAACATTTGCTCCTGTGCATATTACTGTATTTAGAATATATTTGGAAAACGAATACTAACTCAACAATGAAAGTTCCTTCTACCAAGTGATACTATCTCTGTGCAATTGAGGATGGAGGTGGCTGATTTTAAGTTTAAATCGAAATGTGAGGCGAATTCTTCATATAATTTGGCAATTTCAGTTCTGGTGCACTGACTACCATGTTCCACTGAATTCAATCAGTTAATGTAAATTGTCTGTCGCCTGGTACACAATGGCTAGGCTGTTGTCTCTGAAGTATTGATGCAAAGATGTCCGCTTTCAGAAAGGAATGAGTTGTGCTGAAGCCACAGTTTTTCCAAAAAAACACACAACCAACTGATTCCTGAAAGGAAAAATAATGGTATCTACAGTTCAGAGACAATCACCAACCCATTGTCTTTTGTTGTTGTTTAGTCGTTAAGTCGTGTCCGACTCTTCGTGACCCCATGGACCAGAGCACGCCAGGCCCTCCTGTCTTCCACTGCCTCCCGAAGTTTGGTCAAATTCATGTTGGTAGTTTCGATGACACTGTCCAACCATCTCGTCCTCTGTCGTCCCCTTCTCCTCTTGCCTTCACACTTTCCCAACATCAGGGTCTTTTCCAGGGAGTCTTCTCTTCTCATGAGATGACCAAAGTATTGGAGCCTCAGCTTCAGGATCTGTCCTTCCAGTGAGCACTCAGGGTTGATTTCCTTCAGAATTGATAGGTTTGTTCTCTTTGCAGTCCAGGGGACTCTCAAGAGTCTCCTCCAGCACCACAGTTCAAAAGCATCAATTCTTCGGCGGTCAGCCTTCTTTATGGTCCAGCTCTCACTTCCATACATCGCTACTGGAAAAACCATAGCTTTGACTATGCGGACCTTTGTCGGCAAGGTGATGTCTCTGCTTTTTAAGATGCTGTCTAGGTTTGTCACCGCTTTCCTCCCAAGAAGCAGGGGTCTTTTAATTTCGTAGCTGCTGTCACCATCTGCAGTGATCATGGAGCCCAAGAAAGTCAAATCTGTCACTGCCTCCATATCTTCCCCTTCTATTTGCCAGGAGGTTATGGGACCAGTGGCCATAATCTTAACCCATTGTCTACCAGCCAACAAATAATTTACATTTACTGCTTACTCTGTTTATTGCCAGAATGTTTGTGCAAACACCATGTTGAAAATTACTAATGCTATTGTTATGCTAAAGATTTGTTGCCTGAGTCTGTATATCATTTCACTTGTAATAGTGCAGAACATCAAAAGTTTGAAGAGTAATTCTGCAAAATATATAATTCACTCATCAGAATGATTCTATAAAAACCCTTCCCATACATTAGTCTTTTCCCTTACTTTCAAGTAACGCATGCAGAAATTGCCTCATCTCTTGTCACATATGGTTTTAAATTAATTACTGTATGTCAACCTACTGTCAACAGAGATGAGGTAATTCTTGCATGTGTTACATGAAAGTAAAGGAAAGAAGTAACAGATGGGTGATGGGAAATGGTGATCCCATATGGAATCATTCTGAGTTGTAAATTATGATGTATTTTGCAAAATTACTCTTTAAATTTTTGATGTTCTGTATTTTGAGACTGTGAAGTATCTTTCCATGTTATTTTTTTATTAAAATGTTTTTCAGAAATGTAGCAATCTGGCCACAAACTATAATCATGGTGATTTCCTTTTGCATGTCTCTCCCAGCACCCCAATCCTGAACATCACACCCAATTGCCTAAATCACCATACCACCACTTACAGACATGCCTCTGTCTTTACAAGGACTTATCACAACTACCTCATGGGAAAAGTCTGTTTGAATGCTTCCTGCTTGAAAAAGTAGAAGACCTCCCCCCCCCTCCCCCGCGGCAGAGAAGAAAAGGCACTTGGGGAGCAAAAAAGGCTAGACAAATTTGATTCAGCCTTTGATAATGCAGACAGTAAAAAATACTTTATTTCACTCATTTGATAAGCAGAGCAAATCCCAGGGTCACACTCTTAGTGAGGCTCCCAAACATTCAGAATGTGGATGGGAGGAAAGTATGTCCACGTATTCTTATGGATTCAATGACTTCTTCCTATATCAGTATGTATATGTATGCTATTCCAGGCACATATGAGTTCAGTCATCAGCACACAGAGGAACCACAGCACTGTTTCCTCTATAGACATTTTGCTAAATTAAACAGCAGGAAGAGAAATGTTCAGAAAGTAAGCAACAGGCCACCTCTCTCTAAAAGGCAACTGCACTACAGTATCCTGCTCCTCCTGCTGTTGTTGTTTTTGTTAAATCCTGTGCACCCGAGAAAAAAAAAATAGGATCTGAATGTCTATAAAGTCAAAGTTCCTAATGCTGCCAGTCATAATCCACTTAGATTATGGAGATGGAGACAACTTAAAAAGAAATTTCAATCAGATAAAATTAATTTGTTACTATACTAGTGTCTTATGAAGCCTACCCATCAGCTGACAATACAGATTGTAGCAATAACAATTAACTAAGTGGCATATAATATATACTGAATGGGCTGTGCTGCATTCCTCTTATTTAGTTGCATTCAGATACCATCAGCAGCCTGTTTACAAGTCATTGGAATTTACTTCATTTTCTTCTGTTACTATTCAAAAGTGCTTTGGAATTGTCTTTCATCTCTTTATTTGTGAAAGTTCCAATTTGCTATTGTACGTTGACTGAATGCTAAAGTGACAGGAAATAAAAACTTTGGGATTTATTTTGCGATTTAGAATAATAGGGTGCAAACAAAGTCACAGTTCATGGTATTCTTTCCTGACTGCCTCCCCCCACCCCCCAATTTGAGTGTTTAAACAGGGAAACAGAGAACCTGATCAAACACGACTTTGTTCAAAGAATCACATAAAAAGCAGAATGCTTACATGTCTGCTTTCATCAACTTCAGTGGGTTTATAAACACTTTTAAAGGCTATTCAGATAGTGAGTAGCACCTGCTTTACAGATGTCCAATAAAAGCTGACATGTGTATACCATTGCCCTCTACAGGATGTGGAGTATTCAAGGATTCGTCACTTTAACGTCAGCATCAGCTTTTCCACATTTATTTATACCTGCAGAAGCACACACCTACACATTCACACTAAATATGGCAGGGAATTAGGAAAAAAATAAAGCATTATGGGCAACATGTAGCACAAATACGTTAAACATATACTCAGAAATATACATTGGAACCGAACTGAGAGCACACAGTATATGTCGAATGTACACTATGCATGAATATTTAAGTTAAGACAGTGTTTATAAAATTTATCAACATATAATGGAAAGTAATATATATTTAATTTGCACCTGCCACTTATTACCAGCAAAAATGTGTCACATTGCTTCCACACAATGTTCAAAATTAGGCTTTGGACTAGCTTTCACAAAAATAATTGCAAAGCCTAGAAAACAGCCATTAGTAGTATTTTTCTCTGCAACAATCCGTAAGCCAACCTTGTTAAATTTACTTTATCTAAAATATTTTTATTGCAATGCTTATTGCTTCTCTGCCCATAGTGATATATATTACACAGAATAAAATTATTAAAATCAGATTTAAACCATTATTTTAAAAACAGATTGCAAATACTCTTTAAAAGTAGAGTTTAACTTTTCTCTAAAAGCCTATTTTAAAACCAGCTTTAAAAGCCAAATACCTTTAGGAACAATACAGTTTAGACTGCCCATCAGGGGTGCAGCCAACTTTACTTTCCCTGGGACAGAGTCCCATAATGCACATGCTGCTATTAAAAAAAAAAAGTCTTGTCCCTTCTACTCACCAGCCTAGGCTCTTAGGGTGATGGAAGATGACGCATGGCCTCTGCACACACAGGAAGGGGCCATCGTTCAGATACTTTAATCTTAAGATGTCGTTTATAAATAGATTGTATATTCAAGAAGTAAAAGATTTTCAGTTTAATATACCATATTAACTTGCTTTCTTCGCTCACATAAGCTCTAAATTTCTGCGAAACTGCTGTTGTGAAGTCCCTCACCTTTTTAAAAAGTGTTGCTTCAAGCAATATGCATATGATATGGTATCCAATGGTGCTGTTAGTTCCAGTTTCAATTCTACTTTGGAGCTGTATGGCTGTCAGGAATAGAGTGATGGACTGAAGTCCAGATGCTTCTCAACGGAACAAACACATGAAGCCTAAGCTGCTCAAGCCATTGTGTAACTAAAGCTACCATTTCATCTTTCCACCTGCCCTTTCTAGTGGCTCAACGCATCACTGTTGTGATCCCAGATGTGGCACAGCATTGGGCAATCGTTTTCTGTGTCAAACCCGTGCTCTGTCACATGGCAAACTATTGGAAATAAATAGGGTAAAACAGAAATCCCTCCTAAATGGGTTACTAGGATACCTAAAGTTTAGGTTTTGAAATCGGAGATGTGCATCTTCTATGAATGTTTCTGGGGTCCCCAAACAGTGTTTTTTTTAAGTATGCAGGCTACTTAAAAATAGAAAAGCAATTCTGTTGCATGATCTTTCTTGTACATCTTTTCTCCTCATGTCAACCTCCATATAGTTTTGTCTCCTTTACCCAGTAAGGAAGATGTTGTGACAGTTATCAGGATTACAATGAGAATTCAGTGAGAGAAATGCTACTTATATAAAAGCATGGATAATTGTTTAAAGTCTTGTAGATACATTATGTAATTAAAATGGCCAATGACATAAACACTGTCATCATACAGTGAGCTATACTGCCCAAACCACAATGTCGCTTACATTTGACCAGGTTTGCTTATAGTTGTACAATGCTGTTCAACACTGTTTGAAATCTCGACATGAATTGTTTCCATGCTGTAAAACTCAAAGGATCTTTAGAAGCAAGTTCCTCTCTCACTCATTCTGCCTCCCTCTCTCTCCAGCCTTCTTGCTTTCTTTCTCGGAGTTTTTCTGTTCATTTTTGCACTATGAGGAAATATTAATATCTTATTTATAATTTTTTATTTTTTATTTCAGGACTGCCAAAATAAATAAAAACCTGTATGACACACAGGAAAGAGGAAAGAAGAAGGAGAATGAATGTTGCAGCTGTAACTATTTAGAACTGAGTGAAGAGTTGGACTAGATGACTTTTAAGGATCCTTCCAACTCTATATGGGTGGTATTGTTTTCTAATTGCAAACATGTCCTGTACAGACAATATATCCTTATGAAAATCTTTCTCCAAGTGCTCCCTTGCATCGGATGAGAAATGGCCGCTGCATCTGCTATTGAACTGGTACTGAAATTCCCAATTCAAACTGCAACAGTAAACAGGGGAAATATTTCTTTTTTTAAAAAAAAACACCTCTCTCTTCACCAGGGTCCCAATCCTGCAGGCATTCCTTTTAAAGTTTTCAAAACAATAATGCAACCCTATACAACACATGTAAGATCAGGTTGCTTACCTGTAACTCTGGTTCTTTGAGTAGTCATCTGTGAACTCACACATCTTTTTTTTAGGGTTTTTGTTATCAATTCTAATATTTCTATTTTCATTTGTGTTTTCTATTTTATGAGACTGTAACCTGCCCAGAGTAGTGCTACAACACTAATGGAAACAGGATACAAATTGAATGAATGAATGAATGAATGAATGAATGAATGAATATGTAGGTCAGACCACCTGTGCCAGGCCCTTTCTGGAAGCTTCTAGAATCAAAAGCTCTCTCACTCTGGCGCCACTCTGTCCCTTGTTTCATGGTCACTTCCTCAGATGCTGATCCCCACATTAGGCAGTTCCAACTGGGCATAATCATGGGGAGGTGGGCAGGTTGTCATGGGTTCAAGGATGACCAATTGAAGAA
The DNA here is from genome assembly GCA_037013535.1 of Intellagama lesueurii. Classification (NCBI taxonomy): domain Eukaryota; kingdom Metazoa; phylum Chordata; class Lepidosauria; order Squamata; family Agamidae; genus Intellagama; species Intellagama lesueurii. The sequence continues at coordinate 79,145,564 of JBAJHW010000001.1, read as the reverse complement.
CTGCAGTTATAGGTAAGCAACCTGTCCTCCTTTTTCGTGGTCTCTGTGACTCACCCATATAGGTGAATGACAAACAGTTCTTAACAGGGCAGGGTATCAAGCCAGGATTGGCAACAGTATGGCTCTGCCAAAAGCTGCATCTCTGGAAGCTCGGGTATCAGTTCTGTAGGGAGTGATGGAAGTCATCAGCTTAGACCACATAATATTGGTATACACAATATACACAAAAGCGTACAGAATCATACTCAGAGGGTGATGATTAATGGATTCTTCTTCAACAGGGAGGAGGTAACAAGTGGGGTAATCCAAGGTTCAGTCCTGGGTCTGGTGCTCTTCAACATTTTTACTAATGACTTGGATGAGGGAGTGCAGGGAATGCTTGTCAAATGTACGGATGACACAAAATTGGATGGAATAGCTATTTATTTATTTATTTATTTATTTATTTATACATACCCCACCCATCTAGACTGAAGTCTACTCTGGGCAGCTAACAATAATAGATAAAATAAAAACAATATAATAAAATAAAAAACAACAGTAATAATATAGTTCAAGATGGGAAAAAATAATCAGCTAACACCCTGTTAGAGCAGTACGACAGTGGAACCAATTACTTTGAGAGGTGGTGAGCGCTCCAACACTGGAGGCATTCAAGAGAAACTTAGACAACCACCTGGCAGACATTCTTTGATTTGTATTCCTGCATCGAGCAGGGGGTTGGACTTGATAGCCATATATGCCCCTTCCAACTTCACTATTCTATGATTCTATGAACCTATGGCTTTGCAGATTTCTGTGAGGGTTATGCCCCACAGGAAAGCTGTGGAAGTGGCCACAGCTCTAGTTGAGTGGCTATGCAAAGTCTGAGGTAGGAGCTTATCTTGGAATTTAAAAGCTAGCTTCATAGTAGTCACAAGCCACTTGTTTAGCAAGTCTAATGATACAGATTTCCCTTTTTCTTGCCCCTTGGTATCAGATAAATAACCTGTGTGTCATATGAATAGGGGAAGTTCATGAGATGTAGAAAGTGGGGGCCTGGCAAATGTCTAGCATGTGCAGAGTCCACTTGAGAGGTGTGGTAAGAGAGGCATGGAAGATAGGTAATAACACTGGTTGGTTAAGATGCACAGGCATTTTGACCCACAAGTGTGAGTCACAGAGACCACAACAAAGAACATTATATGTAATTGGGCTCTCTATCTTTTCTAAAGCCACATTTATACACATACACACATTCCTTTGTGGAAAAGAAAGTCTGTCACATTCTCTAAGCATACTTGCACTAAAAACACAGAGATTAGCAGGTAACTATAACCATTCACTCTCACTGAAGAAATTTCATCCAGTCTCATTGGACCACCAACCCAATAATATTCAGTAGCCCATAATAGTACAATATGTCATGAAAATTGTGTATTCATAACAACCCATGTACTTGCATGTATTTTAGAAGTCACAGAATGCATGAGAACTTCAAGTGAACAACAAATAGTAATACTCAAGTTCTCTCTTGACTTCTTCCCAATGCCATTTGTATTAGATATATATTGACAGTCAGGGTGTTCATGCCTTGTTTAAGCTGCTGTCCAACTTCTCATCCATGAGCATGGGTGATGGTTGCTACTGAAATTGAAGTGGGGAGAGTGCATCATTACAAGTAGAAATAACCTCAATGTGAGAGGCAATATTTCTGAGTGGCAGTGAGTAGTATGAGACAATGGGCAGGATCTAATGAGGTTCTAGATCGGAAAGAACAGCTTCAGGCAACAGAAGGGGGGTTCCCCTCCCACCACAGACATCATGTGCCCTCAAAACCTCCTCTGGAAGTCTGGGAAACTTTTCATAGCAGGATGTTTCCACAGAGGTCTGCAGAGGAAGAGAGAAGGGGAAGAAAAATCTTGTCATGTTCATGAACAGCCAATAGTGCAACAGTGAATTCAGCCTTATATAAGTTTGTCACAGCTGTACTAAATTGCATCAGCAAGTGCCATCTGTTTGATGTGATGTGACAACCAATATATTTGCTTTCTGCTGTGTTAGCAGTACTCCAAAAAAAACCCCACAAAACCTTCAAAACCGACAGATATCAAAGTGCTCTTTCACTATTGGAAAGAAACCAGTGGCACCAGTCTTGTTGAAAGTCAATTAAATTCTCCATCTCTTCTTCGATAGCCCACTACAGAAGAGATCAAGATTAACAAGGTCATTTTGCACACTTTCCTCCGAAGCAATGCACTTTTCACTCCAGTTATTTTGCCAAGGAAGAAAGAAAGGAGAGAAGGAAAGAAAAGCAACTCAAATATGGTACAAAAATCTGTAGGCAATCAAAATAGAACCTCAACAATTATGTTGAGTTCGGCCAAATACAAAATTAAGTAAGTAAATGGCACTTCAAGCCTGCAATCCCTTGGAATGCCAAGGTTTCATTTTTGGCTCAATAACTTTATATCAGCTCAGTTCACCTGCAAAGCTAAAAGCTAGCAGTGCAATTTGAATTATGATACAATGGTGTTTTAATGTCCTGCTTCAAGCACTGCTGTTGCACTCATTTTTTGACCTGACCTATAGACACAAGAAGATCACAAAAACTTTTCTTTTGAGACATCTGTCTTCAAAATCCAAAAAAGAATCAAAGTTCATTTGATTCAGAACCTGTTAAACTATCCGTCTGCAATCTAGGAAGCAACAGAAGCACCTATTGCTCTGCCCTGAAGTGTGAAATAATTGCAAAGCAGACATGAAAAAAGAAGAAACAGGCAGGCATATTTACTATGAATTATCCAACTGTACACCTTAAAATACCGAGTACATTGAGTGTGTAGGGGAAGCTGAACGCAATACCATCAGGATGTTACACTATGTTCAAGGCTAGACTCCTGGCAAGGTTACTCAAGGTAGAATGGTAAAAGCTGAGAGACCAGATTGAGATGCATCCAGCCTCTTCATCCATTTTTCACAAATGAGCAGTCATACCAAGAAAAGAAAACTGACATTTCCAGTAGTGAAAGAAGTGTAGAAATTTTTGAAGGGCAGCTAATGACAGCAGCAGTAGTGGAGGGTGACATGGCAGAGGATCTTTCATAAAAAACAGTAGTGATACTCAGGCTACCTCTTTTTAGTATGACACAAAAGAAAGAAATACTAAACTGCTTCTGAGTATTTTATACCTCAAAAATACTGTTGTGAGGTATTCCAGTACAAAACAAGGGATAGTACCAGAAGATGAGACTCCCAAGTTACTCAGTAAAGAAGATAAATGATGCAAAAATAGCCCTCACATTAATGAAGCAACTGAATTAAAGTCAAAAGAATGTCTAGTTGCTGATGTGCACCAAGGCAAAAGGAAAGTTTTATGACACAAATTATTGGAATACTGAATGTAAGAAGTAGAAATCAAGGTGAGCTCAAAATCATAAAAGGAAAAATGCAAAATCTAAACACTTAACACTTGCTGTAAGCATACTAAAGAGAACTGGAATAAGTCTGTTTTAAGCAGATAATTACAAAATGTTTCACTCTGGCAACATCAAGAGGTTTAGATACCAATATAAGATTTTAGATGTAAAAATAACTTGCAGTCTTTGCTTTTTGCCCTCTCTGCAGACAAAAGGCTGCGTCCCTCATTTTCAATGGGTTTTCCATGACACTGAACCTCAGTGAGAATTGCTGACAGCTCTTTCATGATTCCATTGCTTCATATAAAACCTTTCTAATGTCAACTGAAGTAACAAAAACTTCACAAAATAATAAACAATTGGCAGCTCTTGGTAAACCATCAACAGCAGGCCACCTAAACTTTGTCTCCCTTATGCTTCCATTAGCAGTAAGCTACTAATCTTTTAACATAGCTGTATTAACTATTGATAAATAAACAATGATGTTCTTCCTTGTTTAAATATTAAATAGCTTACTCATGTATGTTTTTGCTTAGAATTTTACCATTTCTTCATAATGTTTTATTAAAGAATGCTTAACTGTGTATTAGACAACATATTTTTACTATGTAAAGCAATCACATGGATTCCACTAGGAAGCAGCAGAAAATGTTGGAGAAGAAACATTCTTGGCAAGAGAGTTCATCTTTATTAGCAATACCTAAGAAAATAAGGTACCTGGGAGGGGGCGGAGCAACAGCAGCGAGAGCAGAGGAATCCCCAGGGCTGTGGGAACCCCTGTGTAAACTCTGGGTCAGCAGACCCCCCCCAGCAGTGGAAGGGGGGGGCACGTTCCACAGGAGAGTGGGCTTGCAGCGAGCAGAGCTGGGAAAACTCCGAATTCAGACAGCAAATCTGTCTTCATGAGAGTTTCCTTTCTCAAAGCATCTGGCTCGGAGACGCCATGTCTGGTGAATTAGCTGCCTAACTTTGCCAAGGTGGAAGTGTGTGAAGAAGATTATCGCTTGACTACGTGAACAGTGAGTAACTGGCCTTTTAATTAGCATCAGCAAGCATAAATCAAATTCAAGCTGCTGACTTTAAAATAGAGAAGAAATATACAAAAAGCGGCGAAGGAGCAACTGTATCCCTGTAACATCGGCAAATTCCTAACTGCGTCACACTTCAGAGAAAGAGAAACTAGTTAAAAGACATGGATGGAGATCACTCTCTCATCCCCTGTCCTCCCTCAATGGCATAGACTATTATATTATAAAATTATAGGTTTAAGAAGATTGGAGTTCTTAAAGAGAATGTTTAATAGAGGCACTTGGGGAGAACTCTGGTGTTGATAGATAAAAAGGGGGACCCCCCACGCCAAGTGCCCTTGCTGCGAGCTGCGAATGGTGGATTATAAATTAAAACTGCTCCTGACTGAAGTTGGATTTACAATTGGATGTGTTAAGTGGGAGTCGGGGTCTGGACTGACTCATTTAACATGAAGATGGACTGATTAATGGTTTGATTGTTTTATGGCTCCTAACTGAATTGGGAGTTCAGGAAAGGGGGAAAAAAGCCGGACTTGGTGGACATGGCGCGAATAGGAGAGAAAACAGAAGCAGAGACGGGCCTGCTGGATTATAAGCAGCAGCAGTGAAATTTTTGAATTTCTTGAAGCTGAATTATTTTACTTCTCAGCAGAAACTGTTATTCTACAATAAATCTATATTCAAGGAGCAGAAAGGACAGCCCTTAGTCAATGTACAAGTCCATCAACATTTTCAATGGAAGATTTTTTAAAGAGCTATATACAGGAGTTTCAAATGAACATTGTCAATCAACTTAATAATTATATTAAAACCCAGACCCTCAAAATTAAGGTGGTAATTTCAGGACATAAAGAGGATAAGGAAAGGAATCTGCAGATGGAAGACCATTTCACCAGAGCAGTGGAAGCAGCAGAAAAAGAGACTTTAGAACCAAGATTGAAGGAAGATAAAATAATAGGTCTTTATGAGAGGAAGGTCCAGGTGGATGAGTCAGGGATTTACACTAAGGAGAAGATTACTCAAAAAATGTATATTGGTTTGACAGATGAGAATTTAGAGAAGGAAAACGTAAAGGCAGTTATGATGGAAGGGGTACAAAACCTTGGCTATAACTCAGATATATATGACTGGATTCGAATATGGAATGATAATTATAGATGGATTAAATCAGTAAATTTGAGAGAAAATATTTTAAAGATGTTTTATAGATGGCATTTCAAAACTGGCAAAAAGGGTGTTAAAGATTAATTCAGGGTAAAATATTGTCAGCAACTTCGGACTCTCTTTTGTACACGTGATGGATAAGTGAAGTAAAATGACTTGGAGATAGAAAAAAAGATATATAAGAAATTATATAAGTATATACAACTTTTAAACTACATGCTGATTATAACAATATAAATTGTTGATTTGAAAGATATATATAGAAAGTAAACATATGTGGTTATAAATCTTTATAGTTATATGGCTGATTGGGGCTTAAAATGGGATAGTTTGTTAGAGATATTATATGAGAATTTGAGAAGTTATGTTAAAGAAAATGAAAAATGTTTTTTGAATTGAGCCCAGAAATAAATATGAGTAGAGAATATAACATAGGTTAAATATTTCAGCACTGTAGCATAATTATTCAGTCAAGATTATATTTTGGATATTGTGATAAAAAAGATATTATATAAGGCTCGTGCTGATTATAACATTAGAAATTGTTGATTTGAAATATATATATAGACAGTAAACATATGTGGTTATAAATGTTTATAGTTACATGGTTGATCTAGGTTTAAAATGGGATAGCTTGTTAGAGATATTATATGAGAATTTGAGAAGTTACGTTAAAGAAAATTGGAAAATGTTTTTTGTTTGAGCCCAGAAATAAACATGAGTAGAGAATATAACATAGGTTAAGATTTTAGTACTGTAACATAATTATTTAGTCATGATTATATTTTAGATATTGTATCATGGTAAACACTTCCCTGTGTGTTTGTTTTGTATGTGTTGTTTGTCTGTCTGTTATATAATAAAACTTACAAAAAAAATAAAAATAAGGTACCTTATATTTGGGACCATTATGGGAAAATGATAGATAGATAGATAGATAGATAGATAGATAGATAGATAGATAGATAGATAGATAGATAGATAGATAGATAGATAGATAGATAGATATCATATACCCTTGTCTCCATCATCTAAATATACAAAAGTTGTGTGTGTGTGTGTGCGCCCGCGTGCGTGCGCATTGCTACAACATGCCCAAGTATTTTCTTTGTACCATGTGCACCTATGCATTGGTTCCTATTGCAACAGTTAGAAGCCTATGAGCAATGGGAAGAATGTATTTGGAACTTTGAAAGTTACATCACTCACGAAGAGTACAAAAGTCATAATGAATTCCAACGAATGGTTTTTTTTGTTTTTTGTTTTTTTGAGTGAGGGTCACTGGAAAAGAACAACTTAACAAGGGAGGGGGAACAATATTGTTATGAAGTCAGTGATGACAGGAAATACCCAATACTGTACATTTATTTGTAAGTATTTAAAATGTAATGGGCAATTTCTCACATCACTGCCTTTATCATAACACTGACTACCTTCCTGTGCTGGTGAACACTCCGAGGAGTGCTTTTTTCCCTTTTCATATTTTTATCAGCTGCATTTAATACCAACTAGCGTAAAGAACTCTTGACAGTTTTGAACTCTGAAAATCTTCTTTTGGAATTGCATGTTTTGTTCTGAAAAAGTTTTGAGCACAGTTGCACTTCCAAAAAAAGAGTTTTTGGGTTGAGTTAAGCAGGTTTTTAACTGATTTTAAAATATCCGTTCACATGCACATGGCACAAAACTCGGCGCACATATTTTGCCTGGAAAACTAATTATTTTAAACAACAAGGAAGGGGTTGTTTATTTTAACTCATTAGTGAATCAAATTTATTTTGAATTGTTTGCATGTGTGAATGCCTATGTCAGAGTGTTAATTGTGTCCTGGAGGTCTGCCAGAACAAGTGCTAACTCCAAAGGAGGGGGAAAATGAATAATTTTACCTCTCCTTTACCCCTCCTTACCCTCCACATGAGAATACAAACCGGAGGCTGGCAAGGTAGAAGACGGGGAGACAATGCAGGCAGTCACAAAGAAAGCAGCTCCAAGAGGCAAAATGGCTGGAAGGAAAGTGAGACTGAGAGACAGACCCTGAGAATATCAGTCTACCAACAGACACTGAAGGAAACTGAGGTCAAAGAGTAGAAAGGATAGACAGGATCCCTACCTAGTCTACACCCAAATGCCCCTTGTGGTCATCTGGACTGAACAGATGCTCAGAAGTGATGCCTAGAAGAAGCCAAGCCAACAATTCTAGATTCTCACATCCTTTGCCAGGGTTCTCAGGTATAAAGGACTCAGCAGTGGTTTAACAATCTCTCCTTCTTGTGGCAAGCTAGGACTGTGCAATTTGCCCAAGGCTACACAAGCTGGCTCTTCTCCCAGGAGGTATATTGGCTCTTCCGAATTCTTGACCTCTGGCTCTACAGCCAGGTAGTCCAACTTACTGAGATGACACGTAAACTTAAATCCTACATTACCAAAAACAGGATCATTGTCTGATAATATCTGGGTATGTTGTATAATTATTTTAAGCCAGGCAGAGAGAAGCAAAGTTGTATCTCCATTTTGTCCATGATGACAAAAAATGGCCCGAGTAACCATTCCTGTTGAAATGCCAAAATTCCACTCACCAAATCACTGATCTATTTGATACTATACCACCCCCCTTTTTTTTACAAAATTGTGGAAGCAAACCAACAGAAAAAAAGCTTTAGCTTCTGCTACTGTGGTCTAATCAATTGTTTAATTTTAAAATGGCCATTAATTCCAAATCCCTTAAAATCAATTATTATTTTCTTTTCTGAAATCATAAATATATTTTAAATATATATATATATATATTATATTTATTTGTTAGAAAAGCATGATTAAGCAGGTCACCACACAGAAAACAAGTCACACAAGCTACATTTAATAGGCATATAATTGTTAGATCTCAAAAACTACAGACCTATAATTTCTGTAATGAAAAGAGAAAATAAACAAAAAGGACTGTTCAGTCTTTATAAATTTAATATGCATGAAGAAACAAACAAGGCAGGCAGGATGAGAAGGATCATGGTGATGATGCAAGGATGGTGTTCTGAATAATTCCTGGATAAAGGCATCAAAACAAGTGGAAAGTTTTTAGAACACTTCCATAAAGTGTGCACACTCTTTATGCATTAACATGGTAAGTATCAACAAAGAGAGGATTATTGGAGGTAGAGTCAACCTGAATAAGGAGATGGTGAAATATATACATTGTAGAAATATATATTAAGATTACAGCAAGCAGGATTGCACTTTTTGGTGGAGAAAACAACAGTACTGCATGCACCCTAACACTGGGTTTCAGTGGGAAGGGGGCTTCACAGCCTAATATAATTATGCTGTGCTACTATTTTCCTGAGCATGAGGCAATCTCCTGCCCCCTCTTCCTGTTTGCTTTCATTGTTTTGTTTGCTGCTCATTCTTCTCCAACTTTCAACCTCAGCAAACATGTAAACTCTGCTCCTGACCTCTGACTGTGCTATGGCCAGCATGGTGGACTTCAGTCTTCCAACATGACTGAGACTGCAGTTTCTTGCTTTATCCTTTTTATTCTTCCAATTGTACCTGATGTTCCACAACTCCAAGTAAAGATGTTCTTCTTTTCTACTTAAGCTACTTTTAGGGTAATTTTTATATACAAAGGGCTCTAGCACTATGAGAATAAAAGGGGCTGGGTGGAAGCTAGGACTTTTAGTTATTCTCCTTCATGATTCCCTTTTGCTGCAGATAACTTTTATATTTTATGCTCTGCTAGCTAAAAGGAATTAACCAAAAATGCCTTCAATACTTTTTGGAGAGGGAAAAAAAATCATGCCTTAGTAGGAATTTTAATCAAGATTTTGACATCAATCAATCAATCAGGCATGAATCAAATCTACCCTGACAGCCGCCACTATTTCTGTTATCAACATAAGTGTTCTGAGGCCAGTGAACCTGGCTGACATTTCTTCTTACAGGAGTATTCACAGTCACCATGATTAACCAAGAACAGGCTTATTGCTGCAGATTTTACTATCTGGAAAATGTACTCAGCCCTATCTGTGGCATGCCAGTTCTAAGGACCTGTAGTGTGTCAGTTCTGTTTGCCTCATATAGAAAGGTGCTTCTATTCACCAGTTCACAGATTTAAGCAAGTGACAGAATTTGGTTGGTGCACATTTTGCTTTTCAAATGACTCATACAGTTTTTGTTGCTTTTTATTTACTTGATTTAACAGCATGATTGTTTTAATTTTGGTATACTGCTTTGAATTAAATGTTTCTGAAAGGCAGCAAACAAGTTACAGAACAAAAATAAACAAAAATGGTGCAGAAAAATCAGCCCTAAGCTTTTCTACGTGCAAGTCCCTGTTTGGCAGGGAGCACCATGCCTAGATAGCAACAACTCAAGAGAGTTTGAACAATATTAATTACATCTCTGCCTCTTTGTTTAACACAAAAGCAAAGTGCCTGAAATAGATTTGCCCACAGAATCATTTGTTTCTTCAGAGTGCTTCCTACTTTTATACAATGCCCTGACAGAAAGCATTAAGCACAGAATATCGGTTTACATTGTTTTACAGAAGGCACCGCTCTTTGCTTACCTGTGCTCCATCTCTCGGATGGACAGGATAACACCCGAAGTCGATGCCCGCTGTTGTAGGGTGGCCAGAAATGTGAATTCACTTTTATTCCGGAAGAGCTGGATTAACTTCTCACTTGTGTGGGGTGCTGCATGGATTTCTCTGTCTGTAGCTAGAAAGAGATTAATTGGGAGGGAAAAGAGAGGAGGTGGGTGAAACATGCTGTAAAAATGTTTATGTCTGACAGAGTAAAAAAATACTTTTGATTTCCGCCTCCCAAAATAGTCTTCATTTTCACTGTATGCTACAGTTTCACTCATACAATGGGAAAACAGAAAACATCTGTACATATGTCCCCCATTTGTCACACAGACAAGTTCACAATCAGGCATTCGCTGATTTTCTGACAGAGCTTCTGACAGGGATGCTGAGACATTCATGTCTGCAGTGAGCAGATTACCTTGCTGATTCATGAGGTGTGCTGAAACAAGATAATAGGTTCCCATATTCAGAAGGACTGACTTCTCTTGAGTCACTTACTAAGCTCAAATTTCAATTTTACTACTATGTCCATTTCTCTCTTCCCATGATACATCTAGAAAATCTATCCTTGTTTCATGTGCAAACACAGACACCTTATTGCTAGCACTGTTCCACCAACACACCTTTCCTTCCCAAATGTATGTACTTTATTTATTTACTGTGCTTTAATACACTGGCACATAAAACATACTGATGGCAACAAACATCATTGCAGAGACTTATCACTTTGAAGCAGCAATGCATGGTTGTTGCATGTAGTATTTATTAGATGATAGTCTAACATTTAAAGATGTATTTTTTTAAAAAAAGCAAAGCATGCTGCTTATATGCCACCCCATAGTGCTTAAAGCACTCTCTGGTTGGTTTTCGAGTTAATTATGCAGGCTACACATCCCTGCTCCCAGTAAGTTGGGTACTCAATTTACCGACCTCAGAATGATGGAAGGCTGAGTGAACCTTCAAGCCAGCTATCTGGGATTGAACCTGAATCATGAGCAGAGTTTTGGCTGCAGTACTGCAGTTCAACTACTGTGTCATGAGGCTTCCTGTCTCTATCCAGAGAAGGTGATCCTCATGACATCAAGGAATTGGGGGGTTCCATTCCTTTATCAAAGCAGAAAGAGGCACAACCACACACTCAACTCAAACTCATGTTTCCTTTACATCCTGTTATTTTCCACTACTGCCATTGTGGCAGGAGAAGGAAGAATGCAGGTGGGAACTAAATCCACCTTTCAACCTACATTTCTTTTTTCTGCTTTTCAGAAAGCATATTTGTGAGGTAGCTAGGAGAGAATTGTCATCATTTCTGGCCCTAAATTCCATTGCTAATGTTTTGTCCACTCTTTGCAATGGTTATTAAGGGTCAGATTTCAGAGGTGAGATCCAGTGAACCACTACTACCAATGGAACAGCTTCTGTCAGCAGAATAAGGAAGAAAATGAACCGCCCTCATCTCCCTTGTGCATCCTCAAAATCTGTCCTCGGGGTACAGGGTAACCTCTGGTTCAAATTCTGGGGGGCACAGAGGCTGCAGATAGGAAGAGAGATGGAGTAAATCCTATCACACAAGCACATGTCTACTAATGCTACGTTGAATTTCACCCACAACTAGATTCAGAATAAACGTATGCCCTTTTCTTAGCATGATTTATGGTATCCAATGCCTTCCAAACATGCATGTGCAGCATCTGTCCAGCCTTCTCCCTCTAACCAGTAAAGTCTAGGAAGAGGTGAAGGCCAATGAGAGCCCTCTCTTTTGAGGTGTATTGCTGTTGCATGAACTTTCAGTTCACATAATATTAAGCCACACTAACCATGGTTATCAGGCCTTTTACAGCTGACACTACAAAAATGAGAAGGATTAGAAAGCTAGATTTGTGACATATACACGTTATCTACAGTTCAAGCTACATATGATTTTATATGCCATATATTAACAAGAACATACACTGTTGCAGGAGAGTGAATAAATAAATAGAAAAGGAAACTTTTCTGACATTGTAGCATATAAAAAGAGCATCCAGACAGGCAGACACTAGGATTAATGAGTATCTTCCTTCTCTGTATCACTTTCATATGGGTTCACAGATAAGTCCCTTTTATACTGTTCTCATATTATCCCAGTAAAAAAAAAAGCATGAAAGGAATTACATTTAAATAACATTTAAGCATGTATTTTAAGGCATTTTTCTTAAAACATGCATTTAAACCCCAGTACCCAATGTAAAATATACATCAGACAGGTTTTTTTCAGTCAAGACCTTAGCCACAATATTGAGAGGACAAAATCTTACAGGGGGCTGTGCTATATATTAGTCTAGGAGAGAAAGAACACATCATGTCAAAGCAGAATTCACAAAGACTGAAGTCCTCAAGCACTCCTAAGGAGCACAATTCTCAAAGCCTTTTTCTTTCTATTTTTATAAAAGTTTTGTGAAGAGGTTAAAGGACTTGGAATATATAAAAAATTGAAATACATCTGGACTTTCTGCGTAAACCTAGCAGAGCCTGCTGAACTTTTACACTTTGGAACCAGCTTGGTTCACACCTCCATCTTCTGAGTTCCTGCAATCTGTCATTTCAAAGAGTTTGAGTTCAAGAGGAGTTTATCCCCTGAACTCTATCCTTTGTTTATTCCTTGGCCTCTGCAGACCAAATGGCTGTGCCTCGCGGCCTGAAGGTCTGCAAATTGGGAATGCAAGTCAGAAAGGCTACCCTTTGTCAAAGATCTTTTGATCTTTTTTTGCGCCAGGATTTCTTTGTTCTACCAAAAATAAAAATAATAATAATAACCACAGACATAGCCGTGTGGTCCTTTACACTATCCAAAAGTAGAAGAGGTGATACATTCAGTGCAAGCTTTCATGAATAAAATTCACTACATCAGGCACAGGACAGAAAAATTATGAATGAAACTTTCAAAATGGTCACAGCAGAAGAAATGCATGAGACACACTGCTTGTTACTTAAGGTGAGTTGAGAGCTGGTTTCAACTGATTTCGGGGTGGTGGTGTTTTTAAATGCCTCGCTTCTGGTGGCATTCGGTTGGAATTTTCCAATCTGCCTCCAGGATAGGAGTCTCTTTTTACCAGTCATCAAAGTGGATTAAGGGCAATTAATGAGTGCCCATCAATAGTATACAGAAAACTGAGAAAAGTGGATTAGGGTCTCACTCTGATCTTGGGAGACGAGTGTTTCCATGTCGAGTTTGCTTAGTAGAGTAAAAGACAGGATAGTTTTCTTTATTTTCTGGTGTTGCTGTTTTATATTCTGTACTCTTGTATCCAAACTTGTTTGAATTTGGAACTGTTACAACTCTTGCAATAACCTTTTAATTTCTTATTTTTCCTTTTTTTAAAAAATTAAACTTAATTAAATCCTTACCAGCTGTGTCTGAAAAGTATGGGGGGGTAGTCCTTCATCCAGCCCTGTGGGTAAGAACTGATATCTATAGGAACTAGGGGATAAACCCCAGAGTACCCAGTGCCAAAGGTCTGAGGGAGGTGAAAAGTGGCAGCATACCAAAGTGAAATTGTATTGGCAGGGGGAGGGTGGATATCCAACATAGTTTCCTCCTTGGGATTATCGTGACCTGGTTCCAGCATTGGGAACTATCATCACAAGTATCCAAAAAGTCATTAGAAATATTTTAAAAACTAAATAATCAGTGTGAGTGGGGTCAGGGAAATCTATGTCACTTGACAGTAATCACATCATGAACAGTATGAAAACAGGTGCTAGTGAGAAAAAACAATGTTGCAGCAGAGCCAAAACTAACATAGTGAAAACCCAAGGGCTTTATGACTTGCAGTGTCTATAACATTGCCTGCTGTCCCCCTCAGGCTTCCCTGTTTTCTCTGAGCTTAGGTGCAACCCTCCCATGAGCTAAGAGAAAAACTAGTTTTCCAAGGACCGAGATACTTTTGCAAGCTATTCCTGTTGTAATGCAAAATATGTGAAGATAGTTTTGTCTAGGATGGACAATTAAGAATCACGAACTTTACAGAAGATGTGCTGCTCATTTGTTGATATAAATTGATCCAGCTTTTGGACTCTCCTTGGAGGACAGCTAGCTATGGCTAATGTCATGATGAGTACCTGCACTCCCAAATTTACTGCTGGACACTGCTGCAGGTTTGTGTGCACATCCATCCACATACTCACAAAAACACCAGACTCCATACAACCACCACAGTGGATAGAATGACAGACGAGGACTCCGGAGAACAAGGTTCGAATCCCTGCTCAGCCATGGAAACTGGCTGGGGAAGTGGAAATGGTAAAACCATTCCTTAAATATTTCACTTACCTTGAAAGCCCTAGCAGGGCTACAAGTCCTATACACACACACACACACACACACACACACACCGGGGATATGGAGATGCCTACATAATTCTGGTTGTTAATTCAGTCCTCCATAATGTCATCAACAAAATGACTTAATTCATGCTCAAATCATTTGTTAAAGCCAATCTTCTCTTTAAAAATATTACCTTAATCGTGCCTATTTTTTTAAAAAAAGATCAAACACATTTTTTACAAAAAGTACTCTGAGGCTGCATTCTTTCAGGTAACTATATACCCAATAAATCCCACTGATAGCACATGACTGTATTGCAAAACCAATCCGGATAAACGAGTGAGACGCTTGCTTCCGCAATCTCACATGAAGTTTCAACAACAGTTCCATCTCAAATCTTGACAGTAATTTGTTCAGGGAAAGATAGGAAAGATAGCAAAAACTCTGAAAAATGTTATTGTCTTGCTGGATAAAGAAATGAGGGGGGAAACATTACTAGAGTGCATATGCAACAATTCACAGCTAACAATAAGGCTAATAAAACAGCTTGGATGTTGTCTACTGGTGCACACCCACATTAAACTGTGTTGTTGTTATGTGCCACCAAGGCAATTCCTACTTATGGTGACCCTACAAATCAATTATCTGGGGGGGGGGGGGAATCCTATTATTAACTGCCCTGCTCAGTTCTTGCAAACCCAACATTGTGTCGTCTCATTTAGACTATTCCATACATTGGCCTCCCATGTGGTAACAGAGCTACCGACTTTGAGGTATTTCAGCTACAACAGCTTCCATGTTACAGTAAGTACTAGCATTGCTGGCCCTACTGTGTCATGTGGTGAAATAGCTGCTTTAGGTATAAAATACAGTACATCATGGGGGGGGGGTGAATGGGGTTGCCGCTGGAGGGTCTATGATGCTCCAGATAATCGTTGCTACACGTAGCTCTCCCGAGCTATTTTTTTTTTATTTCCCTGAGGGGATCTTAGAGGGAGGGCACTATGAAAACGATGAGCATTGGACCACTGTACGAGCTGTCTTCCCAACTACC
This sequence comes from Intellagama lesueurii, assembly GCA_037013535.1. Classification (NCBI taxonomy): domain Eukaryota; kingdom Metazoa; phylum Chordata; class Lepidosauria; order Squamata; family Agamidae; genus Intellagama; species Intellagama lesueurii. The sequence continues at coordinate 79,130,035 of JBAJHW010000001.1, read as the reverse complement.
CCAGCCTACCACAGTGCCTAGTTCTGGAAACTCCTCCGAGTCAAGCATCTATTAAAGTCAAAGCCAAAGCTTGGATGGGAAAAGGAAGACAAACAGCCACCTTCTCCTCTGGCCTCATAATAGGCAGCAGAAGGGCCATCATGTGTCACTGCCACTACTGCCATTCATCTTACATTCATCCCCATCTTTGTGCTAGGAGGGAGAACTGGTCTTCTTCACTTCTATAGCAAGGAACAAGGGAATGCCCCCCCCCTTTCTCTGCAGATCAGGGTTTTTTCTCCAGACAGGGTAAACAGTCACCACTCTCACCCAAACTCAAACAAATATAAGTGAGATGGAGGGGCATGGGGGGGGGGGCAGTGCCTTGCTTCCCACATCAGGAGAGTTTGGACCACCCATAACCATTAAAGTCAAAATCCACCACAAAGGTTTCCCATTGAAATACACTGAAATGAATCACCATGCTGCTGCACAGCTCCCATTATTTTTTTAAATAGGACTTGTGCAGAACAGTTTCCCAGTAGATTGTGCCCCAAGGCAATACTTTGATAATGCACAGTTGTGTCACTTTGGCCTATATATTTTAAATTATATAGATAAAGCACAGTAATGTAATATTACAACATAATAGATTAGAGTTCCAATGCACTACAGCACAAGCAGTACTATGTCATTACCACTCCGAGCCACTGCTATGTCCTATAATTCACAAAAGAATTCAGCTTTGCAAGAGCCATTTTGAGGGAAAACTTTGGTATTCTAGCGCTTGTACCAACAGATAACAAGATCAATGCTTGTTATGTTTGCCATGCAAGCCTTGTATTAAACAAACCATGCCTGCTAGTACAAAACGAGAAAGTAAAAACTATGTAAAAACATGCACACACAAAAGGTGAAATCCAAAAGTAAGCTACACAACAAATTGGTTTAAGTTCAGAGATACTACTTAAAGATTAAAGATGCTTTTTCCTTGAGGATATCAATCTAATCAGCATGACTAGTTTTAAAAGTCCCATTATTTTTACAAGATAGCTAAGCACATGCCTAACACTTGTCAGTTAATAAAAGTTAAAGACTTTTTCAACATTGGCTGATTTCTGCCTTTCCTGTTTGATCAAATCACATATTTGGAAATTCAGACTAGGAACCCAACGTTGAATACTAAAAGTACAGTTGACCTTGTACTAGCAGTAATTGTCTACTGCCAATGCCGTTGTTAAGAAAGGATGCTGCTGCTTGATGGTCAATCTTCCTTTGGAACTAACTGTGATTTTCTTTTTTTTAAAAAAGAGTATAGTGTGCACATATGCACTTTTTAAAACCAGCATGATGGCACACAAAGTTTAGAAGGCTCAGAGGAGCTCCTGGTCTGCTCTTTGTGATGAGGCCCCTGCCACCCACACGGCAACACTGCAGAAAGGCTAGGATACTTCTATTCCTTGTATTTCTTTCCATTCTACTCCAATGTTTCTTAACATTTTGCAAGCTCAGATCCTCCATTGAAGGCTTTTGTCCATATTTGCACTTACTTAATTGTTTATATATATATATATAAAGGCTTAATATATAGCATTCTGACAGATGGGTAACATAAAATCCTGTTATTATTTTACATAAAGCATTTTTTTTCTTTAAAAAAATCTCAAAACCTACAGGGCACTCCATTGTGCTTCAGGACACAGAACAAATAAACACTTTATTTAAAGCAGAACTCATTGCTTTAACACTTCAGAAGCAATTAACAGCCTAGCAGACCTGCATATTAGTTAACAGATGTGTATCCTTCATTAACTACCTTGCTTTAAATCATTATGCAAACCAGCACTCTAAAAGTTTGTGATTGATGCTAATAATATAATTGCCATTTTAAGTATCCTATTACACTCTGAGCCATGTCGGAACCATTTACTTATGGATATATATACCTAAGGCTCAGGTTTTGTATTCAGTCTTAGGACACAGATAGTAATCCACAAAAAGTCAAGCTAAAAAAAACAATGACAACCATCAAAACAAAAGAGTTGTAGCACCTTAAAGAGTAAAGAGTGTCTACATGGGCTGTTTTGAAGCAAGTTGGTATGGGCTTGCTTGGGGCCAAGTAGATGTGCAATGTGCCATTTGGTGTGATACTCACATCCAAATAGCATATCAGAGTTCAAGCAAACCTAATCATTATCATCCTCATCTTCACCATAAGTTAATTCTGACTTATGGCAAGCCTTTTTCAGGGTTTTCCAGGTAGAGAATACTCAAAAGTGGTTTGCCATTTCCTTCTTTTGGGGGTGCCCTGCGACTGTGCAGCTTGCCCAAGGCCACGCAAGCTGGCTCTTCTGGGATGCAAACTCCCAACCTCTGGCTCTGCAGCCAGATACCTAAACCACTGAGGTATCCAGCAAGCTTAAGCAACCCTACTTGGTGGAGGGGCAGAGGAAGTGAATTTTATTAGAACTCTGTTAGGGCAGCAAACCCCTTCACGGATTGCTGCCTTGTCGTGGCAAAGGGGCTTGAGTAATTCAGAGAAGCTATGGGCGATGCCGTGCAGGGACACCCGAGACGGACAGGTCATAGTGGAGAGTTCTGACTAAACGCGATCCACCTGGAGCAGGAACTGGCAAGCCACTCCAGTATCTTTGCCAAGAAAACCCCATGAACAGAAACAAAAGGCTAAAAGATATGACGCTGGAAGATGGGCCCCTCAGGTCGGAAGGCGTCCAACATGCTACTGAGGAAGAGCGGAGGACAAGGACAAGTAGCTCCAGAGCTAATGAAGTGGTTGGGCCAAAGCCGAAAGGACGCTCAGCTGTGGACACGCCTGGAAGTGAAAGGAAAGTCCAATGCTGCAAAGAAGAATACTGCATAGGAACCTGGAATGTATGAGCCTTGGTAAGCTGGATGTGGTCAAACAGGAGATGGCAAGAATAAACATTGACATCCTGGGCGTCAGTGAACTAAAATGGACGGGAATGGGCGAATTCAATTCAGACGATTACCATATCTACTATTGTGGGCAAGAATCCCGTAGAAGAAATGGAGTAGCCCTCATAGTCAACAAAAGAGTGGGGAAAGCTGTACTGGGATACAATCTCAAAAATGATAGAATGATTTCAATACGAATCCAAGGCAGACCTTTCAACATCACAGTAATCCAAGTTTATGCACCAACCACCCATGCTGAAGAGGCTGAAATTGACCAATTCTATGAAGACCTACAACACCTTCTAGAACTGACACCAAAGAAAGATGTTCTTCTCATTCTAGGGGACTGGAATGCTAAAGTAGGGAGTCAAGAGATAAAAGGAACAACAGGTAAGTTTGGCCTTGGAGTTCAAAACGAAGCAGGGCAAAGGCTAATAGAGTTCTGTCAAGAGAACAAGCTGGTCATCACAAACACTCTTTTCCAACAACACAAGAGGCGACTCTACACATGGACATCACCAAATGGGCAATACCGAAATCACATTGATTATGTTCTCTGCAGCCAAAGATGGAGAAGCTCTATACAGTCAGCAAAAACAAGACCTGGAGCTGATTGTGGCTCTGACCATCAGCTTCTTATAGCAAAATTCAAGCTTAAACTGAAGAAAGTAGGAAAAACCACTGGGCTAGCCAGGTATAATCTAAACCAAATCCCTTATGAATACACAGTGGAAGTGAAGAACAGATTTAAGGAACTAGATTTGGTGGACAGAGTGCCTGAAGAACTATGGATGGAGGCTCGTAACATTGTACAGGAGGCAGCAACAAAAACCATCCCAAAGAAAAGGAAATGCAAGAAAGCAAAGTGGCTGTCCAATGAGGCCTTACAAATAGCAGAGAAGAGAAGGGAAACAAAATACAAGGGATGACAGAGTTGGCAACGTACCAGGAGAAAGTTACAGAAAATGGAATGCAGACTTCCAAAGAATAGCAAGGAGAGACAAGAGGGCCTTCTTAAATGAACAGTGCAAAGATATAGAGGAAAATAATAGAAAGGGAAAAACCAGAGATCTGTTCAAGAAAATTGGAGATATTAAAGGAACATTTTTGTGCAAAGATGGACATGATAAAGGACAAAAATGGTAGGGACCTCACAGAAGCAGAAGACATCAAGAAGAGGTGGCAAGAATACAAAAATGAGCGCAAAAAATGGTCTGAAGCTCAACATCAAAAAAACTAAGATCATGGCCACGGGCCCCATCACCTCCTGGCAAATAGAAGGGGAAGATATGGAGGCAGTGACAGAGTTTACCTTCCTGGGCTCCACGATCACTGCAGATGGTGACAGCAGCCATGAAATTAAAAGACACCTGCTTCTTGGGAGGAAAGCGATGAGAAACCTAGACAGCATCTTAAAAAGCAGAGACATCACCTTGCCGACAAAGGTCCACATAGTCAAAGCTATGGTTTTTCCAGTAGTGATGTATGGAAGTGAGAGCTGGACCATGAAGAAGGCTGACCGCCAAAGAATTGATGCTTTTGAATTGTGGTGCTGGAGGAGACTCTTGAGAGTCCCCTGGACTGCAAGGAGATCAAACCTGTCCATTCTGAAGGAAATCAACCCTGAGTGCTCACTGGAAGGACAGATCCTGAAGCTGAGGCTCCAATACTTTGGCCATCTGATGAGAAGAGAAGACTCCCTGGAAAAGACCCTGATGTTGGGAAAGTGTGAAGGCAAGAGGAGAAGGGGACGACAGAGGACGAGATGGTTGGACAGTGTCATCGAACCAACCAACATGAATTTGACCCAACTTCGGGAGGCAGTGGAAGACAGGAGGGCCTGGCGTGCTCTGGTCCATGGGGTCACGAAGAGTCGGACACGACTAAACGACTAAACAACAACAAACAACAGGGCAGCAAAAATGTGCTGCATCACTTACATTTAAATTTTTTTTTTCTTGCCTTGTCTTAAATGACTGGTCAAGAAATGGCCCACAGCCGAATCTGCCAATATCCTGAAATGAGTGTCTTATTATATTGGACGTTCCCACTGGAAGGAGCCTTGGTAGGCAGAAGACTTGCTTTTGATTCATCACCACCAATCACACACACTGGAAATGAGCCAAACCAGAGTGATCCTACCCACACCAAAAAAGGAGAAGCCCCTGCAAGGTGCAGGTGGTCCTGCTCTAGAGGCATGCAGTTCACTTCAGCGAAGACACTGTCTGATCACCTGCAGCAGGCCAAGCAGTGGGCTAAACACCTGTGTAATGAGCCACTTAGTTAGTCTTTAACCCAATGTTTCCCAAACTTTTTCAAGTCGTCACCCCCTTTTATAATAACCAAGTAACCTGTGACACACACCCCAGCCACCTTTGCATAAAAAGACATTTTAATGGGATAAAGAAAACACATCAAATAGATTTTTTCAGAATATAATTCTAACCTAATATAGTAGAATGAATGTAATAATACATAATTATGTATTAACTGGGATGTAAATCTGCCTCAACCAGATAACATTTGATCAGGGGGCGGGGGGTGTCAAGACACCTTGAGTTTCATTTACTTTTGGGAGGTATGAAAATGATCTTCCTTTCATGTCTCCTCCCCCCACAAAAAAGCCGCCTCAGTGAAGAGCCCCTCCCCTCAAGAGGGGAGCCCAAATGAACACCTAGCCCACCTACCCCATGCCCCTCTCCTTGGTTCTCTTCCCTCACCTTGTTATCCCTCTTTCCTTCCTCCTCCATGAATCAGGCGGGACCCAGAAGCATCTCTGCACCCAGGTCCCCTCTCCCTTCACTATGTCGCCATCATCACACCCAGAGGAGCATGCAGCTCAGATGCAGTGAAAGGTGCCACTGCCACAGCAGCAATCCTGCCACCATCTTGGGCATTAGCGTTACTGGCACGCTTGCCTCATTGAAGTCTCTTTGAACCGAGCTAACATTTATGCCCAAAGGGTTGATATCAACCCACCCTCCCCCAATGGTGAATGCAGAGCAGCAGAGAAAAACAAGCAAGAGTGGCTCTTTTGGAGGGGGTAGGAGTGATGTGCATGCATAAAAGAAAAAGCCATCCAAGGAGTAAAATCCTTGCCTCTGGTTACTTCTTGAATGTTCCTCCAACCCAAGGGTTAAAGAAATAACTAAGAACTCTGCAATTCCAGTTCAGATTAAAAATTTATCTATCTGTGGGCCAAGAGAATTAAAACAGAATTGTGTATACCATATTTAATATAATAAATATAAAAATAATTGCAATTAAAAATTACTATGGTGACCTGCCCAGAAAACACTTTGCAACTGCCTTGGGGGTCACAACCCCCAAGCTGGGATCCCGTGCTTTGAGCAAAAGCTCTTTTCCTCATTTCGGTTGGTGCCCATACTCTATGCATATTAAGCAGTACATTTTAATCCAGAAAAACTCACATTGAAACACATCTTTATGATGCCACAACTCTTTTTTAAAAAAATTTCGTTATCACACTAAAACAGGCTATCCCTTCAAAAGCTGCTAAAATAGAAATGTTAGTCTTAAAAGTGGCACAGGACTTTTCTTCTTTTTCTTTTGCCTAAGGCTCAGGTTGTGTTTTTGTTCTGCTTACTGCGAAGTTCCACCAGGAAAAGAGGAACTGAAATATGTGCCCAATACTTATATGTTAAGTGTGTGATTCCCTAGCAGCTGAGTGAGTTCTATATCAATGACTTTGTTTGGCAGAAACACACCATAGTTCAAGTGGCATATGAATAATGCTCCAGGACTTAGAGTACTGTCAGGCTCAAAGCTGGTAAAAAAATAAAATAACTTAGTAAGGACAGTGGCATGCTTGGAGAAATTGTGTTTATATTATCTGTTGAAAACAACTGGCTCTTGGTAATAAAATGCCACTTTTGTGGGTAATACGGAGTATCACTTTATCTAGTCATCTTCAATAAAATATTACTTTTTCACTTGAATGACAATGAAAGCTCAGCAAAAACACACAAAGGGGGGGGAGCATGACTTTCAGAAGTCCCACTAAGATTGTTGCCTCCCCACAACACATATTTTAATCCAAAATGCCGGGGGTTATTTTAGTCAAAGGGTGCATTTGATCTGACCTTTGTTCTCCCTGACCGCATGGTCTGAGGGGGCGGGGTTTTAGCTTTAAATAAGTGCACCCAAAAGCTTTAAGCCCTTTTCCTGCAGAGGCAGAAGGTGAGCTGTGTCTGGGAGGACATTTTATTTGGTGGTCCTCTTGGAAGACAAGGTCCGGCAGCTGGAGCCCTGTGTTTCTAATCTTCGCACTATTAGGGAGCAGGCCGGGTAGGTGGGGCTCGTCAGCCTTGGAAGGCAGCCCATATAGGAGAAGGAAAACTCAAACCTCAACTACCTTGCGGCTATATCTACTGATGGAAAAGGCTTCAGGAGTTAACCTCAAGGCAAAATCCGGAGCCGGAGTCCCGGAGGCAGCTCGTGTCATTCTAGCAACTCCTGCGACGTCGCTGGAACCAGTTGTATTGGCTCTTGCCTTCCCATTGGACTATTTCAGTGATGTGGAGAGGGGGGATTTGCTGCTTGGGTAACAGCCTATCCTCCATATTATTTTACCCAGGCTGCGTGCTCTGGAGAGGACACTCCAGCTTCGCATACAGCGTCTAAACAACACGGGAAGTAGCAGTTACTGGTTATAAGTCTTTGCTCGATTGGCATAGAGCATGACGCCAGGGGCTACTTCCGATGGTGGGAGAGGTCATTGCACCTCACTAGGTAGCTACCGCCCGCCTTAAGCTGGGCAGTCCCCAGCCAGTAAGGTGCTACCTCGCCATGGTCCGTTAACCTCACGGGGTGCGTGGGGTTTAGGGTGAAAGCCGACAAGCAGATCGATAACCCTGCACCATACAACAATCATAAGAAAACTTGTGCTCTAAAGTTGGGCACCTGGAATGTTTGGACAATGACCCCTGGCTTTTCTGACGACCTGCAGGAAGCAGACGACGTGCGCAAGGCAGCTATAATCGACATGGAAATGAGTAGACTGCAGATGGACATTGTTGCCCTGCAAGAGACGAGATTGCCAGACATGGGATCTGTCAAAGAAAAAAACTTCTCATTCTTCTGGCAGGGAAAACCATTGAATGAGACCAGGGAACATGGTGCTGCTTCTGGAAAAGGAAGGAGAGCTCTAGCAGCATACAAAACCTGTCCTAGTGAGTACAACTTGCAGGCTCTTTGAGCTGCTCGTAGCCAAGTCCAACAGGCTGCCAGGAGATGTTCTAATGATTATTGGCTTCAGCTCTGCTCTCAGATACAGATAGCAGCAGACACAGGTAACATCAAGGGAATGCATGACGGTATCAAGCAGGCTTTAGGTCCAATACAAAAGAAATTTGCTCCTTTGAAGTCTGCTACAGGCATGATCATCCAGGACTGAGCACAGCAGATGGAACGCTGGGTGCAGCACTACTCTGAGCTATATTCCAGAGAGAATGTAGTAACCGAAGAGGCACTAAATAACATCGAGTGCCTCGCTGTCTTGGAAGAGTTGGACTGAGAACCAACTTTAGCAGAAATAAAAGCAGCCTTGGATTCCCTCACCTCCGGCAAGGCACCTGGGAAGGATAACATCCCTGCTGAAGTGCTGTAAAGAGATCATCACCACCGAGCTGTATGAAATCTTTTGTCTTTGCTGGAGGGAAGGTGGAGTACAACAGGACATGAAGGATGCAAACATCGTCACATTGTATAAGAACAAAGGAGACGGGGCGACTGCAATAACTACTGTGGCATCTCTCTTCTCAGCATTGTAGGGAAGCTGCTTGCCCGTGTTGTGCTGAAGAGACTCCAGGTGCTTGCAGACAGAGTCTATCCAGAATCACAGTGTGGATTTCAAGCTAATAGATCCACCATTGACATGGTATTTTCCCTCCGACAGCTGCAGGAGAAATGTAGGGAACAACGACAGCCACTCTTTGTGGGCTTCATAGATCTTACAAAGGCCTTTGATTTGGTTAGCAGGGATGGCCTTTTAAAAATACTTCCCAAGATTGGATGTCCACCTCAACTCCTTAACATCATCAGGTCCTTTCATGAGGAAATGAAGAGCACTTTAGTTTTTGATGGCTCAACATCAGATCCCTTTGACATCCGAAGTGGAGTTAAACAGGGCTGTGTCCTCGCGCCAACCCTGTTTATACCATTTTTAGAGTATATATACCATTTTTAGAGTATATATTTTAATTGTATTTTAATTGTTTTATCTTTTTTATTGTATTTTAATTGTTGTAAGCCGCCCAGAGACCTTTGGGTAGTGTGGGCGGCATATAAGTTAAATAAATAAATAAATAAATAAGTAAATAAATAAATAAATAGTCTCTCGAGACTGAAGGATGCCTAATCTAATCTAATTTTAGTCAAATCATAGTGTTTCTGAAATCAGAATTAAGGGGTTACTAAGAAGCTTAGAGTATTCATTTGAATAAGCAGCACTGTCTCATTCTCCACATCAGAAGAGGCTATTCAAGACTGTCCAACTTAAGAGTGGTTTATATTTACATCAGCAGAAACATTGACAGGGCAGATTGTACTTTAAAATATAATCTTGCTTGCATTTTCTCTCTGTATCTGGGCAAAAGTATCAGCAGAGTAGCTCAATTATGGCTGCCACTGGACTTCACACCAATCCACCTCCCATACAAGTTGCCCCTCAACTCACAGAGGAGATAATCTGTTGCTGCTGCTGGGCTGAAATCTAACAGAGCCCTTTAAATTTATAGTTGATTCATAAACCGTATCAGTGCTATTTGGTTTTCCCCTTTGATTTGTAGAGAAACTGAGTAATGTGCATTGATTTAATGATTTGATTTCTCAACTTATGAATCAAGGTTTGTCTTCGCTAAAAGTTGATTCCTGTGGGAAGACAAGAGCTCCCCAGAATGAGCATTTCAAAGAACAAGCATTTCAAAGAAATCAAGCTGGCAACAGCCTGGCAGGGTGAGAGTATTGTTGAAGGGTACTCTGATATGCAAATACTCCCAAATAACAAGGAAAGGGAACTCTGATATACACAACTGGGAGATAATGCTCACACCTGATGGAGAACAAGTTATTCAGACAGAGCTGAGTGGAACATCAAGGGATTAATGGTCAGATCAAAATGGAATCATACCCACACCCCAGGTCTGGAGGATCTACAAATCAAACAACAAAGGTAACTTTGAAGCTAAAGATAGTAAAGGGGTAAGAAGTTAAGAGGCCAGACGAAACATAGAATGGCGGAAATCAGATTAAACTACAGAATGGAGAATGGAACATTGATTTTAAGGTAGGAAACTGGAGGCTTGAAGCCAAATTAGCGAAGGCGGAATGGAAGAAGTAAGCTTAGCCCTCATGGATAGTTAGAATTTATTGTTTTAATGTGTGTATTTTCTTATTAATGTCCAGAAGCCTGTTTCTTGATTTTGCAACTATTTCTTGATGTCTACATGCAGTTCATTTCTATTTCTAGCATTTAACCTGGTCTTATTCCTTTTTTCTTTCTTTTTCACAAATTTTTTACAACACCTTTGGTCTTGATATTATTTTAGAGGAACCCTGATTCTGAGTACAGTTCCTACCTTTTGGTCCAGACTACTGAAGGTTTTGACAACACATGTAAAAATAACTTTTATGCACATCAAGTTCAATTTACAGACATGGGTGGTGGCAGCAATGAGAATGGGGTCTTGTAAAATGTCCACTCCTCTCTGGAGCCTTGTGGAGTAAAATCCTTGCCTCTTGATGCTTCTTGAGTGTTCTCCCAACTAAAGGGAAAGCATAGAGACCTGAAGGATCCACAGGAAAAGGGTTCAGGGAGGTGATTCTGTTGCAAGGTTCCAAGAAAAAAGAATACACACTGCTAAACAAATCAGAGAGTACCTTAAGTGCTATGGGGCAGTATATAAGCAGCACACTTTGCTTTTTCACATATGTGGAATGTTTAACATACAAAATGGTGGAGCAAGTATCTTAGATAACTCTAGCCTGGTTCAAACATAAAGGAATACATGGAATGAGGGGAAATAAGGGATCAGAAAAGGAATTTCCTCAGTAAATGTGCTCTCCACAGTATGGACAAGCCTTAAAATTGAGCATACTGTTGTTTGGATTGGTTCCTGGTTGCATACACAAAGCCTACCGTACCACCTTGGGATTCTACAAGAACAATTAAGAAAATCACCTTTTGGAGTTGAGGTTGTAGCCTGCCCTTGAAATCCTGAAAAAATAATCACAAGCAGGTGCAGCCTGAAATTTCCATATGTGTACTGCTCATTTTGTGGTAAGTTAAGTCTTTCTCTCGTGAAAGGATGTCTGCACAACATGTGGTAAAGAACATCTGAAATATTGTAATAAAATTCTGGGCTGTGTGATACCTTTGTCATACCAAAAGGTGATTCACCTATGCCTGAAAAAGTGTATCACTAATGCCTGAAGAAAAGTTCTGGAGAACTTGAAGGCAGTAACCTTTCAGTGATCCACTAATGGTACAACTTGAAGTTTTGTACTCATGGATCCTAGATGAACATTGCTTTTCCTTGCTGCTACTAGGGTATTATGCAATATTTTCAAAGGACCTGTTCACCGGAACCCTACTCACATTTGCATAAGGGTTGCATAACCTGCTGTGGTTACCGTATTTTTCCATTTATAAGACACCCCCATGTATAAGAAGCCCCCTTTCTAACCCAAAATTAACGAATCTTAACTTAGCTTTGAGCATTCAGCCTCTGGACTCAGAACGCTCAGACATTATGAGTCCCTGTTGTATCTGAGCACTGCCTACAGCTCCACCTCCAACAAGGTGTGTTCCAATTGGTTTGTTCAGCATCAGCTGACATCAGTTACATAAGGCTCATGATTGGAGGAAGCCAAGTCTCCTGACTGTAGGAAGCTAAGCCCTCTGATTGGAGGCAGCTAAGCCTCGTGACTGAAGGAAGCCTTGTTTTCAGAGGCAAGGTATGGGCCATTTTGTTCTCTCCTCAGCTTACTTCCATGTATAAGACGACCCTCAAAATTTTAGACAGAAGTATCATCTTATACATGGAAAAATACGGTAATTAACAAGTTTCCAGGGTGTATCTGCTCAGATGCATAATTGAGCACATGACTGAGACATGTCCTACTACCTTATCGATTAGCCTCAATCAGCCATGGCAAGTTACATGAATCTTATGCTAACAGGATTCTGGCTACCCATATGTCTCACAGTTCTACTCTATTCTTCAAGAAACAAACACCTCAATGAAGATACACAGGGAAGAGAACTGCCAATAACAGAATTACAAAGATGAAAATATTCAGCCTAACAAGATGTATTCATGTACCTTTTTCTACATAAGTGAATCACCGACATTCATTCTTATGTTAAAAAATAAAGCGTTCCACTTGGGTATACTATTGTGGCGAGAGCTCATATTGTCACAGATGTTTTAGGAGGTCATAACTGCATTTGCACCATTCCCTCTCACACAGACAGTGCCCAGTGACAATGAGAAGAATTTTGTTGGCATATTTCTAAACGGCACATGTCTGGGGTAAACTCTACTGCATGATTGCCTTTTCATGCCCATCATCTAAAAAACAAATTTAATGCAGATTTCATCCTTCTCAAGAAGTACACAAAGTATACTGGTCTAGCTGAAACTATGTTCCGACCCCGGACACGAGTTGCAGCAATTCTGGGCAAGCCTCCTCCACCACCCCTGCCCACCCTACCCACCAGCAATTGTGAAAGCTAGGCAGAGTAGTTTTAAGCCCTTGAAAGCTGGTGGAACACCTGCCTTTCTAAAGCAGAATTTCCCAACTTGGGGGTTGTGAAGTGTTTTCTGGGGGGGTCGCAGGTTGCCATAAATGTATTGTAACCCTTGTCAAATAATTTCTTTCTTGACCTTTCAGAGTAGGTTATTAAAATTGTGTATGTGTATGTATGTAGCATGTATGTCTATGTATGAGAAACAGGCTCTTTGGGGGAGAAAGAAGTCTCTACTTTCTGATAAGGGATGACTGGAACTATTTTTTTACAAAAAAAAAAAAACAACAACAAATGTTAGTGTAAAGATATAATTGCTGTCACTTCCACAAGAAAGGGCTTTTAACTATGACGTGTCACTTCTGGAGAGCCTAAAGGGGAGGAAAAAGAAAAAGACCACCCCCAAAAAATAAACCCTCAGGAGGGGGACACAAAAACAAAAAGCACACCTCTTCTGCAGTGGGTACAAAGGAAGTTTTGTGCTAGTTTCTGAGGGGAATTCTCTCTGCGTGAAGGTTTTGCCCCTTTCCTGGATACTGCAACGTCCTTTAACCCCCGGCACATCTTTGAAGTCCTCCGCCTTTTCTTTACACTATCTTTAACCTCCCCCAGCCTGTTCCCTCCCCAGTTCTGAAGTGATGGCAGTGGAGTTGGTAGCAGGAGCAGTAGGAGAGGAAGCAGCATCAGCAGCACGATGTCAGGGAACAACGACAACAGCCTCTTTATGCAAATATGGCAAATTACTTGGTTATTATAAAAGGGGATTTTGACTCAAAAAAGATCGGAAACCACTGTTCTGAAGCCTTGAAAACATACAAAATCAGACCCCTTCTCTTTTTAGGCAGAAAAAAAAGCAAGAGAAGGCACAAATGGACAGCTCTGTGTTCTTCTGAAGCTGTCAGCAGCAGAATGATGACACTCTCTCACTACAACCTTACCCCCTCTTCCTATTGATTTAAATTGAATTTCTTCCAAAGAAATTACTGTCACATGTTCAAATGATCTCAGTCCAGATCAATAATGTCTTGATTCTAGAGGAAATTTCTCACTGAAGACCTTGGAGCTCCTAGTAGCAACCTCTGCTTATCTCCTGTCCAAGCCTGTGGTTTCCTAAATGCTTTTATATCCATTTATACTTTTTTTTTTTGCTGTTTTGCACTCAGATTTCAAGATTCCAGTATTCCTACGTACGCTTCACATGTCCTCTAAGCCTTTTTCTAGGATTATACTCATATTTAACTAATTTCCAAAATAATTTTTATGCAGCCATTTATGTTGCTTTTTGTTTTCATTTGTGTTCAGAATAAAGGGATTATAGTCATGCAAAGAAAAGATGTGGACTCAGCAAAGCTAAAATACGTCTGTCCACCTCTACTCAATAATGTCACTAGAAACTGAAAGTTCTCCAGTTTGCCTAATTTCAACTAGACTGCAGCCATGCAAGAGGAACCTCTTCCAGTTGGACTGTGCCATACTGTATTCTTGTCTCCAGCAGGACTGACAAGACCTCTTAGTACCCCTGACTGCAAGATGACAAAGGCCTTACTTTTCTTGGGAGGGCTCAAAGAAGGAACTTTTTTCCAGCAGAGTAGGGGCAGAGCTTCCAAGCATGGTTCGTCCAGTTGCCCAGATCACCAGGATCCAAACTGTGGGCAGGGACGAGTACTTTAAAACAAAAAGTTAATTACCATGTGTAAGTCATGAATGGACAGTACAGTCAGCAACTAAGTAGTAGTTGCATTTGTTAAGAACAAATCCTTGAATGGGCAGAAATCTTTTTTTATAAGAACTACTAAATTTAGTAGTTTTAAATTTACTAAATTTAAAATTGGGAAAGGAGTACGACAAGGCTGTATATTGTCTCCCTGCTTATTTAACTTATATGCAGAATACATCATTCGAAAGGCTGGACTAGATGAATCCCAAGCCGGAATTAAGATTGCTGGAAGAAATATCAACAACCTCAGATATGCAGATGATACCACTCTGATGGCAGAAAGTAAGGAGGAATTAAAGAACCTCTTAATGAGGGTGAAAGAGGAGAGCGCCAAAAATGGTCCGAAGCTCAACATCAAAAAAACTAAGATCATGGCCACTGGCCCCATCACCTCCTGGCAAATAGAAAGGGAAGATATGGAGGCAGTGACAGATTTTACTTTCTTGGGCTCCATGATCACTGCAGATGGTGACAGCAGCCATGAAATTAAAAGACCCCTGCTTCTTGGGAGGAAAGCGATGAGAAACCTAGACAGCATCTTAAAAAGCAGAGACATCGCCTTGCCGACAAAGGTCCGCATAGTCAAAGCTATGGTTTTTCCAGTAGCGATGTATGGAAGTGAGAGCTGGACCATAAAGAAGGCTGACCGCCGAAGAATTGATGCTTTTGAATTGTGGTGCTGAAGGAGACTCTTGAGAGTCCCCTGGACTGCAAGGAGAACAAACCTATCCATTCTGAAGGAAATCAACCCTGAGTGCTCACTGGAAGGACAGATCCTGAAGCTGAGGCTCCAATACTTTGGCCATCTCATGAGAAGATAAATCTCCCTGGAAAGGACCCTGTTGGGAAAGTGTGAAGGCAAGAGGAGAAGGGGACGACAGAGAACGAGGTGGTTGGACAGTGTCATCGAAGCTACCAACATGAATCTGACCAAACTCCGGGAGGCAGTGGAGGACAGGAGGGCCTGGCGTGCTCTGGTCCATGGGGTCATGAAGAGTCGGACACGACTTAACGACTAAACAACAAACTAAATTTAGTCCAACATATTCCTTCCAAGTGTTTTTCTGCACTGCCCTTTAGAGACTCCCTCAGGGAAGACAGCTATTTTGAAGTTAAAAGGCCTATGTAAAATAAAATACACCTCAATTTTGAACATCTCTGTTACATTATTATTTTTTAAAAAATTAGGTTTCTGGAGTGCAGGTAGCTAAGGAAGCAGCAAGCAGAGTTTTCAGGGAAGAAATTTCATAAATGTGAGTCTACCACCAGAAAGTTCTGACTCTGCAACTCACTATGAAAAAGCCTCTTCAACTCAATGACGTGTAATTGCCAAAGGACCTTCTGAACAATGAAGTCTTTGGTGGAAGGACAACAGGAAAGGGAATAGCATACTATCTCTTGTAAGGAGGTCCACCGTCTGGGAGAGACTACCAAGAAGGTCCTCTCTCATGCCCCCTCAAATGTGGAACAGAGAGAAAGGCCTTCCCTGAATGTTTCAAAGCCTGCACCTGATTATATAGGGCAATACAATCTTTCAGTTAGCCTAGAAGTTGTATAAAGCTTCACAGGTCACAGCAAGCACTTTGAATTGTCCCCAGAAACAGATGAATATTCAGTGAAGACGTCAGAGATACTCTTTAACCAGTCCTGGTCAACAGTTCTTGAGCAAGTGAAGTTTATGAATGTTTTTCAAAACTTGTTAGAGTACTTCAAACATATTTCAGAAGTTCCTTGCCACATCTTCAGGAACTCCAGCCATATGAGATACTATAGGAAATATAAAGTAGGAAGTTTCTCATGATGTCTAGATTAAAAAGAAGAAGCACCTGAAAATGTATGTGTGCACCATAACTGCAGTGCAAATATTTTGTACATAAGCTTTTAAAATGGTATTGCTGAAACAGCTCATAAGTTATGGGCCTTCCTACTCCAAAGATTTTTCATAAGCTTTATAGGTTTGGCATTGCTATGTCTGCAAAGATTCATTTCAATAATAAATGCAAGACATCATGTCGAACAGCGCTGCTTTACAATTTATGATTATTTGTAATAAATCACTTTTTTATATGTTGCTTCAAACACCGATTTTCAAGTATAAGATCAGCCATCATTGAAATGCTCTGTGATTTTAATATGCAAACCTCCTACTGAGATGATGTCTCATTTTAATTATTGTTTCGGTTTAATGGGTTTTCATTAAATTAGAGGATAGAGCAATTACCAGGGTGAGCGGCTAATGTTTCAAAGGTAAGATCTCATGGCTCTGCAACAAAAACAGAACTGCGACAGAAGGGAGGGGGAAAGCATATTGCACTATGTATTTTTACCCTGTCAAACTATACAAAATTATCTTAACTTTTTTTTTCTCTTGGACTGTAAGCATTTCATCCTAATATGAGAAGTTCTAAAGAGAAGTATAAACTGCTCCACCATTGACTAGTTTTCAACCCATTATGCTGGCACTGAAAACACTGTCATTTTACTAATGACGCAGCATTAAAATACATCTGTGCATCCCCAAAAAGAGAAATACAGAAGTAGGGCTAAGAAATCAAAAGAGCTATTTAGGAGGTAACACTCCTCGTTCATCTTCTCCTTTGTTGGCTTACAGAATCAAACCATGGTCTGCAATTCTGACTTTCAGGCAAACTGTGATTTGGCACAAATCAAGGTCTGCCCACTTGATTGCAACAATACACTGGTTTGATATCAAATCGAAAAGGTTCCTTTAGGAGTGATCTGACCCATGCTCCAAATGACCGAAAGAAAACAGAAAGCATTATGCAGAGTCAGGAATGGAATACACTTGTCACTTTCCACTGGGGGACTTGAATGTTACCTTCACATTTTGCATAATGCTGAGGTTTGATCTTCAATAACAAATACTTGGGAATGAATTTTCCTACTATTTGGGGACTCACGTTCATTTTTCAAGCTATACTAACCCAAATGTTTGCTACACATACAGACCATATGTAAGCTTTGAGTCAATGTTGCTAATCACATGAAACTGCCTGCTTAGGCTTGCTTTTGCATGCAAATCAGAAGAGTAACCCCCAAACCCAATCCTCGAGGCATATGGCAAATCTGATAAATGCGGGCAGAGTATATATATACAGCATGACATTTTCATCAAAATAATCAGCCTCAGTAGGCATCTGAAAGCATTCACTCTATTTTTGTCATCTGAATGTGTCTAGACTTTTTAATTTGGGAAAAGTTCTGATTTTCGTCTCAGCAAGTAACAACATGTGCTGCTTGCTGATTCAGGAAATGTATATTGCTTAATTTTGATGCTCTGATTATAGCACATTGACCACCTGCTCCAAAGCATATATGTTTTTTCCTGCTCCATGGTGACTATATACCATAGTTTATAACCCATAGTCTGAAGGGGGCATGTGTCTTACATTGAACCAGAGGCATAATGCACCTGTATCCTTTGCTCAAGCCACAAGCCAAAGGTGCTTAAAATGTACTGACTGGTTAATTTTATCTATATGCTCCTTTTTCCCCACAGAGGACCCAAGACAGCTCATAATCAATTAAAACTACATGGAAACATAATAAACAACATATTAAAAACATAAGGTATATTACTGAAACAAATAACAATACTGAAACTACCATATAGAAACGCTAAAAAAACATAGCCAGCCACTTCATTATAGGCAGCATCCCATACTGACCCTTACATGTCCTAGTCAGTTAAAAGCTTACTTTAAAATTACAAGAGGGAGGGGTCTAATGTGGCTTCCCTAAGAGTGTATTTCACAGCCTGGGAGCAGCTATTCAAAAGGCCCACTCTTGTGTTTTCTCTAGGCAAGCTTGTGATGGTGGTAACACAAGAGAAGATCTTTAAAGCCAGGGAGACTTACATGGGATGATACAGTGCTTCAGATGGCCTGGAATCAAGCTTTATAGGGAGGGCTCTATAGGTCATAAACAGAACTTTGAACTGTGACTGGAAACAGACCAGCAACCAATAAACTGTTGCAACAGAGGAATTATACGCTCACTGTAACTGGTGCCAGTCAGCAGTCTACCTAAAGTGTTTTGAACCATCTGATGTTTCTGAACACCCTTCAAAGGCAGCCTACCTAGAGCATGCTGCAGTATTCCTGACAGGATATAACTAAGGCATGTCTCATCATAGCCAGATTAAATATTTCAGAGAATGTTTGCAACTGACATAACTACTTTAAGTGTGCCAATGCACTCCTACACAGCTCTAAAACCTGTGCATAAAGTTGAATCCAGGACCACAGCCAAACTGCAGACCTGACTTTTCAAGGGGAGCATGACTGCATCTAGTACAGGCTGAATTCCTTCACCAGCCTTTTGACTGATCAAGAACACCTGTCTTGTCTGGATTAAGCTTCCATTTTTCAACCCTCATCCAGCCCACTATCAATATCAGATACTCCTCTAGGCTCAAAGCAGCTTCCTTAGACTCAGAAGAAAGGAAATACAAGGTTGTATGTTATCAGCAGATTGGTGGTACTAATCTCCAAAACTCCAGATAACCTATCCAAGTGTGTTAAATAGCATGGAGAACAGAACTGAACCCTGGTGGACTCCATAGGAATGTTGAACAAGATTTCTGTGCAACCACCTTCTGAACTAGGCTCTCCAGGAAGGACCATAAAACAATACTTCGAAAACCCATCCTGCGTGGCCCAGCAGAATAAACTGGGCCATCGTGCTACAATCTACTCCCCTGTATCCACCAATGCACCAACGCCATCTCCATCCCACAGCCAGGCCTGAAGTTGAAATTGGGTCTAAATAATTGAGTTTGAACTTTTATGGTTTAAGAGTGCTAGTCTGCCTGCCTATCAAGCTAGCCAGGATTTTGTGTCTGCAGATGCCATACTGCTAGTATAGACACTAACAAGGATGCACAACATTTACCTTTCTGACTGACAAATAATATGAAATTCCTAGAGTGGTCAGGTATAGCATAGAAGCCTGGTCTATTTTTTTTCAGCCTGGTCTACAAGACAAATTACATATCTTGCTGTACTCCAGATGTCTGTCTGGCCCCCAGCCATAGTTCCTGTTCAAGGTCCAGTCTCCAACTCCAAAAGGCAAGGTATTTGATTTAAGAATAGATACACACTTTTCAGGTCTGCTTTGCCCAGCTGCACCAATCCGTAAGCAAATTCTGCTATTAACTGTTTGCCTCCACTTTATTTAACTACTGTGGGACACATTTATAATGTGTATATTCTTACCATGCTGAAAAAAATGGAAGGTTGCATATTTGCACAAATACAAAAGATCTTTGTGGCAAACAAGGTCACTGTAACATTACATTTCCTATGTTTGTGGTAAGGAAGCAAAAATACTGAAGCAGCCTGTTCGTGTAACAACAATGTGCTTTACCACATGCAGCAATTCCATTACTTGGAATACTTTTGACCACATAATAGGAGACTACTGAAATTTTAACTATACTAATAAATATTCTCTCTATAGTATGCTACCACACTTCTATAGCTACAGAGAGTAAAAGTGCACTCAGTTCTGTAAGTGTATTAAGTACAAACTATTCATGCAAACAGTGTAGCTTTCTTTATCAGTGTTAGGCGGGAATTTTTTATGCATTAAAGTTGATTCAAAAGTAAGATGCACAGTGAGAGCCACTCTTATACTGTGATGCTACATCATGTATTACTGTGGGCCTGGCGGCAGCTTCTCACACTAAGTAGTGAAATTAAGATGATCTGGAAGGGAAAGAACTTGTTGCTCTATTAAATTAGATGTTTACTCCTTTTGCCAGCTGAAATGCTTGAGAAGTCACAGTACCACTAAAAGCACATAATCTACTCTTAAATCATGTGAGTTAATCAAATTACATGCCTTGTTAACTAATTAGTTCAGGAGTCACTGATTGCAAGGTCTTTTCCCACACTTTATTGTTATTGCCCACAAGGTGTTATAATTTTAATACTCTCTAAATAATGTTGCAGCTCTGGCTTTCAGTCTTTTACAGGAACGGTTAAAACAACAATGTTTAATGGTACACAGTGAGGAAAAGAAGTCAGCCAAGCCAAAGGTACTATTCAGGATGCGCTGGGAGAGGAAAATGATTTGTAGGGCTCGTTGCAGATTTACTATCCTTCCAGCAGAACTACTGTCCGTTTTAAGAGATCTAATTTTGATTATGATAAACATTAATGTCATACTAAATAACAAGACACTGAAAACTTTGTGAAGGCCAACCTTACAGAGATTTCCTTCTCTGAAGGGCATTTTCAGATAAATCTGAAATTACAGTGCTGTAAAACTAAAGATTTTAAGATTATCCTCCCTAAAGAGGCGATTCAACATATTACATTGGGAAGTGCGCTTATGAAGAACTCTGAGATAAAGAAACAGAGATTTCAGCATTACTGATGGTTCCTGTCTTAAAAAAAAAAAGTTACAGCTTAGATAATGGTTTTACTGGATCACTGATGAAGGCTGGTCCAAGCCAGGCTACTATCTGCACAAAGAGGACAGACTGTGAAGTATTACAGTGGTGCCTCGACTTATGAACATCCCGACATACGACCATTTCGAGTTACAACCAGCTCCGGACGGAAAATTTTGCTTCGACTTGCGGCTGGAGCTTCCAGTTACAACCAAAAAAAGGCGGGGAATTCAAATTGCTAACCGTTGGTGGTGAAGAGGCTGCTTCTTTGTAGCTCTTTCGCCCCAGCAGTTAGAGAGTGTGGGATCGGAGGAGGCTTCGGACTGCCTGGTAAGGTAAGGTGCTGCTTTCTACTTTTTAAAAACTGTTCTGGGTGGGTTTTGCAGCGTGGTTTTGGGCTGGGTGGTGGGATTATATTTCTATGCTGTGATGGGTCTTGCAGGGTTTGTTTGGTTTTTGGTGTGTTTTTTTTCTCCCATTTCCGATGGGTCTTGTGGGGTTTGTTTGCTTTGGGGGGGGTGTTTCCCAATTTCCGATGGGTCCTGCGGGGTTTGTTTGCTTTTTGGGTTTTTTTTTCCCCATTTCCGATGGGTCTTGTGGGGTTTGTTTGCTTTCTGCTTTGTGGTTTTTTTTTTTGTTTTTTTTTTGGGATTTCCGAAGGGTCTTGCACGGTTTGTTTGCTTTCTGCTTTGCTTTTTTTGCATTTCCGATGGGTCTTGCACGGTTTGTTTGCTTTCTGCTTTGCTTTTCCCCCATTTCCGATGGGTCTTGCATGGTTTGTTTGCTTTCTGCTTTGCTTTTTCCCCATTTCCGATGGGTCTTGCACAGTTTGTTTGCTTTTTGCTTTGCTTTTGTTTTGTTTTGTTTTTTTGTTTGTTTGTGTTTTTTTTTTGCATTTCCAAAGGGTCTTGCACGGTTTGTTTGCTTTTCTTTCTTTTTCCCCCCCCTTCGGCCGGAACAGATTAATCGCGTGTCCAATGGGTCTTGCAGTGGTTTTTTTGTGTGTGTGTTTGGTGATTTTTTTCTTCAGCTGGAACGGATTAATTGCATTTCAATGCATTCCTATGGGAAATGGTGCTTCGACTTACGACCATTTTGAGTTCCGACCGGAGTTCCGGAACCAATTAAGTTCGTAAGTTGAGGCACCACTGTACCTTGTTTCCTCTGTCTCAATTCAAACTGAAAAGCTTCACGATGTCTTGCCAGCAGTCTGCATTCAAGAACAACGGGCCAAACATCTTGCCCAGATTTTAGACAATTTATTTCCTTCCTTGTCCCATGTTTGATACCATCTCTGTTTGATTAAGAGTTCTGGCAGATCTTGAACACTCATCTTTTTTGTGACTTATTAGTGGTCCAAGAAAGACATCACCCAAGCTGGAGGTTTTGTCTCTATGTATGAATAACACTGATTTTTTTTTAACCCTTCTGTAGCAGTGAGACCATACCCACCCAGACTGGACAAAGAAGTGTAAACTTCCAGACTATACTTTCACATTGAAAGGTACACTTCATTCCCTCCTGTAGCCTAACATTCACTTAGAGCCAATTTACATGTAGTTTTGTCTGAAATGGAAAAGTGAGTGCATTTTTTAATATCATTACACGAGTTTTGAACTGTTCCCTATACTTGTGGAAAGATCAGACAACAGGATTTCCAGAGCATGATAAAACAGTATTTCTCACCATGGAAAGGTTTATTCTTCCAGGGCCTTCACCACACAAAATACACAAAAAGCAAGGGAATCTGTATTGGTCTGCATGGGGGAAAATCCCACAATAAACTATCAGGCAGATCTTTATTAGGACCTGCCAAAATATCACAAAATAGAGCAAGCTTTCAATGTATGGAGAATGCTTCATGGAACGCTTCACAGAAAGTGTTGGAAGGAGTCAAGACAGGAAAGGAAAAACAAAAAGCTGGCTAGATTTTGAAGCCACACAGTGTTAATTGAATTAGACTCCAGCAGAAGCTATGCAGGTTTTAAGTTACACAAAGGATTAAAAGGACAAAAACAAATAAGGGCTGATCCATTTTTAAAACTATAATCTAGCAATTATCCCTGCTTGTCTCTCTCCAGCCTTCAATAAGATACACAGGCCAAGATCCAACATGGATTTACCACTAAGAGAACTGCTTCCATAAGTGGAACTTGAATGGCAAGTAAAGAGTGAATCTCAAAATGCGTGCCTTCAAAAAAATACTCTACCCTTAAAATCTGTTCCAGAGGGTTAGTAAATGCTCTGGAGCAGATTTTGGATGGTAAGAAAGGCTGCAGGGGAGAAGGAGGGAGCACAACATGTTAGCAGATGACTGCTAGCCCATTTTATTTTGGCAACAGATTATTTATTTTAGGTAAAGAATAGAAACAATGAGACATATTGCAATTTTTCTTTTATTCACAAAATTTGAAATTAATTTTGAGTGGTGTTTTAAGTAAAGAATCCTTTAGATATCCAAGTGGGTAGAACTGCCAAAGGTAGAATAGATCATGTGTAACCTGCATAATTAAGCCCAGACACTGTGAGGCAGTATATATAAGCAGCACACTTCTAAAATCATCTCCTGGAAATTTATGATCTCTCGATGCACGTGCCCATAGAACATCTCCCTGTTTCAGGCACTCACAAAAAGAAGCAAGATACATCTTTTACATCTGGACCTCAGGTCAACCATGATCATGCTTTAAATCTATGCAGCAATGTTTGGTTAATCAGTCAATAACTGAGATGGGCACGAACCTGAAAAATGGGTTCATGAAGGTTCATTGTTGGCCGTGAACCACGAACCACCAAGAACCAAACAGAAAACTGAATCGCAAACGGGTTTGTTTTTTGCTTTGTGCCGGGGGGGGGGGGGCTTACCTTCTCCAGTTGTGCCAACACTGCTGCCACTCTGCTGATAGGCCAGCACATGCACAGAGACAATAGATGCGGCTCCCAGAAGGGAGCCTCTGAAGATGGTGACCGTGGAGAAGGAAGAGGAGGAGGAGGAAGCGGCAGGACCAGGCAGGGAAATGACAGGGGCAGCAGGAAGGGGCCAGGGGCATCTGTTTTGCAAAAATGAAGTGACAGACAGAAAAAAGTTTGGCACTTTGTTTCATTTCAGCAAAATGAAACATTTCATTCCATGAAATGAACCATGAACCAGCCTGGTTTGTGGCTTATTTTGGTTCACAGTTGGTTTGTGCCCATCTCTAGTCAATAATTGTTTGAATTCTAGATTTTTCACAGAAATTCAACAGGATATTTTCAATCAGATAACTGCAAAGCATTCTACTCTAGATGCAACAAAACTCAGAAGACACAATGGAAGAGAGATATAAGACAAGCAGTTTGGGTCTGTCATGAAAGTCTGAACAAATATCCTCATACTCCACAGAAAGCCTATCATAGAATAGAATCATAGAATAATAAAGTTGGAAGAGATCTGCAAGGCCATAGAGTCCACCTCCCTGCTCAATACAGGAAGCCAAACCAAAGTGTATCTGATAGATGGTCGTCTAACTTTCTCTTTAATGCCATTAGTCATGGAGTACTCACCATCTCCTGGGGTAATTGGTTCCATTGTCATGCTGTTCTAATAGTTAGGAAGTTTTTTCCAGATATTCAACCAAAATCTGGCTTCCTGTAACTTGAGCCCATTATTATGTGTCCTGTACTCTGTGATGATCGAGAACAGACCCTTCCCTTCCCCTGTATGGGCTATCTTTCAAGTATTTGAACAGTGCTATCGTATCTCTCCCTTCAGCCTTCTTTTCTTAAGGCTAAACGTGCCCAGCTCTTCCAGTTTTTCGTCAAAGGGCTTTGTTTCCAGTCCCCTGATCATCCTCGTTGCCCACTTCTGAACTTATTCCAGTTTGTCTGCATTCTTTGTAAAGTGTGGCATCACAGTACTGGACACAGTACTCAAGATGAGGACTAACCAGTGCCGAATGGAGGCGAACTAGTACTTCACAGGATTTGATGATTATACTTATGTTAATGCAACCTAAAACAGCATTTCATCATCCTGCAGAACTGGAAGGGACCCTATGGATCATCAAATCCAGCCCCTATTAAGAAAGCACAGTGGGCAGCCTGAACAGGGGAAAAATCCATTTATTTGTAATGAGTGTTGGAGGAAAGCTTTACCCCTCCATGGACCAACAGACAAATGAATATACATTCTAGATCAAATCAGGCTTGAACTCTCAGTAGAAGTGAAACTAATTAAATAATTACACTTTGCACCTATTATAAGAAGACAAGACCCAGTGGAAAAGACAAAAATGCTAAGAAAAGTCAGAAGCAATAGGAAAAGAGAAAAACCTAACATGAGACGGATTGAATTAATAAAGACAGCCAGGGACTTCAATTTAGAAGACCTGAACAGTTCTAACTATGCAAATACATAAATAGCAGAGAACCTATACAATAAGATTCATTGGGTTGTGCACAATCAAAGATAACTTCCTATATAGTAGTTACTCATCAGATCCATGTAAAAAAGTCTGACCCACAAACAAACTCTTTTAAAGGTCTTTGCTTCCGGTTAGAGATTTTAAAATCCTTTGGGACAAAGAGTCATAAACTTCTCATACTGAAAATGCCAACTAACCAACCACCCCAATTTTGTGGGACCTGTCATGGTGCAAATAAAGGAAATGATATACTTTGGTATGTTGGGTAGGAGCTTGCTGATAGCATCAAATAATACCATATGTAATATTATAAAGGACAAGCTGGCTAGGACATTCTGGGAGCTATTACCTCAACATTTCACTTTTCCAAGTTCTTGACAGAATGATACAAAAGACCAAAGGCATGGAAGACATATAGCTCAAGCAACAATTATTCCCCTCATAGCAACTATGCATTGACACAATCCAGTACACAGTAGTGCAATGCTGAAAAAGGTACATGCTATTAGTCTTACTTAGAATGAGTTAGATATTTAAATGTGCTTTTAGTGACGCAGTTTCAGCAGGCCAGATGCATAGTTCATGTCCTCAGAATGGTATCAAATATACTAAGGATGAAAAGCATAAAGCTTGCGGATGGATGTATCTTCTCATCTTTGAAGCTTCACAAGCCATTGACAGGTGATGCCTAGACTCAAAAAAAAATAGTGCACATCTTTCCTCTGGACAATTTATTTGAAAGTGACATAAAGTGTTTATTTCTTCAGATAGATTCCAGAAAGATCATTAGTCACAACTTTAAATAAGCATGGTATATTTTACCATGCCAAAACTGCTAGAGTAGAGCCACTGCCCAGGTCTCTAGAACATTGTATAAGTACCACAATTGGGGGGGGGGGGGGGGCGGAGGGACCAGTAAGTCGATTCAAACTATAAATTCATAGACAGATGTAAGAAAAAGATAAATACACTGCACCTAAAATTATAGCCAGCTTCATTATTTCAAGATGGCTGAATTGCTCAGCAGTTTAGGAATCTGGCTACGGAGCCAGAAGTGGGAAGTTCAGTTCCCCAATGTCTCTCCTGGAAGTAGAGTCAACCGGTGTGGCCTTGGGAAAGCTGCACAGTGCCAGGATGCCCCCAGAAGAAGAGAGTGGTAAACTTTCTCTGAGTATTCTCTACCTAGAAAACTCAAAAAGGGGCCATCACAAGTCACAACTGACTTGGCAGCACACAATTATTATTATTATGACATTTTCTTAGCAAACAAACACAATTTTTACTGATTCTCATGCCGTTGACATGTGATATCCACAATGTTCATGAGGAGGAGCAGGAAGATGGAAGTCAGTGTGAGGAACCTATATTCACAGGAATTGGTATAGATTTTCTTTAGTTACTGTGAATTTATTGCAGGATGCATAACATAAATATTGTTCTTGCCAATTGTGTCTTCACATTGAAAAACTGCATTATATTTGGTACCTTAACAGTTGCAAATAATAGTAAATAAAGACATACACCAATTTGTCTTATTTATTACCTAATTGTGGTGTAGTTAAAAACTGTGAAGATCCTACTGTATAAGAATTGCTTTCTGTCACCTTCTAAAGTTTTGTATTCAACATTTACTGTCATACTCTGTGCATTCCATTTATCTTAACGTTACTAAGACACCGTGGGCTAAATCTAACCCTAAATCCCAATTAGAGCAGAACCCATTGAATCAATGGTATATCCCTACAAATATTGATTTACCAAGTCTCATGCATCCAATGGGCCCATTCTAGGTGGGATTAAAAACTGGCTTTTACACATTATGTTCTGAAATATTAAATACTAAATAGCAGATTTTATAAATGGACACACATGCATAATTACATAGTTTTATAAAGAGAGAAAAAATCAACATAACTGTGTCATTTGCAATTTTTTTATATAAACATCTGAGAAATCCACCAATTTTTTTCAAGTTTCATAATAACTACTCTAATATTTTTTGTCTTTTTTAAACACTGTCATTATGATTTGGAGCATTACTTTTTTTCATTTCGCCCAAGCACACCACAAACTCATGAATAAAAAATGACAAGTTTGATAGCCTCCACTGCTGTAGGTTCAACCGTAACAATAAAACGTGATCTGTGTATTAATGGCTTCTTTGCTTCATAGAGGCCTTTGTTTCTCAACACAGAGTCTCAATTCAATACGACCACAGCATGCGCACTCCCATTCTTTTTTGCATTTTTTGCCTTGAGCAATAACACAAGAAATAAGGTTTACATTTCTTTCCCACTCAATAAATACATTTCCAGACAGTGACAATGGTAAAAGACCATAAAGCAGGCTATCCCATCAGAGAGCCCATACTTACTGACAACAGAACATCCAGAACACATCAAAGACCTAGCAGATAATAAATATAAGTACACAACCTCAACAGCTCCTGCTGCTCTCAACACAATCTGTTGCTAAACTTGATCCAAAGAACGATCAAAACAGAATTTTAAATGAACATGCTCCACATTTCCAGAAACCACTGGAACCAAAACATTCAAGACACCAGCCATTCAGAAATATGCCATACGAGTGGCAGATGGTCCCTGTTTGGGTAATCACACAAAAAGGCACCCAAACTGCTGGGACATCCCAGATTAGGAAAAGGAAAGAGAACAGAGGCTGTAGCTGAGCAGTGTTTGAAGCACTATACAGGAGAAAGTTTTGTTGAGAGAACAGACAATGAAGGATATCCCATACCATCCTAGGGAGTTACACTGAGAGGCTAAATGTATTCAAGGCTCTCTTTGGGACTTCGTTACAGATGCAGAGCTTGGCCCAACAGAAGCTATCTCAGTGAGTTGGATTCCTAGCTGCAGAGCCAGGAGTGGGAGTTCACTTTCCCACTGTGCCTCCTGGGAGAAGAACCAGCCTTTGTAACTTTGGGCAAGCTGCACAGTCCAAGATCACCACCAGAAGAAGGGACTGGTAAACCACTTCTGAAAACTCAATCCCTAGAAAAACCTGGAAAAGACACAAAGTAACATAGAAGACTATGCCTCTTTTCATTTTACAAAGAAGTATGCAGACAGAGCTATTTACCATGAGCTTTTCACTAACCATGTTGCTTCATTTCTTGCATTTTTAGAAAAGCACCCACACACCCCATTACTCTCCGAAGATATCAAAAGAGGGTTTGTGAATGCACTCTACCTTATCTTTGAAACAAAGTCATGAAATATGTTAACCTAAATTACAATAGTCCTAGTCACAAAATATCTGGATTTAGGAACATGAGGGGAAGAGGAATTGTACCCACTACTGTCCCCTCCCCCACTCTCCATGCATTGATCTAAGTCTCTAAGCAGAGGTTATTCACATTCAACATATTGGCAATCTTTGGCAAAATGGGGCCTTGCAGATATCACAAGTGCTAGGAGGAGGAGCACATTTGACTTTATACAAAAATATGTAAAGCATAGTGTTTGTTATTGTCCACATACGTTGTGTCAGTGAACCTCCCCTGCATGCTGAAGGTTCCAGGTTCAATGCCTAACATCTACAGGTTGGGCAGATGATCCTTGCCCAGAATCCTGCTTAGTCGTTCCCAGAAAGTGTAGACAATATGGAAATAGACAGACCAATGGTCCAACATGTCTGGGAAATTCCTGCATCCACACTGGAATCTGAGACTCACCATACCACACTGGGGTATATTATATCTTACAGCACTACAAACACTACAAACTGACAACCTTGACATAACATAATAAGTAGGTATATAACAGATGTGAAAGACAGAAAAAGGCAATTTTCCTCTATAGTACAGAGAGCACGTCAGGTGGCAAATTAATCTGAATTTTTAGCAGATAAGAAGCAGGTTGAAGCCTCACAAGGAGCATTAATTTTTGTTCTTTCTGAAAAGTTCAAGCCAGTACTTTATTTTCACCACAGGAAATTTCCAGGCATTGGTTACTACATTATGCCTTGATTATATACATCTGCAACACCTAATACTGTGTAATGGCTTCTAACTATTTTTATTCATATTATTCAAAAGGGATGCTGTCAGACAGGACATATTTTAAACCTAGCTTCCTTTAAGAGTGACTATCTTTATGTAAGAGAGTAAGTACAGAGTAAAGACATGGTTGTGTGGAAAGAAATTACTGCCAAAGATGCAAGATCCTCTCATGTTTGCAAATTTAAAGATCCTCAAAAGATATATGTCAGCAGCTGTTTTCTTCTGTCATTCTGACAGAAGCCCAAAAACATTTCCTATATGGAAAAAGAAATTAAAGTTTATTTTAAATCCTACCTCCTTGCAGATTCCTCAGAATGAGACTGTGTCAGCATCTGGATAAACAAGTCCTACAACGTCAGGATACTGTAGAGCGTAAGTAAGGAACCGAAGGTCTGGCAGATATTGTTGAAGCTCAAATCCCATCATCCCCAATCACTGGCTAGGACTGCTGGGAGTTGGGAATTCTACAACAACCAGAGCACCACAGGTTCCTTACATCAACTATGAAACAACGGCTCAACCATTAGGAGGCAGTTGCTCAAACCAGATGTGGACCATGAACACCAAAGATATAAGAGAATTGCACATGCATTGAGTTATTAAATCCTTCATTACTGGCCCATTATAACTACAATTAAAATAAACAGGCTGGGTGACAGGATAAGAGAAGATATATTTATCCCTAATTATAACCCTTTCCTGTGAGTTGTATCTTCATTCTCTTAAAAATTTGAATAGGCCAAAAACTGAATAGGAAAAATGAAATAAAGTGATGTGGTTCATTACAGAAAACCAGAAAAAAATTATATAAGCAGTGCTCAGGCACTTAATATGGCATGTAAATTACAAGGATCTACTTAGAGGCTGAGCTTTGAAACTTATTCCCTGACTACTAAAAGTAATTATTTATTCAATCATCATCATTATCATGATATTTATAGTTTCAGAACATTCAATTTGACATTTCCTGCACTGGCACTTTCTTATCAAAAAGTGGGTACTTGGGGAGACTCCACACCGCCATTCTTAAACACAGCAAATTTGCTTCAGTGTCACTCTCCAGGAAGAGTGACACTCATGTCAGAAAGGGGTCTCAATAGCATGTTTTCTCTCATGTAACCAGGGGCAGAAGGAGACACTCCATGGAGGTTCTCATACAAAGGCATAATTCATCCTGTCCATTAAGAGTCCTACCTTAATGTAATAGACAGCAACACTATCAGCACTAAAATAAGTTTCTTTTTCTCAGAAAGAGCATTTCCTTAATTAATCCAGAACTCAGTTGTTGTTGTTTTTAAAAAACTGTAATCACGAAATCTCTCCATCCAATTTTTCTGCCTAAACGTTTAGACAGTGCCTGAGCACTGCTCATATAAATGTCTCCTGCTTTTGGGAATTTAGGATGTAAGAGATATATGCAAGTTGATAATCATCATTAGTAAAATAAAGAAGCATCCGCTTCTGTTCCCATTATGTGATTAGTTATTATATGTGAGAAAAGGAGGGCACCACAATCTGCATAGTTTCAAAACTGCTAGCAATGTATATTTGGGGGAAAAAGTAGCATGAGAGAATGAGGATAAACATAACTTCCAAGCTACAACATCAGTTCAGGTAAGATTCTGAATAAAGACTCCCAAGATTCCTGGTGGTTACTTCTAGTTCTAGTGCAAATATGTTCAAAGCCACAGCTGGAAAGCTAGAACCATCCTGAATTTTCCATCACTTGGCGCTTGGGAAAATTACTTTTCTTATACCCCTGAGATTCCCCCAGCCAGCTGACTGATCATGCTGACTTGGATGGGTCTGAGATTAGTAATATTCTCCTACTGCTTGCAGCACAGTGTTAATCCAAGTAGCATGGAGTAACCTGAGGTGGGATGATCTCATATTGAGACTGGTGGTTGGGCCTTGGAATCTCATAATTCAAATGTAAATTGAATATCTGCCTAATGAAGATGTACACTAATGTGGCCTGACCCAGTTCCTTCCAGGGGTTTCTTTATCTCCCCCAAGGTTAGACATAGCAGGTGAGAGTTCTTTACAAATATCAACATATTTTATTTTTAACTCTTGAAACAATTCTTTACCAACAACGGGTGGGTCCTCTTGCTTCAGAGGTTTCTCTTCATCTATAAAGTTCAGTTCATACAATATCCCTCTTTTCAGTTGGGGAAGACTCATTTTTCATTTCTGGCCATTTTATCACACACTCAGGGATAGACGTGCATGTTTCAGTTCTTATGAATGGGGAGGATAGAATACCAGCTTCCAGGATTCTCCCCGACTTTTGTTCCTGGGGCTTTCTTCATTCTCCACTGAAAGGGGCTCAGCCCAGGATCTGTCCCAGGGTAACTGCACCATTCTAGGGTCTCTCTGTTGTGGGCTTCCATGGCTCTCCACTCCCGCTCCCTTTTCTCTCTTTGCCTTTCCTCAGTTTCTCAGTAGGGTGGTTTCTGAGGTACCTTACTGTGCCACTCTTTATCAGCAACTTCTCTAGGTTCCTGGAGTTGTCCCATTCACCTGTCCACAGGTCTTCTTTAACAATGTAGCTCCACGCCTCTGGCAGCTGTCTCTCTTTTTTCTCTATTTTGCCCCAGCAGCTTTGGGCCACCTCTCCTTACTCCTCCAGCCACTGCATTAACCAACCCCATCATTGTCATCCTCCTTCCTTTTATCCTCTCATTCGCTCACCTCAATAGGCTCCTCCCCTTTTGGTTCATTTCCTGAGGTTTTTCTGTCTCTTGTTTGAATACTTGTCTCTTTCCTGCTCTTTTGGGTTGATGCATTAGGCTCCTTATTTCACCACTTCCTGGGGGCCTGTAGATGGCACACTAATGAGTAGGCCTTCCTCCTTGTCTGACTGCTTACAAGTAGGCACAACATTTTCTGACATTTTCACTACAACTATCACAATTCACCAGGAAGTCCCTCAGTCAGAATTCTGGCAGGTGTAGCCAAAAAATCCATGTCCTCAGAGGAGTTTCAGCGCACACAACTGAAGCCTAGCATGCTCTCTGCAGCCATTGCAAAGGGACAGACTTGAATAAGACTTGCTAAGCTCCATGGGAAATACAAGGGGTTGTGGGACTGGTAGTCTCTCTGCTCATTGTGCTTTATACATGATGGCTTTGAAAAATTACCAATCCTACAACTCCTTGTATTTCTCATGGAGCTTAGCAAGTCCGACCCCCATTCTCTCTTTAAAATAACTGCATAGAAGAACATGCTAGGCCTTAGCTGTGTGTGCTGAAACTCCTCAGAGGACTTGGATTTTTTGGCTACACCTAGGGAAATCCTGGAGAATTGTGGCAATTGTAGTGGAAAAAACCATGAAAAGCCCATGGCTAATGTCTTCAGTCTGAGAACATATCTGCCAACACTCTTCAATCTATTTCTGCTAAAAGCCTCAACTGTTATCAAAAGTGAAAGCTCAAATAGCTTGACACATGGATTTGGAAAACATCCATGCTTTAAAAACAGATTGTGGGTGTGTTTTATCTACATCCTCATTTCCGAACTTGTAAAAAAAATTTGTGATACATTTCAAAATCACCTTTCAAACTATACGGGCTAGAAAAATTAGGTGAGAAATCCTGTTCAGATAACCATCAGTGCATGAAACAGAGAGTGGGATTATGTTACTGGCCTGACCTCCAGTTTCTATGCATGGACTGGTTTATCTACAGAAACTTCCTGCATGTATGGCTATTGAGCCAATTAATATATGGAGATTAAGAGTGAAGGAGTTCTTGGTTTTGCCTCTGTGACATGTGGAAATGATGTCTAGGACAAGAGTGAACAAAGTACACCCCTCTAGTTGTTGTTGAACTGTGAGTCCCATCAGCCCAAGCCAGCCTAGGCAGTGGTGAATGCTGGGAGTTGTTGTCTGACAACATCTGGAGGACTACATTTTGCCAATCATCCTAGGGCTTAATCTAGGAAGGAAACTGAAATCCACATGATCAGTCATGATTCATGTTGACCACATGAGCATCAAAATTCCCTCTTACCTCTACAAACACTGATTTAGTTGAATTATTGAAAATGTTTGTGTGTCGTTATTCAACCTGATTCTGATGGAGTTTGCAAAACAAATATATAAAAAACAAAATAGTGGATGCATGCAGTTTTTTTTCCCTTGAATTGCATTCTAGTGACTGAAATATGCCAGTACTTGCAGGACCATGGACAGAGCATTTGTCAGCACTGCCTCCTTCAGAGTACAGCCCACACCTCTTCCTCTAGGGCAGGGGTCCCCAACCTTTTTCACCCCGCGGACCGGCTGGGAAAGGCAGGGCACCCCCTGCGCTCGTGCACATGTGCAAACGAGAGAGCGCTCTCACACACGCGCATGTGCAAATGGTGGCGTGGCACTTGTGCGGGCGTGTGGGTGCTCGTGCGCATGTGCAAATGGCAGCGCAGCACTTGCACGGGCGCACTGGAGCGCGCGCACATGCACAAATCAGCTGTGTGGGGTGAGTGCGTGCGGGGGGGCAGGAGGTCTTCTCTGCGGCCCGGTCCAGCTCAGGCCATGGACCAGCACCAGGCCGCGGACCGGGGGTTGGGGACCTCTGCTTTAGGGAGGCACTGCTTGAAGCAAATACCCACTTCAGATATACTTAGGTCCATAGTTTTATTTATTGTACTTTCACTTTGTTGTAGGATTTTAATCTACCACGTTTTAATCTTTCTTGACTACAAGAAAGCCTTTGGCAAAGTTCAACACAGCAAGCTGATGCAGGCTGTTGGTAAACAGCGTCCCTGATTCAACATTTAATAGATAATGTGTACTGACAACAAAAAGCTGTAGTGATTTGACAGAGAACATAAAGATATGAAGAAGCATACAAGGTTGTATACTTTTGCTATTGCTTTTCATTTTTGTGCCCCAAGAGCACTTCTAGAAAAGAGCTTGCAGAATTAAATGACTCCATCATCGAGAGAGAGGTTATAAACAATATCCAATACACAATAAAATATTAGCATCTTGTGATTTAGATGCTCTGCAAAAGTTACCCAAAAGAGTCAATGAAGTAATCAAACATGGTTTCAAAATGAATGTTAAGAAAACCAAGTTTATGGCAATCATTAAAAAGCAAGCAGCCCAAGAAATGTAGTAAAACTTCACACCATGACAATGTGGCATATGTCAACAAATATGAATAACCTGGAATTAAGGTGAATGAACAGTGGAATCATAACCATACAAAAAAGAGTCAGAACAGAGATGGCCTGCAGCAAGTTCCTTAAGATAAAGAATCTAATATGGAACAAAAATGTAAAATTGGCTTTCAGAATGCACATTGTACAGTGCCAGGTAATCTGAGTTCTATTGTGCGGTACAAAATTGTAGACTTCAACCCAGGCATCTGTAAAAAGATCAAAGGATCTGAAGTGTGAATTTATCACAAGATGCTCAAACTTTCTTGAACAAAAGAATAACTAATGAAGAAATGCTAAGACAAATAAATAAAGAACAAGAAACAAAATACTTGACCAGCAGAAAGCTTCAGTTGTGTAATGAGAAATGAAAAGTACAGATTTGTTGCAGCTGTTCATTTATCTATAAAATAGATGAAGAAAGCAGTTTAGGAAAAAGAACCTTGGTTGAAGAATGTTGAAGACAGATTTTTGATGCAGTACAATGTCACTGTTTAGAGCTGCTACATCCGAAGAAAGTATAGCCATGATGACATTCAACTTCAGTAAGAGGGTAGACAGAATGAGTCATATGTCATAATGTCAGTGAAAGGTTATAAACAAGAGACAGGTGCTTGAAGAGAGGAAAAGCTACTACTAGTTTCTAACATGAAGAAACCGCTTATCAAAAGGTCAACTTCACCCCACCAATCTAGAAAAACTTGCCACCACAGAAAGCACTAGAAGTGTGCAGACATGTGTATTCGGGCCAGAACTATGCTGCCTGGGTAATTTTCAGAGTTCTACTCAAAGTTCCCAAGGCCTTTTTATCCTTTAGTATATTGTCCAGAATAGGTTGTAACTTTTCCCAGATGTATTGATTATATGCTCCATTTCCAGCCTATTAGTTAGCATTTTTTATGCCCAGAGCAGTTGTAGAAGCTGTAGAATAGTTCCTACATCCCACCAAGTCCAGTTTACGACCTTTCTTGTTAGAGCAGGGGTCCCCAACCTTTTTCACCCCGCGGACCGGCTGGGGAAGGCGGGGCACCCCCTGCACTCGTGCACATGTGCAAACGAGAGAGCGCTCTCACACACGCGCATGCGCAAATGGCGGCGTGGCACTTGTGCGGGCACGTGGGCACTCGTGCGCATGTGCAAATGGCAGTGCAGCGCTCGCACGGGCGCACTGGAGCGCGCGCGCATGCACAAATCAGCTGTGTGGGGTGAGTGCGTGCGGGGGGGGCAGGAGGTCTGTCTCTGCGGCCCGGTCCGGCTCAGGCCACGGACCGGCACCAGGCCGCGGACCGGGGGTTGGGGACCTCTGTGTTAGAGGGAATAGGCACAGAACATGATCATATTGTAGACTGAGAGGTCTGCACGATTATTGAATTAGGCTGAGGGTGCTTAAAAAGAAAAGTCAACCGTTCCTTCTGCACCTTATACAGATGTTCAATTCTCCTTGAAGTTGGTAGGATCAAGGGTGATTTGTCCCATGAACACTTTATGACATCTGTAAAGGTTGGAAGTACAGAACATTGTAATGGAATTATAGCATTTTTATTAAACCTGTTGAAAACTGGGCCAGGCACTGGTTAGGGATGTTTCTTCACTGCAGTGTTTAAGCTTTGAGCAATATGCACAATCAAATCCATGTACGACTTCAAATCTTTTGAAGGAGAAAGTGGGAAGTGTCTCCTACCACACAATCCAGAGACCATAATAACTGAGATGGAGATGCTGGATGTGAATGTTGAGCATCTTTCTCCCTCTCTCTCAGAGACCACTGGTTGTGGGGAAACCAAACTACGTACAGTACTTGATAATGGTTCCGAAGGAGCTGTCGGTTTCAACTAGTGCAAAGACTTTGCCGATGAATGGCTCTATTTCATTGTCAATGGCTGCATCAATTCAGTAGCCAGCTGCTCAGCAATGGGCTCTGTCAGTTTCAAAATCAAAGTCAATGGTTCCCTCCTTACCATTGGGAGTGACACTGATTGAAACACTGACTTCTGCTGATGTCAAGGAGGCAAATGCGGCCATGGAGACCTCTGTCGATGGACTCTACATTTGCCATGCAATGATCTTCAAAGAATGGTGGAGGAAAGAAAAATTATGGAACAAAAGCATGTTCCAGCCGATATCAAGGATCTACAGAATACACTTGACATTATCTATGCTGAGTCATTGACTATGGCACACATCTAGACCTCTTTGGAGTCAGTGACTCGATCGATATTGAGATTGATATGTTGGGGATTTCAAT
Organism: Intellagama lesueurii; assembly: GCA_037013535.1. NCBI lineage: Eukaryota > Metazoa > Chordata > Lepidosauria > Squamata > Agamidae > Intellagama > Intellagama lesueurii. The sequence goes on along the minus strand of JBAJHW010000001.1, from coordinate 79,093,383 downwards.
GGAGATCTTGACTTGTGATCACCTTTAGTTCTGATGCCTAGAAGAGGCACATTGTTGAGGAGTTGGTGGTAATGACTCCATCAACACTTGCCACATCAACTCACCTGATGAACAAGTTGGTGTACATGGTGTGACAAAGGGAGGTGATTCAGGATTTGAAGGAGTTGGGTTTAGAAAGATGAAGAAGCCTTAACTTAATTCAGCCTCTTTAGGCTTAGATTGGGTCAATACATCATGATGTTTATCTCTCATTTTGTGTTTTTTAGATTTGTCCTGTTTGTCTCCAGTAGATTTCTTTTGTTTTGCTGGGGTTGACACCAAAGAAGCCTTCCATATTGACACTGAAGTCAGTGCCGAGGCCAAAACAGATTCCAAAGCTGACAAAAGTAAGTCCTAGTTTGGAAGAGCCACATTTTTCAATGGCTCCATTGCCTTTTTAGGTGATTAAGAACATTTCTGCACTGCTTCGGGGCTTGTTGATGGCCAAGGGACTGAATCTGTGGATTCTGTGGATTTCTCCCAGAGATGAGACTGTAGTCTAGTGAGGCAACTTGTCAGGGCAACTCAGGTAAAACCCTTACAAATTTTACACTTTTGAGTAATATCAACCTTGCCAAGACAGGGAGGACATTTATCATGCCTGACAGAATGAGGTACACTTTTTGAAAAGAGCCCCAGAGGCCATAAAATTTAAGCGAGAAATAGGGAAAGTTTGATGATAATGTTAACTAAAAGTCCTACAAGAAAACTAACTTTAAAAAGAGAGAGAGAGAAGACAAAGAAGTAGAAGAAATAGAGAAACAACTATTTACAGTTCATGAAGAATAGAAGCCTAAGTAAATAAGGCTTCAGCATTCTCTCAAGATGCTGCTTATGCAGCAGACTGTGGAGAACTAAGGGAGACGCATTAGGGTGTGTCTGGACATGTGCAGTAATGCTAGGGGAGATGAAAATGCTTCTCTTTAGACTCTGGAAAATTCCAAGGTTGTTTTCTGCGCAGGTGCATAACCCATGTGTGTGATTTACAGAGACTACAGTAAAGAACAACTATCAATATTTTAGCATAATTGTTTAGATTTTAGTCCGATCAGTTGATGTAATCAGAGGTGGTGTTTGAACTTGTTAGAAACCATTGTTCAAGAAATAATGTGTTGTGTCTGAAACATCATAGTTTCCTCCAAGAACTCTGAAAGATCCAGTCTGATATTAGAAGAAGCCACCTAATGCCAACACCTAATGATAGTAATGCTTTTAGGTGTGACAATTTTAGATTCATCTGTCTTTCTACAGCTTTCCTTTGTTTTACTTTTTCCAGATAAATACAATTAAAATTAAATTAAATCCTTGTGTGATTGACTTAATCAGCAGGTGAAGTGCCAAGTCTGAACTAATTAGGAGTGTTGTGCAAGTTCTTTTCACTTCAATTGTTTTTAAATACCTTTTTAAATCTATAGTATATTTCTTCCAAGTTCTTCAGGACAACATCTCCCCTAAACTGAGCTGTCTGTGTTTCTGACCACCCTTCGCTTATCCTGGATTATTGCTGGACTACACATCAATCTAGACATTAAAGACCATGTTCATAACCTATTGATCCATTAAGATGAATGTTAATTCCCTACAATTAACCCATTTCCCCTCCTATAGCAAATTTCCTGGAAGATACATCCTCAGCAATCCAACTTTCAAATTAAGCCTGTGTTCACTTTCTGTTAACCAGTCATAAGACAAAGCATGCTAAATGCAAGATATACAAAAGAGGAAAACAATGTCTATTAGAGGAGATGTCTTTACCACTTGACAGAACACATGTCCTAAAATAAATCTAGGTACTTTGACCTATTGTCAAGCAGTCTTCAGCCTGGAAAAAAAATCATTCAGTAAGTAAAACGGTGTCAAAACTGTCATTCCTGCCAGATGATATCCTGCTCCAGGGTTAGGAAACCTGTGGCCTAGCATATGTTGTTGGAATCCAAATCCCATCAGCCCTAGCTAATATGGCTAATATTGAAGCATGAAAGAAGTAATAATTTACAAGCCTCATTCACACACACACTTCCTGTTTATGAAAGCACAGGATTTCAACAGGAGCATGCTTTGCCTTTATTATGTAAGCACACTTTCTCCAAAAGAAGCATTCAAATGTTTGCCTTGCCCATAATTTCTCCCATTATTATAAGAGAAGAAAGTAGCAACCACGTTTCCCAAATATGCAGACTTTAATACAGGAGGCTTGCTGTTATTAAAGATATGATGTTCTGAAACTCATGTTCTGGCAGAGACAAAAGCAGACTTTATATATTGCAGCTTCCCGACTATTCAACTGAGCTGAAATTGTATTTCCATTCCAACACATATTATTGTGAACTTCCTCCAATACCTCTCCCGGCTGAGCAAAAGTAAATATAAATTCAATCCTACACCTACTGGCAGACAATTAGTGAATAATCAAACTGTTTAACTGAACTGAGTAGTGCTAAACTGCCTATTCTCTCTCTCCAGCTGTCCCAGCAGGAGAAGACGTGAACTCTTTGATTTGCTTAAACCCCTTAATGTGAACACCAAATTGACTTCAGCATACTGCTCCCCAGAGAAAGCGGGCCAAGGTTTGCTATATAATCAAAACTATGTTTTAATTGGATGTTCCAAACTGTGGGCACAAAAGCAGATTGGTATTGGCTAAAATTCAATATAGACATCATGTTCTGAAAGTGGTAGCATTTTATATAAAACTGCAAAGTCTCAAGACCATTGGGCCAACTTTGATATGCAATTCAATCTACATTTTGATGGATCTAATTGAAAAAGATGGCAAGTGTCCTTCACATAGATAAATGAAGCACATGTCCTTGAATCAGAAGCCACTTTGAATTTGAATTGTACCAGATGGAAGTATGTAATGGAACCTTTTGACTCCAGTAAATTAGTGTGAGTGCATCTTTTAACCTCACCCATGTCTTGTGACAATTAATAAAGAGCTATAGTTTCTAAACTGGTACTGAGTTATGCAAGTCCACAAAATGCCCAGACTTCTGCTGTGGTCAATGGATTTAGGCTTCTCACAACATGGTGAAATTCCTCGAATATAATTTACCCCTCAGTAGTATTTATAGAGGTTGTTGAACTTTGGGTATGCTCAGATAATATACTGTGCTCCACATATGACTTTTTATTCTTCATAGACTCATTGTTAAAAACACAATACACTTACCAGGTATTCAAGAAAACCTTATTTCAAACAGCTTAATTTCTATGCAGTCAATTTTCACTATAGAAGTAAATGAAAAGCATAGTGTGCCCCAGAAGTTAGCAGCAGCTGATCACATAAATACATAACAACAAAAAAAGAACAAAAAAGAACCAGGCACAAGTGCAGAAAAAAGGGATAAAAGTCATATTAGAACCAGATAAGCATTAGAACCAGATAAGCATTGTTCCCCACACACACATTTCGAAATAACAGAAGCTGAAACACAAGTAATAATTACCCTTTACTGCATTCAGATCTAGCCACCACTCAGAAACACAAGACGACCCAATACAATTGTTCATATTTTCCCATGAAGGGACAAGCAGAAGTCAAATTAAAATACATCATAGGGCAGCATGACTAGTTAACACCCAAAAGAGGCTGATGAGAAGATCAGCCACCACCACTTTCAGGACAGGCAGAACAGTCCAAAGATGTGCAAATCTTCAGAGACACAACAAGAACACAATCTTAGAGCAGCCTTAGGACCATTCGTGACTGGACCCAAAACATCATACTGTCCATTAGGCTGTACTTACAAATGGTTAGGCTGGACATGATTCAACCTATGGCGACACAGGTTGCCAAAACTAGCCTAACACTGTATTTCACTATTTTATTCTGGCACAATACAGTAAGGGCAATAATTCAAATTACGGGGCGGTATAAAAATAAATAAATAAATGCTCCCATAAATTGCTTGACATAAACTGAAATTCATAACATTCTGTGAGACATTCTAGACCTTCAAGGAACTGCAAATAAACTCCAAGCTGTCCAAAGCAGATTCTGATAGGTGAGAGTGGAATGGCATTTCCAAGACAGTACATTGGACTTATTTCAGATGCAGATCTATGTATTCTAGTTAAACACATACACAAACACATACTAAATAACACAGCTTGCATTACATCTTGGGATTTCAGCAATTCAAATGTCTTTCTTATAATTTATAGCATCATTAGAATCTCTGAATGGAATCTCAGCCCAACAATTCACGTTGCCTCTGTCTGTGTGCGTTTCTGTCTTTCGCTATCACACACACAAACAGAGAGAGAGAAAGAGAGGCAAACAGTGTTTGTAAGCCAACAAAAGAAAGCCATATACATAAATGGGGGTGATAACTATATAACATACTGCATGCATGAAATGTGCTTGAATTTCATTAACAATGAACTTTGGCTGCCTAACTGTACCACATCCACAAATTTACCTTAAATATTAACACCTTCTAACATTTAGCAGTATTTCTTATTTTAAAGACTTTACGCATTTCTATTGGACTGTTAAGACATTTAAAATACATTGGGGAAAATAAAAAAGAGGGAAGAGAAATATGCAAGATGTAAGGGGAAAACAACAATATGTATGTATATACTCATAAATATACACCTATAAATATATTTATATATAGATGTAAATATGGATACAGATACAAAGAAAATCTACAAGGTATAATCCTGGGCTAGACATATGTATTAATAAACGCTGAGCCTACTCCAAAAAAAAAACCATTTGCTTAACCATGCACACATAGCACAATCTTCTGACCATCTAATGATGAATAGTGTGTAACTCTGAAGTGCAAGTGGCAAGAGATTGTAAAATCCAACTGCACTGACCACTGGTTAAGTTCCAAAGCACAAGAAGGCAGTTTAACAGTATATAAAAGTCTACAAATACTAAGGATTTTTTCTATTCCAAAATGAGGACATGAACTCAAATCACGTGCTTTGAGGCTGGTTGGATGATGTCAAGAGCAGCAATATTAATGGTTGGGGGCTGTCACAATAGTGCACATGGTTTGTTTTTCAACCTTTTTGAAAAACATCTTGATAGGAAGTTATCATCTTTTACCTCAACTCAATCTAATTCCGCCCTCTTGATTGTCTACTCATGTTAATTGTATTTTAATGTATTTTATTTGTACTGTTTATTTTTATTTTACTCTTACTATTTTTAGGTTGGTTGTATTTTAGCCATGTTTCTTGTGTGTTTCTTCTTGTAAACTGTCCAGAGTGGCCTTTGGTATAAAAATGAAACAAACAAACAAACAAATAAATAACTTCTTTTCATCTAATCAAAAAGATGCTGGAGAAGTTCTAATACTTGTTGATTACATGGGTGACTTTAATGCTACATTCCATAATAGCAACATAATCCCTGACTTTTTTCCTTTAAGTCTGTGCAATCCAAGACACTTAACCAAATTTTTCAAATGTCCACACTGTTGGTTCTGTTTTCAGTTTCTTCTTCCTCTGTGGATGACTTGAGAAGTTAAAGTTAAAGAAAACTTTAACATTTTCATTTTCTATAGCAATAGATGTTGTGTGGTAAGGTGTACTGTCTATAAGACTTTAAATGGCAACCCTTCCCATTCCTAGTATTTTTTAACTTTGTGGATGAAGCATAGGTGAGGCTATTCAGTATAAAGCAAAACGGCCACCCATGCTTTCCGACTGTGTTGCCAGAAGAAAGCCAGATAGTTTTTGCTTTTAGTCTTGAGGGTGTGAGAATTCTTTGATCAGTACATGACAGCCAGCTTGATCTGCAGCATTGCTACCCCTCCAATAGTAGCAGCCCAGCCACCGGAAGACTCAGCATAGGGAATTGCTGCTGGCAAATGAAGTGGGTACTGTGGGGGCAAGTGGCTTCCGTATTGTGAAGGGTAAGAGTCATCAGAGGGCAGAGGCTGAACTGCCAGCCCAGGAAAGCAGGGAGGTAGATCGGCAAATAAGAAGAAGCTGAGCCAGACCCACGTCTCAAGAATAAGTCCCAAGCTACCTTACAAGGTAGCCTGGAAGGGTGCAGGAAAAGGCCTTCTGCAAATGTAAAAATGTCAGGATTACTCACTAGGGAAGAAGCTAGCCCTGGATGACTAGCCATTCTCTCTGGTGAAGAACACTGGGTTTCCTGGGTTTGTAGCAGAACTGGAACCCCATTACCAATTTCCATCCTGAACAATCCTTAGCCACAGAGCAGTGCCAGATTTATATTGCGGTATCAGGCAACTTGTACAGCGGCAGTTGACCAGGGTACAGATGGACCAGAGGTGGAGGCATAAGTGCAGGAACCCTGCAAGCCAAAAAGGACTGATACCTTGTCTTACTGGGCTGGGAAAGCAAAAGCAAAAAACAATGTGTTCTGCTTATATACCACCCCAAAGCACTTTAAGCATTCTCTGGGCAATTTAAAATGTAATTATGCAGGCTACACAATGTCCCCCCCCCCCAACAAGCTGCACACTCAATTTACCAACCTCAGAAGGATAGAAGTCTGAGTGAACCTCGAGCCGGCTATCTGGGATTGAACCCAGGTCATGAGCACAGTTTTGGCAATTTAACCACTGTGCCATGAGGCTCCTAGAGAAGGAGTCTGTTAGGGGAAGTCTGGCCAAGATGGCAGTGGGACTGCTGTCTTACCCAACAACTAGTGTGCCCAGCGAGAGAGTGTTCTCTTAGGCAAGGGATGTTGTCAGTCCACACTGCTCATGCCTAGAACCTGAATCTATAGAAAGACATATTTTCCTTAAGGTCAACCTACTATTGCTGGGCTTCCCTGGAGTCCCCTTTAAGTAAGAGAGAATGGCACACTCTGTTCACAGTACAAGGCATGCCATGTGTCAGTTTGCTGCCCCCTCCTTCTGACTCTCCAACTGCTACTCTAAGGTTATGCTCATTCACCCCACTGTGCTGTGCCCCATGCAGTTGGCACAGTTCCCACTCCCCACAAGCTATCTGCTCTCCAATCTGCCTGCCCAGTGTGCCCTGTCCTCAATGCTGCTGGCATTTCCCACTGGCATTCCTACTGTTCAGGGTTCAATCAGTAGGCCCTTTACAGTCATTTTCTAACACTGCTGTCTGTGTGCCCTCTTTTTTGTTCAGCACAATCACTGCAAAGGGGTCAGAGGACACAAGGATTTTTTTTAAAAAAAAAGGCCTGTTCATATTTTTAATAGGAAAATAACTACATAGTATTCATGTTGACTATAATGGAGTTCCAGACATCTGGAAATTCCACATTTTTAACATTCTGAATTCCACATCTGAAGTGCTGTAAATCTGAATTCCATATATGAATCCTGAATCTGAATTTGGGTGCTAGTGAATATCCTTAGTTTCGATTGTTCTGAAGATTCTATTAATAGTTCCAACACAGGAGAGGTTGTTGAAACATTCAAGGCTGAGGGCCCATACATGTATATGTATGGATATGTATCCACATTGCATCCCGGATCAGGTTCAAGATTTTGACACTTGAATACAAAGCCTCCCAGTTTGGGCCCATGTTACTTGTTGGAGCATCTTTCCTTAATGTCATCCGCCCAACCCACAAGATCATCCCAGTCAAGGCTCCTCCAGGTGGCCACCCCAAGGGAGGTCCATAAATTCTCTACAACAGGTAGGGCTTTCTTCACGGTGGCTCCAACTTTATGGACCCAGCTGCTGGAGGAGCTCCTCCTAGCCCTCTCTCTGTTGACATTTAGGAAGTAATTAAAGATGCTGCTTTTCATGGAGGCTTTTCAGACTGACCCTAGCTGACCACCTTCCCCCCCCCCCCCCCGCTTTTCTCTGGCCACTCTGGGTTTATATGATTAGTCTATGCCATCTGTTTTTAGGGTTATTGTTGTTGCTTTTAATGTTTTTGTCTTTATTTTTGTTCTCTATTATACCTGTTGTAACCGCCCAGAGTAGTGCCTTGGCCTTAATTTGAGCGGGATCCACATTAAATCAATCAGTCAGTCAGTCAATCAATCAATCAATCAATCAATCAATATGTTGTGCTTGTAAATATTGCTATATAAATTCAGAAGGTAGTTGGACTGTCATGTTTAAAATGGTAAATTGATGAGCCACAGTCAATTCATTTCTTCCATTATTTCAGTTAAAAGGCTGTCTCTCCATTTTCAGATCAGGATTATTCCACAGAATTAGTTTAGCAAGACACAGAGGTCAAACTGTAACTGACAAGAAATTGTATGTCAGTCCAGTCTCACCATGGAGACAGGAGGGGGAAAATCCTTTTCCTCCCTAGATGAACAGAACCTAAAGCAGTCGAACCGGAAGGTCATGCCAAACTGATTGGTTCCAGAATTGCTCAGAGAGGGGTGGCTAAATCATTTGCCAGTTGTTTGCCTCATGATACAAACACAAGCCTACATTTGCCTCTTCTAGGGTGAAAAATGGGGAAGTAAAGCCTGTCAGTTATATTTCCGAAATACAATGTTAATTTTTCTGAAAATAAATTTGGAGAATATAGAAAGGAATGGCACAAAGAAAATACAGGATCCATAGCAATATATTCACTTTGACTGATCCCCAGATATTTAGTTTAATTGATGCCTAACTGCCCAGATCAAGATATATTTCAGCCAACATGGCAGAAAAAATTATTGTAATCATTTGATTAATATCCCAAGGAATCAGTATGTTTAGATATCTAATAGCTTACAGACACCAACTAAATTGCTAGTTGGCAAACAAGTTAGACAAAGTGAGGATAGCTCCAGCAGCCTTAGGTTTAGAACAGTGAATTATGTAGCCAAAAACTGTTGATTAATTTCATCAGTTCTGTTACAGATCCATTTCAGAAATTCAGGTGCAAAAATCACATTCTTTCACAGGTGCAAAGATAAACTATCCAGTAATTTTGGCAAATGCTTTCTTAGCATCAGGTAAGATAATGGCAGTAGGACCAAGCACTTTGGTCTTCTATTCAAAAAATTTGTAACTAATTCTAACTTGTTTGTTCTCTGCCTGTGATAGTTAAAACCTATCTGATGTGAATGAAACAGTGTAACTATAACAATCTTAAGTCTATTAGACAGTGGAGCGGCTAGTTTCTTAGTATCAATATTTTATTGTTATGTGCCATCAAGTCATCTACAACTTATGGCAACCCTATGAATGAGCAGTCTCCAAAATGTCCTGCTCTCAACAGTCTTGCTCAGCTCTTGTAAACTCAACTCTTGTAAACTCAAGCCTGTGGTTTCCTTTAGGGCAGTGGTCCCCAACCTTTTTAACACTGCAGACCGGTTGAGGAAGGCAGGGCACCCTCCTGCGCTCGCGCGCATGCACGAAGGAGCGGGGGCGCTCACACAGGGGTGCGCACATTCATGTGCATACATGAAAGGCGGGGGGTGCTCGGGGGCACTTGTGCGCATGCGCAAAGGGGTGGGGCGGTCGTGCGGGTGCACCAGCGCTTGTGTGCTGCGTGAAGGGGCTGTGGGGGGGAGTGCGTGCGGGGTGGGTGGGAGATCTGTCTCTGCGGCCCGGCCCGGCCTAGGCCACGAACCGGCACCAGGCCACGGACCGGGGGTTGGGGACCCCTGCTTTAGGGAGTCAACCCATCTCATATTTGGTCTTCCTGTTTTTCTGCTGCCTTCAACTGTTCCAGTGAATCTTGCCTTCTCATGATGTGCACAAAGCATGAGAGCCTCGGTTTCGACATTTTTGCCTCCAGAGATAGTTCAGACTTGAGTTGATCAAGGACCCACTTGTTTGTCTTTCTGGAAGTCCAGGATATCTACAAAGCTCTTCTCCAGCACCATATTTCAAATGAATCCATTTTATTCCTATCAGCTTTTTTCACTGTCCAGCATTCACATTCATACATAGTGACTGGAAATATAAGAGTGTGGATAATCTTGGTCATGGTCTCCAGTGACACATCCTTACACTTGATGATCTTTTCTAGTTTCTTCACTTTTGCCCTTCTGAGCCTTAGACTGCTCTCTTGGTTGCAGTTTCCATTTGGATTGATGTTTGAACTAAGATATAAAAATCTTTTATTATTTTTATTTATTTATTTAAAATATTTTTATCCCTCTTTTCTCCTTAAAAAGAACCCAAGGCAGCTTACATCATCAAAAAGACAATATTTAAAAACTAAAAATTTAAATTTCTTCATTGTCAACATTAAGTTGTCTAGTTCTTCAGCAGTCATGATTTCTGTATAGTGGTGCCTCGACTTACTAACGTCCCGACTTACGACCATTTCGAGTTACGACCAGCCCCGGCCACAAAATTTTGCTTCTACTTGCGACTGGAGCTTTGAGCTACAACTGGAAAAAAGGTGGGGGGAAAGGCGGGGAATTTAAATTACTAACCGTTGGTCGGCAAAGAGGCTGCTTCTTTGTAGCTCTTTCGCCCCAGCAGTTAGAGAGTGTGCGATCGGAGGAGGCTTTGGACTGCCTGGTGCTGCTTTCTGCTTCTGAGTGAGTACATACAGGGTTTTGCAGGGTGGGTTTGGGCTGGGGGGGCTATGTTTCTGTGCTGTGATGTTTTTTTGTTTTTTGGTGTTTGTTTTTTTCAGCCCCAGCGCGTTCCGATGGGGCTTGCTCTGTTTGTGGTTTTTGTGTGTGTGTGTTTTTCAGCCCCAGCGTGTTCCGATGGGGCTTGCTCTGTTTTGTGTGTGTGTGTGTGTGTTTTGTTTTGTTTTTTTCAGCCCCAGCACATTCTGATGGGGCTTGCTGTGTTGTTGTTGCTTGGCGATTTTTTTTTTATTTTTTTTTTGGCGTTCCGATGGGGCTTGCTGTGTTGTGTTGTTTTGGGGTTTTTTTGTGATTTTTTTTCAGCTCCAGCGCATTCTGATGAGGTTTGCATTGGTTTTTTTTGTTTTGGTTTTTTTTTTTTTTTTTGGTCATTTTTTTTCCGGCCCTGACGCGTTCTGATGGGGCTTGCAGTGTTTTTGGTTGGGGGTGGGTTTTTTTTGTGGTTTTTTTGGTATTTTTTTTCCCCGTCTGGAACGGATTAATCGCATTCCAATGCATTCCTATGGGAAATGGTGCTTTGACTTACGACTATTTCGAGTTATGACCATCTTCTGGAACGGATTAAGTTCGTAAGTCGAGGCACCACTGTATTCTTAATGTTCAACTGCAGTCCTGCATTGGCACTTTCTTCTTTTACTTTCTTGTTTTTTTTGTGTGTGTGTGTGTTTTTTAATTTTTTTATTTTTTTACATAAGGGATGACAGAAAGGAAAAAGGGAATTGGAATTGATGAGGGAGAGAAGAGACAATAACATACTAATATCCATTCTATACATATTGCCATATCAAGATTTTAGGTTATTCTGTTTACTCTTTTCTGCCTTCTAGATTAAGTTCTCATTTCAATATGTACTATTCATACACTGCCTGTTAATTCAGTCCACTTGTTGAATAGATCCCATCTTTCTGTTGCCTTTTGCAAGGGATAGTCCTTCATGACTTTTGATAGAATATCTATTTCAGCTATTTCCCGTATCTTTTCAATAAGATCTTCTTGTTTTGGTACCGTTGGGCTTTTCCAATTTTTAGCATATAGAATTCTGGCTGCCGTAACAATATATATAACTATATATTCCTTTGACTTATCTATATTATCAGGTATCATACTCAATAAAAACAGTTCTGGGGTTAATGGCACCTTACAGAGCAGTATTTGTTGTAACATAGCATGTACTCTTTTCCAATATTGTTTCGCTTCTCCACATGACCACCACATATGATAATAACTTCCCACTTGTGTTTCACATTTCCAACACTTATTTGATACATCTGTATACATCTTTGACAATTTTTCTGGGGTCATGTGCCACCTGTAAAACATCTTATATATATTCTCTTTAAAGTTCACCGATCTTGTAAGCTTTATATTATTTTGCCATATTTTCAGCCATTGATCAATATCAATATTATGCCCTATATTTTGCGCCCACTTAATCATACATTCCTTAACCATTTCATCTTGCATTTTAATTTCCAGCATATAATTGTACATTTTCTTAACTGCACTTTCTTCTTTTACTTTCATCAGAGGTTGATTCAAGTCATTGTTGCTTTCAGCCACCAGACATCCTTTTGGCTTTAATCTAGTTGTGTCATTAGTGACAACACTATTCATACTTGTTGTTTCCTCTTCCCCAGTAGCTGAATGAGTGCTTTCCAGTCTGAAAGTTTCATCTTCCAGCACTATCTCATTTCATTTTGGACTGTCTCATCATCATAAATATTTCAATGTAAGAAAGGTTCAGCAGTGGTTTACTATTTCTTTCTTTTGTGCAGTCCTAATACATGTTAGCTTTAGTGATTCTTCACCAGCATCACCTTCAGTTACCACTTCTACCCAGTAGCTGCCCGCCAAAAGTTTTTCTGCCCCCATCACCATTGGAACTAACATCCTGTTCTGCTAATGCAGCCATTACTCCTTAAGAGGGTAGATGCATCTTAGTCTGGTGTCTCAGCTTTGACCATTCCATGTTGGGTGACCCTTCCAGGAATCCAGGCTCATAATGGTGTCTAGTCTTCTGACAGCATTGCTCTTGGCTTCTCTCTGAGACACTCAAACTCCCTTATCATCTTAAGGCATGCATCCAAAAAGGAGTTCAATGTTTAGTAAGATGAAATATCTGTAAGGTACACAGTGTGACCATTATTTAGTTAGAGCAGTAAAAACTTCACACAAAGAAGAGAGAGAGAGAGAGAGAGAGAGAGATGAAAACTATGGGTTTTGCTTGGCAATTAAGGGTAAAGATACTGCATAAATACCCAAAGGAGGAAGTATTGTAATGTGAAAACCAGCATAGGAATAGCCTCTCTTTTCCAAAGTCTAGCTAAGTTCATCTGAGAGAATATGATGCTGATACTTGTTTTGAGAGAGAGAGAGAGAGAGAGATGAAAACTATGGGTTTTGCTTGGCAATTAAGGGTAAAGATACTGCATAAATACCCAAAGGAGGAAGTATTGTAATGTGAAAACCAGCATAGGAATAGCCTCTCTTTTCCAAAGTCTAGCTAAATTCATCTGAGAGAATATGATGCTGAATGCACTGCTATCTGAAGGGGAATATATGTTTGCTTGCCATCATTCATCCTGACTGAATGTGCTGTGACCACACTTGCTGAACACCCACTTATTTAAAACATGGCATATTTCCATGTGCAAGTAGTAATCCTACCAGGAACAACAGAGCTGGTGAAGGGATCCCTCAAAATCTAGGGAAATCTCTTCCCTCTGCCACCCCTACTCTATTCCTGCCTGAGAACAAGCTACAGTGGTGCCTCGCTAGACGATTGCCTCGCAGGACGAGGAATTCGCTAGACGATGGCTTTTTGCGATCGCTAATGCGCTTCGCAAAACGATGGTGTCCTATGGGCGATTTTCGCTAGACGACGAGTTTTCCCCATTGGAATGCATTGACTAGCGGTCAATAGCTGTCAGTGCATTCCAATGGGGACCCGCGCTCGCTAGACGATGTTTCCCTATGGACGATCTTCGCAAGACGACAAGTTTTCCGTTGGAACGCATTGATGAGATTTCAATGCATTCCAATGGGGAAATGCGCTTCACTAGACGATGTTTTCGCAAGACAGCGATCTTCGCGGAACGGATTAACATCGTCTAGCGAGGCACCACTGTACTGTCATTTGTAAGAGCCAGCCCAAAAATTAATGGCCAGTTTAAGTGCAATTTTTCAAGAAATAGGGATGCAGCTGGTACTGGATGGGATTACACTCCCATCCAAAAAACAAGTATGCAGTTTGAGGGTGCTCCTGGATTCATCCCTGAACGTGGATGTTCAGGTTTTGGCAGTGGCCAAGAGTGGATCTGCACAATAAAAAACACTCCAAAATGGATCAGCCCGATTGCTGACTGGATCTGGTTACAGTGATCACACAACACCCCCCCCCCCCCACTACAGTAGCTCCACTGGCTGCCTATCAGTTACCCGGCGCAATTTAAAGTGCTGTTTTTAACTTCTAAAGCCCTAAATGGCCTGGGTCCAAGCTATCTCAAAGACTGTATCTCCTATTATGAGCTGGCTTGGGTGTTAAGATCATCAGGAAAGGTCTTTCTCTTGGTCCTGCCACTTTCATAGCTGTGTCTGATTGAGACACAGGAGAGAGCCTTCTCTGTTGCTGCTCCCAGACTTTGGAACTCTCTCCCACAGGGGGCCAGGCTGGCCCTATCTTCTCTATTCTTCCGCAAGCAGGCAAAGACAATTGTCTTCAGGCAAGCCGTCCCTCAGTAACTAGGTATCTTTGCGTGATTGTTAGATAGATTGTTATACATTACTGCTTTAACTGGATTTTTAGTACTACTTGTGTTTTCCATTTTTGTGCTTTCCATTTCTCAGAGTGACACATTTTTAAATATATATATATGCTTATTGACCTTTGCCTTAATATTGCCTATTAATGATGTAAGATGCCTCCTTATTCATTGTTCATAGTTTTAAATATTGTATTTTAATGAAATTAACCACCCTTTGTGTATTCATTGTTTTCAACTTTAAATACTGTCTTTCATTGCTGTAAGCCGCCTTGGGTCTTTTTCAAGGAAAAAGGCAGGATAAAAATATTTTAAATAAATAAATAAGAGATGGATCTACAAAGACAGTCTCCTCGCTGAACTTTCAGCAGATGTGATCAAAAGGGCCAGCTTCAAAACTTCAGACTATAAATCTGACTCGTAATATACAATATATGGTCCCATTTGCTCAACTGGTGTGTGGAGAGGCCATATTAAAAACACAGTGCATCCTAAAAACAAAAAGGAATGTCATGAGATTTGCTCTGGGTGTTAGAATTTGAGAATTCAGTTCTGGGCGTTAGAAAAGGAACGGTTTTCAGACTCAACCAGGTGACCCAACAATCTACTACATGGATGAAAAACCAAGACATATTAGGAACGTAAAGGTTAGTACAACAACCATTGCTGTCACATTTAAACAACCAACCTAAACCAACAAAATATGGAATAATAATTTAAACCATAGTCCAATACAGTATAGTGCAGGACTTCCTTGCCCATGAAGAAAAACTAGTAATATATATATATATTGTACGTATCACATATGATCATCACTCTCATTAGAAAATGACTAAAAATCTGTTAGGGAGTACTCCTGTGCTATTCTGCTATAATATTGTAAGGTACACATTATATAGATTATGTTATCTAAAAGGACTGTTTTTATACACATAGGTCCTTGTATATTTGTGGCCCATGTAAAGTCAGTAATGATGCTGATGGAGATATCTATCTAAGGATGGCACTCATGAAGTATAACCCTTCCTCAGGGTAAACAGATGGTAAGCACCTGAATGGTTTTAAAAAGAAAAAGCTGGTTGAAATATCCAAAAGGGACTCTGTGTGAATTCTGACACAATAAATCCAAGCAGGCCTACAGCCAGACACAATAGATTTAGCTACAGAACATGTGCTGCTCTTGTTGAAGGCTGAGTGGAAAATAGAGTGGTGTATAGATAACAAGCAAAGAAAAGAAAAGCACAGCTTAAACGGTGATGCACAAAAATGAGTGATTAAAGCATTACTTTGCAGAAAGAAAGGATCACCTCGGAAAAAAAGAGAATGCAGACTTCACAGTGGATTAACGGCATGCTCTAGTATAATGTTGTCATTTCTAAGATCTTGCTGCTTATTTTCTAGTTGCTTTTCCGAAGATGCGCTTTGGGCGGGGGGGGGCACTCCAAAGGAAGAACATGGCTTGATGTATAAGGAAAACTGTTGCGAAAGAGAGTCAGAGATGGACATCCTTGGGTTCTGTTAATTTGGGATTTGCCCTCTGTTGTTGCTTTGGATAAAATATTTGCAGGAGAAAATGTGTTACAGCACAGAATTTTCAGCGAAAGCACATATATAAAGGAAAGCACCACCACTTTGTGATATTTTAACAATCCCACAGCTTTCAGCTGGAGCTTAAGTATGTCATGAACTACTGTACATTCCATTGTACTGCCATGTACATCAATAATGTGACTCACACACATTGCTCATCTCCATATAAAAAGAGGAAAAGGAAAAGGAGGCAAAACAAAGGGTCAGGCTAGGATGGGTTTAACAAGCATAATTTGCTCTCTGGATCAAGAGGGTGTAAGTGCAAACTGTGTAAATGTGCAATGCAGTGAGATTTGTGGGGAGGGGGCTCAATATTCCACCAGGTTCGAGTAAACACATATAGGTTTCTACTCTCACTTTCATGCCAGGTGTGCACTGAATATAGATAATCTGTTCTAAATGTTGATATCTCTTCTGGAGCAACCATAGTGTAAGGCTATATAATTTTGGGACTGAATAACATCAGTAATCTTAGGATAAGCCATCTTTTCTCTTGAGAGGGGCTGTTTCACGGAAAACAGAAATGGGGAAAGATTTGGGACTTTACTTCCAAAGGTCCTACAAACAGCATGATCTCTGGCCGTACTAGCTGCACAACTGAGGAACTTGTAGTCAAGACAAGTCATTTGCCCCATCTCTGGTGTAAGGGCAGTATAACTCCCTTCCCTGTTTTCAGCCAACAAGAGACAAGAAAGCAGTCTGCAGACAAAAATCGAAGTCAGGAAGACTTTCGCAGGAACAGCATTTTTCAGACAACCAATGGTAAATATTTTACTGGGGGTTATCTGAAAATAGGCACAAAACTGCCTGTTTTACACATTAATGCAATTCCTTGCATTAAAGCATGAGATGGAGCAGCTTTGAGCCAGCCAGTGCTGGGAGGCTTCCCACCACTACTGACAGCTCTGGGGTTGGGCTGCCGCTCACCTGCTCGACAGGTGGCAAAAACAGAGTCACTGAAACTAATCCACTGCTGACAAGAACAACGTTGCCAGGCATCACCTAGGAGGCTGGCAACAGTGGAGGCCCAGCCACCACTGGCCATGCAGCAATGCTATTCTTGCCTGAGGGGCAGCTCCATTTTTGCCACATGTCAAGCTCTGACTCGGGCACTATCAGTAGCTGCAAAGCCTCTCAGCATTGGTCAGTTGGTGACAGAAGCACTAGTGCTGTTTTAAAAGATGCACATTGAATTCACTTTGCATTTTCCTGTACGTGTATTTATTCTACTGAGAGATAAGTCTTCCATAAGGAAAGAAAACCTTGTATTTGCAGAGACTGACTGATTGCAATCCACATTCTGCTATATATAAAAATATATATAGTGAGATTTGGAAACGTGTTGCTTTATTTGCTGCAGTGGGCAAAAGGATGTAACTAGAGATGACCCATAGCTATTAAAGAAACACTGAGTCTGAAGCTTATTTTGAATTCAAAATAGTAAAAAAATGAATACTTTCTAAGATGAAAGATGACACAGGAAGAGGAGAATATGCTACACAAGAAATATTGACAGAAAACTAGAGTCAGTCGATTCTAGTGAAGAAAAAATGCAAGTGAAAATTACATGTGTAAGTAAAATGTAAAGCACACAATGATTACAGAAGAAAGACAATTATGGCCATGAACCACAAGGCAGGGAAGCTCTTAGATGCAAAGATTATAGCATTCAAATGAACTATGATTTAACTGTTACTGAAAACTACTACAAAATCCAACATGAAAAAATCATTTTAAGGCATCAGGTGAAATACAGTAGCTATGTTGTACAAAAAACATGGGACTGTATTTTTTAGTTTTAGTTAAACATCCTTCAAGCCCAGAAACTAATGGTAGTTCTAAAATAACTAATCATGACATAGGGTAGCCTAAAGATTAAAAAGGAGAAAGAAAATCCTTGCAGTTCCAGTGTGATTTAGAGGTTAGAGTGTCAAACTAGATTTGGTAGATCCAAGTTCAAATCCCCACTACGCCATAAAACTTGGTGGGTGGTCTTAGGCCTACTGATGTCTCAGTAGGACTTATGGCACAGAGCTGTTGTGAGGAAAAACCGAGGAGAGGGCCATGTACAGTGCAGTGGATTTGTCTAAGAAAATACAAGATGTTAATTCTCCTCCTTCTCTATATCTTAGTCTCAAACACGCAAGGTACAAGGCACAGACTGCTAAGGACAATATGAAAATTAAAAGAGAATAATACTGAGCTCCATCTAAGGTTCATGCCTAGTAGAAGTCTAAATAGAGGAACTAATCGTGTTCAAGGCTGAAGACTATATTCAAAAATGAATTTTTGATCCTGGGTCTCAAAGCCACAATGGCAACAAAATAAAAAGAAAGAGAAAATGTTGAAAATAAGGAGACAGTTGGAACTATCTCAAGAGGTTCAGAAGTCAAAACAGCCAGTCCATCTGAGAGCAGCCTTAAACTGGAGATGGGGCATGTCTGGAAATGTCCCTTCATCAAGCAAAAAAGCAGGCTGAGCCTCCCCCTCCCCCTGCCCAGGCAACACATCTGTCAGTAAAAATGAGAGACAAAGGGCTGGGGTGGAGTATGAAGGAGAAAAGAGCAAACCTTAGGCAGAGTTGCTTTTTAAGTGAACATTGCTTTCTGATCCCATGAGGAGCCTAAATCTTCCTCCTTAGCATCTTTCTTCCTGCACTCTTGCTTCAGCTAGGAATTTTGTTAGTAATGAACGGATGACTTACGAGGGAGAGAGAGCAGAGAGAAGTTTACTCTGTCTTAGGAAAAGAGTTAGCAACTTCTGGGCCTTCAGATGTTAGTGAACTAAAACTTCATTCAGCCCTAACCAGCATAAACCACTGGTGAAGAAGGCTGGCAGTTGCAGTCCACCAACATCTGGAACTCTGCAAGTTGCCCATCCCTGTTTTAAACATTTATCATAACTGTCTTTGTTTACCAAGATACAGGGAAACTGTCCAGGTTCATGCAGCTGCTAACCACACGGAGTAATGTGTGTCATGTATGCAAACCCTTTGTATACTAGGCTATTAGTTCTAGATTTATCAACTACCACACCTTTATTAGCAAGCTGTCTTTTCCTGAACCTCAAATTTCATGCAGTGAGAGTTTCTGTTCTCACAGAAAAACAGACCTGCTTCTGAAACACATTTTATTTTCATTCTCTGGTTGCCTTGCGAGCCTTCTGTCCCTTACGTACCCCATCCCAAAAGGGATACAGAAAAGGGCATACAGCTAGATGGAAATGTACTTATAAATCGCTGGATCTGAAAGAACACATGTGCATATTCAGCTGCTAGATGTGGGGTACATGGTCACCTTCTCCCAGCAGCAGTCTCAGCCTTTGCAGTGGGTTACCTCGAAGACAAAGGTCCGGTGTGGTATGCAAAACAGTCTTTGTTACACTAGGGTTATGTCCGCTGAATGAAATTAGCAAGACTTCCATATACAAGATACATCTGCACATTATAGTGTTTATCACATTGTTGTTGTTTTGTTGTTTAGTCGTTAAGTCGTGTCCGACTCTTCGTGACCCCATGGACCAGAGCACGCCAGGCCCTCCTGTCTTCCACTGCCTCCCGGAGTTGGGTCAAATTCATATTGGTAGCTTCGATGACACTGTCCAACCATCTCGTCCTCTGTCGTCCCCTTCTCCTCTTGCCTTCACACTTTACCAACATCAGGGTCTTTTCCAGGGAGTCTTCTCTTCTCATGAGATGGCCAAAGTATTGGAGCCTCAGCTTCAGGATCTGTCCTTCCAGTGAGCACTCAGGGTTGATTTCCTTCAAAAGGGATAGGTTTGATCTCCTTGCAGTCCAGGGGACTCTCAAGAGTCTCCTCCAGCACCACAATTCAAAAGCATCAATTCTTCGGCGGTCAGCCTTCTTTATGGTCCAGCTCTCACTTCCATACATCGCTACTGGAAAAACCATAGCTTTGACTATGCGGACCTTTGTCGGCAAGGTGATGTCTCTGCTTTTTAAGATGCTGTCTAGGTTTGTCATCGCTTTCCTCCCAAGAAGCAGGCGTCTTTTAATTTCGTGGCTGCTGTCACATAGTGGCATCTATATATACCTGGACATTTATCTGCAATGTCTTGGAAAATGTGGTGGGTTTGATGAGGTTTCAACAAACCTAGAAGCACTAAATTTGGACCTGAGTTCAGTCACTTGAGGTGGGGGGCAACACACCTTACTGAGTGTTCCCCCATACCTAGCCATCAAAAAGGAAAGAAAGCATACACACAGGAAGCTAGCAGGTCTGTGGAAAGCTTAGGGAATGGCTACTCTTGAAGGAGATGAAATGGAAGGACTCAGAAGTTTCATCTGAAGATGCCAAGACCAGACACAAGATCATGTCAGATTAAAAAAAAACCTATTCTTAAAGTTAATAATAATGTGGTGCTACACAGAACTGTTGTATGCTACTTTTCAAAATTATAAAATTAGTCCTAAAATCCAGTAACTAAAAGCATGAAAAGCTATGTATCTGACAAAGCATAACTACTGTTTTCACACCATAAAGAAAAATGCTGACATCTAAAAATTCAAAGGAATTATTTTTGTAGTATTACTGCAGAAGATATGTCAAAGTGTTATACATTTTTCCTAAGAAGGACTTCAAAGCTAGTTTTGCTACTATAGAACTCCTTGTTTTATATTAATTGTTGTAAGCCGCCCAGAGACCTTTGGGTAGTGTGGGCGGCATATGTTAAATAAATAAAAATAAATAAATAAAATAAATATTATATTATATTATACTGGGTAAAATAAACAGTAACATAGAACTAGTGCTATTACAGGTTTTACATTGTCAGCAGATCCAACTCTGGATCTAGAAATCAATCTCCATAAATACGTGTCATCAAATATTATTCATAATCTAAACATTATTTGTTTGTACAAAAACATTAATACATGGTTAGATCACGTTTCCTGCAAGATTGAAAGTGTCTTGAAAATCACTGACTATGCATGATGTATAGTCAGTGCTGTACAAAGCAGTGCTGTATTGCAGCAAAACTATTCAAGATTAATCAATCAATTTATTTGTATATTGTTTTTCTACACTCTGCTCGTTGAAAGCAGTTCACAAAAAGGCAAGACAAAAATAACACATACTTAGCACATATTCCAGTAAAATCAAAACACTTTTGTAAGACACACAGCGTAAAACATGAACATCAAAGTACTAAAAGATCAGTATCAAAGGATCAGAACAAAGCAGCAATATTAAAACAATTCCAAACAAAGCATTCATGTTAATTCCATGAGCAGTTTAAACGATCTGAAATACAATGTGGCCTTTGCTAGTTAGCAGAAAAAGGAGTGTGTGGCCTTTTAAAGTGTTTCAGGGGAGGCAGAGCCAGTTTTTAATTCTAGGAATTGACAGTAAGAGAGTGAAACAGTCTAGATCTTTATCTTTATTAGATTTTTACCCCGCCCCCCTAGACAAAGTCTACTCGGGGCGGCTTACACACATAATAAAAACATCATTATACATAAAAGATTTAAAAGATCATAATTTTAACACTTATATTAAATTAAATCAATACCAAGATGAAAGAGTAAAGATCAGTTATTGACTGGAGGAAAGGCCTGTCTGAAAAGCCAAGTTTTCAAATGGGTTTTAAAAACACCCAGCGAGGGTGCCAGGCGAATTTCAGTTGGGAGGCTGTTCCATAGCCGAGGGGCCACTGCCGAGAAGGCCCGGTTTCTTGTTCTTCCTTTCCGGGCCTCTCTCGGCGTTAGGCCCCTCAGCCGTCCCTGCTGGCTATTCCGGGTGATTCGGGTAGATCTAGGTGGGAGAAGACGATCTGCCAAGTATCGAGGTCCCAAACCGTTTAGGGCTTTATACGTCA
The DNA here is from genome assembly GCA_037013535.1 of Intellagama lesueurii. Lineage (NCBI taxonomy): Eukaryota > Metazoa > Chordata > Lepidosauria > Squamata > Agamidae > Intellagama > Intellagama lesueurii. The sequence goes on along the minus strand of JBAJHW010000001.1, from coordinate 79,071,671 downwards.
TCATTAACATTTTGAAGTCAATGCGGAAACGAATGGGCAGCCAATGCAAGGCAGCCAGAGTGGGAGAGATATGCTGAAATTTCCTCACCCCACTAAGAAGCCTGGCTGCCGCATTCTGCACCATTTGAAGTTTCCGCATCAATCTCAAAGGCAGCCCCACGTAGAGCGCATTACAATGGTCTAATCTCGAGATTACGAGCGCATGGACAAGAGTAGTGAGGGCCTCCCCATCAAGATGGCAAGCAGCAGGCAACAGAGATTGCTTCTAGGCAGAGAGTTTGTTTGTCATTCTTGACATGAAGTTCTTGTTCAAGTGACACAAAGGGAACCATCCTCACCACCATCCTATTTCCAAAATGTTGAGTGGAAAGAAAAATGTATTCAGTGTTTCTCAAAGCTCTGGCAGGTTTCCCACTGTGCGCCCATTTTTGCACTGGTTGTGAGATTGGTCACACAACTGGTCACACAACAGGGAGCCCACTGGAGCAGGGAGGATGATTACATGATTTCTTTCTGAACTGCATTTGGTCAACAGGATACTGACCTATATTCTTACTTCTCAGGACATCAGAACTGCAGACAGCCTTTCCAATTTTAGGTAGGCAGGTGGACAAGAGGAAATCTGAAAAGGCTGGAATGTGTTTCACTTTCTGCTTCCTTGTATATTAGAAAGGAGAGTGCAATACCAAAGACAGGGAGCTGTGGAGCTTCACAGTTTAGTAAAGGATGTCATCTCTTTTAATGAACACCTCTGTGAAGTGCTGCCATGCTGGCAAAATTTATAAAGCAGTATGTGTAGCAGATGGAGAAGCAAGGATGGGAAGAAGTAACAGAAGACAGATCTGGTTTAGCAAGGGAGCCAGACTTATCCAGTGATAGCCTGTTCAGACTTATTACTATTTTAGTTGCTCAAGTCATCCAAAGAGCTAATTCAGCTAGCAGCTAAGAGATTCAGCTGTGAACCACAAATCCGTGCTTCAAATATTGCCTGTGTAGGGTGCTCACTTATGCATCACTATGAAAGAGGAAAAGCTTCACCAAAATAAAACAGAGGAAGACAGTGATTTTTTATAAAATCTGCATATCAACGAAATAGTATACTCTAGAAATAGTACACTGTAAATAATACTGCAATACACCTTCCCATAGTGTAGAAGACAATGGCCATGAGACCCATGTGCTTGTCCAGGTGCTCGATGCAAAAGAGAAGCTTTAAGTCCCCTGCAGTCTCTTACCACTGTGTCTTTATCACTGTGATAATGTGCATATGAAATGCTCTGAATAAAATTCAGATTAAAATGCTAGGTATTATCTTCCTCGTCACCAGTACTACCTAGACTCTTTACAATGGTGTAGCTATGCATACAAACATAAAGTGTTAACTGAGCAATTAGAGTTATTGTCTGGGACCAACTTCCAAAATCACAGAGGTACTTTTCCACTGGTTTAAAACACCCCGAAAGACTGACAGGAAACAATAAAAAGGCAGGAAGATAGGAGTCCCTGAAGAGCACCGGGGCTTGCGTAGTTCATTAAGGCTGTGGAGAGCGCACTGGATAGCTCTTGTTACAGAGCATTTCCTCTTCATGGTTCTCCAAAGAATAGGAATGCTTTCAATGAATTTCTTACTTTTGATTTTGCAGTACTAGCCAAACTCCAGTTTAAGGGCTGAGGGAAAAGGCTATGAAGTGCTGCCACCTCCTGTTATGTGTAAAACACACAGAAGCACCACACAACTTGACAGTTAAAATTAGAACCCAAGTCCCCTTCCTAGCACATTAGCTACTTAAGAGACATCCTCACATGGACTTCCTCTTTCAATAACTCAGTACCCATGCATGGATATTTGCAGACTGTGAATCAATCCTTGGAGAAAAATGAATTAGTATACATGTCTCTGGCAATTGTCAGAAAGAGCTACTAATCAGTCTAGTATAAACATCAGCAATATGGAAGAAAATAGTGTGATGAGTAAAAAAAAATTGTCCTTTTTTAAAAATTCAGGTTACTTATCTAAATAGCACCCCCAACAATGACTTTCTTCAGCCACTCTGGACATGCATTTCACATTAAAATCTTTCAAAGTCATTCGCCTGGTTTCATATTGACATTGATATCAAGAATATGAGAAAACGCCCCAAAAAGATCAAATCAAAAGCCTATCTAGGGACCAGTCACCAAACTGCGGAACAGTATTTCATGCCAATCTCTAACCTTGATGTTCTTCTTGTTCTAGAATAAAATCTAATAACATTGTTTCTGTGAGGGATTTTGAAGTTATGTCAAGGGTGAATCTTTCACCATGAATATGTCTTCATTTCATAAGCACAACCCCTATTTTCCCTGGAAAAGTTTTCTAATACACTGCTGTATGATTCCAGATTGGTATAGGTCTGTGCATTGTGAATTGGTTCAACGCACAATCAACTAAAACATTTCCCAGCCTTCTGCCCTCCAGATGTCTTGAAGGTCCCACCTCTCCCAGCCACCAAGCCCATGCTAGCTGGGAATGGTGAGAGTTGAAATCCAACATATCTGGATATTATTTGATTCAAGGAAGCTGGATTAACTTCACGCGGTGCTTTCAGAAGACTGAAATTTTAGCTTTCCTAAGAATCTTAGTAAATTGGCAAGCGATTGCTTATTAAACACACTTACATGATCTAACTAAACCCATTATCAGCAATTAAATAGCACAATCACAGACATCAAGTTCAAGAATGCTACAAACAAATATCTTTAGTCCCAGTAACACGTTGGCATGCACTCCACGCATACTCAAATGCAATAGTTCTCATACGCATCACATATGCATCATGCCAATTCACATATGTTAATTCAAAGTCCATTTAACACAGGCTGCTTCTTAGTTCAAATCCCACTCTGTACAAGTGAAAAGAAAAGCTACCATACATCTCTACAAAGGTATTTCTAATTATATGTTCTACAGTTAAAATATGGGCTACCAAATATCTATTCAGAAGTGAACCCCACAATGTCCCATAAGTAAACAACTGCAGCCAGTTTTCATGGTGTAAACCTGTGGCAGAGTACGAGCATGGCGTCTTCAGGCCAAAGCTCACTTCACCTAGCAAAGGGGTTCCTTGTCAAATGAATATGTACACTATTTGGATAAGTAGACACTGGTGTACTTTACAGAACTGTTATTGTGATTACCAAGATAATATATATGAAGTATTTTAAGCCAAAAGCACCATGTTGATGCCAAACACTGTTTCACACTCAAACATTGAATGGAGGATATTCTCCTCCCTCATATTCCCTAGAAGCAGACCTGCCTATCCAAGAAGAACCCAGCTCTGCTTCAACTCTCATCATGATCTATTTTTTACTTCAGACATCTCAAGCACAGCAGGAGATCCACCCATCCCCAGTTTCCTTCTCCGAGCTTGTACGCATTCAGAGAATGGAAATAATTGGGGATTTCAAAATATTTGTAGTACATCCACATAAACAAATACAAATTTACCTATATAAACAGATAACTTCCAGAACAAATATTAGAGCTGTTTTAGTCACATGATGAGTGAAGCAAAAATATCTCCCCCTTTAAGATGGAAGTGCCAATCAAACCACTAAATTTAGATTATAAAAGAAGGCTAAGACAGACAGACTACGGAGAGCAGGTAAGGTAACATTATACTCCACAGTAAGGGTAGCATCATGTAAACCAAGGAAAGGCAACCTCCAGCTCACAGGCCATTTCCCTGTCTCAACCCAATTGTTTTCTGTCATTATGTCCAATGAGTGATCAGAGATAACAGACTATTTAAAGCCCAGGGAAGCTGTTGCATGGAGCTTTTTCAGCCCAAGAAGTATTTTACGGAAATTAGTTCTGCTTTGCAGCCTAAGGTGTATTTTGCAACTTGCAAAATTCTTCAACTGGCACTTAAGCCTGAGTACACATGCTTCCATTTGTGCTTTGGATACCAGAAACCTGTTCACTAAGGCTTATGTCTGAGCAGACATGAATAAAATTGAATGATGCTTGACATGCTTTGAGCTTATTTCTTATTAGACATGCAGAGAGGAGACATGCTTTCTATGCCTGGTGGGAAAATGTCCAGACTGGTAACGAGTATAAGTGGCAGTATTCTTAGGTCTTGCCTACGCTCTTACCTCCAGTCATTGCTGAAATGCAGCCCTCAGACCCTTCTCAAATTAAAATCTGGCTCTCAGACCAAAAAGGTTTCCCACCTTGATGTAATACATTCTCCCACTTGTATCTAGAGATCATGGAAAGGATATGATGGGTCTAACAGCAGCTGATAAAATTGTCTTCTTTCTCCAAGTAAGTTTATATATATTAGCAGCCTCAGGTGTGCTTTGCAGCTTGGGAAATTCTTGAACTGGCACTTTATATATATATAATGACTTGTGAAAGACACCATGCAAGACTATTTCTAGTTGTCACAAGAGTCTTGAAGCAACACGATGTTCAACTATGTGATGTATCAGTTTACATTTGAACGGCCAACTGACCAGTATATGACTGCAAAGAAATGCAACACTGGCCAGAATCTTTTTCCTTATGCCAGACCATGTTAAGTCCATCAGGGTTAAACTCAATGGTGAAATGCTGCAACTTAAGATGTTGGGCCTTGTACTTCCCATTCCATACCAGTCACATGACTTGACACGCAACAGGAAATACCCAATTCTTAGCTAGTAGCAATTTGCCACTGAAATTTATACCGATGGGCTTAACACCAATATAGTTTTTCTATTCAATTCTGGCCACTAATGCCCAAACAATATTGGAATGTTAGGTACTATGGAGCAGTAAAACTCTGCTGCTGTATTGCACCAGCTTTATTGTAATGCCCAAATACTTGCGGGGAAAGCCTGCTGTGTGGCAAAATACACTTGTAACTTCTGTACAAGTCTGTGGAAAAGAGGACAGTCCCAGAAAACCACTTCTGATCAAATACAGGAGCAAACAAAGGGACAATACTGTATACTTGTTTCCTTGTTACAGAGTAGCTAAAGGAATACATATTTCTAAGGAAGGATCTTTATTAGGAAATTGACCAGAATAACTAAGGATACATATTTCAATACATCAAAATATTTCCTGTTAAAATTAGAAACCAAACCATCCAACAACATCAACAGGGTATTCTATGGCAACTCTAAATATCTCAGAAATTTGAAAAAGAAAAGAAGGAAGACTCATGCTTCACATGAGAAGGTCATATTCATCAAATGATCTGCTTCAAATAAAACTGAACTCCCACATTTTCATATAATCCAAATTATGAGTCACTCACACATGTGTTCACCTTACCTTGAAATAAAAAGGCTTTGCTGGCATTATGTAGTCCAGATACCTGTGTAACTCCAATAGTCATGTTGACGAGATCCAGTTCTGTGATAATATCAATTTGTAAGCCAGGGTCCGTGCCAAAGCCTACAACTGGTTTAAAAAAGAAGAGATAGAAAAGTCAGTTTTAATTTTTAAGTGAGCTATAATAGCTGCAGAGTCTGTGCAATCATGTACAACAGTATGTCCAAACAGCACTTCTCCTACAAGTAACAAACTTGTTTTCACTCCATCAAATGATACGAATGCCCCATCTTTTCAGTTCTGGTTTGCTTTGAGGCTTCCTCTTCTCATTTTTAATTATATTAGTCAGAACACAATCAAGCACCATGATTAATGCAAAAATATAACATGGTAAACAAGTGTTGAACAAGATTATTTCCACCCTGCAGGAAGAGAGGGAGGTCCACTTGCCCTGGTGTGGTCATTTCAGCTCTTTCCCTGCCTTTCAACACACTGGACAGAACAGGGGCTGATCAGAAGCATGGCTGCCAAAATCAAGAGAAAGCCTCCAGCTGCCAGCTGCCAGCTGCTGGTCCCAGGGATTGCCAGAGTTCCAGGAGGAAGATTAGGAGTTAGCTGCTGTGGGCCAAAGGAGTGAGTGGGAGTAACTGAGGGAGGAAGGTAGTGTGACTCCAAGGAGGGGACGCTCTCCTCTTCCCTTTTTCCTTCCCACTGCTGAGGCAAAACACTGAGCCCAAAGGTGTAGCTCAGGCCAAAGGGAAGGGACAGATGGAGGGAGGTGCCAGGTGCCAAGCGATGGCAGAAGGGGCAGCATCACCCCTCACCAACAACAACCTGTTTTGCAGCTCCCTTCTTCATTATGGCCAGTTCCAGGTGTCTGTCAATCTCAGGGAAACATAAGCCAGGAACAAAAACTACCACTGCTGCAGCCTTATTTTCTTTTCCTGCCAGTGGAAGGAAAACTCTCTGCATTCAGCTCTTCCCCACAGACTGCTCTACTGGCTGCCCAGCCTCCCAAGCACCTTAGAGCTACTGCCTGTATGATAGCTTATTATGTTGTTAGGTTTTTAATTATACTGTGTTATTTATTTATTTATCGGGATAAATATCGGGATATTTATCGGGAGGCAGTGGAAGACAGGAGGGCCTGGCGTGCTCTGGTCCATGGGGTCACGAAGAGTCGGACACGACTAAATGACTAAACAACAACAACAACAATTTATTTATTTTGCTCTTATCTTTCTAGTTTTTGAAGTAAAGGGTAGCCATGTGGTCCAAAACAAAATATTTTGTTTGGACCACACAGCTACCCTTTTACTTCAATGGAATTGAGGATACCAAGAAATAGCTGCCACTCCCGTACCAAGAAGAAGACACATGCACTCTCAACATCAGCGGAGCAGGACTGCAGCCAAAAGGTAATATTCTGGCTTTAATTTGACCCCAATTGGCTAAACCTACTGAGTTTACTAAATTACCATCCCAATTCTCATATGAAGGACTCAGGTTTTCTGAGTCACGCACATCCCTGCCAAACAGAAATGTATCTGTTTTGAACAAAGGCTAAATTGAAAGATGTGGTGTGTGTGCATGCATGGCCTGTGCTTCTTTGTTTGGAGAACTATGTTGTTACATTCATTCCACAGCTGCCTACGTTTTAACCGTAAAACAGCAACCAGACTCCTGACTTTCATCTAATAGACAAGCCTGGTGAAACCCATCTTGCTAAGAGCTGCTGGACTTAACATCTATGAGCAACTTTCCTGCCTAAATCCATTTTGCCATGTATGTTTAGACTTTAAGTTTTGGACTGAAAGTTCTTCAGACTGGTACAAACCTGATGAAGTGGTGTTTTAATCCACAAAAGCTCATTTATTGTATGATGATTTTTTAGTGGTCTGTAAAGGTATTGCCTATTTTTGCATTTGGTTTCTATTTTTTGTTTATGGCTTATTTTTTATTGCTATATAATTTGCATTAACTTCATTTGTTTGTTAACCACCCGGAATAGTGCTTTGCACTAATCGGGCAGTATGTATGTATGTATGTATGTATGTATGTAACATGCGTATGTATGTATGTATGTATGTATGTATGTATGTATGTATGTATGTATGTATGTATGTATAAATAAATAAATAAATAAATAAATAAACTTTTAAGAACTAGAAAGGTGGTCATCATTATGACAGACACAAATATTGGATAGAGAATTTCATGATATCTTGGACAAGTAATTGTTATGTTTAATGACACTTGCTGTTACTGAGATGTGAAAGTCTTAAACCGTCCCACTAAGGCACTTTAGCAGTCTGTATAATATTAACCATATCTGTCATTTACTAGGATTCACTAGATATTCTGAATGTTACAGATATTAAAAGCATGATGCCGTGCCTTTTCTAGTTGCAGCTTTCCCAAAAGACAAGAATGCACCACTGCACCAGAACAATTTCAAACAATCATTTGATGCTCCAGTACACGATGCACATTGCATGCTTTTTTCTGATAACATCCCAAATGAACCCTTGAATTTTTCCCACTTAGGACATACCAAGCTCCCAGCATAGCAAACTGGCGCATTTTGCAAGATAGTAAATGCAAAGGTTGTCTTTTTCAACACTGTGATATTGGCAGCTCTTCTAGCTAAGGTCCCACATCCTCTAGAGAACTGTGCATGGCAATAATTCTCATGCCCAGCACCAAGGTGGGCCTGCAACAAATCTGCACCAACAAACCTGTCCTCTTGTACTTGCTCTAAGACGTATCTGTGCACAAACTGGAGAACTCCAACATGCATACATAACAAGGATTCAAGGCAAGAAAGACCTCATCCAAGCAGGCAGGCAGCAGCACTGTCAAAGCTGACACCACTCAGCTTTGACAGTGCTGCAAAAAAAAGATTCTTAGATGTATCCACGTACGTGTGCATTTGCCACCAATTAATAGCTCTGGGTTATAGTCTCAGACTCTTGAAGACCTGTTCTTCGTCTTTCTAACCTTTAGTACTGGAGTAGCTATTCCAAATATTAGGCAGTGCAACTGTCTCTCTGGGGCAAAAAGAAGAAGATGGAAAGCAAACCAAAACAAAGCAAACAGCTATCAACAGTCAGTCTATCCTTGGATTGGCAGCAAGCTTTTTATTCCCTGCAGAAGCAGCTATGGCGATACTATCCCCAACTCAGCTCTTTTCACCTCTCACTTGACTAAGGCAATAAGAACAATATTAAAAATATTTAAAGGCAACAGAGCACAACACTCCATTGAAAAAAACACTCTCAGACATCTAGTAACCAAGAGAAAGTGTGCCTGAAAAGTCTTTGCCTGCTTGTGGAAGGACAGTAAAGATGGAGCCAGCCAGCCTTCCCATGGGAAGGAGTTCCAGAGGCAGATTAAGATTGTCATTGTCCTGCACAGTGGAGGCCGAGGCTGAAAGAGAGTGCCTAGGTATCCCTGGGCTTCCATAAAGCTGAAGGGTGATGGGTGATACTTGAGGCAAGGAGTTGCAATCCTATACATTGTTTCTAGGGAGTAACTCCCTTGAGGCACAGCAGGATTTAGCCTATACATGCTTGTTAGCCAATAGAACTGCACTGTTCATTTATCAGCCAATAACCAACTGGCTCATAGCACATACATCTACTTTTTGTAACAGCCCAGGTAGCCACTTAGGACCTATACATGTTATGCCATCCCTTTTGTGCAAAGTATAAACTTAGGGCTCAGTCAAATGGGCATTTGTCCTGCCGTTTGGTGTACCACAGAGACAAGTTGGTTCACACACTTTTCCAGCAATCAAACAGTGTAACTCCTAGAATGAAACAATCTGTCCCCAGAGTGTCCATACTGACACCTTTCTGGGCCCCTGTCAAGGGCTTCTACTTTTTCAGTATGGGTAGATTCTGGTTTGGTCCATTTCTAGCATGTGCAATTGCTAGGAACGGATCAAGAAGCATTCCTTAAGGTGTCAAGGCTCCTTCCACTGTCAATTTCCAGTATTGTGCAGTGGCTCAATAACCGAGCCACTTCAGGGATATCAGCAAACTGAACACTTCTCTCTTCTTCTTGACAGAGGGACTGAGGAAGTGAGATTGTTTTTTTAAAAATGCTGATAGACCACTGCTGATCTGCTGCATCAATTAGATTAAATCTTTTAATATTCAGAAAACCTTTATTTCCACTATATCTCAAATGGATTTCCTTAATAAATAAATAGTATTTATTTCCTTTTTATTTAGCACCAGCTTCCAAAGTGGCTATTCACAAACTCTGCAATAGGCCACTGCATTATGCTTCTAAAATATTAAACAAACCTAATAGGGTAGAGGTGTAGAATGTGAGTCTGCAGCTCCTTGCAGCTCATGGACATTACAGAGGATGCTTTAATGCAATCTGCAGATGTGGTCACAGAGTTCATATTTCTGTCAGACCAGAGCCACACTGCATGATCCAAGGCAGGAATAGAGAATATGTGCTGCTTCAGAAATTGCAGGATTGCAATCCCCACCAGCCTTAGAACAGCCAACGATGAGGGCTGCTGGGAGTTGTAATCCAACAAGACATGGAGAGCCACTTGTTCCCCATCCTTGATGTAAAATAATACTGGTTATGCAATATTTAGTTAGTATTACAGCATACTGATTATACAATATTTCATGAACATCTGACAGTGGCAGATCACTCTTTTAAAGTTGACACAATAAGGGAGAAAGTAAGAATTGGCATTGAGCAGGGAGTTGGACTCGACTGCCTTAAAGGCCCCTTCCAAATCCATTATTCTATGATTCTATAATACGATATGATTCTATTAATGCCCATAGGTCAGCCTCAAAGCTGTTTCTGCATCTGTTTGGTCTGCCGAAAAGGACAGCAGCAGACTCATAAAACTGCTCTGAAGGTGATTAAACACCACACTTTTTTTTCCAGAATCAACTGACAAAAGAACACATTAGTGAAGCTAAATCTTGAAAAAAGAGTACCAACACAATGAATTATGTAATGTGACATGAGTCTGGATTAGAATACATTATAGAAATCAGTCCTACTCCTGCTTTTTTCCCTAGTGAAATCCTTAGAAAATTACACCAGAAATTACTGGGAAATCCTAGCCATGAAATGAACAGTAAAATCCCCACTGATCCAATTGAACTACAAATCAAACATAAATATCCAACTATAGCAGAAGTGATACAGATAATCCTGTGTCTAACTAATTACTATAACCTCTTCCTTATCTTTAAGTTGTTGGGGGTTCTTTTCCTTATGTTGGATTGTGAGGTAGCGGCTCTATTTTATAAAATCTATGCAACTGTAAAGTGGCTGAAATCCAGTAGCAAGTCACAACTAGGGTAGGACCATTGAATCAATGGAACTGATAGAGGAGTTCACTTGCCAAATCCCCACTGATTCAAAGGGTCTACTCTCGTTGTGACTTACTATTGGATTTCAGCCAGTGTTTTATTTTCTTTACATGTTAGAACATCTGTTCATATAAGAACAGCAATATTTTTGCACAGTGTACAAAATTTTATTTCAACAAAAGCACGACTCCTAAAGGACAAATCACATGTTGATTTTTAAAACAAAGAAATCAACTTCTATGATGAGAAAAAGGGAGGCAAACAAACTGACCGTAACACAAGTCGTTCACTTGTTTTGGAAAGACACATTAAATGTACGGCTACATTTTATAGGTGCGCTGGATATATCTGCTTTTTCCAATACAGAGATTGATTTCTATGTCAGGATGGGAAAACGTGTGAACAGCTATACAATTTAGATGTCAAAACCACACATACACAAAAATTAGACAAGTAATATACACTATATAATATATATGAACAACCAGATACAGAATCCATTTTGGAGATTTCAGATATTTACCAGCAAGCTAAGGCCCTATGTTTTCCACTTAACATATAGAAATTCCCCTGTCTGCATCACCAAGATAAAATCATCATTTCTGAATGCCTCCCAAAACCTCAGGAAAAGACATCTTCTTTTAATCTCATTTATGCACAGAAGACTGAGCATCAGAGTTGGCCTAAGGCATTATGGAAAATCCAATTTGCTGTTCCTCCCCTCAACATACAAATTTAATAATAAAATAACTGATGAATTGGCGCACTACCTAATTGGGCGCCAAAACCACAACTACATATTGGTTTAGAGAAAAGGCAGGCCATAAACATGCCTATATGTTGTTTTGACATAAATGAGGTTGAATTCTCAGTCACCTATCACTAGATACAGCTCTCAAGGTAGAGGGCAGAGGAATTCCATGAGAAGATGCTCAGGAGCACAACCACTGAAACCACGGTAACAGAGAAAGCAATGTGCTAAGAAGCAATGGATAGCAACAAACAGGCATGAAGGAAGAGAGACAAAGAGATGAAAAGATACAAGAGGAAAGATAACAAGAGCTAGTCTTTCAGCTGCACTAAGATACCTGCTGCTTCTGGCTCTTCCTCAAAACGGTTTCTGTCCCCACTGGTTATGGAGAATTGTTAACTCTAAGAACTGGTGCCTGAGCTCAGTCTTCCCCATCTTCCTACCTCTTTGGTCCTTGCTGTGATGTGTTTTAGATCAGAACTGTATTGGTCCTGTTTTTAACACTTCCAAGGAAACGTTCTGGCTAAAATGTGGGGAAGCAAACTGCTTAGAATAAATAAATATAAAGGAAGCAGGGCTCGAGGAAACTTAGAAAAAGAAAGAAAGAGGGAAGAGCTTGTGCACATTTTTGTCCCAAAAAAAAAGGGGGGGGTACCGTCTGATAAGGAATCTTTGTTTCGACAGAATCACCAACCCCTCCCTGTAGATCCATGGCTGTGAGTCTCACAATCAGCATCCACCAAAATGGTTTAATCATTTAAAAGTATTTCCAACCATTTGGAAACAGCTCTCATCCAAAATAATTCCTGGATACACTTTTTTTTTATCCCACAGTGAAGACAGATTTCTTTCTGCTGAGATAACTGAATAAGAGAACCATTCCTCTTTGCTAAATCTAGAACTAAAGTAACTCCTCAAAGAATACATCAGAAAACAATGGGAAAATAAATTCCCTCTTTTTTAAAAAGGCAAATCATGTAAGGCACATTTGCTTGTCTAAAAGTTGCTTTGTACCATTATTTATGTAGATCTTAACTACAGTGGAGAAAATACCCCAAGCACACTACACACTTCATGTATTGTTTCCAACTCAAAGTTTGCTCTCCCATCAAGCAAACTGTAACATTTAAAGCATCCTTTTGTAACAATGTCAGGCCTTCTGAGCTATAAAGATAATGATCCCCAACCTCTGCCTTTCCCTGGTTATGAATAGCAACAATCCCAGCATCAGATAAGTTCTTCAGCAGGATACTAATATTCTGCTTTTCGTATCTATTCAGTTCCCTTGTACTAGCTCTTGATATTGCATGCAGACACGCAAAACCTTGGGGTTTTTGAAATTAATAATTAATCAACAAAAAAATTGCAGCTTCTGTTGTATAACCAGAACTGTTTTCCTCCTGGGGTCTCAAAGTCTCCTTTCGAGATCTTAAGGAAAAGCACAGACAGCTGCTTCATTTGCATCCACTGTCTTATACAAAACAAATGGACAAGGCAAGCCATTTCTTCCCTATAAATTAGAAAGAGCTACTGAACGGGAAATCATTTCCTCTAAAAATAGTACAAATCATTGGGTTTTATAGTTTGTTCCAGTTCCAGTGGAATTCAAGAAGCCACATCCTGACTTTCTAGTATTTCTTAATTTCACCCCAATTTATATCATTCTGTGAAGAAGGAAGAAGATTTTGACCCATTAATGCTAAAGGAACTGTAGCTACTCCACAAGGTTAAGCTAGAGAGTTACTGATCATAGAAAAATCTCTTGAAATAACTAATTTAGCTACACAGGAGGAATTTCAATGCACGTGACAGAGTTAACCACCCTTGTGCCATGTTTGCTATCAAGAACTACGATGAGACCTCTATCTGAGTATGTTTCATCTTGGTTGGATGGAAGCTGAAAGGGCCAAGGATTCCCAAGGACTAAGAACATTCCCAATGCCTTGCCTCCTAAGTCTTGTGAAAGCATAACAGAATTTTATGAGAAGGAAAATTTCACGAAACTGCAACGTCTACAGAACTTCTTCACAAACAGTACTCCGAGTTAAAGCCCAGTTAAATCCAGTTCACAGGATCCAAGTGTGACCAAGTTAGATGGATCAGACAAGGACAGACGCACTGTGTTCAAGGTTACGCACTTTTAAATGTCAGTGATTTCAATAAGGGGGCTGTGCTCAGCCTTTACTTTTTCCCACTGAAATGAATGGGTGTTTAAACCATTTAATCTTGTCTTGGCTGAATTGTGCCCAAACAGTGTGGATGTCACCCCCACAGGCTTATCAATCCCTCCTGCAAAATGTTTAGATGTGCTTTTGATATAAGTTGCTTTACAGACATTTTTCTTACTCTCTGTCCACCAGGAAAGCAAGTTACTTCGTTCTGGACTTGTCCATGAAAGCTCACATTAAAATACAGCAGTTAGTCTTTAAGATGCCACAACATTTTTGTCTTCTTTTTGTTTTATTTTTCTTTTGTTTTTTCCTGATATACTTCATTCTCATTTGACTGGTTTTAAGATTCACACTGGAATATAAGGGTTGTTCAACATCAAATTGAGTTTACAAGTGCAGCAATGTGAATGTAGGTTGTAAGACTAAAACTTATTGTAGCAGCCACCCCAAGGGTGCAAGATATTATAAATTCCTTCTGGTTAGATTTAAATTAACCTAAACCTTATGGCATAAAATATAGACTATCATTATACCATATAGGTGTTGGGTTACCATATTATACAGGTATTTTGTTCATTCAAAATAACATCAACTTGGTCCTAAAAGGTGATTTACACTAGGATGTGAATGTACTAAATTCAGTGATACTTAATAAGCATGCTTAGCGCCACAAGCTTTAGAGTAACTTAGGGAGAAGAGGTAACAGTGTACAATGCAGCAATTTTAACTATGGAAGAGATAATTAGGCTACTTATATGGATAAAATTCCTTGAAAATAATCTAAAACTAGGGGTCTATATATAGAACTCCAGAGTAAGGAAAACAAAAGAAAGAAAAACCCTGACTACTCCCACATATATTCTCCACACAATGAGATTTTTTTTTCAGCTTGAACATTTTTAAAGATATTTTCCAGGCTCTTCCTAACTACGCACACACAAGAGAACTGTCCCTATTAAGCTGTCCTTCTTAATTAAGGTGGCCTTGCCTGCACATACTTGGAAAAGGAAAGTCATAAAGAGAGCACCTCACATGATCTATCCCTTCATTCTGCAGGTTTCTGACATTATGATCAAGTTGCCCTAAAAAAAAGCAGTCTTCTCCAGTGAGTTAAACTGCATTCTTATATTAGCGTAAAAGACAGCTTCCCCTTCCCTGTGTGTGTATTATAACTCTGCCAAATTACTGCTGTGAACGGCAGCGCTCAGCAGAACACTCCACCACCATGTGAAATGAAATGCTTCAAGAAGCCCTTGTCTGATCAAAGGAATCTTTAGAGACAGGGTCGTTGGTTTCCTCTAAAGTGGGTTTCCCCTAACACTTTCCCCTCCTGGTACTTCAAAGTCTTTCCATCTTCTGCAAGCAAACAAAAAGTGAGATAGATGCCTGATAAAATTGCCTAAACTTTTCATTACTGATTCTTTGTTTGGGGCGGGGGGGGGGTTGTGGAGGAAGGGGATGAATTACTAGGTTCTCTCCGAGTTAAAAAAAAAATCAGTTAGTGGAAGGTAAGGAGGAGGAGAGGAGAGAGCAAGAGAAGAAGCAGATTGCCCAGAACCTTCAAACATCTCCCAACCGGAGGAAGGAAATCTTTCATTGAGAGCCTCACACACACACACACACACACACACACACACACACACACACACACACACACACACACACACACACACACACACACACACACACACACACACACACACACACAAACCAAGGAGGAGATTTGCAATGGCAAGCCTGCCTATCAAACAGAGCTCCCTGGAGTGTTGAGTTGCCGATTTCCTCCCATGACCGACACGTTCTTCCAAGTCAAGGCCGTCTGCACGGGCTAGGGTCGCTGCTGCCTCTGCTTTCCAGATCTCCAGCCCACCTTTCCTTCCTTCCCCCCCCCCCCACACACCCTCCGGGAACAGCTCTGCTGCTGCTTCCGTAAGAAAGCGAGCGAGCGGCAGGTCCACCGCCGAGGCGAGACAATCGAAGAGAGCCACCCATGTGCAGAGGCTGAAGCGCAGGCAACTCCGCTTCTCCGGGAGCAGAGCGTCGCCCTAGCCGAAATCAAACGTTCACGGCGAAAGTCAGGGAGACCGGGGCGATGCTCATCTCGAGTCGTGATGCTCTCCGAGGAAAGGCCGGGGTCGCCTTTTCCTCACCTCGTCTCTTTTTTTTCCGCTTGTCCCCTCCCTCCCTCCCCCCCCCACTCCACCCCACCGCAGGTTCCCAGGATGGCAAGCGCAATCCGGAGCCGGGGCTTGCCTTGGGCGATGATCAAATGCTGGGCAAGAAGCTCTCGGTCAGAAGGCAGGCGGCGCGGTGCGGTTGGGGGGGGGGGTGTGGGATCTCGGAGGGAGGGCGAGCAGCCCCCGAGGCGGGGAAGAGAGGCGGGCAACGCCTGACAAACAGCCCCCCCACCAGCCCGCCGCGACTTCCCTCGCCGGCCCTCCGCCAGCGGCCGGTACAGCGGCGGGGCTTTCCTCCCCGCAGAAGGGCTGGGCGGGCGCCGGACTCGGGCCGCCCCTCCTGAGAGAGTCCCCGGCCACTCGCCGGCAAAGTTTCCGAGTTGCGCTGACCGGCAAAGGCGCCGCCGCCGCCGCCAAAGGAAAGGAGAAAGGGCTGGAGGGCGGGCGGGAGGGGGCTGCGTCCGCGAAGGGCGCGCCTCCCTTCGTAGCCAGCGGGGCCGGAGCCCGCGCGATCCTCCTCCGCCGCCGCCTCTGTTTCCCCTCCGCCTCGGGTCGTCCTGAGCCTGGCTCAGCCGAGGCCACCCCAAAACCAGCCCTCGCCCCTTGCCCGCGATCCCCTGGAGGGCGGCTCTCCTTCGCCTGCCGCTCAGGAGCGCCGCCCTGCTCCTGGGCTTAAACTCACCGGTGAGAGTAACGCGGGGCTGGGGGTCCCACTTTGTGGGGAGGAGAAAGACACCCCGAAACATTATTATTATTTTAAGGTTGGCGGGGGCGGGGAGGTTGGGTTCTCCACAGCGTTCCCACTCCCTATTGTCTTCGCCACACACACACACACACACGCACACACACATATGCGCGGAGAGGTCCCTCTTGGCCCCTCGTCTCCTCCCCGTGCCGCTGTCCTTGCAGCAGGTGCCTCTTGGCAGCGTCGCCCACCCGCCCCTTCCCGTGTGAGGCTGGGGCGGGGATCCCCCACCCTCACCCTCACCCTCACCCGGGTCGCCGCCGCGCCTCCTGGCTTTGCCGCCGCCTCGCTCGGGCTTACCTGTTCTGGCCGCCGCCAGGCAAACCCACACGCCGACAATTACCTCCATCTGGGCTGCTCGCGCTGTATTCCCCGCAGAGATCCCGCCCGGCGACGCCTGCCTTCCGCTCGCTGCCGAGCATCAGCGCCTCCAAACTTGAAGTGCTTGTTTTGCCAGGGCTTTGGGCATCAGCAGCGAGGGGGGGGGGGGGGAAGCGCGCGCAACAGCCGCCGCCGCCGCCGCCGCCGCCAGACCTGCTACCCTGGAAGAGCCCACGTGCTCTCCGCGGGGATGGTGCCCGGCCCAGACGGCCTCTTCCCGTGGGGCTCCGCGGCGCCCGCCCCGCCTGACGCGCCCGCTTTGTTCGGCTCGCTCGCCGTCAACGCCCCGGCCGCCTCCCGTCGCCTTGGGCCGCCTCGAGGAGAGTGGCTCCCTCAGCTCGCCCGTTGGGTGGTGGATTCGCTCGCGCGCGCCCCCCCCCTTTCTGGAAGCCTAATGGATCGGTCTAAACCGCGGTCACCACCACCCCTTGCCCGAAGCGGGGGGGGGGGGGAAGGAGGGTAAAGGCATCTCTGGAAAATAAAATAAATAAATAAAATTAAACTGAGGAGGAAGGATGCTATCGACGTCTGACCAACTTAGTCAGAGGAAGGAGTCTGCTGCTGACATCTTTCTCGAGCGAGGCGGGAGCCCGAGAGATAAACGGGCGGGGGGGGGGGGGAAATAGTATCGTTCTATTCTTTAAAAGGCAACCAGAACAATTGTCCTTCTCTAGTCCCCAATGTGCGCGCGCGTTTGTGTCTTACATAAATGAGGGTAACATTATTTCCACGCGCCCGATGGAGCAGACTCTAGTCTACGAAAGCGCATGTCATCATAAATGCGCTAGTCTTCAGGGTGCAACAGGACTCTTCCTACTTTGGTCTCCCCCTCGCAATGTGCGGTGAAGTTGGCAGGTGAGCCCAAACTTCCCAGGCTGAAGAGAACTGCATAGACGACTGTTATCCCATGGACGATCTCGCCCAGCATCTGTGGCTGCAACTGCTGGTCGACAAGCGTTTGTCTATATCCGCCCAGTTATTGCCCCCATTTGGAAGTAGTGCTGATGCACACATAGGAGTGTCCAGATGCAAAAGAGGGATGTGTTCGTGCCCCTCTGCTAGTTGTACAGAAGAGGGAAACTCAGCAGGTGACCACTCTGCACCTGCTGAAGTGCCCTCTCCTCGGTTACAAAAGATGCCACAGCCCTATCCCCTTTTGCATGTCGGTGTCCAAACACACTTGGGGAATGCCGTGAAAGGACGTGAACAGCCCATCTTTCAAGCGCTCCTTCCACTCTCTGAGCAATAGGGTGATGTGTCCTGCTGGGTTACATGGGAATAACGCTCAACCAACTGTGCACAAGGAGCACAACCTGAGTTTTTGTTGCAACTGCCCAAGGACTGAAGCTTGTTAGAGAAATGAAACCAAAGTTAGCTTGCTCAAATAATCTGTGTTTTGGAACAATTATGCCTTGTCGGCTTCAACAAGAATTATGTGTGCACAAATGCAGAAGCTGTTAACAAATGTTACGCAGTAATATGAAACCTGCATACATGGAATATATCAGCCAGCGTTTCGTAGAGGTGCACAAAAGACAATAGGTGTTTCTAAACCCGCAAGCAAATTCTACTGAAATGAATGGAACCTGAATTATTAGAGGAGCTAAAGACCTATTAAGGCTGCATTTCAATACACACTTGCCTTTGAGTAAGGTTCAATAGATCTTGTTCCTAAGTAGACATGCATAAGGTTACCCTCTGGGCAAGCTTGATATCCACAATTTTAGAGGGCAAAGACGCTGTCATGGAAACTTCTGTTCACTACTGCCACCCCATGAAATTCCAGCAAGAAAATGGTGGTGTAGTGGAGCCAGGGTTTTGCAAGGGCAACCACAGAGTTTGAGTTACTGGACTACAGTTCCCAGAATCCACCAGCCAACAGGGCCATTGACAATGAAAATACCATTTTCATGTTGATAACAAGTTTTGTTTGGCTATGGTGCACAGAACATGGGGATGAGGACGTTTGGGTCTCTTCTAGTCTTCTTTACTCTGAGGAACTTTTCGGATTTACAAATGAAAAGGGAGCATTAGTTTCCTGGCATATATTCCAAATTTCACGTCACACACTTTGACTTTGAATAATTGGCTTGGCAACCCTAACTGAAACTGACAGTTTGCTTGAAATGCAGAGGCAAATAACTAAAATGAGTTTCAAAAAAGAAAGGGAAAGGAAAGAAACTAAGATATCATGGAACATGAAAATCCAATTTACAAGCTGCACATCATATATTCCCTAACAAAGAATTTTGAGTTCATTAATGCCGGTGTGATAAGGACTCCTGCAAACCTCTGAAGTAAACTTCACAAACAAAAAGAGCTGACGTCTTCAGGATATTCCGGATGAAATTTGTCATAGTCATAGTTTTCACTGTTTTCTTTGTGGCTAATACTAGGGGTAGCAGTTCAGCCTCAGGTTCAGAGGGAAGTATGGTTTTACCAAGGCTGGAATTCATTCTGAGACTCATACTGAACCATTCAAAGATAACATTTCCAAAAGGCATGACAGCAGTAACTTTTTAAACCATTTTAAAGTATTATCTTAACAATTAAAACAGCACAGGAAACAAAACAATTGAAATGGTCAGAAGATACTCATTGTGCACTTTAAAAAAATTACTACAGATATTGTTTCACCAGCCACTTAACTTCAGAGGTGCTAGAAACTTGATGTTAGCAGTAGGTCATCTGAGGATTGTCTCTTGAAGGCAGATTTATAAAACCCATAGGGGATATGAATGTGTTCCAGACACTGTAGGGACCAACAGAAACTGTACTTTAATAGCAAACATATAGTGTCAGATGTCCATTGTTTATGCCTCAACTACACTTGTTGCCAATCAACTAACTGTGGTTGAGAGAAATGAACAGGTCTTGTCCAAACCACAGATGAAATGACAATGCTTTTCAAAATGTGTTACAAGGAATCCTTCCCAGAACTTGAAATTTTGTTTTAACTGCAGTTCCCAGAATGCTTCAACCAGCATAAGCATACTCACAAGGGGATCATGGGAACTGCAATTCAGAATTCTCCCTCTTTCAATTTCTGACTCTAGGGTTCCTTGGGAGCTTCTTAGGGGGTTCCTCAAGGAGAGAAGCCTTGAAGACAAAGACTACAGGTAAACATTCCCTGAAAAGTATGCTTACAGAAGAGTGTCAAGTATGCTGCTGACATTGCATCTGCACATAACACAATATATGTAGTGTAAGGTCCAAGAGGCCTGGTCAAAGCTCTGTATGAACAGATTGACCCACATATTCCACAGAAGCCAAGTCCAAGTGAAAAGAATTTTCTGAAGACAAGAATAGTGCCACAGCTATATACAACATTGGAACCCTGGTATGAACATAGTAAGGAGGATAGAGGCTCTCTCAGAAATGATTCCCCAGTTACACCATATATTTCCCAACATCAGGACCAACCCTGTTCTCTTCCAAGCACTAAATCCATTTCTGTTTAGTTAGAAGTTCTGAATACACCAGTGTCTACCTCACTTCTGCATGCAATGACAGGTTCTAAGGAGACCAATTGGTTCCATTTGAAAAGAGGCCAATGGGAACATTTTTAATATTTGTGTTTATTTCAAATATGCAGCATGAAGATAGATGGAAGCACAGAATAAACATTCCAAAAGACAGCCAACATCTCTTGCTGCCACATCAGATCTTTAGGGAGATAGCAAGAACCCTACAATGCTTGTTGATGTTCTATGCTGGCAAGTTGCAGGTAGCTATAACAAGCCAAACAGGGTTTTAAAAGTAAACAAGATACTTAAGTAATACTTTTACCACTCTCACTCCACAGTAAGTTTCCATGGCTGATGATGACCCAAAACTCCATTTGAACCTGGATGTCCTAGTCCATCACTCTATTCTAGTGGTTCCTAATCTTAGTTCCCCAGATGTTCTTGGACTGCAACTCTCAGAAGTCTTCTCCACTAGTTGTGCTGTTAAGGTCTTCTGGGAATTTCAGCCCAAGAACATCTGGGGACCCAAGGTTGGAAACCATTGCCCTATCCACTATACTTCACTGGCTCTTGTGCTGCTCCCATAGCTCACACTGCCTATATCACAAAGCTTTGTTGTTGTTTAGTCGTGTCCGACTCTTTGTGACCCCATGGACCAGAGCACGCCAGGCCCTCCTGTCTTCCACTGCCTCCCGGAGTTGGGTCAAATTCATGTTGGTAGCTTCGATGACACTGTCCAGCCATCTCGTCCTCTGTCGTCCCCTTCTCCTCTTGCCTTCACACTTTCCCAACATCAGGGTCTTTTCCAGGGAGTCTTCTCTTCTCATGAGATGGCCAAAGTATTGGAGCCTCAGCTTCAGGATCTGTCCTTCCAGTGAGCACTCAGGGTTGATTTCCTTCAGAATGGATAGGTTTGTTCTCCTTGCAGTCCAGGGGACTCTCAAGAGTCTCCTCCAGCACCACAATTCAAACGCATCAATTCTTCGGCGGTCAGCCTTCTTTATGGTCCAGCTCTCACTTCCATACATCACTACTGGAAAAACCATCTCTTTGACTATGCGGACCTTTGTCGGCAAGGTGATGTCTCTGCTTTTTAAGATGCTGTCTAGGTTTCTCATCGCTTTCCTCCCAAGAAGCAGGCGTCTTTTAATTTCGTGGCTGCTGTCACCATCTGCAGTGATCATGGAGCCCAAGAAGGTAAACTCTGTCACTGCCTCCATATCTTCCCCTTCTATTTGCCAGGAGGTGATGGGACCAGTGGCCATGATCTTAATTTTTTTGATGTTGAGCTTCAGGCCATTTTTTGCGCTCTCCTCTTTCACCCTCATTAAGAGGTGCTTTAATTCCTCCTCACTTTCTGCCATCAGAGTGGTATCATCTGCATATCTGAGGTTGTTGATATTTCTTCCGGCAATCTTGATTCTGGCTTGGGATTCATCCAGTCCTACCTTTCACATGAGCAAAGCTTACGTAGTCAAAATGACTAGATGGGCGGGATAAAAATGTAATAAATAAATAAATAAATAAATAAATACAGGACTCCAAACTTCCTCAGTTTCTGTCGTGACTCAAAACTGCAAACTGTTCTTCTTGACTCAAGCAGACCACAGCTTGTAGGTAACACATTGCAAAACACTCCTAATAGATTCCTTTTTGCTCACCCACTCCCAGAATAATGAGAGGGACAGAGGTGTTGGAATTAACTAGGGCAGTGATGGTGAACCTATGGCACGTGTGCCCCAGGTGGCACGCGAAGCCCTTTCTTATGGCACGCGTATTGGCCCACCCACCCTCCCTTGTGGAGGAAAACCTTATGAGCCGGCTGCAGCCGGGATTCCCCCTTCCGCTGCCACTTCCTGGTCCTCTGGGTCTGTTGCTATGATTCCCCCTTAAACTTCCTGTTCCTGGTCCTCTGGGTCCGTCCCTATGATTCCCCCTGAAACCGCCACTTCCGGTTCCGGACTTCCAGGCGGCACGACAGCCACTGGTTTCTCCCCCCCCCCCTTCATTTTGGGCACGCGAGCCCAAAAAGTTTTGCCTCCACTGAACTAGGGCCACTTTATTAACTAAACATTTTAACCACCCTCAACTTGCAGAGGAGCCTGAATGTAGTGTGGAAACCTGGAGCCTCCTACTCCTTCCCTCACTCCAACAGGCGAGTCCGAAACCATGGTCTGAGTTGTCCCCAGAGCAGCGTGTACTCAGCCAGCTGAAACGGAGCGTCCCTCCCCAGCCACCAGCCACCCAATCCTTGAAATTAGATGAGCAGCAGCTGGGCTGGCCCGCCTAAGCACCCCTCATGATGGCAAGTGAATCTCAGGATCCTAGTTGCTGCAATGCTGTGCGCAATAGCACCTGGTGTGCCTAGTGGGAGCTCACAGAAACTGATTTCCCATTCCGCACTACTGCCAATGTGACGTATTTAAAGCAATCCACCATCAAGTGACCCTTAATGGGTGACCCGTATAGGATAGGCAAAAATATGACCGTTGATAGTTTATGCCAATTTGGTAAGACAGGCCCCAAATTCCTATCTGGCCCTGAAGTGACCACATAAGCCACACTGAACCCAGGGCAGGTGGGTGGGTTGCGAATTGTGAAGGAGGGCTGGCTGGAGGTGGACAGGCTTAATAAAGATCCAGCATAGTCCCACCCTCAGCCCTGCCACATGTAAAGCACCCATAGGTGCTTTCACATGCCTATTTCTCCCCAGAAGGCTCAGGCAGGGATCTACGGAGGTGAGCATTCCATTAACCAAGTATATCTCTATTATTATCGCTCCAATTGCATAGTTATGAATGCAACAAATCCTGCCTCATCCCAGTTCTGCCCTTCTTACTGGTTGGACAAGGGATCTAGGTGGGCCATTTCATCAACTACAGCACCATCTTTTTAGTCTCTCTTTGCTCTCATGGAGCTGCCTCTCTTGAATATCCATAAGCTATCCCTGCTCTTTTGACAAGTCAGAGTGCTGGCTAGGCATAGCCTCGGGCCAATTCACACTGATAGCCTCACTCCTATAAATCTGCCAGGAAAACCATAACAATCTGCTAGATGTCTTTTGTTCTCCCTCCTATGGATTACTACAGCACGTTGTTTTGCATATCTTATTTTAAATTGTTGTAATCACCTTGGAATCAATTTTCAATTACTAGAACAAACAAATAAACTATCAGAGACATTCTTAGTGAGGAGTGACCTCACTTCCTATGGACTCATTAAGCAAGTACTCACAATAAAAGGTTGTTCATATTTTACCCCATGTAGTCAGTGTATGTATAAGCTATAATGGTAATGTGATGTATATATGGCCACACCTACATCACACAGATCTGCTAATGTCCATTTCCCAGCAGCCATGCACCGAGAGAGAAAGGGCACACACACCTTTAGGTGAAATTGGGAATCAGTGGTCTCGCGTTGGCGTGGCTCCGTTCCTTCTTGGAGGACCATCCCCAGAGAGTGCAGCTTGGTGAGATGACTTCCACCCCGTGGATCCTCAATTGTGGGGTTCCCCAGGGGTCAATCATCTCACCAATGCTATTTAATATCTATATGAGGCCATTGGGTGAGGTCATCCGGAGTTGTGGAGCTCGGTGCCATCAGTACGCTGATGACACCCAGCTCTACCTCTCCTTTTCTTCTACTGCAGTGGATGTTGTTCCGTCCCTTGAACGCTGCTTGGGGACCGTTCTGGGGTGGATGAGGGCAAATGGACTGAGGTTGAATCCGGACAAGACGGAAATCTTGTGTGTGGGCGGCCCCGGCGTCAGTGTGTTGGGAAACTCCCTCTCCTTTGGGGGAGTGACTCTTCCCACGCAGAGTGAGGTTCGCAGCTTGTGCATCTGCCTGGACCCGGATCTCACCATGGAAACCCAGGTGGCATCTCTGGTCCGGGCAGCCCATTTCCATCTCTGGAGGATTGCCCAGCTGCATCCCTATCTAGACGTGGGGGCACTCACGATGCTGATTCATGCCCTCGTAATCTCAAGAATAGACTACTGCAGTGCTCTCTACGTGGGGCTACCCTTGAGGCTGATGCAGAGACTTCAACTGGCCCAGAATTCAGCGGCCAGATTAATAACTGGGGTGAAGAAATTTCAGCACATCTCCTCCACTCTGGCCACCCTTCATTGGCTACTGGTTCATTTCCGCATCGACTTCAAGGTTATGATGATAACATTTAAAGCTCTAAACGGTTTAGGACCTCAGTATCTAGCAGAACGCCTGCTCCCAGCCAGATCTGTCTGTAATACCCGTTCCTCACAGGCAGGGCGGTTGAGGGCCTTGACCGCGAAGGAGGCCCAGAGGGAAAGAACTAGAAACCGGGCCTTCTCGGTGGTTGCCCCCCACCTATGGAACAACCTGCCGACTGAGATTCGTCTGGCACCCTCACTGGACGGATTCAAAAGAGCATCGAAGACCTGGCTCTTCTGCCAGGCTTTCCCGGAGCACTAGGATCTTGCCCTCCCTTTTTACCATTCTTTTTGCTATCCTCTCCATCACCCTTTCCACCACCTTACTGCCATCTGTTTTAATTTCTGATTTGCTATGTATTAACTTATTTTTTTCGTATTTTTAATTTTTTTCCCCTCTCCTTATATTGTTGTTAGCTGCCCAGAGTGGCCTGGTTGCCAGATGGTGCGGGATATAAATTCAAATAATAAATAAATAAATAAATCCCTTTTCTTTCTTTCTTTCTTTTTTTTTCCTTTCTTTCTTTCTTCATCATCCTCAGAGGAAGTGCAAGGGAGGGCATTCCCAAGGGACAGCTCCAAGCCATTGAACTGCTTTGCAGAGGATGGCTACTCTGGGTCCTAGACAGTGCTTTGGCCTGATCCTGCGCTGCTGTTGGAGAAATGTTAACTAACCGGGTGCCATTCTTGCTTTTTCTTCTGGACTTTTCCATTGTGGCTTTAATCTATGTGATCATATTTCTGTTTTTATTTGAATTTTATTATTAGTAACTTTGACTGCCACTTTGGGCCAAAAGCGGCTTATGAAAGAATGAAAGAATTAAGAAAATGACTAGCAAGGTTTCTTAGCATCAGACACACCTCTGCTCACCTTTCGTGGTGGGATTTTTGCTTGGCAGGGATCTGTGGCAAATAGCTCCAGTTGTAAGAAGGCCAACCAGATGTAAGAAGGCCTTCTATTGGAGTGGTATAACTGGTCTTAAGGTGACAGAATCACCATATGCTACAGTCTTTGAGCTGCAGCTCTTTCTTCAATCTTCTTTAGAACCTTGCAAAAGAGTTTTACAGGCACTAGCTTTTTGCCATCTCATCTCAGATAAAACAGTCCACTAAGCTCAGCTTCTTGTCCCATTCAGTTCAGCTTGAAGCTCCCTGCAACTCACCTTTGGACTCTGTTCAGCTCAGCACTGCCTCTCAAGCCAACCAACCATCCAGCTTATTTTCCCCTAAAGACAGCCCTTCAGATTGTGGTCCCTTGAAGTCTGCTACAGGCGTGATCATCCAGGACCGAGCACAGCAGATGGACCGCTGGGTGCAACACTACTCTGAGCTGTATTCCAGAGAGAATGTAGTAACCGAAGAAGCATTAAATAACATTGAGTGCCTGCCTGTCTTGGAAGAGTTGGACAGCGAACCAACCTTAGCAGAAATAAAAGCGGCCTTGGATTCCCTCGCCTCTGGCAAGGCACCTGGAAAGGATAACATCCCTGTTGAAGTGCTGAAGTGCTGTAAAGAGACCATCACTACCGAGCTGTATGAAATCTTTTGTCTTTGCTGGAGGGAAGGTGGAGTACCACAGGACATGAAGGATGCAAACATCGTCACATTGTACAAGAACAAAGGAGACAGGGGCGACTGCAATAACTACCGTGGCATCTCTCTTCTCAGCGTTGTAGGGAAGCTGCTTGCCCGTGTTGTGCTGAAGAGGCTCCAGGTGCTCGCAGACAGAGTCTATCCAGAATCACAGTGTGGATTTCGAGCTAATAGATCCACCACTGACATGGTATTCTCCCTCAGACAGTTGCAGGAGAAATGCAGGGAACAACAACAGCCACTCTTTGTCGCCTTCATAGATCTCACAAAGGCCTTTGATTTGGTTAGCAGGGATGGCCTTTTTAAAATCCTTCCCAAGATTGGATGTCCACCTCGACTCCTTAAAATCATCAGGTCCTTCCATGAGGGAATGAAAGGCACTGTAGTTTTTGATGGTTCAACATCAGATCCCTTTGACATCCGAAGCGGAGTGAAACAGGGCTGTGTCCTCGCACCAACCCTTTTTGGGATCTTTTTTGCTGTCATGCTGAAGCACGCCTTTGGAACTGCAACAGAAGGTGTCTATCTCCGGACTAGATCAGACGGAAAGCTCTTTAATCTCTCTAGATTGAGAGCGAAGACCAAAGTCCAGCTGAAATGCATGCGGGACTTCCTCTTCGCCGATGATGCAGCCATTGTTGCCCACTCTGCTCAAGACCTCCAACAACTCATGAATTGTTTTAGCAAGGCCTGCCAAGACTTTGGACTAACAATCAGCCTGAAGAAAACACAAGTCATGGGCCAGGGCGTGGACTCACCTCCCTCTATTACCATCTCCACACAAGAATTGGAGGTTGTTCATGACTTTGTGTACCTTGGCTCAACGATCTCTGACACTCTCTCTCTAGATGTCGAGCTGGATAAACGCATTGGCAAAGCAGCTACCATGTTCTCTAGACTCACGAAGAGAGTATGGCTCAATAAGAAGCTGACGACATATACCAAGATCCAGGTATATAGAGCCTGCGTCCTGAGCACACTCCTGTACTGCAGTGAGTCCTGGACCCTTTGTGCACGGCAGGAGAGGAAGCTGAACACCTTCCATATGCGTTGCCTCCGACGCATTTTTGGTATCACCTGGCAGGACAAAGTTCCAAATAGAGTAGTCCTAGAACGAGCTGGAATCTTTAGCATGTATACATTACTGAAACAGCGACGTCTACGTTGGCTTGGGCATGTCGTGAGAATGGCTGATGGTCGGATTCCAAAAGATCTCCTGTATGGAGAATTAGTGGAGGGAAATCGCCCCAGAGGGAGACCACAGCTGCGATACAAGGATATCTGCAAGCGGGATCTGAAGGCCTTAGGAATGGACCTCAACAGATGGGAAACCCTGACATCTGAGCGTTCAGCCTGGAGGCAGGCGTTGCATCATGGCCTCTCCCATTTTGAAGAGACCCTTGTCCAGCAGACCGAGGCAAAGAGGCAGTCACGGAAGCAGCAAAATCAGGGAGCTGGACAGGGGACAGATTGTATTTGTCTTCAGTGTGGAAGGGATTGTCACTCTCGAATTGGCCTTCTCAGCCACACTAGACGCTGTTCCAAGTCCTCCATACAGAGCACGTTACCATAGTCTTTCGAGACTGAAGGATGCCTAATACTATACCTAGATTGTGGTCCCATATTAAGCTACAGCCTTTAGCTTAACAGAAAGCTGGCTTACACCAAGTTGGAGCTGTGATCCATGCTGGTCTATATAATCTGTTTACTGACTCACACCAAGCAGTTCTAAAGGATTTATTTTAGAACCTGGAAACTTTTGCATGTCAAGCCTGGGAAGTAAGTCATAGACCTTCACTTAATTCATTCAAATTATTGCTGCATGAGAGTGCAACAGTGATCTTGTGCTGGCAGAGCAATGCAACATTCTGTAAGGCAATTCTTAAAAAATGATGCAGTACAAACAAAAAAGTTTACCTTTAAAGCTGGAGTTCATATCAGTACCAAATTTGGCAAAGATATAGCAGACAGTCTGCTATAGCTCTGTACCAAATTTGGGGAAGTTTGGACAAAGGGGTTTTGAGTTACGATTTTTAAAAGAAAATTACAATTACAATTTTTGTCACCCTTTTAACATCCCCCCCTTAAGAAATAAGCAACCTTAAACATCCCCAGATTTAAAATAGCTCACATAACTTAGAAAAAACAATCTTGATTGTCTTGAAAGAGAATGGTTGGCCCCACCTGCTTTTTTATTTGAAAAGAATCCAGGATGTAGGGACTGAAATATTGGTCCTCAGAAAAGGCCTTTCTTTCATAAGGGAGAAACAGTAATTTCTTATCACACTGAGCATGCATGGAACAGGCTTCCCAGCAAGACGTTTGCAAAGTAGATACATTGTTGCAGCTTTGTTGGCAAGGAAGGGAGCTATTTGGATAGCTCAGGGCAATTAAAAGACACAGAGCCAAAAGATAAGTTTTCTTTGAAGGCTCAAAACCACCACCTCCACTACCACCACCACCAGGCTTGCTTTAAAGAAAGTGACAGAATGACAGTCCCCAGAAAGGTGGACATTTTGTCCTGCATCTCCAGGGAATTAGCATACAATTTTGTAAGGCATATTCAAAGTATTTCTGCATTAGAAAAGCACAGAGCAGTTGTTTCTGTCCCAGCCCTGAGTACTTTCAGTAAACATTCTCTCAAGATTTCTAAGACCAGGCTCCTGATACAAGATTTCAAAGGGAAAATCAGCTCCAGAGCTGGGGCAATCTGAACTTTTGAACATGTCTATCAAGACCCTATTTAATTTTTATCTCTTTTCTTATCAAACAGAGTTTCATGCTTGCAAAGGGATTTTAAAAAGAACAGAGAACAAATATTCAGAAGCTCACTCATTTAAACTGTGAAATTACTGTTTAATCTTACCTCATGTTAGAAGACCTTTGGTTCCTATATCCTCTCGTGGTCTCATCCATTCCACCCATCTTGTCACTATACAATTATCTTGTAATTTAAAAAAAAACCCTCTAAAGATGGTGTGTCCCATCAAATCACTTCTGATGTGTTGTGACTATATGAGTTAATGACCTCCCAAATGTTCCATCATTAACTGCTCTGCTCAGATCTTGCAAACCAACAGCACCTCATGTTAGATTGTTCTTTCTTCCTTTTACCCCTCTTCCTAGCAATGTTGTCTTTTCAGTAAGTTCTTCTCGTTTCTTGCAAACTATCAGTTATGACTTCCTTTATATAGACAACCTATCTAATGTCAGGTCTTCTTCTCTTCCTACGGCCTCCCCCATTTCCCAGCAATATTGTTTTTTCTCATCAGTTCTGTATTCTCACTATATGTGTATGACAATATAGCCCCAGTTTATTCATTTTTGCTTTCATGAGAGTTCAGGCTTGACTTGATTGTCTATCCACTTATCTGCCTTTCTGTTGGTCTGTAGTATCTGTAAGGCTCTTCTCCAATACCACATTTCAAATGAGTTGATTTTTCCCCATCCTCCTTCACTCTCTTTCTTTTGCATAGTGTGGATGATTTTGACCATGGTTTCCAGTGACAATTTTTGCTAACTCTGAGCCCTCTTTTCTTTCTTTCTTTCTTTCTTTCTTTTTTCAAAAGGTGATGGGACATCTTTGGGAAAACATGCACACATGTTCCTAGAGCTTTTGGTCTGATATAGCTTTTCTTTCTCAGCTTGCCTAACTCTGCATTTTTTCAGAACAGGCATGGTGACATAAGATTTCCTGACAAGTAAAAGAATGTACATGTTTCTCCATTGTATGTGTTGCACTTACACTTTTGCTTCACTGTTTTATTAAGTCCAAAACAGTCCTTCAAAATATTTTGGCACAGAGGCATTATAGCCACATACCAACCGTTCTTTCTTCTGTTCTCTCCCAGAAACCATAGTACAGATCATGTGCTCATCTTCTGAAATTGTTTAGCACTGAGTAATCAATCCTAAATGAGGCATGTTTTTGTTGGAATCTATGTATAGTCTATGTATACTTAAACTTCCATTTTAAAAAGCCAGGAAATTAAATTCTTCAAACAACCTTTCAGTTAATGAATGTGGGATATTATGCTTCTGTATCTATAATTTAAAATGCCAGGAAATGGACTGATATTGCTGCACACACCCACATTGTCAGCAAGAAAAAGGATGCCAAGTTTTAGATAGGACAGTCTGAAACTACCAGTCACACTTGTCAAAAAACAATCATGAGAATTGCTTTATATTTGATGAGAGATGGTTAACTGATGAAAAAAATGAGTTAGCTTCTGGGATTTTCCCTTGTGTGGTGTCATTTTGTGAATGCTAGTGAACACAAGAAGGTATCCTGTAGACCATCTTGACTGCTGCCATTGGTGTTGTCAACATTCAGACTGCCTTTTTTTTTTTCCCCATCCTTTTCCTGCTGGCTACAGGAGCACAATATGGTGCAGCAAATATTGGGCCATTTTCTGACATTTTGAACCATGGATAAAGAAGCACAATGTCCCATATTCAAAAAGCAGAGCTTTTTTTTTTTTTTTGGAAGAATTGTATATTTCTTATATTAGTGAATGGAAACCAGTTTGACTACCAATAGACAGATAGCTAGCTAATCAACCCCTAAGTATTGTGGTGTGTAGTAACTGGAGTGCTTGATTTAGACTGAAACAGCCAATGTTCAAATCCCAACCTGGTTAAGATCACTGAGTATACTGCTTCGAGCACTTCTTTAGAAGTTTGATATTTTAATATGTTATAGTATATTCATGTGATACGTTCCTGCTCCCTATCAAAAGGAAAGGGTTTTATTGGTGACTTCAGCAGAGAAAATACTGTCTGTAGGAATCATACATGTGTCATTGTCATCTCAGGTGCTGGACTTTTTTGCTAGTTGATATATTTAGATACCCATCCTTATAGTGCTGGACATCTTACTGCTCATTTAAAAACCACAAGGAAAAAATTAATCATATATAATAACATCCATTAATCCTTCTCAACTACCTTTCTGATGCATAGCATCCTGGACAGTTTAGACACATTTTTCTCTGTCACTCATCAACCTGCTATTTGTCTTCTTTTTATCACTGTAAATGATTCATATAAGAAAGCGGGTCTCATTAAAATAGGTGGCAGAGAAAGCTGTTTGTCCTACTAAATAAGCCCATGTGGAATTTAACTCTGAATATGGAGCACAGGAAAGAAGAACAGAAATGGAAGGGCAGGAGTAAAACAATTAAATGGAAGATAATTTGTTTTGTAATATAAGAACAGAATTATAAATGATTCTCACATTAAAAAAAGCATAGGCTGCATTGAAATATGTTTAGTGCTTTGAAATTGGGTTATGTTTTATAATCCCATTTGGATACTTTGGGGATAATTGTGACAAAATATTTTTCAAAAATGAGAATTATTTGGAATTAATTAAAAACTACAACCAACAAAATTAGTGCTGAATAAACTAAGTACTCAGTTAAGATATCTACTGTCCATAAAATTTGTTGCATTAGGCTTTCCCTACATAATAACACAAATATAACTCATTATGTTTGTACTCTTTAACTTTATTATTATTACAACCATAGGTCAGCCATGCTAGATGTGCAAGACTAAAATACAGTAACAAAGCATATCATATTTACAATCAATACAAAGCAGACTGTAATTCAGATTACAATTAAGTGTTAGTTCCTAATCCAATTACTGTAGTGATTTAGTCATGTTTCCTATTGTAGAAGGTGCTGCACAAAATTTTGCAACCTTAGCTGTAATTTCGCTTGAGGAATCAGAAGAGTCAGAAAGAGGTATAAAATTTATCAGGTCTACGTGGGTCATGTTTTAAAATTGGGGGGAAAATAGATTGTGTGAATCTTTATAAAATGTGCAGTAGAATAGGACACGTTCCACGGTTGTCACCATACCAGATGGGCAGGGGCAAAAGTACTAGTCATACGAGTAGTTTCCCTCTAAAAAGGCTGAAGTCAGAGTGTTGAAGTGGGCCTAGGTAGAAGTTCTCCAGTGGCTCACAAATTTTAAATTAGAAAGGTAATCTGCTGGAATAAAGATTTTGCTCTGATTCCCAACCACTGAGTAAAATGGGACCCATGCTCAGTTGAGTTGTATCCCAGATCTGCTTCCTAATAGTTTCTTTGGCTTTCATAATCTCCAAGGTAACATAGGCCTGAACCATACAGAAGTTGGGCCAGGATCTTGCCTTGGTATACTTTTCATATAGATGGTATATCTATATATCTGTTTTGAGGAGAAGAATTACAGAATGGCAATAATAATTCCTTGAGCATTTTCAATGACATGGGCAATGGGGGCTTTCCACGGGCCAGTTGTCTGAAAAACAACCTCTAAATATTTACAGGTCTTGACCTGTTGGATGTTGTGCCCATCTATTTGCCATTTATAGTTGACAATATGTCTGTACTGTATTTTATACAATCAGTGCTTCTTCTTCTTTTTTCTAGAGAAAAGGGTACCAGAACTCTTCGATTATGTTTCCTTGGGAACAGGTGTTAATTAAATTGTAACAAAGAATAATAAAAGAGCGGACAAGGATTATTAAGGATTAATAAGAATATATGGTATAAATCTCAAAAACAGGGAGAATTAGTTGATTTTATAAAAAGTTATATTGTACAACTAATCAAATGAGACATATACCTGAAATTATATCTCAGGTTAATAATTTAATATGGCTAAATTTGGAATTGCAGGAATTGGTGGGAAACCTGAGGATATTTTTTAAATAAATAATATCATTGTTTAAAAAATAAGAAATCCTTTTAAAAATAAAATATGTTACTAATTTGGAACAATAATAGAAAAATATTTATCCCATTAACTTCTCCATTATATCTAGTTGGAGAAATTTCCAAGAAATTTGAAATGGAATTTGGAGAATTTATTAAGGAAGAAACAAGTTACTATGTTAAAAGATTGATTGGAAAAGATGGGCAATAAAGAGCAAACAATAGCAGTATTAGGGTTGAAAAGAATATCTTCTTTTAATCTTATTCAATTATAATAATGGAGTAAAGAATGGGTAAAAAAAAGTGAATGTAAATCTGTCACAAGATTTGAAGAATATATAGTAGGAAAAGTAAATGAAAATAGACAATGAAATGGATAATATTTAAAATTTAAAAGATTTTAACAGAAGCAGAGGATCAACAAGATGTTCTTAAAGCAGTATGGGAATATGATTTGGGTGAAGAAATAAGGTGTGGAAAAATATATGGGATTAAAATATATTAAAGTGTATGTCCAGAAGGATAAAGACATTTTTTAATACCTGGAGATGGTATTTAACACCAGTGAAATTAAATCAATTTGTGTTGGAGAGAATGTCAGGCAGTTGGTACTTATTTCCGTAGGTGGTGGGAATGTGAGAATATACTGAAATTCTGGAAGCTGGTTCTTTAAGGAAACAAATTAAATATTTAAGTTAAATATAGAGGTTTGCCCTAAGAGAGCTGTCTTGTCAATATTTGATAAGGAATAATGGAGTTGGGCAACAAAAAAAAACCCAGGTTGGGAAACACTGAATTAGATGAATAGTATACAGAAGTATGGAATATAGGTATTAATGATGAATTAACATACCGTGTTTTCCCAAAAATAAGACAGGGTCTTATATTAATTTTTGCTCCAAAAAATGCACTAGGGCTTATTTTCAGGTGATGTTTTATTTTTTTCATGTACAACAATCTATATTTATTCAAATACAGTCATGTCATCTTCTGTTTGCTGCACAATGGTGGAGGGCGGGGTTTCACTTAACTGGGGCTTATTTTTGGGGTAGGGCTTATATTACGAGCATCCTGAAAAATCCTACTAGGGCTTATTTTCAGGTTAGGTCTTATTTTCAGGGAAACAGGATATAATAAATAAGAATATTTTTATTGGTGTTTAGGGAGATTTTGTTGACTTTGTGTTAATAAAGGGGAAGGATTTTGCACCTTCACACTCTTGTAAGGGGAAGAAAAATTCGTTGGAGGGGACCACATTACATATTATTTGAGTTACTAAGGGTTTTTTTTAGTTATGTTTTTTCTTTTGGTTTTTCTTCCTGTATTTTTTTTATTTTAAAAATAGAAAAAAGTGGGGGGGCAAACACGAGAAGAGCTGTGCCTTGGTCTGTGAGGACTAACCAAATTCAGAGCTTCAAGACAGATTGTAGACCAGGAAGTATAATAAGCATATCTTAGGGTGTGATTACACAGAGGGAAAAATGCAAATTGATCCACTGTGAAGTCACACCTGGGTAAATTCATTTTAATTGGCCACACAGGGAGTCAGGAGGGAGAAAACAGAAAACTGGCAAACAGCCTTGTTTGCAGCTTGTTAACATAGCTCTCCTGTAGCCCTGCTGATATGCAGAAGGCCTGGCTAAAGGAGAACTACCTTAATTAGTGGTAAACAAGGGATGAATGGCAATTTCCTCTTCTCATTCTGTGTGTGTCTTTAGATGCCGGTACAAGAAGAAATAAAGAAGCAGTATTATTGGCAAAGATCTGACCTTCCTGGTATTTAAACATTGTCCTTCCCAGCTGCTACACCATTCCTCCTCCTCTTGACACCTAATCATCATCACTCCATCAGAGCATTTGCTGAAAAATAAACACAAAAGGCTGGGGGTTGTGTCCCAGCTGAGCAAGTGAATAGCGCAGGGCTTGATCCGGCTTGACCTCCCTCATGAGGCAAGAGGAAAGGGACAAGGTGCTTGAAGGTGCTCTCCACCCCGCCAAGCACCAGCACCACTGCACACACTTTTCTGTGCTAGTTTAAACAATTGCAGTGCCTGAACCAATGCAAATGGTTTTGCTTGTCAAAAAAAGAAGCCTCAGCATTGGAGAAAAAACTATAGATGGGGATTCCATGCTGATTCGCATTGACTTTTGTGTTGTGTGGTCAATGGAAAACAATGAGAATCGGGTTGTCTCAATCCCAGAGCATTTCCCACATTGTAAATCAATGTAGCCACACCCTACAATACAATTTCCATTAGCTGATGGGAGTTATAGACCAACACATCTGGAAATTACCAACAGGGACAGCTATTTCCTCTTGTATTACAATCTCCATATGGGTTGTCTCCCTTGCATAGCTAGTACTGTATGGGACACCAAAAGGGAAATTGTAAGGGGTTTACTGTAACCACATCCCCACACTTCAGCTCCTACTCAAATTGTGTGTGTATGCATGTGCTCTGTCTCTAACAAGTAAACTGTAGCTGGGGCTACAAACAGAGTATGTATGTAATCTGTAGTTTGGTTTTTATGTTTACATCCCTGCATAATGCAAATGTCTTTTCAGGTGGCTTATACAGACTGTTTGTCTCTATGTCATGCCGTGGTCTCATGATTAAGTGTCATTTTCTTGCTTTAGTTCTTAGAAATGACTTGTCAGCAGCTTTTGTTTTTCAGCATGTATCAGTACCAGCTCTACTATTACAATACGTTTATTTTGTATAACAAGTAGCGCTCCAGCCTTGAAATTCTCATATCATATTTTAAAGCCAAAGCCATATATTTTTAACCCTAGTCCACATGGACAAAAATAAAAGCTTGCATTGAGTGACTTCTGCAGTATTTTCTGACACCATGGGCATTCCAAGGTAAGAGAGAATTTAGCAGTAGGGTTAGTTAGAATGACATTTATACATCTTGTATTTCCTGCACCCACTGAGAATTCTAACCCCTACCTCCCAATAGGATGAAGCTTTTGACAATCAGAGCGCTTCATTTCTGCTACTCAGCACCATTGTTTCTCAAAGGCAGCATGGGAATTTTTTGTCTTAATATATCATATTGGCCGGGGGGTGGGGGAACATTCCACAATTTAAAAAACCCAAAAAATCCCATTGGTTTGTTTGGACAATTTTTATCCTAGACAGTCTGTAAAAAACAGAGTTTCTTACTTCTCCCATAGCTCATTCACAAAGGTCTGCTGGAATTATATCTCTGAAACATGAACAGACCTTGGTTTCTAATGATGGACAATTTAGAGTATAATGAGTAGTTTGGTCCTGAAACTGGGGACATTGTTTAGAATTCATTCAGGTCACAAAATGACTACCGTACTTTCTATGATTGTTTCTGTGTAAATTCTTCCGCAAAACATGATTCTTGCGGACTAAAATGTCTCCTGTGCTGATTTGCATTTTATTGTGGCCCGGTTTTGACATCTGAAGTGACCAAACTGTGCCTCCTTTAGCACGTTACTAGTCATATTTACTCAAGCTTTAGATCTACTGGTTTCAGTGAGGCTTGCTTCCCAAAGAGAGTGTGGTTCATCCTGTGGGTACTCTGGTTTTCCCTTTCTGCACCACTATGAATGTGTCATTCATGTTGTTTCTTCCCTCTATTTTTATTTAATATTCTGTGTGATTGATTTAATGCAATAAAAGGATTTAACAAATCCAATCAGTTCTTTGATAAGTAATTAATTATTCAACATGTTGCAGAGCATTCTAATCGTTAAGATTCTAACCATCTAATTGATATTTCATTTCCCCCAGAGCACTGAAGGTTTTCTTTTTCATTTTTTGGTCACCACTCAGATTTTCTAAGAAGTGCGTGAATGTTATTACCACTGAATAATGATGTCTGTAGCATGCAGAATATGAAGGTTTTTGAAAAATATATTATTTTCTTTAAAAGCATCCAGTACACTCAGTCACAATTCATATCTTTTAAAGACTGGACATTTATTTAGGGTTTTTTTGTGAACTCATACATTGGAGGATAAATTTTAATTTGTAACATCAGAATATAATAGCCAAATATATAATACAGTAAATTGCATTTGTACACATAAATACAAAAGTTGAGGTAGGGCCTCAAGAAGAATGATTTATTAAATGAATAATGTATAATATATTATCATAGGTGCTCTGCATGATACATAGACAGATATAGATATATGATATGCATTCTTTGAAACATAATGTATTTTTCCCATTAGCTTATATGTGGTGAAAATATAACGTCCTGATTAGGGTACATATCTTTATCCATAGGCAGCAGTACCCCTATAGAATGCCTGTAAATATTTATGACATTACGCAAGTAATTAAGAATTAACCTATTCCATGATAGGTCCACAATAAAGTGCCTAAAAGACACAAAGTACACTATATACTCTAAGTGACAGACAACAATATATTCTAGTCAAACACGAATTATTTCTAACAATGAAATACACCTATAAGGCAAATGGTTACCTGAAGATGTATTTAAAACATGGTGGGCAAAATCATACTATTTCAAGCAACACGGTCCAGCCCAGCTTTCATATTTTAAATTCAGCCCCACTAAAGCACCCTCACTCACGCACTCTTTCTTTGGTTATTGGCTGCCTGATGGTGTCACAAAGGCAGAAACCATTAATACCTTAATTACATTTTTCTCCCCTTTCGCTTAAGTCTAGAGTGGAATGGTAAGTTCTAGGCAGCTCAGTATGCAGAGTTGATTGTACGCAATAGCTTTCACTGAAGGTTAGGAAAACACTGAGTCACCCAAATGGTCGGTGGCAATGTTTAAGGACTTTCACCTGAAATATTTCCTGGGAGCAGCCCAAGAAATATTACCACTGTACATCTTCCAAGCAGTGGTGGTGGTGGGGAAATCCTATTCAAGTCAAATTTTTGAAGAACACAGGTTCTGCCAGAGCAGCAGAAGCAATGGCATCTGGTGGATTAACCTCTCCCTGTAGCAAAGGAACACCGCCAAGGCTTGACTGCAAGCATCAACCTTTTATTCTCATTTTTTGCCCATTTGAGATAGAAAACCTGCAAAAGGTTCATTTTAATGGGAAAGGGGGAAACTAGCATCTGTGTGAAATAAGCAATGCTTCTAGTAAGAGTCCACTATAAACCCATAAACCACATAATTGCTTATGTATATAAAAAGATAAGAGGGGATTGAAAGGAAAAGCTTATTAATGCTGAATGACATCTTATAGTTTAAACAAAACCATAAAGTACAGGAAATTATTCTTCATTTTTGTCCAGTGCAGAAGCATTATCAGTCCAGTCACTGGAGCAGAACATAACAAAAACAACAGCCTAACTCAAATGAAATGTTAGCCTAAACACATCCCAAGTCTTTTTGCTTTTGTTTTGTTTTCTGGATAAAGTTCTTTTTTTTTTAAACTCTCCTTTTAAAAACAAAGGCTGCCGGGCTGAACACAGACATTCTATATAGGTGGCTCTAAAGAATTTTAAGGTGGAATATTCTGCATTAAATGTGATTTTAAATGTATACAACAGTGCATCTGGCTTGTTCAAAACTTAGCCTCATTTGTTAAACTCAAGGTGCCATATAGACAATTCACTATTAGATTATCAATTTTTCCCCTATAAGGTCAGTGGTTATAGAAATAGATATGTCACCTTTCTATAAATATGGCTTTTTAAAAATCTCTTTTATATATCTTAAAATTACAGTTACTAAAATACTTTGATGGTATCTAGGAAGTGCTCATAGAATATGTGCAGTCACTACTAGGTAATCTGAACAGCTGTGAAATATGTTTTATTATTACATAACAAATGTCTGTTGGGTAAATTAGAGTCAAATACTATACTTGATCAGTTTTAAGATGAACGAATGCTTTTGCTTACCACAGAAATGATGGGAACAGCAAAGACTGGTTTTCTTTTTTAAAAATTTATAGATTTTATACTGTAGGCACTAGAGAGAAACTAAAATTAGACTGTTCTTGTTGAGCACCCTCAACTGAAGCTTTCATGTCAAGAGGAGTTTTGCCATCAGATTCAATAGAAAATTACTACCATTTGTAAAATAGGAAGAATTTAAAGAGATATATTTTTCCCTAAAAGACAGAAGACTAACAAGTGATCCTAGTATCATACATCATATGCTTGCTCTAGATTACATGCTTTGTAGTTCTCCAGACCAGGCATCTAATCTAAAAAATGTTTTTATAGATTTATGTGGCTTTAAGTAGCAATTTATAAGACCATCAGAGCCATAGAAGCCCAGAAAAACCATTTGAAAAGTTTTTTCACATTGGGTCCTTGTTTGTGAAGAGCTTGTGGCCTACAGCTGCAACAACAAACAGGATCCAGATTTTAGCATGCGCCCCCACACATTGGGAGTTTATTGCCAACAAATGCCAAATCCTGCATGTGGTGTCAGCTGAGCACAACTGGCAGGCAACCCATAAACAATGGCTTCTCACGTAGCCAGCATATGGCCAGGTGGTTGTGAAATCAGCCCTAATTCTGTCATCCATATTTTGAGGTCAGCATTGCAGTTCATTTCGGTTCCAAGAAACATATCTTAAGAAAATCTCATTATATGAGCAGGTTTAGTAAGGCAATCCTCTTGGATGAGTGGAAGACTGAAGCCAGACTCTCTTTCAGAAAAGCAGCTGAGAAGGTTGCAGACTATCTGGGAAGAATTTAGGCAAACTTAAACACACTGAAGTCCTATGGATGTCAGCTGGAGAGAGTTCGGCACATGCCTGCAAAAATATTTAATTTTGGCTGGCTTGTGTTTGACATCCTAGGAAACAGTGTCTACTCTCTAGTGGATGGGTGGGGTATAATATCATTCAGCTTTAGGACCAAATTCAATGTCAGAAAAGTTCTGGTAAGTGGGCACATTCAAGCTGTGAAGGAGGGTGTGACAAAAAATCCAGTACATTTTAGCTTGAAGCTCTTACTGTAGTAACTAAGTCATAGAAGACACATTTCAACTTGTTAGAATGGCAACTATCAATATAAAAGCTGGGAAACCACCAAACAGTAGTGTCATGCAGAAGAAGACATGACCTTCTGGAGACCCCAGAGGGCTGGACTTGAACCCAGAAGGGCCAGATTCAGTCCTTGAGCTTGAGGTCTCCCACCTCTGCTCCAGTTTGTATTTGCACTGCTGTGGTTTCAAATAAAGAGTAGCAGGGTGTGCTGGAACTGACAGTTATATTCTTAAGAAGGAAAACACTTGCCTAGAACAACAGATAACATGGAAACTTAAAGGTGCCTTATACCAGTCTAAAATCCCAATACTTAGCACTGTAAATTACACTAAAGTAGGCCCATCTGATTCAATGAAACATACAGGAGAGATGACTCACCAAATCCCCACTGATTCAATGGGCTTAATCTAGTGCAATATAGTATGCAAAGCAACAGGATTTCAGCCACTGAGTGAGACTAGTGGCCCATCTAATATAGTGCTATTTATATAACTAGCAGTGTATCTCCAAAAGGATCCTTTTCCAGGGGTCTATTTGCCAGAGATTTCACTTGGAAACTTCTGCATCCAAAGTATGAGTTCTATCACTGAATTACAACCCTTCCTCAGCATTCATGAACAGTTGGTGTGTTTCCTACCAAATATATAGGGGGAAATGATAAGTCCCCATCAAGGTTTAATACCTTGTCTATTTAAGAGTGTTAGAGCAATTATTGGGAGAGGGCTTTTTTAAAAATTGCCCTAAAACTGCCCTAAACATATAGTATTTTTAATCTTGTGACATGAAAATATATAAAAGGCTCCAGCAAAGCAAGGTTACTGAGATCAAAAGAGTTCTTTGGCAACCACCTGTTTTGTTTTACTATTGAAAAGATATAAAAATAATAAACACATGACAGCTGAAAACAATTGTTTTGAAAAGGGTTATGTGAGGATGCTTACATAGATGCTTTAAAGCTGTTTTAGACACTGAGAAGAGAAAAAGTAAACAACTGTCGCTAAAAGACAGGGGGTAGCTACTGCTTAGAAAATTAAGTAATATAAGAGTATAAATAACCAGTGATTTTTCACATCTGAATCAGAAGAATCAGCAAGCGGCAGCTGTGAGAGACATCTTATCCAAGGAGATCAGTAAGAAAGCAGCTCCGGAGAGTAAACAATAGCTTTCACTTAGACTGTAAAAATAGCACAGGTGAGCTCTGTTTAGAAATGTTTTTCTTTGTGTCTTAATATGCTTAGAGCTAAATAATTCTTTTTTACATATATTTTTTCTTTGAAAAGATTGAATACTTTTCTATGCCTTACACTGCTTTTAGATTTTTAAGAACTTTGATGTATTTTAGAGATGTAGTCTCTGCCCTTTTGGGATATAAACTCCTTTATTCTATATGAATTCTATTCTACATACAATTGAAGTTTTGTATTTGCATGTCTGCAACTTTTCATAGTTGTAAGACTGCATTGTATTTAAGCATATGTGCATAGAGTTTTACATAACTGTAAAACTTTGGGATTTTAAGTATTAGTGGCTACAGTTTTTTCTCACAACTATGACTGTATTCAATATATTTTCAAATATGGAATATATTTTCAAAATATGGAACCTAGAAGCTAAGTACAAATAAAACTTGTAAAAAATCAAGTTTTGAAGCTACTGGAATTATTGCAACAAAGAAAATACTCATATTCAGATACCCAGATGAATTCTGAAATGCTTGTCAATGATTGTCTGATTTCATTCTGGGATTAACCCTTTACAGAGATAATGTCAGCTATGATGACTAACCATAGGCTTCAGTAATTTGTCCTGTAAGTCTGCAGTTAAGTTAGCCTGTAAGGGAAAACAAGATTGGTACATGTTGTCTTTTGTACCATAACAGTTACCAGTTTATATTATTATTACTGTAACTGTTGGATTTACTTGTAATAAAGTCTGAAGGAAAATAAAATCTTCTACTCTAGGAATTAGCTGCCTTCCTCTCACAATTAAATTATAACATTTAATTGCTTTTTTATTTTATAATATTTTGCTTTGAATGCCCTTTAAGAAAAGTATATGATTAACCAATTGTTGTTTTTAATCATCATGAAATACTATAGAAATTGAATTTGCACATATTAAGTGGCTAAATTTGGGCTAGGCCCTGAAAATAAGTTAAGAAAACAGGAAAAATAGAAATTGCATGATATAAAGCTCTGTGATATAAACAGATTCCTACTACCAGATAGCACTAGTTGAGCTAAAGTTCATTTTGTCAACCACTTAAACAAAAATCAAAACCAATGATGATCATTCATTTCAAGAACGTGACAGTTTTCTTCTCCAGACACTGATGTCTGAAAAGTTAATTTCCCACTCATGTTTACAAAATTGCATTATGCCCTGAACAAGGTGTGGATCTTCAAAGCACAGCTCAGACAAAAAATAAATCCCAGGCCCAATCTAAAATAGCAGTTCCCCATTGAATCATCTGGCAAAGATGCCCCCAGCATTGAATTAAGGCTGGTAAGCTCATGAAAGGTGCACATTCTTAACAACTCAAGCTACATCAGGATCAAGGAAGATCCTTAAAGGCACACACAACATGCGGAAAAAATCACCTGCCCAGTGGAATGAAAGGGATCTTGCACGTGTCCCTTTATTCCATTGAAGCATTTGTGGAGAAGATTCCAGCAGATTGTGCTTAACATAGGGGCG
Organism: Intellagama lesueurii; assembly: GCA_037013535.1. Taxonomy (NCBI): domain Eukaryota; kingdom Metazoa; phylum Chordata; class Lepidosauria; order Squamata; family Agamidae; genus Intellagama; species Intellagama lesueurii. Next base: position 79,029,139 of record JBAJHW010000001.1, on the reverse strand, counting down.
GGGCTTGCATTTTTAAAATTACATTTTAAAAATCTATCTTACATTCCAATTGATGTCAATTTGTTTGACTGTGCTTCTGTCCACTGCCCAAGGACTGACAGTCATCCAGTAGCAGCAAAGAACTGGCAACACAGTTTGCCCCATGGAAGAGAAAGTTCAGCAAAATGATTCTAGGCAAACCTTCCAGCCAAAATTAAGCACACTGAGTTCTTTGTCTCATTTAATGCAAACCATTTAAGCAAGGTTTAAAAGTTTCCCAGTAAAATGAATGGCCCAGGCTTAACTTTGACTGGAACATGCCCCCAAAACTTGTATATTTTATATGAAAATAATGTAAATATTTAGATATAATTTTTTTAAATGTACATTAAAGTTTAGTCATTTTAGCTTCCATTTTTAAAACTTTTCCCTCCAAAAAGATGAAAACGACACATCTACAAATTTTCAAACTAAAGATTTACCTGAGACCCTGTAATGTGAAGACAAACAGACAAAAGGAAAGATATGATATGATATGAACAGTCCCCTGAAAGGAAGTACAGTTAGATTGGATACTACAAACACCAGGAGGGGGAAAGAAACAAGCAAAACTACTCTAAAACTCACCATCTCTACATTGGTTGCTAGATATTTTATAGGGACATAGAACAGCACTAGTACACACTACATGAACACTGGTCACTTTTTAAAAACCTCATATATGCATGTGTATGATACAAGAGGATACTAAAGGTTACAGTTTCGCCAATTATTAACGATATATTTTTCTCCCTCATTGTATAGTGCATTTATGATAAACGGGATTATTTCTATGGAGTCTTACAAGCTCTATTTTCAAGCTACTCAATAGGTTAAAAAACTATTTTCAGAGTAACACTTGTATATCACTGCTCATATGGCAGTTCAATGCTATGGGGTGTACTGTGTGCAATAACACAATGCAAACTTGTTTATGGATGCTGTGCCAAGAAGCTAAATTCTTACTTTTTCTTTTTTACAATACATTGTCCCTCTACTGCTGCAACTTGTGATGGTGGTTTATGGCGTGTAAGTTTGAAATGACTATGGTGTGGGAGTGAGGGAATAAAAGGAAAGTATGTACACCTCAGGATTGCTGTTTTGAGGAATAATTTGTCATTGTGAAGTTATGCATTGTATAGAATAATAATAATAACTATATTTATACAGACTAATATCAGGGCTCAGCTACTTCGCTCACCCAGCTGGCTGAAAGAGAAGAATACATCGAAAGGCAGTATATAAAGAACTTTGTAAGAAAATAGCATGGGCAAATCACACAGCTGAACTACACAGATAAATGCTCACAACTGTTTGTTATATGGAAGCCAGGATATACAACTACTGTAGCAATATAAAATTAGGCACAAATTATATGATGGCTTATTGAGAAGGAGAGATTGTAAACTAAAGTGAATAAAGCAAGGAAAACTTATCTTGGACAAACTTAGAACTAGGACTCATGTTTTTCCCCTCTTCAGTTTGCCAATAAAATGAAGACATTACAACTATTTGGAAGAACTGAAACATTTTTAAGGGGAAAGGGGGAAAACCTAGTAGATTAGTAATTAAAAAGCATGAAATCAATTAAACGGAGGTGCCCATCTGTCTCAGCTTGGCCCTCTTTTGTATCAGATTTCAGAAAAGAGATACAGCTTTATCTCAAATACATACCATCATGCTCTTATTTTTCTCTTCAAACATGTACCGTTTAAAAGCCTGAAATGCTCATTAATCTTCCTCCACACCACTGCCAAGTTGCATATTATATTAGTGCACTGGGTTGAAAGGCTGTCTCCTTGCATGCACAAAAAGCTGCTCAGCTTGTGCTGTTGTAAGTAGCAGCCACTGAATGGAAGACATGTTGGCACAATCCATGGGCCAGGCTTGGCTTCTATGGTTTAAATACTGGAGGACTTTATTCAGTTTCTATAGAGGCCTCCTGGATTTAGATCTGGCATTACAGAGGTAGAATCTAGTCCCATAAACAATTCTCAAGCCTCATCTTACAAAGTTCTATTGTTTCACCTACCCAACAACAACTCTGTATGTACATGACAAGTATACTAACTATAGAGAGCAGAAGAAGAGGTGCAGAATACATCTATGCAGAGCACAAGTTTTCAGAGATGGTGTTTTAGGATCAAATTTCAGCATTTTCATTAGTAGAATCTAAGCATGGGAAAGACTTGGGCCTAAGAGAACTGGCTTCAGAATTGCCCTCCTGCCAGAATTGTCAGCTACAGACTATTACCCTGATATTTTTGTGTAAATATCCAATTGCAATAATAGATTTCATAAAGATACTGGATTGGCTGTAACTTGAGGCAAATATATATGAATGTATTTATTCAAATAGCAATGAAGCCACTTGTTTGTAGTCTTCAATTTTGTAGTTTCAGATTTATATATAAAGGTATCTGCCCCAGATGTTTCCTACATATAATTTCATGTCCTTTAAAAATCAATAAGCGTGGAGCAGGAGCCTGAGATATTGTGACTTTTTCCATAGTCAGGGAAACAGAGGCCTAAATTCAATTGCTAGTCCCAACTACGAAAGACATCAAATTGTAAATCAACACTTATGTAAAACCCATTGAAAATCTACTCTGTTTGTGACTTAGTTTACTCTTGTACGTGTCAATTTAGCCCTGCCTTCTACAACATGTCATAAAAAGGGAGGCTATGGAAACTTTTGTGCAAGGTTGACTCTGAGACATGAAAGACAGATTTTAAAAAACAACAAGAAGATAGTAAGGATAGCTTCTATCCTGTTATCTCTATAGCATTATGTGTACCCAGCTGACCAATCCAACCATGTCTCAACAAAACTGAAACAGAGGGCAGGACTCATGGGTCATCCAGATGGTGCTAGCAACTTGTATTCCACTCATATGGCTGCCAAAACAATATATTAAATTATATTGTGTGAATTAGTCCTAAGAACAGAATCAGCGCAGCACTCTCAAGAACAATTTTCCCATGCAACTGTTTGATTGTCACTGTTCCACACTGAAAGTATCCCTTCTTGGGCACAACTGTATACAAAGACAAAAACCCAGTACTTAAAGTGGTCTGTCTAGTTCTTTACTACAGGCATGCAACAATATGTCTTACTTCTTAAACAACCACTTTCAGGCACTGAAAGAAAGAAAGGAAGAAAGGAAGAAAGGAAGGAATGGACTGTACAACATGGCTAGAAATAGGAGGATTACTAGCATGGTGTCTCCAGTTCAAAATCTTTTGGTGGCAGTTTAAGTCCAAGAGAAGATGTTCCCAGGGGGTCTATCATATTCTGGTAACGTTCACCACGATGTTGAGCCAAAAATGGCCCCCAGTCTGGCTGTGGAGAACAGACCAACTTGAGCCTCTAGAATTGAAGAAGGAAAATAGATCAGAATCTGATGAACTTTCTGGTGTTAGTCACTCTACACAACACTATTAAAATATTCTGCTAATCAGTGTTAAATGTGGTGCAACATGAGCAAAGAATAAAAGGTCCTGATTTCAATTATCTAGTCTTTCCTATCAACTCTCACTCTCTATCCAGTCCCCCCGAGTAAGCGCATGAAAACAACTCCTAGACACAGGCATCAGACACCAACATCACAGACTAAGGATATGTGCTCAATTATTTAGCCCACTTGTCTGAACAGTGGGTTGCTGTATCAAAATAACTAGATTTTTGTTTAGCAAATTTCCCAGAAGTACAGATGACCAAAAAATAATACATTACTGGGAATGAACAAAGCTTTTAATTTTCATATCACCAATGATTTTTACTTCTATCTATGAATGGCAAAGGTGGCAGGGGGGAGATTTTACAAAGACAGATGATCTATGAAGGGGGCTAATTTTATTCTGCCCAGATACGCAATGACAATCTTGTTCATCTTGCCACTTAATTCTTTGAGGAAGATGATGATTTGATCGGTTCATTTTACATGGAAAAGAGGAAACAGATCATATTTATGACACTTTCAGAGGGAACAATTATATGTTTATTAATGATTAAAGAGAATGAACTCTCTGTATTAGTTATTTTAATTTTTGCTTAACTACCAGCTTGCAGCCTTTGCCTCCCCAATCAATTGTAACAATATAAGTAGCTCAGGAAATACTCTGCTGAAAATAAATGCCACAAAGTTTTTTGAATCATTTTAGAAGGCATTTCAGCAGAACAGAACAAAACAATGAACTCCAGCTTACCCTCCTTGCTCCTAGTACTTTTAAAATGTATTTATTATTTGTTTATTTTGAAAATAAAATAAAAAGATTATCTCCAAACTTATAGTCTGCTTTCCTAAGGACTTAGGGCAAAATCCTTTTGGGGAAAATGGTGCATACAATAGTAATCATAGAAGCATTTTTTATTTTTTTACTTTTGGGAGGTGCTCCAACACTGGAGGCATTCAACAGCCATCTGTCTGATATCCTTTGATTTGTATTCCTGCATTGAGCAGGGGTTTGGACTCAATAGCCTTATAGACCCCTTCCAACTCAATGATTCTATGATATTCTGTGAATCACACATTGGTTGCAAAATCACTTGGATATGCATGTGTATGTTTAACACATCCCACCAAAGTAGGGATCTGTTGGCGTGATCACTGGTTGCAACTTCATTCTCCCCCAAAAGATCTTGGCCTAAGGATGTATTATTGTTTCATTATTTGTTATCACACATATAGACCTCTTCAGAATAGTCCAAACACTCTATGTACATTTTTTCAACAATTCAGACTATGAAGTATTCATTCTGCCCATCACAATCTACCAGCACAGAATCTTTAAAATATTTATTTTGAGCTAGTGCGACTGCTCCTTTACCAAGCCATTAATTTTTTTAATGTTTTAAGAATGGAGCTGAAATACATTTGTTCCTTAGAACTCTGTTCCATACAAATTCCTTAATTTGTACGGCAAATATTCAACCAGTATGTTTTTTTATCATACATATTCTTATATTCTATAAGCTATTAAAGCAGATTAAGGATGGGCAACCAGCAGCCAGCAGTCCTCCGACGAATGTCAAAAGACCTCTGCAAAGGATCAGACAGGCCTCTGTCAAGAATCATCAGTTCTTTTCCTAGCAGGCCACTGGACAGGATAGAAAAGGAAAGATGAAGGAACCAGAAGAGGTAGGAAAGATAGTGTGTTTTTTTTTAATAGAAGGGGCAGAAAGAGAGACAGAGAAGAAAGGTGTTGTTGCTGTCTTTTGGCTGTCATCCATAGCTTGGGAAAAAAAATCTTTTTTTCTTTCTTTTCTTTCTTTCTTTTTTTTTTGTGGGATGCTGCTCTCAGAACCTTCCTGCTGATGGATTCTGCTGAGCTGATGAGTTCAGAGACTTGTGGTCTGAAAAAAGCAACTTTCTCAAGCTTTGCCTTCATGCTATATTCAGCTGTTACCACTGATCCCCCAACAGATTATCCTCAATAAAATACAACCCTCAAGAAAAATGGCTTCCTGCACTGGAGATAGAACTTTGCACTTCCATACTCAGCACTACAAACCCTGCATACTTTTATGCTTAGCAAGATCAAAGGAAACATTTAATGGGAATTCAAGATGCCAAGATGTGAAATTTTGTGTGATAGAATGTTTAAATAATTAAGGGAGGTGTAGCAAAAGTAGTGCTGAAAATAAAAGTGCTTTCAAAATTGAAGCTTGAACAATAGTTTACCAAAATCACTAAAGTTATAATTGCTTATGCTCTAGTTTAGTCTATTAACTACATAGTCTGTTAAGCTATTTTCATAGATGGGACTTAACTGAGAGTTAATTTTTTATAACTTAGAGAGTATGCCTTTGTAATACTTCTTTATTATTAAGTATTTGTAACACTTTAGTTACAGTCTTTTTACTCCACTGCTAAGCATCATATTAATTTTTATTAGAGTATTTTAAAGTTTTGTTAGAGTACTTACTTATCTTTTCTATTTAGTTCATCAAGTTTTCAAAGTTTTCAAAGTTTTTCGGATATTCAATAGAGAATTCAATAGATAAAGAACAACATAACACATTTATATCTGCTTGCATGTGACTGTTCAATAAAAAGAAGAAAAATGGAGCCTTCCTTGGACATTCAGTTTATCTGTCTTGCTTGGGGGTTAAAGGAGGAGAAAGAAAGAAATTGTACAAGGTGCAAAATATTCCTCTGGGTCATGCTGGCCTTTACCATTTTGGGATAAATGCCAGCTGTAATAAACACAGGCTTAGGATTTTCTCCTAGAGGTCTATAAAGTTCTGTAGGACTCTTAGGGAGAGGTCCAGGTGTCAGATTCCCTGACCTGACACAGACAGGTTCCAAACAGACATCTAGCAATAAAAAAACATTGAAAGCTAACAGCCATAGTTATGCAGGTGTACAGAACATATGGACTGTGGCAGTCAGATGTACACTGACTGCAGATACAACCTCTAACTATTCCTCTGCTGCTATGCTTTTTTATATGCTCCATGCCACATTTTATTCTGCAATTTTGCCCTTGGTCTTATTGTCAATGTCTCATTTTACGTTGTTTTTATTTGATTTGCTTTCATTATGTTTTAGCTGACTACCAACTGCCCAGAGTAGTGTATTGCACTAAGAGTGTATTGCACTAAGGAGATGCATATACATTTAAGAAATAAATAAATAAATATTAAAACTTCGAAGCAGACATTTCTAAGCAGAAACTATGACTTAAACTGCTGATAAGTCATTCCAGGGGCATTTTCTGGGAGGAACTAATTTTATAAATCTATCCACCAATTGTTACAGGCATGGTCAATGGAATTCCTCTTCATCTTGGAGCTACCTGGAAGTCTGTTCCACGAATAAAAATAAACACATTTACCATTAAATAAACATTGTCCTGCTGGTGTACTTGCAAAACCCTGAGTAATGTGGGAGGAGCCCTTGCTCTCCTTATTCTCCAAAGCAGTATTGGTCGCATGACACTAGCACTGAAAATCACCCACAGTGTGGAATTCTCCAACATTGTCCTAATAGTCTAAGAAAGAGTGGTACATTGGCATATCTTGCCCACCATTGTATCATGAGACCACAAATCATTGCCCAATCATACTAAGATAATTGTATCACCTATTAGAGCTATATTTGAATGTCTGCAAATTCTCTTCTCCCATTTGATGTACAGGCTTCATGGAGAGGCTGTGATGACTTCAACATCATGCCTAGTCTCCTTTTGAGAGTATGCTGAGCATAAAGCCCTGCTTGTGGAGTAACGCAGATTGCACCACATATACAAATGTTCATGTTACTCAAGCAGTGTTGCTCACTGATTATTGGTGGTGTAAAAGTGCTCATACTATAAGTTATTTAATGACCAGGCTGGCTGAACAGGATCCTACTATTATAGTGAAATGGATTGGGAATTCCACCTCCACCACCCATGATGGCCAACTTTGTGTTTTGTGCAAATTCTATTCTGTATCTTTTGGGGGGCAGGGAGATAAAATTTACCTCAATAAATTTTCCAGGAGCTATATGCATTTTTATAACAAACATAATGGGAATCCAGATAACTGAGCAAGCCAGCATCAGCCATCCTAGTACCATAGACCAGCCAGGATAGTGGTAGCTGCCATAAGTCATTGGTTCCCACTGGTAGAAGCTGAAGCAAAGGATGAACTGGAAAAAACAAGCAAACAAATATTTTCATCATCAATACACTTCAATACCACCAACATATGCATGACACAAAATTTTGTTTCTATGAAAAATGTGTATTTATGCATGCATAGAAAACAATATACAGTAATGAATGTATTTGAAGCTCTGTGGCACCTTTGTAAATCAAGCACAGCTCTGCAGAAATCAACAGAATGAAGTCAAATTTACATGAGGGAATGACACCAGAATCTTATACCTCTAGTAAAAGAAAGCTTTATTGCACACACAGTCTATTGGCAGTATAGCTTAATGTAATTATCTTGTTAGTCTGTTGCACTTACTGTATAAAGAGCAGTGCCTCTGCTTACATTGGTGCATAATTCAGCAATGTATGCGAACTGCCTACCCACAGAATAATTCCATACAGAAGAGTTATGGTGTTGTTACCACAAATGAACACACAAAAGTGGCTATTTTTACTTCAGGATACGTGGATCAATTTAAACTATAATCTTAAATCATTCCAATACATCAAACATTAATATTAATGAAGGAAGCCAAAAGAAAGAAGGAAATAAACTGGCATTTTTTCCCTCTTGTACATAATACTGCATATTCAACAATCATAATGAAAAACACTTTCTTTTGTATTCCAAAACCTACTCGTATGTCTCCATACCATCACTCCTACCTAGATCCATCTCCTCATGGGTGGAATGGCAGCTGCAACTTTGAGCAGTCTATGAACTGGAGCAGAAGAGAAATGGCGGGAATGCAAAGAGTTAACCAGCATCCCCTTTTTTGTTTGTTTGTTTAAATTCACAGCCTCCCACTGCTGCCTTGAATTTTTGCAAAAGGTGTGGGAAAGATGCAATCACTGCATTTCAATAAAATTAATCATCATCATCATCTTATGATAATTTGCCTATCAAATGGAGGCAGGGAGGGGAATGAACGGATCCTTTCTTGTTGGACAAGAAAGGAGAAAGCTCCTTTGTGTTCTCTGTCATCTTTCTCCCACCCATCCTGCCCGATAATTGTTACACACATAAACTGAGACCAGTGCAGTGAAGTAGGCCATGCTCTGCAATTGAAGGTACAGTATTCAATGTGCATGCAGGCAATTGAATATAAAATGGCTACCACCTATTGCCTCTTTCATGCTGCTAAAAACTGTGGGAGATGGACAGGTAGCTAATAGACAAGGAAAGATTTGGCAAGCAGGGCAAGAAGCTGCCTATGCATATGCTGCCTACCACCTGATTCAGTCATGGCTATGAAGTGGCCCTGGCCGGGTGCAAGGAGAAGCAGAGTCTGCTACAATTCCTTTCATTTTGGAGTAGGTGCAGAGTATTGGCAGAGTAGAATGTGCCTTATCAAAGAGCTGCTCCTTTCTGCTTAGGCTGCAAATACAGTGGAATTTGCTCCACTTATGAAACAAGTGAAGTATTTTTTACTGACTTGTGCATGACACAAAGGCTGATTCAAATCACTTTTTGCTCCCAAAGCAGCTTCCCCTCCCCCTTCTGCTTCTTTTCCCCTCCCCTGCTTTTTCAAGCCAGAATGATTCCAAAATATTATCTTTCCTGTGTGGCTAGTTGTGATACAGTCTTGTAAAGAAAGGAGGGGGTATAGGTGGTGTTTTGGTGATGTAGGAAGTTGGGTGTGATGTTCAGGAGTGTTTCTCTCGATCATCCTCTGATTTTTAATTTTTAAAAAACATTTCTTACATATATGAGATTAAAGCTAGATCACTCTCTCACTTTATCACTGGTTTATTGCTATTATTATTTTCTGTACTTACAGCCCTGTCAGTCCCCTGTCAGATCAGCAGAGTTGGGATCAGAAGTAGGAAAGATCAGCAGAGGCAGGACCAGAGAAAGGAAGGAAGGAAAGAAGGGGGTGCTGTGGGCTGGAATGTGAATTACATTGTATCCCCTATGGAGAGTGAATGCTCAAATCAATCCGCATCCCCTGTGTGAGCACTGGCTGCAATTTCAAATGCAATACAGGCTGTGAATCAAATCGCTCTGATTCAGCTTTCCAGTGTAGTCACATCCTTAGTCCCATGGGAATCCTTCTTTGCCTTGCAACTCAGCCAGTTGTTATCCAGCACTTGCCTGATAGGGCCTGACTGTCCTATTATAGCAGCTTTGGCCATGAGCTGCAAATGGTTAGGGCTTAGAGCAAGTTCATGATCAGACCTCAGTCTTTGTGCACACACACAGCAAAACACATGCATGTGATAGCATCTTTCAGATTTCTGGGGATGTGTTAACAGAAGCGCATTAACTTAATGGGATTGATAATAGGAATTGGAAGGGTTTTTTGCATAACTTCTGTGTGTATTTCCATGCCATTTCACTTTTGCCTTTCCTACACTTGGCTGCTTTCCTATACTTGGCTGCATTCTCTACCATCTCCCCATTAATATGCATTCAAATATATTTAGAGTTACAGTTAGATATTTCAAAAGCTCTGAGATTGAATTTCTTATTTTATCTGGGCTCAAATTAGTCATGAAGTTAATGTGTATTATTTCCAGCTTGCCTTGTTTTTCCCCTTTAACAGGTTTTACAAAAGATACACCATTTCAGTTTCCATAAGGAAAGGAAAGATATTTTGAGAAGAGGAGGGACAAAACACACTACAGAGTGTGCATGTGTTTCTGCAGTTTCCCTAAAATGTGCTCTGTGTTCCACCTAGAATAGCAATAATGAAGAGTATTGTACTTTTGGAAAAAATACAGAACAAGCATTTTAAGCTTTCCATCAACTTCTAACATAGTTAAAATTCTTCTACATTCAATAAAGATGTCCAGGTGGGGGGAAGGATGTAATTGTTGGGTATTTTTTTTAAAACTCAGCACTAATAATAGTTGTTTGGATGATATAATAGAACAAGACCACAACTAGAAAGAATTGTAGGATATTCCTTTCCAAAAAGTCAGATTCTAGGCAAAGCAAACATAGATTTTTTTTCTGCTTTTCAGATTTTGAAAGTAGCTTTCAATCTTTTTTAACATGCATGTGTATTTTCTTCCTTAAAACATCATTAATAAAGGATAAGTGAAATATAAGGAAGAATATAGGATTCTAGCTGCTGTTATTACTAATATTATGATTATTACAACTACTGCTACTACATAGATATGGTTGCTCCATTCTCACCTATTAATATAGGTGCCTTATTGGTTATTAGTTCACAAATCGACCATGACTACTATAAAAGCATGATATGGATTTCCCTTCCTTTTCTTTGTACACTCCTCCTACAACACTACAGCTCAGATTTCACTGGAAAATTGAAGCTCCTGATACAGAGTGACACTTAGTGGTACTACAAGGAAACTGCTCCTTAACTGCCCATAGATGATTTGCTTGCGTTTTCTGAACAATTATCTTATATTTTGCTTTGGAATACATATGTTATATACAGAAAAGCAAAGCCATATTCCTGGAACAGAGTCACAGTGACTAAACTTCAGTAAGAGAACAATCCTTTTAGGGAGAAATAAACACTTGGCAGGTGAGTGTACTGCCCATTTTCAAATATGGGGTATCTCCAAAGAAAAGTGGCAGCTCTACTGGCATACAAAAAAAAAAAAAAAGCTTCATGCCACCTATGTGGCATGAATTCTTTTAAACATGACAACATACTTTAATGGACTGTATTCTTCATATCAACTGCCATGAGCATGGGTATCCGCTGGAGGAAGCAAGGCCATATCCCATCCTAAATTTACTTATAGTTTTCATGTTTATCTTTACCTCAACCTTGAACATTTTTCTGTGGACACTCTTGGCCATGAGGTGCTTTTGTGCGTACAAATGCCTTGTCAGACCTGGATCTTCAAAGTTAATGCTTTATAAACTGCCCAACAAAATGAAGTGTGAGATTTCACCATGATGCAACTCCTGCAGTACTGCAAGAGGCCTTAGACCACATGTTGCTGGACAATAGGTCCCATTGGCCCTTTCCAGTACAGAAAATATGGAGGGCTCATGGAAGCATCAGTCCTGTAACACCTGGCACATTCTCCACAAACTTCCCAGAACTTTGACTACTTCAGAAGAGGACTGTGGCCACTGTAACACAAAAATGTCCAAGATTCTAACTACCATGTAGTAGAAGCCTACTAGAGAAAAATATAGTTATGTATCGGAAAGAAGGGAGGTTGATACTGTTTGCTATGTACAAACATATATTTGATGGCATTGTTGAACTCAAAGCTGGACACAAAATACTCTCTCTTTTTTTTCATGAGTGAGAGCACTGGACACAATTCACTGAAATTTCTCTGACCTGCATCCCCTGAAAATAAATAGGGTGCTGTGCCAAGTTCTTCACTGCAGTGCATTGTAAGCAAGGTTTCTACTAGACAATTTCTTGGTACCTAATTACCCACATCGAGTGTACTTGCTAGTCAAAAAATGCATGCTTTGTTTGCACCAGGAGCAGGCAAGCCATCTCTTCCACTGCCAATGTCTTCCTATTGGCTGTGCTGGAATTTGTGAGAGAGAAAGTCCAAAACATTGGGCAGGCCACAGTTTCCCCATCCCTGGTTTATATGCATATTTTTATACAGAATTACAGAAGCCAAGAATCATAATTGACAGGGATAACAACATCCATAGAGGAAAATGAGGGTCATGTTGGAACAGGCCAACTAATGAAAATGTGGCTGAGCAACATGATCGTGTTTTAAAAGTCAGCAGTCTAGCTTCCTGATTATTCCTTTTTGGGAAAGATCAGAATTATCTAACATATTTTATAGACCTTATTGCATAATCAGTAGAGAAGGGGGAGGAAGGAATTGACTCGTGGAAATGGCTATTTTTGCCTGGTAAGCCCCCCTCCCCCCGAAGTTGCTCTGATCCTTACTGTCAAAATAGTTGGGGTCACAAAAGCCCAACAGACCCTCCAGAATATGCTTGGCTGGAATCCAATCATCATCTCTATGTCTTCACAAAATCTTTGCAAGCCTGTAAAATAAACAAATGTAAATGCAAAATGCAAAAGAGAGCAGGCTGTAGCTTACAAAAGAGCCATTGTGATCTCCCTTGTGTCCAATTATGGGAACAGCCATGCCAACTTGTCAGTCCAGCTCTTCAAGAGACATTCTAACCATATGGCATAATATAGGTCATTATGTGTTGAAAGGTGCCCTAACAAATTGTTTACTTTTACGTATGTATTTACTATACATAAATATTAAATGTATTTCTGGCTTTTGTATTCTTAATCTGTTGGAAGACGAAGAAGGAAGCCAACAGGAGTTTACTGGCTATAGTTGCATAGCATTAGACACTTATTTTCCTCATTTTCTTCCTGCAGAAATGGCTGTTTTTATGGCGAGGAAGAGACAGAGAAGCTTCATTGAAATGAATGAAGGCTACATGGCAGCACTGTTTGCCACATTGCTCCCTTGAAAGCAAACTTTAAAAATCCAGCCTGTGTTTCCAAAATACAGAGTTCTTTATTAAAGTCGGGCTGTTAGTGATTCTGCGATAACTAGTGGAATCAGTTTCCAAAGAGGTAACATTCATCTCTTGGAGCAAAAAGAACTAGAATCCTGTGGCACCTTAAAGAGAAACAAATTGGTTACAACCCTAAGCTTTTGTAGAGTACAGATGTATTGTGATGCCTGATTGATGTACATAGACAAGTGGGATGGTGATCATTGTAATTGCTCATTATTTCTGCAGTTCCACCCAGGCAAACATGTAGGGTAGCAGCTGGGGAAAATATCCATGGTGGCCCCAATAGGAATCCCCACTCACTCTACCATGACACACAGGGAGTTGTTGTTGTAGTTGTTGTTGGTGTGTGTGTGTGTGTGTGTGTTTACCACAGACTGGTAACCTTCAGGGGTTGAGGGGCTGCACACATCCATTCCTGGATCCTCAACAGCCAGACCTACATCAGCAGCTTCCATATTTTTTCTTACAAAAAGGGGGAATGGGTTACTGAAGAAGCTCCTTTCCACCTTCTAGTGACCAAGAAGTTTTTTTTTAAAAAAAACCCAAAAACTTATTTGGGCATTGAAAGGTGCTGAGCCCCACAAAACTGCAGTCTACATCCCCTAGAGGATACAAAGGGAATTTCTGAGCCAAATTTTTTGTTTTTGTTTTTTAATCAAAAAAATTAGTTGCAGGGAGTGTGAGAATGCTCAGAGCTGTATTTGGGCCCCAGGGTCACATATAGCCTATCTCTGGTATATACGCACAGGTGCTCAAGATATTCCAAGATTTCCTTTTCCCTGCACCAAGAAGAAACACCTCCCTTCCAGTCTGAGGGAGATGGCAAATGACATTATTGTCCTGGATAATCAAGAAATTCAGTGGTTTCAGTCCTACAATCCCTGGATCTGTTACGCAGAGCAAACCTCATCTAAGCTGAATTTTCTATATGCTATCTGAAGTTAAAAGAACTGGAAATAAAAAGAGAGTAAGATCTTTGTAAGAATAAAGTCTCAGATTCCCTGTCAGAAGAGGGGGGGGGGGGGAGACTTGAAATTGAGATTAGATACTATTAACTTAATAAATTCCCAAACACAAATCACTACATGAAACGCCAGCAACAGATCTGTCCTCAGTAGTCTTCCCCAATAGCAACAGAATAATTTCCCTCGACGGCAATAAACAGGTCCATAATTCTCACATTATCTCAGTCCGTTGCTTCTTTTATTTAGCACAAGACTGCCACATTGTCTAGTTTTTTGCACTTGTTCTGTACACCCAGCAGGCACCTTCTGTCTTAGTAGAAAAAAGAAACTAATATTGATCTGATGCAGCTTCCTCTCCAGATTTCCAGCTCAGTGCTGGCACACCATTTTGCACCCAATGACAACTGTGCTGCCTGCTTTTTGTTTCCCTGACTTGTCACTGCTATTCTTCACACCTGTTTAGTGCAAGTGAACTGCCTGTGCTCAGTAACAGATGTTTCCTAACAGGAACCTATACGACTCTGAAACACCACCACATCTATTAATAATTCGGTCCCAAATAAGAAAAAACGTCCCACCTCAACATAAAATAGGACATGTAACTTATCCTTGCAGTAGTGACAAATTGAGGCTGAATTTCCTGCTCCAATGTGCACTTCAGAATTTTATATTTATTCTGACTCAAAGCACAGCAGCTATCCTCCTGTTGCTTCCCGGCAGAGTATAGTGCTTTGCCAGTCCAAGGCTGTATGGTCTCCAGCTTGCCATTCCTCAAGCCAGAGATTACACCTCTGAAATGAACAGGCTTGCACCATGAGTTGCGGAATACTTTGTACGAACAACTCAAAAACAGTTATAATGCTCACCACACAAGTGGATGAAACAAACAGGATTCTGCCTCATGTAGCCCTATTCAGGCTTCATGAAAATGTGAACAGTTTGGCTCTCCAGAGCTGTTAGTCTCTGATTTCCATCAACTCATCAGCACAGCCAATGGTTAGTGGTATCTGAGCTGTAGTACAAAGCATTTGGCGAGCCAGATGTTCTCCATTACTGGCTGTTATATTCTGGGTGTTGTAATCCATAAAACTACTCTTTGTCAGTTCTTTTCTATCCATACTGTGTAATGGATAGATGGGTACAATTTATCATGTTAAAGAAGAATCACACCAACAGTAGGGAAGAAGATATATTTGGTCGCCCCCGCCCACCTGTTCTGTTTATGACTAAACATCCAAAGACACAGAAATGTTATAATTTCAATAAAGCAACACCAAATAATGGTTTGGATCCAGAATTAGTTATTCCTAAAATAAAGCAGTTGAAATTGATGTGACTTACAATCATGTGAAAAAGAATGTATCTTTGAATTCTATGGTTTTACATATCAGGACATAATAAAAATCATCTGGTCCTTAGCAGGTCTGAAAATTAGGTAAATACAACCTCAGATGAACTACAACACATGACATATTACACCATGTCATGATTTATTTAACAGAAATAAAGCCAAAATGGAGAAGCCATGTGTGAAAAACTAAGTGCACCCTTACTGCTTCCATAAGAATTAAGAGGCTAAGGAGCTGCCAGGTGCTGCTACCCAAATGCCCTTGAGTAACTGATCCTCGGCAAGTGTGACCACCTCTATAAAAGCTGAAGTTTTAGCAGTTTGCTGGTCTAGAGCATTCAGGTGTGTGTTAACACAATACCAAGGAGGAAACACATGAGCAATGATTGTAGAGAAGCAATTGTTGCTGCCCATCAGTCTGGGAAGTGTTATAAGGTGATTTCCAAACAATTTAAAGTCCATCATTCTACATTGAGGAAGATTATTCAAAAGTGGAAAACATTCAAGACAGTAGCCAATCTTCTCCGGAGTGGACATCCAAGCAAATCTACCCCAACGCCAGACTGTGCAATGCTCAGAGAAATTGCAAAAAACCCACAAGTTACATCTCAGACTCTAGAGGCCTCAGTTAGCATGTTAAAGTTCATGACAGTACAATTAGAAAAAGATTGAACAAGTATGGTTTGTTTGGAAGGGTTGCCAGGAGAAAGGCTCTTCTCTCTAGAAAGAACATGGCAGCATGACTTAGGTTTGCAAAGCTGCGTCTGGATAAGCCACAAGATTTCTGGAACAATGTCCCTTGGACAGACGAGATCAAAGTGGAGATGTTTGGCCATAATGCACAGCAACATGTTTGCACAGCACAAACATCTCATACCAACTGTCAAGCACAGTAGTGGTGGTGTGACGATTTGGGCTTGTTTTGCAGCCACAGGACCTGGGCAACTTACAGTCATTGTGTTGACCATGAACTCCTCTGTATACCAAAGTATTCTAGAGTCAAATGAAAGGCTATCTCTCCAACAGCTAAAGCTTGGCTGAGAGGACAACGATCCCAAGCACACCAACAAATCTACAAAAGAATGGCTGAAAAAGAAAAGAATCAAGATGTTGCAATGGCCCAGGCCAGACCTCAACCTGATTGAAATGCTGTGGTGAGACTTTATGAGAGTAGTGCATAAACAAATGCCAACAAATCTCAAGGAAATGAAGCAACATTGTAAAGAAGAGTGGGCCAAAATTCCTCCACAACAATGAGAGAGACTAATAAAGTCATATTAGAAAATGGTTACTTCAAGTTATTACAGGTTATTGAATCATAAGGTGTACTTAGTTTTTCAAACATGGCTTCTCCATTTTGGCTTTAATTTTGTAAAATAAATCATGACACTGTGTCATGTATTTACCTAATTTTCAGACCTGCTAAGGACAAGATGATTTTTATTATGTCCTGATATGTAAAACTATAGAATTCAAAGAGTGTGTACTTTCTTTTTCACGTGACTGTAAGTTTGTCCAACCCGCTGGTAGAGTGTTAAACCTCAGGCACTCATTATAATAGTTCCCTTAGCCATCCCCTCAAAGTCTGTCCAAAACAGGCAGGCAGCTGTCTTGATTTATATTAATATATGGGTTCTAGCAGTTTTAATCTCAATCAGGAGCAGGTATTTTCATTGCCATTTTAGAACCAAGCCACCCCAATATACTTTAGTAACACATCCATCTGAGATAGAAGTTTTGCAGAAGAAAGACTCTTTCAACTGGAAGAAGGAAATATTTGGGTCCAGCACAATGAATTATGTCTGGTGAAACAGCCACCCCAGTTGAAACATCACAGTTCTAAATCTACTTTTATGTGAGAGTAAGTCCTATTAACCATGGTGGGGCTTACATTAAATGTTGGCATGTTCTTCTCCCAACCTGTTACAGGCTGTGATGGAACCCTCACCTATTTTGCCTAGCAACAACAGAAGAAAACGTGATTGGCTGGAAGAAGTCTGAAGGAGAGCCAATCTGGATAAGCCAGCAAGAAATATACAAGAGAGAGGTGAAGAGGAGGGAGACTAGAAGGAGTTCAACTGTAACAAAGAAGGGAGTTTGGGTTTCAAGCAGGCTGCAAGGAGAGTTGGGTCTGGTGTAGAAAATTTGACACACATACCATCTTTTTCCGTGTATAAGACGTCCCGATGTATAAGATGACCCCCACTTTTCTAACCCCAAATTAGAAATTTTGATCGCTGCTTTTCCCCTCCACTTCCTAAGACCCGCGAAAGCAGGATCAAAGGGCTGCGGAAGTGGAGGGGGAAAGCAGCGATCTTAGGAAGTGGAGGGGGAAAGCAGCCCTTTCATCCTGCAGCCCTTTCATCGCTGCTTACTTACTTCCGTGTATAAGATGACCCTCAATTTTTAATCTAAAGATTTTAGACAAAACTATCATCTTATACATGGAAAAATATGGTAATTCATGTAATCTCAAGTTTAAAAACGTGCAGTTTGCTAGTTGTTATGCTTTGGTAAAAATCTTACTTTTATGTTTCAGTTTTAAAACCGCTTGCACTCTTATGATTTAGACTTAAGGTAAACCCAGAGAAAGTAAAGGATAGTGTAAAGGTGATTAGAAGGTTAGGGCTGGTCACACAAGCCCAGGAAATAGCCCCCTTTCTAGGAACCCTTATAACTCAGGATGGGCCAAATATGTGGTACAACTGCCCCCCTTGCCAAGGGCACAAGGGGCATTTTAATGAAAAAAGTGCAAAAAAACCCAGGAGGATATGGAGGAGGTTCGTGGCATTGTGGTGGCTTTCTGAAATCTGGAGATGGGCAAGATGCCCACCCTGATATAGACAGAGTACCTATTAAAAGCACAGTGACATTCACAGAAGAAAGGGTGGCACATCTATGAGTTGTGCAATACCAAAGTGATATTACATGCAATAATAAATTATCACATAATGGACATTGCATATAAATTAGCCTATGTGCCAGTTACAGCTATGTTGGAAACCTGACTTACTTTGAACTACAGCATGGAAATGTTACTTTTCTAGTGCTCAGGGCCGAGAAACCAAGCTAACATGGAAGTTATAATCCATAAAATGAACTTTTTGAAGCCCTATTTTGAATCAATGAAAGAACTGAGAGAGAGAGCAGCTAGCCTTGGATCTGCCTAGTAAGTTGGACATTGTATTCAAGATTGTGCTGTTACAAGTATACCAAACTAGTTCCTACAAGGTCTATCATGCAAGGCAAACACACCAAAGCATGAAACCAATTAGTATTTATTTGAAGGAGAAATCTGAGTGAAGACAGACAGATACTGTAAACATGGGAGAAGTGATTTGAACAAGACCTGAATGAGCCACATGAAATGTTCACTTACAAATGGTCAGAGCTTCTTTGTATGTACATTTTGAAGGCTTCTTTGTCCATGATGCTTTCTAGGATGCAGATAAACTGCATCTGAATCAGAGATTAGAGAAGTTACTTTGGGGTGGGGGCACAGCTCTCAGAATCTGCCAGCTAGCATAAACACTGAACACTGGGATACAGTACAAGATCAGAATAGCATAGTTTTATCTAACTTACCTGTGAAAAGCAGCCACAAGCAGGCAATGCCAGTTGTGTTATTTAACCCCACAGGTGACAAAGTAGTTCATCCAGGCTTGTCAGAGGGTAGCCAGGAGGAGGAAGAAGAAGCAGATGGCACCTTTTCTATCAGCCTACTCTGTGCACCTTCACGGATTGCTGCCTTGTTGTGGCGAAGGGGCTTGAGTAATTCAGAGAAGCTATGGGCTATGCCGTGCAGGGACACCCAAGACGGACAGGTCATAGTGGAGAGTTCTGACTAAACGCGATCCACCTGGAGCAGGAACTGGCAAGCCACTCCAGTATCTTTGCCAAGAAAACTCCATGGACAGAAACAAAAGGCTAAAAGATATGACGCTGGAAGATGAGCCCCTCAGGTCGGAAGGCATCCAACATGCTACTGAGGAAGAGCGGAGGACAAGGACAAGTAGCTCCAGAGCTAATGAAGTGGTTGGGCCAAAGCCGAAAGGACGCTCAGCTGCGGATGCGCCTGGAAGTGAAAGGAAAGTCCGATGCTGCAAAGAAAAATACTGCATAGGAACCTGGAATGTCAGATCTATGAACCTTGGTAAGCTGCATGTGGTCAAACAGGAGATGGCAAGAATCAACATTGACATCCTGGGAGTCAGTGAACTAAAATGGACGGGAATGGGCGAATTCAATTCAGACGATTATCATATCTACCATTGTGGGCAAGAATCCCGTAGAAGAAATGGAGTAGCCCTCATAATCAACAAAAGAGTGGGGAAAGCTGTACTGGGATACAATCTCAAAAATGATAGAATGATTTCAATACGAATCCAAGGCAGACCTTTCAACATCACAGTAATCCAAGTTTATGCACCAACCACCAATGCTGAAGAGGCTGAAATTGACCAATTCTATGAAGACTTACAACACCTTCTAGAACTGACACCAAAGAAAGATGTTCTTCTCATTATAGGGGATTGGAATGCTAAAGTAGGGAGTCAAGAGATAAAAGGAACAACAGGTAAGTTTGGCCTTGGAGTTCAAAACGAAGCAGGGCAAAGGCTAATAGAGTTTTGTCAAGAGAACAAGCTGGTCATCACAAACACTCTTTTCCAACAACACAAGAGGCGACTCTACACATGGACATCACCAGATGGGCAATACCGAAATCAGATTGATTATATTCTCTGCAGCCAAAGATGGAGAAGCTCTATACAGTCAGCAAAAACAAGACCTGGAGCTGATTGTGTCTCTGATCATCAGCTTCTTATACCAAAATTCAAGCTTAAACTGAAGAAAGTAGGAAAAACCACTGGGCTAGTCAGGTATAATCTAAACCAAATCCCTTATGAATACACAGTGGAAGTGAAGAACAGATTTAAGGAACTAGATTTGGTGGACAGAGTGCCTGAAGAACTATGGATGGAGGCTCCTAACATTGTACAGGAGGCAGCAACAAAAACCATCCCAAAGAATAGGAAATGCAAGAAAGCAAATCAGCTGCCCACCCCTCTCCCCGCCTCTCAGCTAATCTGCGCTGGGTCTAACAGGCTTCCCCAGGCTTGCCTAGCAGGGAAAAAGCCTCTTAGACCCAGCGCCGATCAGCTGAGAGGTGGGGAGGGGGGGCAGGAGCGGAGATGACCACAAAATGGCTGCCGGCTCCCTGCTGGTTGCTGACTCTCCGCTGTTTGGCACTCTTTTTCCGGCTGTTCTGGGGCTACAAAGCCACTATGAGGAGCTGGGCTCACTCTACTCTACCTGGTAAGTGACTTTTTGGTGACTTTTTTTTGGTTTCTGACTTTTTTCCCCCCATAGGAACGCATTAATTAAATTTCAATGCATTCCTATGGGAAACGCGCCTCGCAAGGCGAAAAAATCTCTCAAGACCCTTTCGTCTTGTGAGTTTTTTGTCCTGCGAGGCATTCGTCTTGCGAGGCACCACTGTACTCTGATGGCAGAAAGTGAGGAAGAATTAAAGAACCTCTTAATGAGGGTGAAAGAGGAGAGCGCAAAAAATGGTCTGAAGCTCAACATCAAAAAAACTAAGATCATGGCCACTGGTCCCATCACCTCCTGGCAAATAGAAGGGGAAGATATGGAGGCAGTGACAGAGTTTACTTTCTTGGGCTCCATGATCACTGCAGATGGTGACAGCAGCCACAAAATTAAAAGACGCCTGCTTCTTGGGAGGAAAGCGATGACAAACCTAGACAGCATCTTAGGGAAGAAGAAGCAGATGGCACCTTTTCTATCAGCCTACTCTGTGCACCTTCACGGATTGCTGCCTTGTTGTGGCGAAGGGGCTTGAGTAATTCAGAGAAGCTATGGGCTATGCCGTGCAGGGACACCCAAGACGGACAGGTCATAGTGGAGAGTTCTGACTAAACGCGATCCACCTGGAGCAGGAACTGGCAAGCCACTCCAGTATCTTTGCCAAGAAAACTCCATGGACAGAAACAAAAGGCTAAAAGATATGACGCTGGAAGATGAGCCCCTCAGGTCGGAAGGCATCCAACATGCTACTGAGGAAGAGCGGAGGACAAGGACAAGTAGCTCCAGAGCTAATGAAGTGGTTGGGCCAAAGCCGAAAGGACGCTCAGCTGCGGATGCGCCTGGAAGTGAAAGGAAAGTCCGATGCTGCAAAGAAAAATACTGCATAGGAACCTGGAATGTCAGATCTATGAACCTTGGTAAGCTGCATGTGGTCAAACAGGAGATGGCAAGAATCAACATTGACATCCTGGGAGTCAGTGAACTAAAATGGACGGGAATGGGCGAATTCAATTCAGACGATTATCATATCTACCATTGTGGGCAAGAATCCCGTAGAAGAAATGGAGTAGCCCTCATAATCAACAAAAGAGTGGGGAAAGCTGTACTGGGATACAATCTCAAAAATGATAGAATGATTTCAATACGAATCCAAGGCAGACCTTTCAACATCACAGTAATCCAAGTTTATGCACCAACCACCAATGCTGAAGAGGCTGAAATTGACCAATTCTATGAAGACTTACAACACCTTCTAGAACTGACACCAAAGAAAGATGTTCTTCTCATTATAGGGGATTGGAATGCTAAAGTAGGGAGTCAAGAGATAAAAGGAACAACAGGTAAGTTTGGCCTTGGAGTTCAAAACGAAGCAGGGCAAAGGCTAATAGAGTTTTGTCAAGAGAACAAGCTGGTCATCACAAACACTCTTTTCCAACAACACAAGAGGCGACTCTACACATGGACATCACCAGATGGGCAATACCGAAATCAGATTGATTATATTCTCTGCAGCCAAAGATGGAGAAGCTCTATACAGTCAGCAAAAACAAGACCTGGAGCTGATTGTGTCTCTGATCATCAGCTTCTTATACCAAAATTCAAGCTTAAACTGAAGAAAGTAGGAAAAACCACTGGGCTAGTCAGGTATAATCTAAACCAAATCCCTTATGAATACACAGTGGAAGTGAAGAACAGATTTAAGGAACTAGATTTGGTGGACAGAGTGCCTGAAGAACTATGGATGGAGGCTCCTAACATTGTACAGGAGGCAGCAACAAAAACCATCCCAAAGAATAGGAAATGCAAGAAAGCAAATCAGCTGCCCACCCCTCTCCCCGCCTCTCAGCTAATCTGCGCTGGGTCTAACAGGCTTCCCCAGGCTTGCCTAGCAGGGAAAAAGCCTCTTAGACCCAGCGCCGATCAGCTGAGAGGTGGGGAGGGGGGGCAGGAGCGGAGATGACCACAAAATGGCTGCCGGCTCCCTGCTGGTTGCTGACTCTCCGCTGTTTGGCACTCTTTTTCCGGCTGTTCTGGGGCTACAAAGCCACTATGAGGAGCTGGGCTCACTCTACTCTACCTGGTAAGTGACTTTTTGGTGACTTTTTTTTGGTTTCTGACTTTTTTCCCCCCATAGGAACGCATTAATTAAATTTCAATGCATTCCTATGGGAAACGCGCCTCGCAAGGCGAAAAAATCTCTCAAGACCCTTTCGTCTTGTGAGTTTTTTGTCCTGCGAGGCATTCGTCTTGCGAGGCACCACTGTACTCTGATGGCAGAAAGTGAGGAAGAATTAAAGAACCTCTTAATGAGGGTGAAAGAGGAGAGCGCAAAAAATGGTCTGAAGCTCAACATCAAAAAAACTAAGATCATGGCCACTGGTCCCATCACCTCCTGGCAAATAGAAGGGGAAGATATGGAGGCAGTGACAGAGTTTACTTTCTTGGGCTCCATGATCACTGCAGATGGTGACAGCAGCCACAAAATTAAAAGACGCCTGCTTCTTGGGAGGAAAGCGATGACAAACCTAGACAGCATCTTAAAGAGCAGAGACATCACCTTGCCAACAAAGGTCCGCATAGTCAGAGCTATGGTTTTTCCAGTAGCGATGTATGGAAGTGAGAGCTGGACCATAAAGAAGGCTGACCGCCAAAGAATTGATGCTTTTGAATTGTGGTGCTGGAGGAGACTCTTGAGAGTCCCCTGGACTGCAAGGAGAACAAACCTATCCATTCTGAAGGAAATCAACCCTGAGTGCTCACTGGAAGGACAGATCCTGAAGCTGAGGCTCCAATACTTTGGCCATCTCATGAGAAGAGAAGACTCCCTGGAAAAGCCCCTGTTGGTAAAGTGTGAAGGCAAGAGGAGAAGGGGACGACAGAGGATGAGATGGCTGGACAGTGTCATCGAAGCTACCAACATGAATTTGACCCAACTCCGGGAGGCAGTGGAAGACAGGAGGGCCTGGCGTGCTCTGGTCCATGGGGTCATGAAGAGTCGTACACGACTTAACGACTAAACAACAACAACAACTCTGTGCAGGGTTCGTTGCATCCTCTCTGCCCAGTGTATAAACCAGGCAGCCTCCCAGAGGATGCTCATCCCTTTCATCCAGGAACTCACTGCATTTCTACACTTGGTGGGGAAATTGCTTACAGCCTGTGGTATTCTCCTGATGAAGCTATTATAATTAAATGGATATAAGCCTGATATATCTTTGCCATTTATATAAGACCCAAGAAAATGGTGGGAGAATTCTGTTTCAGTCACCATGAATCTATACAGCATAAGGCATTTCACTTTGCCTAAAATCACATTGTGCTCTTCTGTAATAAAATAAGAAACACAATTTCCTAACACATGCTGGTGTAAAGAGTAGCCCTGCTACCAGTAAAGCACTTAGCATCCATTTCATACTAGTGCTAAATATGGTACTTGAATTTCCATGTTTACAAATTAAAACAGCTACACAGAATGGAATATAGGTTAAGTCCTTTTCAATGATAACCATTTTATGTCATCTCAGCAATAGTCTGAAGAGATGTGAGGGAGACATAAAGGTATTCTAAGGTTACAAATGTATACATATTTTCCTGAGAACAAGCCCTATTAAACACTATGACACTTATTTCTGTGTAAGAATACATGGGATTTAACTTTTGGGTTGCAAGCATATACACACTTAACCTAGGAATTCAATAGTGCTTAGTTCTGTGTAGCCATGTATAGGACTATACTGATAGTCACTAGTGGAAATGCCTTTAGATAGTATAATATAGGATATGTGATATCATGGCAGAGATTTCCAACTGCTTATAGCAGCTTCAAAAGCAACTTCAGAAAGACAACAAATTTCCATTTCCAATATTCCCAGTTTCCATCTCCAACATTTACAACCATTTAGAGATCTCAATTTTTCATTACTAATGGTGCTCCTCTGACGTCTTCACAGACCTTTTCCGGACAGCTACCTATTGGGAATGCTGCAGCTACAAATTTCCTACATCAAGTAGGAAGTTGGGTTAGATGGCCAACAAGTCCCCTTCTGTCTCTATGTTCTTCCTTTTTACCACGGAAAAAGAGCACAGACACACCAGAAAACAAAAAACAGCAATAAGTCATATGAGTAAGGAAATCAATCCACCTCCATTTATGAAAATATGGAAGTGAATAGGATTGGAGTTTACATACATTATGAGCTCTGTTCAATCAAATAAGTTCAATGAGAGTAGACCTAGTGAATCAATGGAACTTACATAAGAGTTGACTTTGTAAGTCCCATTAATTCAATTTAATGGACCTATTCTAGCTGGGTCCAAAAACTAGATTTCACTCTAAGTGATGCAATATAAAATACAAACATAAATCAGCAACAGTGCAATCTTACATTTCCTCTCCCTATGACTATTCCTTCAGAAAGAAGCTGCCTGAACATTCATTGTCTCTAACTGAAACATGAAAATAAAGCTAGTTTTGATTATTCTGTCAGAGGTGGGATGGGCGGGGGGGTAGATGAAAGCAATTTACTTTAAACCTGAAACACAGTTCTCTCTGATATGCTGTGGCTTGGAGGTTCTTTGAGCATTGCTTTGCGTTTCAGAATAAAGCAAATAAGGATTATGTAGAACGATTATGACAGGCAGTGTGAAGCCTTAATAGTGCCTTGGCAATCATTCATTCTTAATCAGGAGGAAATAGCAACGGAACATTTGTGTGCTGCATGTGGAATGCATGCCAGTCTTTGGTAAGATTATAATGCAGAACTAATGAAATGATCTTTGGAAAGGAAAACCAGTTCCCCCGCCCAAACCCACCCAATCCGTGCACACACTTCTCTAATTTAAAAATCTCAATGAGCTCAATGAGCAGAACGTGTAACAAGAGTTGAAGACAGATTTATTCCCCCATGAAAACCCTTGCCAAGTACAAAAACAAGCTGCTCGTTATTTTTTTAAATTCACAGAGAAAGGTGTTACTCAAGTGCTAAACAGGTAAATGTCTCAGTTAAGACACAAACAGAAACTAGTAGTTGGGAAAAGGGAGAGGGGGAGGAAAGAACCTACAGGGGTAGCTGGCGCCTTCTAAAACTTGGGATACTTCCTCAAGTAGCATGAAAAATGCCTTTCAGTCTGGAATGCATTGTTTCACAATGTTGTTAACAAGCTAACAAAAATAAAAGCAAGCCAACATCAAATTAAGTGAGCAATGTGGGAAATTTGGAAGACAACAACAAAATGAAGCAAAAATGTGTATGTTGTATACAAGAAAAACCCCAAGCCAATTCTCCCATATGGGATTCATGGCAAACCACACTAAGTTAAACAAGCATTTCGCACTGTGCAATTCTTCTTTTTAAAAGGTTAAAAATCACGGGATAGGGAGAGTTTGATAAGGAATAGGATAGTAAACATGATGAGTTGGAAGACTGCTTTTAAAAAAAGCCTTTCTCTCACACCAAAGCTCTGGTGAAAATAATCTTCCCAAAGCTGATATTGTAAATGATCAGACCTCCCATTATTTTAAGTTTAAAAATAAAGGCTAGTATCCTGTTCATACTGACTTTGTTTACTGCTACTTCAGTCAGCCTGGACACAACATATTGTCTTTTAATAATTACCGTGACTGATTGTTATACAGGCCTTGCAAGGGAGACTGGTTTTTCAGAAAAGTGACAGACGTGTGAAAGAA
Source organism: Intellagama lesueurii (assembly GCA_037013535.1). NCBI lineage: Eukaryota > Metazoa > Chordata > Lepidosauria > Squamata > Agamidae > Intellagama > Intellagama lesueurii. The sequence goes on along the minus strand of JBAJHW010000001.1, from coordinate 79,002,692 downwards.
TTATTGCTGCTCATGACATATACATGCATTGTAATTTTGCCTCTGGTTAAACAGGTGTTGAAGGGTCTTCTAGGAATTCAAAAGCCTACATAGGCTGTTTGACCAGTCATGACACCGGGACAAGAGAAATGTACACTTCTTTCTGTCCACTTAAAGTTATCTTTAAAGCATTAAAACTTGGAAGTTTGTCGTTTTGTAACTTTTGTTTGTGGAGTAACTGTGTGCATGTTTGTATTCTTCTTTAGATTAATATGTACCACATTCTTTGTTGATTTATTTTTTTCTTAGCTCACTCTAATGCACATTTCTGTCACACATTTGTATTTGTAAATGTTGACCTTACTTAATCTTTGTTTCTGTGGCAACCAGTCACAAGCTGTTGTCCAGTATGGGCCAGATAAAGGAAGGAAAAACTGTGAAGATTGTAACATATAATTGCTGATAAAATATATTCGTTTTCTGCACAAGAAAAGGCAACTTTGTGGCCTATAAAGCAGAAACCAGGTTTCTGAGTTCTTTCTGCCTGCATACCTACAGTGTGTATTTCTAAAGTAAATTCTATCAAGTGTTGTAAAAATCACACAATAAAGGCAAAAGAGCAGTATTTATTCTCACATGTCATTCTGATGGTTGAACATAGCTGAGTTGTAAAGGCAATAGGGGTGGATATAAAGAATAATTTTACCTACAAAGAAAAGGGCTATCTGGGGATCTCACGTAGTGAAAGGAGGAGGAGAAATAAAACAAGGCACAGAATTTTGCCCCATGTATATTTACAACCACAGTTGCCAGTTCTTGGAATTTCACTGCAGTTCACAATTTTTAGAGCTACCACAATGGTTTAAACCTGTATTGTTGTCAATAAAGCTCTGCTTATGCCACCTTCTATTTAAAAATACACATTTCTAGCACAATTGAATACTCAGGAAACATGACTGTAATGCATCTTAAAGATGTGGGAATAGAGATTGCACAGAAATCCAGACATACTTATTTCATTACTTGAATGGAGTATCATGGTTTAGAGACCATGATGGAGAACTTGAGGCTCTCCAGATGTTGCTCAGCTCCAGCTCCTGGAGGCTCTGTGCACTTAGCCATGGTGGCTGGGGCTAACTGGAATCTATTGACATTCTTGGTTAGAATCTCATTAGAACTGCAGTTTGGGATAAATAAAGAGCTAGTTCCAACTGCTATACTGGTAAGAATCCATCCACCAAAGTGGGGCAAAGTATGAAAGGGTGATATTAAACTGAGAAAAGAGGTTGGTCTTGAGGGGATGAGCTGATGGTTTGAGTGAAGAGCCCTTGTGGGCAGTTCTCTCTTCCTGATTTACATAATAATCTTTAATTAACATTTTTGAATATATTTTGACAGGTTGTTTATTTTGAGACAGGGCATTGTTGCCTCCTCTTTTAAGGAATTTTCTCCCATGGGATATGTAGTTATTCCCTTAAGTTGAGCTATTTTAACAGATATTGAAAATCCAGTGGTTCAAATCAGCTTTTTAATTTAGCATGGTTTATTGCTTCTTTTCTTGTCATTTATAGATCTAAAAATGTCTTCATACTGGCTCAATTATATTTTCAGGTATTATTCTGTTTTGTTTTGTTTTAACATTATAATCTTGCATTTTAATTTCCTTTCCTTTCCATAACTTTTATTTTGTTTCCTCTCTCACTAGAAGCTAAAAGAATTATACTGGGGCAGTTGCACTTTGCATGTATAATGAGAAGACAAGGCTTGCTGGAAAAGACAATAATGCTAGGAAAAGATGAAGGCAGCAAAGAGAGAGAGAGAGAGAAATTTAACATCAGCTAGATTGACTCAATAAAGGATGCCATGGTCTTTAGTCTGCAAGACCTGAACAAGGCTGTTAAGGATAGGACCACTGGAGGGCATTAATTCATCAGGTTGGAATTCACAAGTCAGAAGTGACTTGATAGTTCATAACAACAATTTTGTTTGCTGTTATAATTATAATTAGCTGACTAGATCGCTCAATGATTTAAGTATCTGACTGTGGAGCCAGAGTTTGGGAGTTTGATTCCCCACTGTGCCTCCTATGAGTAGAACCAGCCTTCCTGCCCTTGAGGAAGTTGCACAACCCCAGGTTGACCCTGAAAGAAGGGACTGGTTAACCATTTCTGAGTATTCTCTACCCGGAAAACCCAGAAAAAAGGTCACAACAAGTCAGAATTGACTTTACAACACATGATAATGAGGATTACATATTTTGTTGATACTTCCTTAGTGCTAAGACGTTTGTATTTTAGGGACTTGGGTACAAAGGAGATCTATTATAGTGCTTGCAAAGAAAGGTTCTGGAGGCTCTGCACAACAAAGTTGTTTTTCAGCTGACTCCTCTTTCCTGCTGTCCACATTTTGAACTATGAAACATTACAACTGCCTTGGATGTAAATGATCCAGAAAGGTGGCTTATAAATAAAGAAAACCACGGCAAATGAACAAAACCAAGTCAAGCAGAGAAGAGTCAGATATAGATGGGCATGTTAAGGTATGTTTGGAGTATGCACAGACTCTCAGGAAAAGTTTGCTGTACTCCTGCCACTCAGTGATGAAAACCAGAATAGCATATATGTTTTATCCATTCTCTGTTAATAATTATTACATGCTGGTTAAGTCGATTCTGACTTATGGCAATCCTCCAAGATTTTCTAGGTACAGAATCCTCAGAAGTGGTTTATCAGTTTCTCTTGGTGGTGGTGTTCTGGGACCATGCAGCTTGCCCAAAGCAGCACAGACAGCATGACACATAATCTCACCAACCACTCACACTCCATCTGATCTTGACTAGCCCTTCTCTTGGGAGGCACAGTGGGGATTCAAACTACCCACCATTGGCTCTGCAGCAAGGCACTGGCAATCCACTGAACTATACCAGCACTCATTCTCTTGTAGCTTTATCTGCTTCATTCTTCTTTGTAATTTAGGGGGAAAGAGTTTTATTGTAATATAAAATATTTTAAAAATCATTGTTCTGTAAGCTGCCTTAGATACCAAACTGGAAGCAGCAAACAACAAGGGCTGTTGTTTTGCAACCTGTTGGACCTCTCCAAAATTTATCCTGGATAAATCTAGTGCTCAGTGTTGTTGTTGTTGTTGTTTTACTGTTCGTTTCCCCACAAAGCTGGACTGTTGCAACTATTTTGCTAGTGTTTGGTGGGACCAGACAGGATGTAGCATTTGGTAGATAATAGCATTCTACCCTTGACATTGTATGAATTCCTCAGTCAATATCCCTACTTGTCCAATTATACCTTCTCTGTCTTCTGTGCCAAGTGAGTCTTATTTAAGACAATAGATTTATCCTGACATAGATTGCTTCATTTGACCAAACTCTGGGAGGCAGTGGAAGAGAGGAGGGCCCCATGATCATCAGCTTCTTATAGTAAAACTCAAGCTTAAACTGAAGAAAGTAGGAAAAACCACTGGGCTAGTCAGGTATAATTTAAACCAAATCCCTTATGAATACACAGTGGAAGTGAAGAACAGATTTAAGAAACTAGATTTGGTGGACAGAGTGCCTGAAGAACTATGGATGGAGGCTCATAACATTGTACAGGAGGCAGCAACAAAAACCATCCCAAAGAATAGGAAATGCAAGAAAGCAAAGTGGCTGTCCAACGAGACCTTACAAATAGCAGAGAAGAGAAGGGAAACAAATTGCAGGGGAGATAGGGAAAGTTACAGAAAATGGAATGCTGACTTCCAAAGAATAGCAAGGAGAGACAAGAGGGTCTTCTTAAATGAACAGTGCAAAGATATAGAGGAAAATAATAGAAAGGGAAAAACCAGAGATCTGTTCAAGAAAATTAGACATATTAAAGGAACCTTTTGTGCAAAGATGGACATGATAAAGGACAAAAATGGGAGGTACCTAACAGAAGCAGAAGACATCAAGAAGAGGTGGCAAGAATACACAGAGGAATTATACCAGAAAGATCTGGATGTCCCGAACAACCCAGATAGTGTGGTTGCTGACCTTGAGCCAGACATCCTGGAGAGCGAAGTCAAGTGGACCTTAGAAAGCATGGCAAACAACAAGGCCAGTGGAGGTGATGGCATTCCAGTTGAACTATTTAAAATCTTAAAAGATGATGCTGTTAAGGTGCTACACTCAATATGCCAGCGAGTTTGGAAAACTCAGCAGTGGCCAGAGGATTGGAAAAGATCAGTCTACATCCCAATCGCAAAGAAGGGCAGCGCCAAAGAATGCTCCAACTACCGTACAATTGCACTCATTTCACATGCTAGCAAGGTGATGCTCAAAATCCTACAAGGTAGGCTTCGGCAGTATGTAGACCGAGAACTCCCAGAAGTACAAGCTGGATTTCGAAGGGGCAGAGGAACTAGAGACCAAATTGCTAACATGTGCTGGATTATGGAGAAAGCCAGAGAGTTCCAGAAAAACATCTACTTCTGCTTCATTGACTATGCAAAAGCCTTTGACTGTGTGGACCACAGCAAACTATGGCAAGTTCTTAAAGAAATGGGAGTGCTTGACCACCTTATCTATCTCCTGAGAAATCTATATGTGGGACAGGAAGCAACAGTTAGAACTGGATATGGAACAACTGATTGGTTCAAAATTGGGAAAGGAGTACAACAAGGCTGCATATTGTCTCCCTGCTTATTCAACTTATATGCAGAATAAATCATGCGAAAGGCTGGACTGGAGGAATCCCAAACCGGAATTAAGATTGCCGGAAGAAATATAAAAAAACCCTCAGATATGAAGATGATACCACTCTGATGGCAGAAAGTGAGGAGGAATTAAAGAACCTCTTAATGAGGGTAAAAGAGGAGAGCGCAAAAAATGGTCTGAAGCTCAACATAAAAAAAACTAAGATCATGGCCACTGGTCCCATCACCTCCTGGCAAATAGAAGGGGAAGATATAGAGGCAGTGACAGATTTTACCTTCTTGGGCTCCATGATCACTGCAGATGGTGACAGCAGCCACAAAATTAAAAGATACCTGCTTCTTGGGAGGAAAGCATTGACAAACCTAGACAGCATCTTAAAGAGCAGAGACATCACCTTGCTGACAAAGGTCCGCATAGTCAAAGCTATGGTTTTTCCAATAGCGATGTATGGAAGTGAGAGCTGGACCATAAAGAAGGCTGACCGCCAAAGAATTGATGCTTTTGAATTGTGGTGCTGGAGGAGACTCTTGAGAGTCCCCTGGACTGCAAGGAGAACAAACCTATCCATTCTGAAGGAAATCAACCCTGAGTGCTCACTGGAAGGACAGATCCTGAAGCTGAGGCTCCAATACTTTGGCCATCTCATGAGAAGAGAAGACTCCCTGGAAAAGACCCTGATGCTGGGAAAGTGTGAAGGCAAGAGGAGAAGGGGACGACAGAGGACGAGATGGATGGACAGTGTTGTCGAAGCTACCAACATGAATTTGACCCAACTCCGGGAGGCAGTGGAAGACAGGAGGGCCTGGCGTGCTCTGGTCCATGGGGTCATGAAGAGTCGTACACGACTTAACGACTAAACAACAACAACATTGCTTCAACATTCCTGCCTCCAAGCACTGATATAAAAGAGATCTGGTTAAATAATGACATGTGATTAGACACTAGTCCTGCCAGTCTCAAAACTATAGATGTGGTCTGTTTTAGGGAAGTCCAGTTTTGATATATACATCTCAAAAATATTTCTGGATTTGTTCAGAAATGGCTGATGATTGGTCAGAGGAGGGATTGTGAAGAAAGATTAGTAGTCTTGAGTGCTGAGACTACATCAGCAGGAAGGTATGAAAGTGGATATATGAAACAGAAACCAGGCAGCAATATTGGCCTGGCCACAAAACAGAAGAAATCTGGATCGAAGGATACAGTTAGGTGTCCTCAGTAGAGAGAAACATGAAGATTCTTGAGGTTATTCAAGGCAATACAGAGAAAGTATAGCAGACAACCAAGACCAGCATCCTTAAAGGAGTCTAACAGAGGGAGGCAAAATGGAGAAGCTGTTTCCCCTTCCCTCCCCCCCATTAAAATATTGAATGAGCAATCAACTTATAGGAAGAGAAACAGTGATACAGAAACTGGCACTAAGAGGGCAGAGCACATGTTTGGCATGCTGGAAGTCACAAGCTTTATCTTTTTGATCACCAGACAAAATATGGGAAAGAGCCCCATGTTAAATCTTGCTGTAGATCAAGCTGAATTGCATGGATCAACAATATGTCTTGGTATAAAGCAGCTTTCTACATTTCTGAGTCATAGAAAAGATGACAGCAGAATAAGATAAGGGCAGAATATAGACATTTGGATCCGGCTGCGACAAGCTAATCTATTGTCATAACCAGACAGGTGGGGTGAAGGGGGCTGACACTAGTTGGAAAGACCAAACAGGTTGAAAAGGGTAAGCCAAAACAGCAGAACTGAAGTGAATGTTTTAGGATTGTGGAGAGAAAGGGAAGAAATAAGATTGGTTAGAGATGAAATATGGGACAAGGGAGATGTTTTTGGGGTGTGTGGATGATCTTAGAAAAGGACAGGCCAAATCTCTCCAGGACTACAGTGTCTGTGTTGTTTTTACAGAACCATGCACATCATCCTTTCATCCTCTACTGGAGCTTCCTTCATGTTCTTTTTCAGTGCAAAAAAAAAGGGAAGTGTCAGGAGCTCCACATCTTTTGACTCTCTTTCATCTACTTCTACCACTTGAACATGTAAACAAATCAGATAACTGGCTCTCAACAATCCCTCAGTAGTGCTGGGGAAATAGCTTGCAAAGAGGGGCTGCATGGAACACTTTGCTAGTGGCAGAAACGGAATGCAATCTGAGTCTTCTCTAAGCACAAGTTTCTTACAGCTTGTAAAAGATGCTGTTTTATGAGAATTCTCTCCACTGCCAGCTCAGTCCGTAATGCATTTCTATTACAATAAAACAGCACAAAGGGGCAATACAAATCTCATAAGCAGGTCTTAAAGATGAAATGTCTCACAATATATCCAGTGAGCATTCAATTCATTTACAGTAAGTCAAACTAGAAGATGTAAAGAGGAATGCCTGACACTTTAATGCTTCCTTCTTGAGACATATAGCAGTACACAATCACCCATTTCATAAACAACATCTGGTGCAGTGATTTGGGCTATTGCAGTGGCTTTTGTTAAAAGGCATGAACAGACGAGGGGAAGGCATAGTTCATCACCAATCTACAGACAATACAGTCCTGCTATGGCTGTTCCCCACTTCTGACTCGGAGATCTGTCAGCAGCTTATTTGGTTCTAAATCCTTCAAGGGCACATATGCCTTCCGTTCGTTTCTATGGAAACAAACTATGCGCATCAGTAGGCTTCTGAACATGACTTGGGTCCCCGCCCCCCCCCCTCCACCAATGTGAATGGCTAATTGTGAGCAAATACACCAGCAGTTTTTGTGGAGAGTGAAATCTTCATCCTCAGTGGTGCAGTCTCATTTAACTGGCCCTCTCATGACCTTACTCTTTAGGTCACTGGAGGGCCTTGCCAGAGGAAGATGCTATTGATCCACTCTTTGTTGTCCTTCAGCACCATCCCTCTGGGTAGTGTTATTGCAACTACCAGATCAGCAGTCATCAGCTGACACAAGGCATCAGCAGTATTCCAGAGGGGCCTATAAATCTATTGACAATACTTGGCTACTTGTCACTCAGGCATTGACTGAGCTCCCCTCAGGTTGCTCTTCCCTGTTTCCTAGCTCAGCTACCAGCTTGCCTTCAGAACTCTGACTCCTATTAACTATAACAAATTGCTCTCTAACATAAATGACTGCTAATGTAACCATTTCAGTGGTGGTGATCCAAACAGAAACATTTTTTAAAAATTATTTAAGTGCAATTTCAAATAAATTATTCTATATAGTTGAATTTGCATTCTGAATATCAATGGTAGCACCCTTTGTTTCACAAAGCTTTAATAATTATGTGTGTCAGTAACCTATTTTCACGTACTGCCCATTTGTTTGTGATCAACACATAATGTACCTTAACATCTTTTCTTACCATAAATATACGAGATACCGACAAGTTCAAAGATGGCTATTATAACAAGTGAGTAAGATGCTGCATAGGTGTCCACGAGCTGCAACATGTACATCCCACCCTAAAATTAAAAATAATAATAATAATAACTAAGAGAAATGCAAAAGATTCTCAGAGATAGTCTCTTAGGGGAACCCAACTAATGGTGTCAGACATGAGCAGCTGCTGGTTACTGTTGCTTTGTCACCACAATGCCTTCCTCCCCTGCAACCCTTCACCAAAAAACACTGAAAAAATTTAGAATTATACATTGTAAATTGTTCATGTCTTTTCAGTTACGTATCACTTTTCACACCAAAAAGAGTAATTGGAAATATCTGGGTGGAGGGGGAAAGATTATTTGCCATTTCCAAAGCCTGAACAGCATGGACTTAACCAAGTTTTTTTAAGTCAGGGAGGAATTAACTACGCCAGTTCCAGGAAGGCTTAGCAGAGGGGCTTGATCTTTGGGCCTTTTGAGGGAATGGAGTGTCTTTGTCTCCAATCCTACTCCCAGCCACTGAAGAATGCCTTGTTTTGGGGCTTCCTGGTGACAGTAGATTTATACCCATAGAGCCTCCCAGCAATGTACCTCTGGCTTTTGAGGCCAGGACGGGATAGGACTGTTAGGATGGGACTGTTAAGAAAATCCACTTTAAACTTTCATTTCAACCTATACATTTAGTTTTGAAAGTGAATATTCTCATGATGCTATTACTACTACTCTACCCCTGGGAGAAAACATAGCACATAATGTGTATTTATTAAGACAATGGTTTACCTGAGTGATCATAGGAAAGCCCATGATGAAGAAAGACGCACAGCATCCAAGAGTGAACAGAGGCTTGTGAGTACGTAAGTACTTTGGAAATTCATCCGCAACTGATGTCACTATTGTCTCAATTGTGGCAAACTGGGAAGAAATAGCAGGTAAGACAACAACATTACAGGAAAAAGCCAAACAAAGCTCCAGCTGAGACACTAGGGATATTGATCTCTGTTGAGAAATCTACTCTGCTAGAACCTATACCCAAGAGTTAGTTGTCCACTGATAATCCCTTGTGCCCCACCTCTTGAAAACTGATCATCCTTGATGTCTCTAACCTCTCTCTGTGTTGGGACTCCAGTTTCTTACAATGACAAAAGTTTACCTCCTGATCATGTGGTTTCCCTACAACTAGTTTTTACCGATGCAGCAAGTTCATTCCAACTACCCTTTGTATAGTTCCATGTTGCACATCACCTGCCTTCAATTGAAAGTCTCAGCCTTGATTTTGAATCCAGCCAGCTCACTCTTGCTACAGTTCGGACTCATTAACTCAGCTCCCCATCCTTGAGCAGCAATATAATCAACTCGAATTTATTCATTATATTCTGTAGGGGTCTTGCTGTCACTGATCTGTGCACTGAAGATTATTCTGTAACTTTTCCAACTTAATGGCCTGGTTAAGTTTATTGCAGCAAAATCAACAGAAAGCTCTGTGGTACCTCAAAGACTAGCAAGGTTCATTTGACGTAAGCTTTCATAGACTGTAGTCCACCATCTCAGTTTCACACGTTTGAGGAAGAGGACTATAATCTGCAAAAACTTATGTCAAATAAAAAATGCTGGTCTTTGAGGTGCTGCAAGACTTTGTGTTGATATTTCTGGCACTTTGCACTCTTAAATTGAACTTTAGCTCTACTCCAATCCAATATATTCTTACATAAGATTAATTCCTACTGAACTCAGTATGACACACTGTTGACTAGACAGGCATTCTTTGTATTTTTCTTTTTTGCCTGAAAACCTTAGAAGTGTGTTAGACTCCTGCAGCCAGGTATAATACAGTTTTAATCTAAGATAATCCATTTTAATTCAAGATCTATCATTTGGTTGTATAATAAACATCAGGAAGATGGGTGAGAAAAGCCAAGTTTACCATGGTGTCTAAACCAAGAGTTAGAAGCATCAAGAAGAAGATTATAGCCCAAAATGGTGAAAGAGGAAGCCTAGTTAAGGCTTCAGGATAAACTACGAAGGCAATTCCAGGACCTAAAAAGGAGAACACAAGACATGGATATTGTTATACAAATTATTGACAAGGAACAATTAATAAAAGTGAGCTACATCATCCACACTATAGTATAATATAGATAAGCACCACATTGCGCTTCCTTTAGTGAAATAAAATAATATTGTTTTCCACTTCCGTTTAAGGGTGACAAAATGCTGATGTCAATTCCTACTTTCTTATTGATCAGGGTGTTATATGGCCACAGAATTTGTGATGTTCAGTGTTGTGATGATAAACCTTGTTCCAGAACCAACTCCTGGTGGGGCAGGGGACTAGATGTGGATGGAGAAGGGGTGACAAAGTTGATTATAGGAGGACTAAAGATTTTGCTATACATATTGAATATAAATATATTGTTGGGCGAGATAATAGTATAACAGGGCATATTTTGGAGATAATCTCCCTCCCTCCCCCAGTGTCCCTTGGAGTCACTCCTTTTTTATTCTGTTCTGTTCTTCTTGTTCTTCTGAACCACAGCAGAGCAGAAACAGTTCCTTTCTGAGTGACAAGGTTTTTTCACTGTTATTTCATCAAGCATGCTCTGATTTCTCCCCATCACCTTGTTGCACTGTGTTACAATACAGTTGTAGTGCTAATACATTTCTGCAGCAAGGCAGTTAATTTCAATTTACTTCACAAAATATTTAGGAAATTCTCGACAAGCTTTAAAAATATTGGTAGATGACAATATGTTTATTGGTGTGATGCAGTATAAGTGGCTCCTTTTAAAATCCACTGTTAACTGGCATTTTTTTCTGGGCAAGAAGACTTAAGGGACCTTATATATTCATGAGCATGCTCTTTCATCTCTTGATTAAAGATTTCTTCTTGACTACTATAGATAAGAAGGCTGTTTGCATTAGCTGCTTGCACTTGGAAATTAAATTATGGAATCAAAATAATGAGTCTCTAGAATTCATCATACCCTCTGGGAAAATTTAATTGCAGAAAATGAAATTGCAAATCTCCTTGATTGAGATCTTGTGATTTAATCTCATGGGTAGGTGAGAGTTGTGGCCAAGAACAACCAAACATATACAAAAGCCACCACTAGATTTCAATACTATCACAATAGAGATATCCTCTTTTTTTCTTTCTTTTTTTTGAAACAGAGTTAACTCCAGATTTAAGCAACAGTTCAACTGGTGTCTTTAAAAACAAGAACTTGCACACTGAAAAAAAAAATTGCTCCCATCCTTACATTTTGCTTGCTGTATCCACATTTTGCAAACTACAACCTTCTTTCGTGTTAGAAAGAAAAAAATGAGCCTTAGGCAAAAGTACAGTGCTATTAATTTTTATACTGTTTATTCTGTATTATATTATATTGCATTATACTGGCCAAAATTATGTTGTTATTGTATAAGGTTTGCATAACTTGCCATAGCTAATTACATCTAATTTATGAAGTCACAGGGTGCATTTTAGCTGCAGAGTCAGGCATGTGATCAGGCACTTGACCGAGATTTCTCTGGCATATCATCAATTAACTGAAATTAACCATGACAAGTTAGGCAAATTTATGCAAAACGTATTACAGTACATTACTTGGAGTATTTATAACCTGCCCACTAAGCATTTCTTGCAAGGTGGTTTATGTTATACTCAGAATATAACATAATAGGTAATGGTTGTTAGGAAGAAGCAAAGATGTATATGGCATAGCCTTGACAAAGTATACTGTATGTCATGTGGAATTGGCCCCTTACATGCAAAAGCAGTCCAGTTCATTATTATATGAAGTTATTCAATGTAATTACACTATACATTCAAGCACAACTGTATAGAACAAGCTTGCCCTATTCCATATTTTGTAAACTAGCCAGTTTCTCTTTTGTGATTGCAAACTTCTGATTCATCAGGCATAGGGTTTTGAAGGAACTATGTTTCTAGAGAAAAACACTGCAGTGGCAGAAAATACACACTTCCCTTAACATGTAATTTGGCCTTTGGACATTGTAGCCAATAGACAGGACAGTTGTCTAAAATGGATAATCTCATTCCTCCATTTCATTAAATGAATAATTTGTATGGCCTATAATAACAAGAATCGCCAGAGGTCATTCCAGCAGGAGACAATCACATATCCAAAAGGCATGCTTCCTTTACCTCTTTTGGTTGTTCCAAAAGATGTGACTTATGAGAAGATGCTAATAGTGTATTACCAATCCAAAACTGTGAAAAGGTCTTTCCCATGTGAACAACGGTGTATTGTAAACACCAATAAGGAGAGCTATGGCTAAAATGTATGTTTTGAACATGGAGGCCCAGGTTTACAAGATTTACAGCCCAAAACATGTGCCTGTTCAAACATCCTCAGGGTCCCAACTGAGGAGAAAAGGGAGACAGATATTCCAGGGAGGGGGAAACGAAAGCATAAATGTGTGTGTTGCATATTGTGCCAATTATTATAAATAGTAATGAATAAATAATACATGTTTTCAATTGCTACTCATCAGAGTGGAAAAATACCTCACAGTTACACTCCAGAAGATTCCATTGATTACTAAGGAATACATAATTCACAGAGACATCAAATATGAAATGCTCTTGAATATAAAATGATATCTTTGCATTATGGTCTTTTTTTATTATTATTTTCTGCCATTCCCCCCTCCTTTTTTAAACACCCATATACAAGAAAACATATAACATAACTGGCATAAATGCTGTGAACATCCTGGCCAAGTTGCTTCATTTTCTGGACCCAGGAAAGAACCTGAGAAGACTTGATTGATTTGTAATTTATTTTCATTCTAGTAGCAGCAGTGATGGATGGGGTTGTTCTGAGATACTGCATTGCTCAAAATACTATTGGATTGAGATGGGTTACTGGGCACTTTACTTCCAAGTGTGCCCTGGACATTCTTGCTATACCTTTCTGGTCTGAGGACACAGCCGTCTGATCAGCTGCATCTGGCTCTGACAGTGGTTCCTCTGTAGCTCTTTCTATGGGAGAATCTCACAGCCAGCACCTCTTGCAGAGTACACTATCCAAGGTCCTGATATCCCTTGACCACCTCATCTATTGCGGACATGATTTTGAACAATCAGTGAGGACTAATTAATTAACAAATGCTTTGCATTTCTCCCAGTCCAGAACCCAAGGTAGATCAGAATGCTAATTAAAATAGATAAAGTTAAAAAATACAGTGGCCACAATCTCACCAATATAATGCCAGCTGTGTAAATCTCAGCAGCAAAATGCCACAGATTAAGCATAGGGTTTTCCTATTGAATCATGTGACTCATTGTGCAATAGTAAAGGCCTACTTTTACTCTGAAAGTTACAGTGCCAACACTACAATTCCAGCCAGTGAGTTGTACTATTAAGACACAATTAAATACATTATGGTATTAAGAACAAGCATTAAATTAGAACAATGTAAACTTCATTTAAAAACATAGTGAAAGAAAAAGAAGAAAAGCCAACACCCACCATCTTCCTCAGCTGCAAGTCTGTGGCCAAAGGCAGTTTTAAATAAAAAAGTCTTTGGCTGCTGGAAAGGGGGCAGCCTACCCTTCCTTGTACTCACTTACCTCAGGCCTCAGTCCAAGTCTGGACACTGCAGCTGCTGCTATGACTGGTTACTGCCGCTATTTCTAAATATTTGTACTGTTCTAGCAATGCACATGGTGCTTTACAGAGTGACATAAGCCCCCAAAGATCAGCTGTTTTACTTGTGGAGCTTACAATTTAAATGTTGTCAGTGGTGGCTGACAGAATAGCAGAGAGAAAGCCAGAGGTAAGAAAGGGTACGACATTGAGTTAATGGATTCAGATGTATGCCTTATAGATGGTTATTTGATGTTTATTTGTATTTCTTGAAACTCATGGCAAAGCTCCTGATAACAATGCTTCTTCAAAATAATATACAATACAAACAGAACAGCTTATAGCCCAAACAGCTTAGCTCTAGCCCTCTAAGTAGGCTCTTGAGACATGGCTCACTGGGAATAACATTTTCAAACATATCAGTACTATTTATTCTAGACTCCAAAACTGAAATAATAAACTATGAGGTTCAGGAAAGAAGATTTAGAAAAGATAATGTGATAAACCATAATCCACATGCATAGGTTCATATAAATGCATATGAAGCTATAGAATGTCTTAATAGACAGGAAGATCCTACTCACATTCAGAACTACAGCTGAATAAAAGGATTGCAGTTTCAATGTACCTATCAGTGCCAATATGCGGTAACATTTTGGTAGTACAATTCCAAACTGCTGCTATATGTGTTCCGATTAATGTACATTTGCAAGTCAATTTGCACTGAGGTCAAAACAAAAACAAATATCCATTGTTGCAAAATTCATAAACGAGGCCAGTATGAAAAACAAACCATACCTTGGTCAGCAACATCTTCAATGTCAACTTTAAGCTCATTTGCCATGAATCCAATAACAGAGAAGATGACAAAGCCTGCAAATATACTCGTGGCACTGTTGGTGCAAGTTACTATCAAGGTGTCCCTGCAGAAGTTGAGGAAAATAAAATATATTTGCCAGTTTACTCTAATATACAAAGTAAATGTGACTATTTATTTAGTTATTTTCTACATTTGTTTATTAGGGATGTGCTACTGCAATTTTCTGAACTACCTTCTCCATTGTAGGAGTTCCACCTGACAGACCCACATCTAAATTTTGCTCATCTGGAAAAAGGCCTGGCTCAAAGACTTTATGGCCTAGCTCTACAGTCAACCCTCGACTTACGAACGGCCCTAGTTACGAACATTTCGACTTACGAACCACTCTGATAGAAAAATATTGACTCGACTTGCGAACTTAGATTCGAGTTACGAACCGAAAAAAAAGCCTAAGTCATCTTAGGCTAAAAGGAAAAATAAGAAAAATTCTGCCCCTAGTGGTAGGAACGGATTAACCGGCTTTGCATTAGTTCCTATGGGAACTAATGATTCGAGTTACAAACCACGCCTCGACCTAAGAACCAAAAACAGCCGGAACGGATTAATTGGTTTTCAATGCATTCCTATGGGAAATGCTGATTCGACTTACAAACTTTTCGACTTAAGAACGTCCTTCCAGAACGGATTAAGTTTGTAAGTCGAGGGTTGACTGTAACTGGTTCCTGATCAAAAACAGAACTGCTCTAGTGCTAACTGAGAAACTATGCCATTGATTAAAATAGTTTAACTTGCTCCATTAATATCACACATCTTATAAACATCAAGTAAAGTATGTACAACTGTATTTTACCAGGTGGAGTAAATTTAATTGTACATTTATATTGTACAGTTGACAGCAACAATATGAAGGCTGTTTCTATCATAATAGTTTGTAGAAATATCCTGTTTGATTTATCATGCATGGATTGCCAATCATGCAGACAATATACTCCATTTTCTAAAGTGTCTGTCACATACCTAGTGGGACAATGGCTGTGGAACCTATTGAACAATGGACAACATGCTGCATGAAGAAAACCATTTGCCTGGTTGTCATTTTGTGTCCAGTAAATCAAACAGGATACTGGCCTGAAGCCTTTACTCTATGGAAAATAACTCTGATTCCACTGCATTTCATAACATCTGTCTGGAAGCTGAGTCATGGCAATTGGACTTCTTTCTTATTAGGTTGAAATGTTTCAGATGACTAGCGAAACATTTCAACCTAATAAGAAAGAAGTCCAGTTGCCGTGACTCAAATTCCAGATAACCTCACCTGGATGACTGAAAATCTTCACAGATATATTCATAACATCTACTATATACATCCTTCATGAACTAAATGAGTGCTGGAGTTGCCACCCCTCTCATACATGCCCTTAGGATGACAAATGTCATGCCAATCTTTCCTGAACATTATCATTCTGTGATGTTTGTTACTGTGGCTGAAATCTTGTTGCTTAGCTTAGTAAGTCATACTAGAACAGGCCCATTGAAACAGTGGGGATTTGATAAGTCATCTCCTCTGTGAGTTCTGTTGATTTTAACAGGCCTACTTTAGCTGCAACTTACTATGCCAAAAGAAGTTGCAACTACAGTAGGCCCATTTGAATAAACTGAACTCCCAGAAGAGCTGACGCACCAAATCCCCACTGATTCAATAGGCCTATTCTAGTGTGACTTACTATAGTAAGCAACAGGATTTCAGCCAGTGTGACATGATCATTTTTTTTATTTGCCCATATATGTCTAAATGTATGCTTTACATGATAGCTGATATTATATACCGGGTAGACCACTGGACTGAGACTTGGGAGATGTAAATTCAAATTCCCTCTTGGCCATAAAATCTACTGGGTGACTTTTGGCCAGTCTGTCTTTCTCAGTCAGACCTACCTTACAGGGTTCTTCTGAGGATAAAAGTGGTGGGGATAAAAGTGAGTTTCTTGGAGGAAAGGTAAGAGATGAACATTAACTGATAAATATAGAAATAGTAGATATAGAAGACAGTGATACAATGCTAGCACTATCTTGCAGCACTCCTAGTTAGCTATGACAATCAATACACAGATATAAATCACTATCCCTTGTCCCATTTGTAGAGTTTGCTTCAAGAACAAACTGCTTTTGTGAGCTGAAGGTGGAAAGTGAAACACAAGTATTGTCCCTCCCCAGTCCACCTCCTGATGATTCTCTGGCATGAACCACTGCTGGAATTTCCCCCAAGCTAGCTGCTAAAGCAGGAGTACCCAATCCCCGGTCTTGGCAGGACCGGGCTGCAGAGACAGATCTCCCACCCACCCCTGCACACACAGACACACACACGGCACCCCATGCATGCATGGATACACGCATGTCCCCCACGCACGCACACACGCACGGCCTCCCCACACGCACACACGGACAGATGCATGCCCCCCGCACGCATGGACGCATGCATACCTCCCCACACACATGCTCCCCACTCACCCCCACGCACACAGAGACATACTCCCACATGCATACATGCACACACAGATGCATAAACCCCCACACGCACGCTAAACCAGTCCATGGTATCAAAAATATTGGGGACCACTGTGCCAAACAGTACTTTTCTGGAGGGACCTGCTTTGAGGGTGTATAACTCAGACATCCAAAATCCAAACTTCACCAAACTTGGAGGGTTTATAGAGGAGATTCAATGGAAGCTTCTCTGCAATTTTGGTTACTCTAGATATCTGTGGGGAGCATTCTCAGGCTCCCAAACTTCAAAACCAAATCAAATCAATTCATGATTCATATTTTTCCAAAAGTTGGGATGTTTGTGGTTAATGGACTTCAATGAACCACAAACCACAATGAGACACACAAATGACACGCTAACTAGCAGCTATTTACTTCTTCAAAGTTACACCAGTGCATTTATGCAGGTGTAAAAATTCACTTGGCTTTAGATTATTATCAGGTTAGATGATGGACATAGATTTTTTTCCTTTATGAGCTTTTAGTCAATTAATTCTTTAATACTTTTAACTAACTGCATGCCACCCAGAGAACGTTGGTTAGTTATCAGTTTTAAAGAGTTTCAAATCTGGGAGTTCAATTCCCCACTGCGCCTTCTCGACAGGGGCTGGACTCAATCATCCATAGGGTCCCTTCCAGCTCTGCAGCTCTAAGATTATGATGATGATAAATACTGCAGCATTATAGTGTTTATGGGTAGTGAACATTCAGCAAAATTCTTTATCCAACCTGATGACTAAGTTGAGTCTCTTCTGAAAATCAAAACATTTCTATATTTCCTTTCTCACTGTTAACTAACATGGCAGAACGTGAATGAACTGCATGTGTACAAAATTTCAATCTGTTCTGAAAGCCACTACAGATACCCTTTTTTGACCCTTTGAGTATCTATTCTAACCACAGCTACAGAGATACTATTTCTTCCTCCTCCATCACGCAGCATGTTTGGCTTCTACTGTCCTCAGAAAGGAAGTCACTTCTGAGCGAATGGTCATGGGGGGAGGTGACATCATCACTTTTGATAATTGGAAGGCTGAAGAGAGTTTTCCATGGAGGCCTATAGCAACAGCCAGAACTGAAACTTGTTATAGGTGCCTGAAGCAATTCCACCTGCCATGTGAACTAGGGCCTTGCACCTAAGAAATGCCATATGAACGGCCAAAACAATCTGTGTACTTATTACAAGTCAGTTCTGAAAATAGTTTCTGAGTATAAGCTTTTCAAAAGAAATCAGTGGATAAAAAGAACAAGTTTTTAATGCTGCTGCAGGTTGTTTACAAAAAGGAAAAACCGTGTCTATGTGTACATGCACACATGTGTATATGTCAGGCAAACACAAAACAAAAATGAACAAATAAAGACAAAAACGTCGTGGCACCTTAAAGACTAACTACTGTATTTAAATGTGAACTTTTGTGGACAAGTCCACTTCTGGAAATGGACTTGTCCACAAAAGCTCACATTAAAATACAGCAGTTAGTCTTTAAGGTGCCACGACATTTTTGTCTTCTTTATTTGTTCATTTTTGTTTTGTTTTTGCTTGATATGCTAGCACAGACTGACATGGCTACCTCTTCTAAAACTACAAACGTGTATATGTTTATTAATCCATACATGTCCTGATAAAGTCATGGCTCAGAAGTATAAATGGAGAGATTTTCTCCAAAATAATATCAAAAGGTTTTCCATTTCAATGCCACTTGTTTATTAGATGATGAAAAGCAACGCAGGAGCCTGCCAAGAAATGCACCCTGCAGTTCTTCCAGAGCCTCTAAGGGAGACTCCCCTTAAGCAAGATAATGTGATCTATTATTATTTTTCCTTCCTGCTGAGCCTTGATAATGTTAACTACAGAAGCAGATTGCTGTGTTTTTACCTTGTTCTGAGGCAAACTTTTTTTTTCTTTTGGCTCTGGATCAACTTCAGACAGAAAGATATTCACTAAGAAAGTCTATTACTTCCACAGAATTTTAAAATGAAGTTTGCTACAGAACAGTGTTGCAAAACTGAGATCATCTGTCTGATGCACTAAAATACCCTGAGAAGCAGATTGTTTAAAATTATATTAAACCAGTTTTGTTGTACTGAAGTCAGAGTTTGGAAAACTTACTTGTTAAGAGTACATAGCATCATAGAATAATTGAGTTGGAAGAGGCCCCTCCACTGCATGATTATCTTTCAAGTATTTGAAAAATGCTATCATATCCCTCCCCCCTCGGTCTTATTTTCTCAAGGCTAAACATGCCCTGTTCTTTCAGTGTTTCCTCACGGGGCTTGGATTTAAGTTCCCTGATCATCCTTGTTGCCCTCCTTCTTAAAGTGTCCAGAAGTACAACTCTGAGAACATCCAGATAGGAGTTACAGTTCAAAAAAACCAGTTTCCAAGATCAGGCTAAGTCAATATATGAGGTAAAAGCTACTCATAACATTAGTTTCCTTCCTCATCTAGTTCAAGGTTTCTATTTTCCGTGGAGGGATGATGTGAGGATAAGGGGAAATCACTGCTACTTCAGTTTTCTAAACTATGCCCAGATTTACACATTCATATATCTGAGTAGCATCTATCAGTGTGTAAAGGAACAATCTCCTTAGATTCATTTGTGTGTTACCTTCTGCTAAATGTGACCAGAGCAGGATGAGGCCTGACCAAGTGAAGCAGCGCCTGTACTTTAATGGTGGTATGTGAACTCAGCTCTACCATGTCATCGAAAGAAGGTTTAAGTGGGCCCCAGCTAATCAAAATTGCTGGAGTTGCCTCAGCTTATTCTAAAGGGCAGATTATTTTCTTTGGATCTCAGCCAATGTATAACAATGGGTTTCTCTTTGTACTCTGGCCAGGATAAAATGGAATGATCTGAGGTTTCCCTCAACACTTGGATAATTTTGTAGTACATAAGATTCTAGATAACGGACACTTTCCTGAAGAGGAAGAAAGGAAAGAAACTGCCTTACATACAGCTGCACGTATGAACACTATGATGCTGCCTTCACCTGGCAATGATAACTGGGGAATAAACTGGATATCCTGATTTGGACTGCACCAACTCAGATAAAGCAGAGTGAAGCAACCCAATTTATATTCCAGCATGAGTGAGGAGGAAAAGAGTACTCAACTTTTCCAACAGCCCTTCTCCCAAAACAGCTTTATTTTCCTGAGAGTTTATTACTGATCTCAGAGCCCTTTGGAGGTGGGCGAAAGACCAAGGCAGAACAATTTTAGGAGGAACCATGCCAAAAGAATAGTTCAGCTTGCTCCCACATCCGCTCAAGTAGTGATAGCCAGAATCTTAACATACAGCTCTAATTGCAGACATACTGACTTAATAATATTTAGCTTGGTCCTTGGGATTCTAGATTTACCTGTCTAGATATTATCACATTTAGAAGCAGTAATTAATTATACAGGTTTAAAATTATTTTCAAAACAGGAGGATAAGTACAAGATGAAGATCAAACTATCAACAAGGATGAACTCAGGATCAAACTAGGTTAATATGTCATGATTCACTAACACCTGAATATGCCTCAGTGAGAGTAGATGATGGTTTTCTCAGTGGGCAAATAAGTAACCATTTTCACAGCCTGTAAAAGTTCCTTCCTGGACTGGAGCACCCTAAACAACCCAGTCAGTACAGCCATGTTTAATGCAGAAAATTAAGTTCCCTGCTCAGATCCTTTTCAATATGTTTTTGGTACTTATATCCAGAAATGGGAGGAAAAAAGCAAGTATGTTTACTTCACAGGCCCCTCAAAGCATGAAGGCAACAGCAAAGAGAGCACTGCCCGTACTAGTTCTATATTGGGTCTCAGATCCAAGTGTTGGCTGATATACCACAGTGCATCCAAATTTGAACACTGTAAGCACTGACACAGCTAATTAATTTCCTGAAATTAGAGGATTCCATGGAGAGAGTGGTAAACTGAGACAAGGAACACTTGAGTTTAACTCCTTGCCATAAAGTTAATGGAGATGCCTCAGAAAAGCTACTATCTCTCAGCACAACAGGCTTGTCATAAGAATGAACTGGAACAGATAATTCTATGTCCTTCAGTTTCCCACCCATGGAATTTAAATTGGTCACGGCTCAAATCAACCCTACAATAAAATAGTATAATCACTGACTGGTGAGCATATTTGACTATGTTTCTCATTTTGTATTGCAAATTCAGTGAAAAGAGAAGTTAAAATGTGCTTTTTCAGTTTCAGTCCAGATTCATTAGCTTGTAAGTACTTAAATTAGTATGTTTAGGATTGCACAGCCAGTACCATGAGTCAAACTAGAAAGGCTCAATGACTGTAAACTGGAAGATCTACAATCTGCTGTCAAGAAAACTGCCAGTGACAGCTTAATCAACATGCATGGAACAACCAAGAAGCTATCGATCATTGCCACAAGCACAAAAAGGTTAACAATCATTAGAAAACAAATCTAATGAGACTCAACAACTCCCAAGTATAGCATTAATTACTTACTCCCCAAGGGAGCTTGTATGGATTGTTTCACTGTAGTTTTTAGGAAGACAATACACAAAGCAGTCCTATGTGTGTTTGTGGGTAGGGGAAAGCATGATAATGAAATGGCTATTTTTCTGCCCAAGTTCTAGTAGCTTGCACCAGTCAGGGAAAACATGGAATGAAGAAGGTAAAACTTATTAGTTTCCTTCCCATTGGTTTTGGTGGGAAGAAAAATACCTATTCGAGTTCTAGATTAACCTAGACAAGGAACCTGGTCTTCAGACCTTTTGGGGGAACCCAGCTCTGTCTTACCCCATTGCAAACTGTTTTGGCCCCATCCCTTTTGTCCTTCTTTCATCCAACAAAGACCTTCCTTTTCAGGCAGGATTTTAAGCATTAAGCGGGGTCTAGGGAACATTCTGTTTATGAGATTTAGATGTTTAAAAATCTTTGTTTTAATCTTGGCTAATGTTTAATTGTTTTTAATATAGCATTTAAAACTTGTTATTACTGTATAGTTTTAATTGTTGTGAGCCACCTTAGGTCTCCTATGGGGAGAAAAGCAGCATATAATTATATAAAGTGGTGGAAATAATAGCAAAGCTCTATCATTATCATTAAAGTCACCCTTTCCAGTGTAATTACGTGGATGCCTTTCCAGACGTCTGATTACACCCTTATTTTTCTATTTTGCTTCAACGTAATTTGTTGTATGCTTGGTAGAAGATGGTGGTTTTTAGCCTGAAAATCAAGGTATAAAGTACTTATCATAATAATAATACAAAAAAATAAGTGTTACTGCCTAAGACTTATTTTGCTGTGTAACACCATGGTTAAAGTGCTGCATTGGAGTTCAGGAGATACAGGATTCCAGTTCCCATGCAGCTCATTGGATGACCCAGGCCACCCATGGTCAACCTGATCTATCTAACGGGCTTGTTGTAAAAATTAAGTGGGCAAGAGTAAAGCAATGGCTCCCCACTGCCTTGTGTTCACTAGAGGAAGAACAGGAGATAAACATAACTAATAAATACACAGCGATGGTTAAATATATAGAACATCACAAATAAAATATCATTAAATAACAGAAAACAAAGTATAATTTATCATTCCATGATAGAAAAATCCCATCTGAGAATGAGTCTACTAAAGAAATCATGTTATCAAATGCTTAGGAAACAGTCTATTTGCAAAAATCTGAATTGTCATGGAAGCAATTATTAAAGATTAGCCTAATTGTAGCAATTCACTGTAGAGATAAAATGCTATGATCTGTTTTTTTAAAACCTAAAGCAAAAGTGAATGCCTTTTGAAAATAAATGCATTGGGAAGAGGTGGAAAGAAGCCAGTTAGTTATGAAATAAAGTGTGAAGCTTTTTCAGACACATCACCACTCTCATCTTTAAAATCATCCACAAAGAAGTGACAGAACTGAGGCATGTGTTATGAAGGAAAGGAATAATATCACAGGACACTGGTTGGCCCCTAGGCTCTTGTGCCTCCTTGACAAGGGGTTGGACTTGATGATCAATAGGGTCCCTTCCAGCTCCACAGTTCTAAGACATTAAAAGCACACAAAGGATGCCTATCATATTTACCTTGATATATGTGTATTGTGTATTTTGCAAACACTTTGATGGGGAAAGCAACATAGAAAAAATGGTTGAGGGTGGATATCTATTATTAATAATAGGGATTGTTGATGAAATCAACTGGTGGCAGCTGAGGGGCACGTAGCGTGAGCTCCTAGTTTGGTGAAACAATCAGGGGCCACATGGAATCGTGACATCTATATCTTCAAAAAGGGCAAAAAGGAGGAACCTGGGAATTACTGGCAAGTCTGATATCAATCTCATGGAAAGTTTTGGAGCAGGTTATAAAGCATTATACTGCAAGCACTTTGAAAACAATGCAATAATAACTAGAAGCCAACATGAATTTGTCAAGAACTAATCCTGCCAGACTAATCTTACCTCATTTTTTAACTGTAGCCTCCCTGACAGACAGTGGGAGTGCTGTAGACATAATATATCTTGACTTCAGCAACACTCTAGATGAAGTACCCAGTGACATTCTGATTAGCAAGCTAACTAGGTGTGAGCTGGATAGAACAACTGCCAGCTAGATACCCAGTTGGTTACAGAATCATACTCAGACAGTGCTTATCAATGCCTCCTTCTCAGACTGGGAGGAGGTAACAAGTGAGGTACCACAAGGCTCAGCCCTGGACCCAACACTCTTCAGCATTATTAATGACTGGGATGGAGGGAATGCTTATCAACGTTGCTAATGACACAAAATTGGATGGAATAGATAATACAGTTGAAGACAGAAACAAAATTCAAAAATATCTTGATAAGCTCAAGCACTGGGTTGAAAACAACAAATTGAAATTTAATAGGGATAAGTGCAAAGTTCTACTCCTAGGAAAAACAGACCAAATGCACAGTTACTAGGTCCGTTCTATTTAGAACTGGTTAGACCTCATCTAGAGTACTATGTACAGTTTTGGACACCATACTTTGAGAATGATGCCAACAAACTGGAACAAGTTCAGAGGAGGGCAATAAGGATGTTCTGATGATTGGAAACCAAGCCCTATGAGGAAAGACTGAAAGAACTGGGCATGTTTAGCCTTGAGAAAAGAAGACCGAGGGGAGATGAGAGACCACCTTTCAAATACTTGAAAGATTGTCATACAGAGGTGGAGGAGAATCTGTTCTTTATCATCTCAGAGTGCAGGTCACATATTAATGGACTCAAGTTACAGGTAGCCAGATTTCAGTTGAATATCAGGAAAAAAATTCTTGTTAGAGCAGTATAGGAATGGAACAAATTACTTCAGGAAGTATGCTGGAGCCATTCAAGAGAAAATTAGACAACCATCTGTCATATCTACTTTGATTTGGATGTCTGCATTGAGCAGGGAGTTGGACTTGATGGCCTCATAGTCCCCTTCCAACTCCTTTATTCTATGATTTTATGTAGGTGGCTATACCTGCAGCAAGTGCAAGCTGGTTTCCTAGCTAAAAGAGAAGATACAACAGCCTAAGGCCAGCCTATCCACACTTTAGCTCATCAGGGAAAATAAAGTGGTTTTGGACACAGCAGAGCAGGCTCATCTAGAAAAGCAATAAAGGAGACACAGCTCTAGGAAGAAGGAAGAATATCAAAGGGAGGTGGCAAGCACTTGGAAGTATGCAACACAGAGAAGGGCTATCCCATGCTTTCTTTTGCAGCTACAGGATCAATTGCAGGCCCTCCCCATGGATCGG
The DNA here is from genome assembly GCA_037013535.1 of Intellagama lesueurii. NCBI lineage: Eukaryota > Metazoa > Chordata > Lepidosauria > Squamata > Agamidae > Intellagama > Intellagama lesueurii. Next base: position 78,977,940 of record JBAJHW010000001.1, on the reverse strand, counting down.
ATTCTGAGCCACTTTAACAGAAACAACAGAAAGCATGGAAGTAACCATGCAGGAGACTGTAGATGGAAGGATTCCTGTCAGGAAGAAGATGTGTGGCAGTGGCAGATGACTTCCTCTTAAGAGGGACCGAGACAAGAATGTGAAGACTGACAGGAGGTGTGCTGGCTTCCTGGTGCAAGGATCCATAGTTTGACAGGGAGATTGTGAAGATTCACGAAGCCAACTGACCTTAATCTCATTCTTCTGATCCATTTAGAAACAATGTTGCTAGACACCGCCTTCCAGATATACCAAGTGGCTAAGAGACACTAGGTAGGAAGATAGACTTTAGGGCACAAGTGGTTATTTCATCACTCCTTCTTATTGAAGATCATGGGCCGAGAAGATAAAGAAGAACAACTGGCTATGCAGATGGTGCTGTGAAAGTTTTGCCTATTTGGATCATGGCCCACACTTCCAAACAGAACCATTTCTAGCAAGAGATAGGTTGTACATGACAGGAATTATTAAAAACGTCTTTACTATGCGTCTTGCAAAACTCATAAGAAGGTCTTTAACCTGAATTCTGCTGGGAAGGGAGACAATATTTGAGAGAAAAGAGGAACACCAAGTACTGGAGCCAGTAGTTTCAGCGATGTCTGAGAAAATGGACAGTGGCACACCACGACCAATGGAGAAGGAAAAACAATAACAGCTTGACCAAAATTACCTATGGTTTCAGATGTCTCTCTCTCTACCAATACACAGAGCACGGGAAATAAGATGAATTCTTAACACAGGTAGACAAATAAGATTTAATAAGCATTACTGAAACTTGTTAGGATAAAATTTGTGACAGGGATATAGTGGCTTAGACTCATGGACAATAACTGGGCGATATTATCTATTGAAGAGGAATAGATTAAAATGCAAGGGAGGAGATGTAGCATTATGTTACATCTACAAGCAGATGTATGACTCAGAACATGGTAGGCTGATTAATAATATTTGGATAAAAAAACAAAGACAAAAACAACAGTAGCATCCCTGTGGGGGGTTTGCTATTGATTTCCAAGCCAGACTGAAGATTTTTATAATGCCTTTTGGGGTTAGATTACCCAATATACCAAAAGCAGAGATATACATGATAGTAATTGGAGTTTTCATCTTGATATCTGCTTCAAGTCTAACTCAGAGAATAATGTACTGTACAACCAATTTTCCAAGTGCCTGTTGACAATGTCATCTTCCAGAAGATGGAATCAACAACAGTATGAACTGGTTAACAAGATGAAAATAGAGGGAACTCTAAATGAAATTGACCACACTGTCTTGGGATATATAATACTAAAGAAAAGGAAAACTGAGAATAGTATAATATGCATTCTAGACTTTAAGAAACCTGAGGTCAATAAGTTTAAGGAAATTTTGTTGTTTAGTCGTTATGCCCTCCTGTCTTCCACTGCCTCCCGGAGTCTCTGTGACATATCATGGACAGATATTCTCAAAGAGAAAGGACAGTTTTTAAATGAAATATATCAAAGACATTGTCAAACAATTCTAATGAGGCAGTATCAAAATAAAAACAGGGTTGGCTGCATAAGGAGCTTCTGGATGATCTGAGATTTAGAAGGAGCTAGTATAAGAAATGGAAGGAGAGGAAAATTGACTAGGAACAGTACAAACAAGTAGCTAATATTTATACGGAGAAGGTCAGAAGGCCTAAAGCTCAGAACGAGTTCAGGCTTGGAAGAGAGGTTTTATCTTTAAAATAATAAAAAGGTGGGTTGGCTATGTTTACACCAAGAGGAAAAACAAAGAAGCAATAGGTTTGCTGTGTGGAGAAGAGAAAGAAATGCTAATAGGTGACAGAGAGAAGGCAAAACTGCTCAACAACTATTCCCAAAGGAAAACTGTGCTCGACTGGTAATCAGTGAAAGGCGGGCTGCAGCACAAGATAGGTAAAGAGATTGTGTGGGAATACTTCAAAGCCAGAAAAAAAAATACATCCAAGAGTACTAAAGGAACTTACAGGAGCAATATCTGAGCCTCTGTATATAATCTTTGAGAGTTCATAGAGAACAGGCAAAGACTCTATAGAGCAAATGTTTCCATCTTCAAAAATGGGGGAGAGGATCTGAGCAGCTAACAGCCAGTCAGTTTGACATTGAGCCTAGCAACAACAACAAAATGAGAACACATAGTAAGGTATCAGAGGATGAGCACTTACAAAATAATGCAGTTTCCATTGGTACTAAGAGCTGGTATGAATTTCTCAAGAACAAATGATGCCAGGTGAACCTTATTTCTTTGCAGAGGTGAGGAGAGAAAGAGTTACAAGTTTGGTTGGGGGAAAGCTGTGGTGTACTATATCTTGATATCAGTGGTAAACCACTTCTGAGTACTGTTTACTGAATAATCCCTTGAAAAGGGTCGCCATAAGTCATAATTGACATGACAGCACACCATTATTATCATTATTCCGGCAAGCTCCCCCAAGATATTCCTGTGGACAAAAATGAAGATTTGACAATGCTGCTGTTGGGTGGATTTGTAGTGAATTGACAGACTGTATTCAAAGAGTGCTCATCAATGTTTCTTCATCATCCTGTGAAGAAGTGGGGTGCTGCAGATTGTTGTCCTGAGGCTAGTGTTGCTTAATACCAGAGGAACGTAAGAGCAGGGGAGCAGTGCTTATCAAATTTGCAGATGACACCAAACTGGGAGTAATAATTAATATTTAAAAAGACATCAGTAAAGTGATTAATTGGGCCAAAAACAAACAATGTATTTCAACAGGGATAAATGTAGAGGTCTCCATTTAGCCAGGAAAAATCAAATGATCAAATTTTGGATAAGCGACACCTGGACTGATAGCAGTACGTGTGAAAAGGATGTAGGGGTATTAGTAAACTGCAGCTTAAACTTGGTCTCTCTTCAGCCATGAAACTCACTCAGGAACCTTGGACCAATCACATACATTCTCAGCCTGACCTATCGCACAGGGTTTTTGTGAGGATATTGGTTGGGTGGGAAGAGAGCCATGCAAGTTATCTTGAGCCCCTTGGAGGAAAAGGGATATCAATGTAACAGGTAATTATAATCAAACATGAGCCTGTGATGGGCAGCCTCACTCAGTGTCAGCAAGAAGAAGCTGATTGGCCGGGACTGAGCCAATCATGACTCTCCAAGTGGGTTCAAGGGAAGTTAAAAAGGAGTCTGAGGGAGAGAGTTTTCAGTGGAGAGAGAGTTAACAGTCAGAGAGGGCTGGAGGGAGGTTGGTAGATAGTTTACCAGCATAGTAGTGTGGGTTTCCAAAAGAGAATTGTCTATCACAGTTATATTGTTAAGAAAGAACTTGTTATAGTTAGAAAGTTTGTTCTTTAAAACACAAGAAACTGCTTAACTAAGAATTGTGCTATGTAACCATTACACTTCATAAAATAAAATACATTATTGTTTCTTTTACAATTGAATCAGTTTGGCTCTTGCGTTTTGGGCTTAAGGATAGCCCAGGAAAGGGACTAGAGAGTTGGAAAAGTGATTAGCCAGGTGGGTTATGTGCCAGCAAAAAACATTAATGCAGTTCTAGGCTGCATAAATAGAAATGCAGGGTCCAAACAAATGACTTTTACTCAAGCCAGTCTCTACTGGCCATTCAATCCAGGCTGTGTCACCTCCTTTTGTTCTTCATGTTTATATAGCTTTTGAATGGCAGAGGGGTCTTTGCCAAAGTCTTTATTATTTTGGGGTAACCTAGTTGTCTGATCAAGTCCTCTGCCTAGAATTATAGTCTTCAGGAATAAATATCAGAACAAAAACAGAGATATATCTCTGCATGTGGAATGCTTCTTCTTTAACTGTAACTTTTTAATATTGAAACTTACATCTGAAAGGGCAAACTTCATAATTTGGAGCCTCTCTTCAAGCATTTTAAACATCTGTTGGTTTGAAAATATAAACAGGAGCAACTTACCTGCTCAGATGAATAAATCTGGGGAGGAGTACCATTTATATGTCACATTTGTATCCCACCCTCCAGCTAAGAAGTTAAGGATGACAGACATTGGATCCCTTTTTACACTCTACAACACAACTACGACAACACTACAAAGACAGATTTTTCTTTGCATTTTATTTTTATAACTCTATTAAAGTAGGTTGGTTATTTTCACCCCACTGGCTCTGTCCTGATAAGATTTATGACTAGGGTTGTTGGATCAGCAGCATCCCATTCCTTGAGATTCTAGGGCCAAAGCCAGAGAACTGGGGGCCAGCACTTACGATGTCACACAGGGTGAACCCCTACAATTAGTCCTTGTAATTTTAGGATCAGAGTTGGAGACCTGGAAATACAACCGTGTGTTGTCACAGAAAGACACTTTAGAAAGAATTGCAGAATGCTGTGTTTCTGACAGACAGACAACATACTCTATAATGAATTTAAAGGCCACAGCAGTAGCCGCAGCAGCAGCTCTAGAGCATGCAAGATAATGAAAAAAACAAAGGTGTTACTGATTATGTCCTGAACCTATAAAAATGGACCTTGAAATTTGGGTTGCAAGGGGGGCAGCATCCCATTTGATGAGATTTTGAATCCAAAGTCTGAGAGTTCAAGAATGGACACCCAAGCTTGGAAAAACTATAATCAAAAGGTTGTTCACCCTCAAATCATTCCTGAATACAGGCTCAGTACTAAATCTATTGAGGCTCAATACTCTATGGTGGATAAAAGTATCATACTAGACTCAAGGGACCTCAGTTCCAATCCCCACTTGGCCAATCCCTACTTGGCAATGATAAATCACTCCCTGAACATCTTGCATACCTTAAAAACTCTATTAGGGTCACTGTAAGTTGGAATCAACTTAATGGCATGTAACAACTATATCTACTGCATCAAATGGCCTCCCTATGTAGTCTAGACCCAAAACCACAAACTGTGAACCTAAACAGAAGCAGTTCTTGTTGGTTTGACCTTGGCAGTCCACATTGTCAAAGTAGCAATAAACTCAAAAAATGAAGACAGATGTGTCTCTGTAGCAGCAGGAGCATTTCTTACCTGCACCTCCAAATCTCATACTTATTACTGTTGTACAGTTTGTTGATTTTTACTGTAAAAACTAACTGTAATCTTGTTTTCAAGCCTTTTACAAATATTAGGACAGGTGGGGAATAAATATACTCATAGGCAAATAAATCACAGATGTAGAACTGACCTACATTCAAAAAAGGGGAGGAAGAAGGAGGCCAAACTTCTGAGTTCTTTCCCAGCTCTGTAGGAAGTTATCAATTGCCATTAATTAAATGTTCAGTCTTTAGAACCTCAGAGACAGCATTTTTTAATCTGAACCGCGTTAATGCACCTGCAGGAATAATCACCTTACTAGCAATATAGCAATAGTGAAGTACAAACTACAGATTATCCTTGCTAATGCAGAGTGCTCAGCACAGCTGGATTCTGACCTATTTCTAAATCTCCAGATTTTCTCCAGCAGAGATGAGGCTTATGCAGTATTTCAAGGTGCTATCTTTGGTTCCTGACAACTCCTTAGATTGCTGTCTTTTTCTTGACAACTCCCTAGATTTCTCTCCTCTTGGTCTCTTTTTAATTAGGGTAACTGCTGAACAGAAAATGGGACAAACAAATCTCACGAGCCCAGTGGATTTCAACACCCTGAATGAAAGATGGCATACTGTTTCCACACTTAAAGGGAACTGTGATTTAAAATTAGGCTCTGTGACTCTACACACAAAGCCACAGTTTTTAGCAATCATGGGATCAATCATGGTTTAGGCAAGCAAGAGAACGTACAAATCCTGTAGCTTCAAAACTATCATATGGTACAGATGTTCCTGCGCTGTATCACACTAGATTATGGAGTGAAGTGTGGTTCATATATTTAATACTATAGTGAAAAACCTCAAAACTTGCTGTCCATGAAAAGCTAATTTCTTACATACAGGAAGACCCAAACTGTGGTAGCATGTGACTCTCTCCTCACCATTTGACAAGGTTGTACCATCTGAAGGCTTTTGAATGCATGGATTGGTTTTAACTCTGTTGGCTGTAGCACTTTGAAGCTGCATAAATTACGACAAACAGTCTACTTTGCTTTTCTCTATGTCTTAATTATCTTGAATTACTGGTGATTAGTGGAAGCCTAACAGTGTTTCCAAAAAGAAAAGAAAAACAAGCATTCAGCCCCTCATGCTGACTGGTACAGATCTAAATTTGTCTGAGATGCTTCTTGAAGCAACTTCATTGGTCAGTTAACTTAAAAAATCACTGTTTTCATTGAACTTGCTCTGCTTACCTGTAAAGGTTGTTGTGGAATTTGTTATAGGAAGACAAAGTAATCAGACCACCCCATGCAGCAGACAGAGAGAAAAAGATCTGAGTGGCAGCATCTTTCCATACCTTAAAGGGGAAAAAAGGCCCGACGGGGTGAGAATTAGCAACAGCTTCAACAGACATCTTAAGTGCTAGCACTCTTGACTATAATAATACTTTTGACCAAAGTTCAATGTCATAATCAGAGATTCCATACAAAAATGACACAGCTAGACCATGGCAAAGCTTGCTGCTTCCAACTGTGAAATGTAAGAAAATAGCTGAAAACAGGAATGCATGTCTGAATGGTGCAGTGAGACTTTTTAAGCCACCATGTGTAGCACGATGGCTCCATTTCAATTAGCAAAAAGCCCTGAGACAGCAGTGGTGTGCGGCTTCTTGTATTTTACTCACAAGATGAAAAAGCTGCTTTTGCATGCTATAGTTACTCATTCCATTGTGGCCATTGTGATTCTTGGGCCTTTAGTCCAAAAATACTAATTTTTCAAGCTCTGATTTTACTGTTAGTAACATATATTACAATCATAAATAAATAGTACCTGCTATCAAACCCTGGTATCATAAATATCTAGTTACTAAGGAAATGGTGGGGAAACTTTAGCTTCCAAATATTTTGAACCACCATATTATCCCTTTATCAGCAAAAGTGTCTGGTCTTCAAGGAGTTCAATAGATTCGAAGTCCAAAATATCTGAAAGACCAAAAGTCTCTCACTCGTGACATAGGCCCTAGTCACTATGGGGTGGAACATACAGAAAACATAGACAGATCTCTGCATGAATCATGATGAACAAGTTTCTCTGAATGTTCCCTGAATCATCGAATCATAGAAAAATCAAGTTGGAAGGGGCCTATAAGGCCATCAAGTCCAACCCCTTGCTCAATGGATGAATCCAAATCAAAGCAGATCTGACAGATGGTTGTCCAATTTTCTCTTGAATGCCTCCAGCATTGGAGCACTCACCACCTCCAAAGGTAATTGGTTCCACTGTTATACTGCATTGTTGTGCTCCATTGTCAAAAAGAATAAAGATTAAAACTCCATTACATTAATTGCTAATAAAACTGTTTTGGCTTTTATTTGTTATTCATTTGTCTGCATGAGAATCTATTGCATGGGGCATTCTTGAAATGATAAGGAAAACAAATGTTGCCTGCATTTATGTTGTTCATACCTTCTCAAAGTTGAGGCACTACCATAGACTGATTTGGGGAAATCTCGTATTGCTCTCAGTGCTTGTACACATTATAGTTAGAGATCTATATCTTGGGGCTATTTTTTTTCTTTCCCAACACAAGTGTTTATTTCACATATTTATAGCCTGCCTTTTCATTTGAATATAAATGTCAAGTGCAATATAAAACAATTGAATACCATGCTCTGGAATCATGCTGCTTCCCCAAGGCTGCACAGAGGTGTGAGACTTAAACCCATCTGCCATATATGCTCCTGATGATCTTGGCTGGCCCTTCTGACAAGCACATTAGGGATTCAAACTCCTGGCTTGGATGCTCCAACCCACTGAGACATACTAATAGATACACTAATATGCATCCCGAATTGCTTATATAAATAAGTGCACTTCCTCACAGCAGACTTGGCATAACTCACCAAAGGAACATATCCAAGGAGACACTTTATAAAAATCTAATCCAACGGCAGCCTGAATCCTATTGGTGATTTACATGTGTATCAGTTAAACAATGCAATGCACAACAACGAATCGTTACTAATTAAAAAGATTCTGGTTGCATTATTAGGTATATGCTCCTTGCACAACTGGGCATGCACCTGGTTAGCAGTAATTTGCTATGGTGACTTCCGCAGTTTAATTTATACACATGTAAAACACCAACAGGATTCTGGCCACTGTATAATAAATTATATTATAGGTGACACAATATTATGCATACATATCTGCAAACTTTCTTAACATGCATTGGCCCAAATCCTCTTAACTAGTCATGCTGGCATAGCACAACGTTTGGAGGCAAATTGCCCCAAATTAAGAAATCACTGACATTATCAGTTGCATACAAATGAGGCTCCATGTGAGACTGATAGTATCTATAGTGATTGTTTAACTTGAGGCAATTTGCCTCCCAAAGTTATGTCAGTTGCATAACTACACAAGGCGATTTTGGTTATACATTTTCTCAAATTATTCACCCTGTTAGAGTGTAACTAGAATAATAAGCCCACCATAGCATCAACCAGTTTCTCCCACTTAGGTGTGATGAAGTACCAGATTCCAGCTCCAGCTCCTGGTAAGGTTACTCCTCTGATAAGTAAGATTATAAGCACTACATAAGGGAATGTGGCAGTAAAGTACACCACCTAAAGAGACCACACAAAACCAAAAAATTAGTGGGGTTGAATCAACAAGAAACATCATTGATTCGCCAATTACAATAAAACACTACATAGAGAGAGCCAATGAAACTGTCCAACGGGAAGCTGAGCAATCTACTTTGACAGTAAGATTATTTGCTAAAATATTGCTATCAGCACAGAACCACAAACCAATAAAGGTTTGGACATATTTAATATGAACCTACTATAATGCATATCCCATGCAGATTGATCTTTTACAGTATACAGTATATACTCACATATATACTTGGCCACCAAACTGATGAAAAGCAAGGTAAATATTTGCTCTAGTGGAAGTGATCTGGAACTACAGACAATTATATGGAACTGGGTCTTCTAAGACCCCAAGTGACTGTGTACAGATTGAGGTAGCTGCTTCTGCTCCCACAGTTGAAATTCTCTATCCACATAGATTATGCATGGTGATTAAGAACCATGCTGGTAATATTCCTCTCAAGGATGTAGGCAATGGCTGCATGATTATAACAAATAGATAACAACTAAGACTAGACCTAAGACATTTATTTTATCCCATCGTTGTTTATCCTCATACGTTACTAAAACACAAAAGCATGTGAATGGAGGAAATAGTTGAATGAGTATACAAATATAGGGCAACAATATTTCTGTCACATTGGCTGAAATCCTGTTGCTTAGTGTAGTAAATCACACTAGAATAGGCCCACTGAATCCATGGGAATTTGGCAAGTCAGCTGCTCCACAAGTTTCGTTAATTCAAATGGGCTCCCTCTAACTGCAACTCATTACAATAAAGTAAGATGCAACTAGAGTAGGCCCATCTGAATCAATGAAACTTAAGACAGAGCTGGCGTGCTCTGGTCCATGGGGTCACGAAGAGTCAGACATGACTTAACGAGTAAACAACAAAGACAGAGCTGACTCACCAAATTCCCACTGATTCAGTGAGCCTATTCTATGTGACTTACTACACTAGGCAACATCATGTTCAGCTACCCAGAAAAAGGAAATTATATGGTCTGCTCCAGCCAAAGATGGACCAGTCAATCTAGGGAGACACTAACAGTTGCCTAGGAATATGGTATTAATTCACCGGTTCTTTACGGGTGTCACCAACTACCTCTTGATAGAACATTGATAGAACAGACGTCTTGTGGAAAAAGATGGTCAATTTATATTGACATCAGTATTACCGAGACTGTCATCTATATGTGTGCTTACTTTGGAGTTAGTCCCATTGACTTACCTTCCATCTTTGAATGGATACTGCAGCGTCCACTTTGGTACTTGCTTTAAACAAAGAGCCTCACCTGCACATCTGGCCATGGCTTTTGGAACATTGTTGTTTTTTCTACACCACCCTCAGCTCAGAAATGCCCAGCCTGACAAAGATTCATGTGGACTTGAAAGCTAACCTCTGCACATGAAATTTTAATGGTCTAATAAAGGTATTATCTAACCTTGCTTTCCTGGTGGCTTACTATCCCTGAATATTTTGAATATTATCCAATCATACTTTACATAGATGTTAACGTACACGCTAACATACATTAACCTCCTTGAATGCAGGTCCATACGATTTGAATGCAGTTCTGTATCTTTAATCCATTGTGCTTTAATCCTGAAAGCACCATGGAAGAGGAAACACAAGAGATGTAAAAAGAAGAAGAAGAAGCACTCTTAAACAAATACCCATATCAATGATAAATGTTTGCCTTACCAACTTTTCTTCTAATACCATGCCAACTGACAAGTGCCATCTTGGTATCTCACTCCTCAACAGATTGGCAACTATTATATACACAATACAACACAAGTAATAATTAGGCATTTGGACCTATGCCTGTTCTAAAGAAAGGTATTCACTTACTTTTCCTGATGTCTTTATTCCTTTAGCCAGGGAGGCATAAACAATTACCCAAGCCAGAAACAGAGAGAGTGCCAAAGGCCACCTGATTTCACCAGGATATTCAATCCCTGCAGAAATCTTCAATGCATGGTACCTAAGAGTCAAAATATTAATGTGAGTCACTGCAATCTGCAGTCCTCCAGTGCAGACCTCTGTATCAGGTTAAATATAACTTTCATTTTCTATGATTACACCAGAATTCAGCTTTTTTTACATTCAAATTATGGTTAACAAATACAGGATACACTTCATAACCCCTAAAGTCAATTGAAAAGTTATCATTACTTTCAGAGAATGTGGATGGTACCCACAAAGCAAATTACCACTAGGACCTAATACAGTTGCAGAGAGAAGTTCAATCTAGGTGACCTAGATTCAAGTCCCAACTGTGTTGTGAACAAACTGGTGCCTTTATATAAATTGCTTTTTCAACTGAACAAAGGTGGTCAGAAAATTGGGGGATTTTACATCTATTCCCTTGTCAGGTTTGATCATTTCCTGTTGAGATTTAGGCATACACCTGCTCTCTTCTCCTGTGCAAGGGTGGCTGGGAGGCTATTAAAATCTGATCTCTGTGTAAAAGATAATGAATTCTGAAGGATTCGATCAGGCTCTGGGTGATTTTCTTCCTTCTCCTGCTAAGAAGAGTCTATCAAATGCCTTGTTACACGCCAGAGCTAAGGGTAAACTGAGGCCAAGCTGAGAAAGCAGTAGTGCAGAGAGCATCATGACATGTAAGAGCTCAGTACTAGGTCTACTAAATGGTAGTGTTGTGGCAAAGAAGCAATTTTTATATACCATTGCATTGTTACAACATTATCTAGGAAAGTGGTTCCAAGTGGTTTAGAACATTCTGCAATTTGACCCATTCAGAGACACACTGGAAAATCCTAAGAGGCACATTTGCAAAGCTCTAGGTGTATAAAATTTAGTCTATCTGACATGATCTCAGTCTTATGCTGATGTCCTTTCAGCACTAGGCAAAGACACTTTTTATTTCCCCAGGACATTTAAATCATGCTGCAGCTGTTTTGGTTTGCTGATACTATTCAGGGGGTTTTGGTTGGTTGGTTAGTTGGTTGGTTGGTTGGTTGGCCTGACCCTAGTCTTATCTGATGTTGTTTTAATGCTGTATTTAAAAAGACATTTCGCCATGTCATACATGAGTAAAAATTTAAGAAAATGAGAGCTGATTAATAACCTTTATTGGGCCACTACAGTGCAATCAAAATTGTGAGCAGTAGTCTCTGCTATGGATTGAACTAGTCTCCTCCCATTCCAGGTTTCTAACAGCCAGCCTCGTGCAAAGTTCTAAAGGATCAAAAGCTTGCATTTTTATAGTGATCTGGTGGCCCACTATAGGTATTTAGTAATGACATGCTTCCAAGACAATTCTGATTTATGGCGTACCTTTCCAGGGTTTTCTAGGTAGAAATCATTCAGAAATTTACCATCCTTCTCTTCTTAAGGGTGCTCTGAGACTGTGCAGCCTTCTCAAAGCTACACAGGCTGACTATTCTTCTACAAGGAATACTGGAGAATCAACCTTCAACTAATGACTTTCAACTTTGTAGGCAGGTACACAACTCACTGAGCTATCCAGGCAGCTTCTATAAACACTACTCATCTAATTTTTAATGTTGCATTGAGTGTATTATTGTATTTATACTGTATTTCAATATATTTTAAAATATATTCTCTTTTGTGAGACAACTCAGATAACCTATTAGGGGATGGGTAACCAAGAACATATGTTAGGTTATAAACCATGAAATAAGCGGTGACTCCTTTATCTTTCCCTTTCTGCCCTTTTGTTTACCTCTGCAGTCTAGCCAATCTCCAAAACTATGATCAGCCAAAGTAATATAGCATTATTCCTGTAGTACCTCACTTCTTACAACAATCCTCTGAGGCAAATTTATGGGATCTGGTATTAATCAGAGATGGGAAATGATTTCCTTTTTGGACTACTCTCAGAATCCCATAGCTGGCATAGCCAATGATCATGCTGGCTTGAGGATTCTTGGAATTGTAGTCCAAAAAGAGAGAAGCATTCATCTCTGCATTACCTTTATGGTACTAAGACTAAAAGATAACTTGATAGGATTTGAACCCAGATCCAGAGATCACATCATAGCAGTTGGACTTCTTGTCTGTTTCTTGAACTACATGCTGGTTTCCTCGGATGTGTTCAATGACATGTCTGATTCCACCAAATTACATTTGTCAGCATATTACCAATAATTAACTCATTAATGAAGACCCTACATATGAAATACATGTATAAATAAGTGACATAGGTACTGAATGCATGAATAGTACAGAAAGGGTCAATAGGATTGGTACGTGCAGTTTTTGTTTGGCTAATAATACATACTGTGCTATACTTTTATCAAATTGAATCTCTGGTGAGTCTGAAAATAAAATGTGTAAAAGGAAAATGGTGGTTATGTTTGCAATGAGTGCTTAAAGTACTGTACTGTCAATCAGCTAAGGGTTGGTGAGTACATTAGCCTTTCATGAAAGGAAAATCTTCAAATACATATATGTCTACACACTGTATATAAACTGAATTTAATCAGTTACCCAATAGCTTTCCCACTTGGATTTCATCTTAAATTATTTGTTATACAACTTTTTTAAAAATCTTACTTGAAGTATTCTTCACTGCCACTGACAAAGGTTTTGTTGACACGGCTGGTGTAGTTTACCATGGTCAAGTTTGGATAGGCACTCATACAGAAAGTAGAGTTCTTTATTTGTAATTTGGGATGGTCACCAATGATGCAGGAATCTGATAAAAGACACAAAGCAAAAGATTAATATTCTGAGCTAAAATACACCTGCAGACTTTTGATGAATAACAGTGAGCAAGTATCATTTTGCATCTAAAGTATATTTTATTTGACTGCCTAAAATTTAATTAAGTGTCTGTGTTCTGTTGAACAGGAAGGTACAGTTTCCCTCTCAGCATTAATCACATTTGAGTCTTCCTTTCAACTGATGAAAGTAATTTGTCTCAGAGTGCTATGTTTTTAATTTAGCACTTGGAGAGTTATTTCATTAATGTAAGAACAATGAAACCCACAACTGAGCAAAAATGAAATCCTTGGATTTAACCCAATCTTATTCATATTTATCCAGATGTAAGTCTTCAGTGGGTCTTTTACTGAAGTAAATAGGGACAAAATCATGTAACTGGGCCTCTGTCATTCCAGTGGAGAATTTCCTGACTGACTGCATGTGTTGTGTAAAGGCATAAGCCTATCTCAAAACATTTAGTCTTTGTACAAGGACTTTGTCATTTGTCCTGGATTATCAGTAGCCATACAGCTACTGCTCAACTGAAGGGGAAGTCTCTATAAGGCAGCAGCATGAAGAACCAATGGCTTTGTGAATAGGAATGCTGCCAATTTCTTTTGCCTATTGAACATCCACAGGCTGGACCTACAGTTCCAAATATTGTAATAGTTGTGCTTTTGGAAGCAGGCAACTGGGATTTATTTCCAGCTGTTATTCCTACAAAGTTTTCAATAGCCATTACTTCAATGCAGCTTCTGTGTGCAGCCTAACAGTATTCATTCTAATACTTTGCTGCAGAATTTATACTACGATGACTTGTCACTTTACACTGTAAAATGACTGGCAAACTATTAACTACCAATCTGTGGAGGTATGACTGGTCATTTTATACTGCTGTTAATAAACTATTTGTGTACTTGGTTTGTCGAAAGAAAGAAAGAAAGAAAGAAAGAAAGAAAGAGAGAAAGAAAGAAAGAAAGAAAGAGAGAGAGAAAGAAAGAAAGAAAGAAAGAAAGAAAGAAAGAAAGAAAGAAAGAAAGAAAGAAAGAAAGAAAGAAAGAAAGAAAGACTCACTAAATTAAATATTTATTCTGTGCATAGCTTGTAAGTTACACTTGCCAACTACAATTCTGGAAACTAAACTAGAAGTCCACTTTGGATGTTATTATTTTGAATGAGTGCCCTGCTTTTCCATCTGAAGGCATCCAAGACAGGTAAAACAACTTGTAACCTATGTTCTAATAAGTAACTAATCTACTTTCAAAAATCCATAGGAATAGTCCAGTCACCCTGACCTACATATGAATTCTATGGCTAAACTTTATCTAGTCACAGGAATGCACAAAAATATATCCGTATTTCTTGTATTATTGATTTATCACTTGAACTGGAAGTGTACAAAATAATACTTGGGAGTAAACATACCTGCATCCCATTATGAGACTTGAGTCCCTATTTTTATGTGTTCTGCCTTATGGATGAAGAACAAAGTTGCCGTGGGAGAAAATGCACCAAATCAACACTGTTGAGCTGCCGTAGAAGTATCATGTGCTCCATTTCATCTAAAGCTAGGTTTAGCTAGGTTTCAGTTTTTTATGCTTCTGCATTTGCGTAGAAGGGAATTTGCCATGTCATACTACTACTCTGCATGAAAACTGGCAATCAGCAAATTCATTCTTCAAGAGAATTTTAAAAGGTATATGTATCCTAATGCCAGAACATTAGCCATTTCTTTAAAAAATAAAAAAATAAAAACAAGTATAAACATGTATAATATGCAAGTACAAGAAGACATGTCTCAAAAAAGAAGTAATTATGAATAACTGTGTAGTAAGATGATAATTTGGGAATCTTGACTAGGATATCCCTCCCTCCCACAATGGAAATTCAGTGGTTAGACCTTTTCAGATTTTATTTTTTAAAAATATGCTTTATGAGATTTGTTTTAATATCTCAAATCATAGGACAAAATCCTGTTGCTTAGCTATGTGGATGTACAGTAACTCCATATTACACCGGGAGTAGTTATGGAAGTTCCAAGGCAGAAGTGGTATCCATAAAGCACTTCCAACAGCACATTGTGCAACAGTGGCTATGGGAATTGCACAACCAATTGCTCAATTGAAGTGTGCAAGTCCTTGTTGCCATGCATGACACCTCATACATTTAGATATAGATAACTTTATGTTATGCCTGCTTGAACAGGACTTTACCCATAAAGTGCAATTCTATAAATCTGATAAATTTCAGAGTAAGCTCTATTGAAACCTACCTCTTAGTTTGCAAGGATCTAATGACAGAGCTTCCAATATATCCTAAGCTATTATGTACCCTTGTTAAGAGCGTGTATGGAACTTAGAAGGATCTAAAGGCTTTCTCACCCTACTCAAGAACTACACCTTTGCCCTTCCCTGATGTTGAACTCATGATGTCTGACAGAGAAAGGATCCAAACATTTTTGCTGGGACTAGCTGTATCTCTTTTTCCATCCTGAAAGAAAGCAATCAGATGTATCTTATATCTCCTTGCCCAATAAGTCTATGACTCTCCTAATATATGCTGGGATAGGGAAGATACAAAAATGTTTGATCCTTTTAAAAAAATTAAATTCAGCTGTCACTCAGAATTTTCTTCAACATCTGGATTTAGTGTTTCACAAAACGAGGGATCAACCATTGTGGCTTGCTTGATTTCTCCCTGCTAGCACCTCTTGGGAATGTCCCAGATATAACAGGAAATCATTTCAGCATGTGATGTGTGATGCTTGTAGTTTTCTCCTATGTTCCATTTTAGGACTGTAGCTAGATGGGGATGGCTACATGCTTCGAATGTAAGCCGCTCCCTCTTTTACTTTGTTTACACACATTACTTTCATACCTGACAAAAAAAATTTTTTTGGGGAACTCTAAAAATTGCTCACAATTTCATGATTTTTCTTTAGCCTAATGAGGGTTATCACTCAGATATGCTTTGAGCATTTTTATGGCCATCATTGCTACTTCTGGTTGGTTGGTTGTTCAATGCTAACAATTTTGTCAACATGCACATCTATTGAGACAAATGGGCAGATCAGGTGCTTTATTGTTTATTCACAGGAATGAACCAACCTTCCCAAACCACCTAATTCAGTACAGACAACATTTCTATTAACTGATGGAGGTGTTTTGAAATTATGTCTTAAAAATCAGAACACAGGAAGTTGCCTTTACTGGGTGAGACGATAGGTCCTTGTAGCCCAATATGGTCAACAATGACAGGCAATTGCCATCGCAACCCACTAGCTTTCTACATGGAGGTATACACATACCTTTCACAAGCAAGGTGTTATACTTCAAGTTAGCCAGCAGAGAGTGTAGTAGTATGCTATCATTCAACTCTCCTACTGTTCTGCTCACTTCTAGAATCCCCTGAACATTATTTGGAAACTAGAAGTTGAAAAAGCTGTAGACGCTTTTTATCCCTGGCACCATACATCTTACTGCCCAATATCTGTATACAAATAGTCTTCTTACTTATAAAGTATATTATACTTAAACTCTTAAGGGCCATCACAATTGAAAACAGAAATACAGTAGATGCATTTAAAATTCACTGAAACTGATTTTAGTGTGCCTAACTCTGTGTGGTACCATAGTATGTACTGCAAAGATTAAATATGAGGATCTGAGGGGAAAAGATGGGCTTGGATTTTTGTTTTTAATTTTTGCATGTCCAAAATATGGAATAATTGGGTTTCTTTTTTTAAAGGGGGGTTCCCAAGTAAGCTGCAGGAATTAGACTTTCCTTTTAAAAAAAACCTTCATGAATGAAGACATCTACATTCTTCATATATTGCATTCAATCTTTTTCTTTTTGTTCTCAAATTCTGTATAATGCTGATGCATCACATGAAACACAGTAGCATATTTAGGTAAAAGCAGGAATCCCTTCAAAAGAAAACACTTGAAATAATTAATTGTGCAAAGTTATTGTTACTTGACTTCTCTTAAAAGTCTTTAAAATCTGCTTATAACACAATCCTGTGCAAATCTTTTCCAAAGCAAGCACCAGTGGATTCAGTGGCACTTACTCCTAGATAAGAGGCTGTAGTACTGCGGCTTAAATGATTTTGTATAAATGAACACATCTCAGAACTGAGCAGTTCTAAAATCTACACTAGGGCAGATCATGGGCAACTGTGTAGGATATACGGGATCTGCCTTGTTTAGACCATGCTGTAGCATGAGCAAGATCACAGGATGACAGTTAAGGTCAGTTTTGCTGCAGTGCAGCAAGATTTTTACAGCTTAGCTTTCCAGAGATATTGCTTTCCCTGCATTAGACAATTCGGATCAGCAGAGGGCGCAGTCAGTTTGCAGTAGAGGACAAACAAATCTTTGTATGCAGTGCTATCCATCAAACCCTGAAGGATAGGCAGAAAATAATGACAACACTGAAGTGGAAGATGCTACCATCAAATTACATTTACATGGCCAGTTGTTAATAAGAAAAAATATAAATTTGAAACTTAGGCAAGCCAACTGCGCTTTTTCAATTCTTAATGTAAATTATTACTATTGTTACTGTTACTATTGTTTTTAATGTTTCCATACACTTTTCTAACTCTCAAGTGTGTATGAAGTTATTTAAAACGATGGAATTATATTTCTCAATTGGCATATTCTGGACTGGAATGCAAATCTGAACAAGAACTTGAGCTGTAAGCAATCACACCTGCAAATGCAAGACAATAGTGTAAAGTCTTCACTGCGTTATCTTTACAAAATTGTACACCTTAACAATAAATATTGCAGCAGGCAGAAGCATGAACAGATCTGAACATGCTCTGCTCCAAATCAATAAGCATTATGTATGGGCATCGGCTGAAGCAGTAATTGGTACAATTGGCTTTTTGCTTAGTGCAGGGACAGGGAGTAGTCCCTCTATAAGTCTAGAAATGCCCAGTGCCCACCAGCCACTTCGACTATATTCTTTCCAGCTTTTGCCTGATTTTTGAAGAACAGATCATTTCTTTTGTTTAAGATGTGCTAAAGATTTTGAGGTTCACCTACAGAACATACACAATTCATATATTTTCACTGGTCAGGTCTTGTTTAGAGATAACTAACTGTTCATAGTATATAAAGCTGTTGAATGTTTTTAAGAGGAAATGCCATATGGCTTACTTAACCAAGTGTCCTGTCTCTGACAGTGGCCAGCACTGGCGTTTGCATGGTAAATACAAAACTGCACAGGAAAATATAAAGCAGATATTCAGTTTTCTGTTTTGCAAATGTGATAGAGACCAGTAGTGCAAATTCCATTCGTGGAATTTCTGGGATGCGAACATTCCAGAGGTTCAGCTGACATCTTTTTAAAAAGCTATGGACTATGACAGGAAAGGAAGAAATTTTACAATGAAAATTATTCAGTTGTCTAACTACTTGAAGAGAACGCTTATGCGTTCCAACATCTCTCAATTTAGGCAGAATCGTGTACAAGAAATTGACTAATAATCATCCCATTGACACTGGATCCCAGGAAACCTTAAAGTTTTAATTAGTGATGTAGTGAAATGACATAAATTATTCCCCAAACTCATCCGCACCTCCCTTGTGTTACCTTCTCCTCACTCTCAGCAGTAACCAAGTGGGCTTGACATTACAACACATAATTCAGCTGCACAGACAAAATCAAATACACAAAATATGATGGGGGGGGGGGGAGGAATGACCACATGGGAGGGGAAGTAAGAGGGGAGGTGATTTCCAAATAACAGCTTTCAAATTCCCTCATATATCTAAGTTAACTATCAAAACTTGCCAAGAATGTGGACCAAATATTCAGGCACTTGCCTGTTAAATATGCACACAATGAATCTTGGACACACAATGAATCCTACTAGCTGAACATTCCAGCTGATCACAAATACTGGAGATGTTCTAAAAAATGGAGGGATCCTAATTCAGATTCTATGGACCTATTCAGTTACAATTCCTTTCTGGCAGGAAGTCATAAAACATACCATGACATGTTGTGAAGTCTTTGCATCTGCTTTGTATTTCCCAAAATACAAACAATAAATCAATAGGCACAAAGGGTTTGTGCTATACCCACAGATCTGTTTTGTATTAGATACTGCAGTGGGTTTTTCTGCTTCTGATGTATTGCTGGGATATTTATCTGTGAAACAGCACATTGGAAAGGGATACAGACTTCTGGATGTTACAGCTATAGTGGCTAAATGCATTGCCATACCAGGGCTTACTGATTCAAAAGAATCTACAGGACTATCCACCTCAGAAGGCGAGTGTGGCATCCACTAGATTAATGTGCTTGTAAGATATCCTGAGCCATTACAAGTTGTGTTGAGAGGAGAGGGAATCTACCAGGTGCAGTTTCTCTCTTCACTAAAGGTTTATGATGAGAGAAGTCTCACTTCTATAATCCCATCCTTAAAGGTACAGGAATCATACCAGGCCTCATACTTGCAAGTGAATCAATAGTTGGATATCTACGTACCAGGGACCCTGTAGGAGTAGATACTTTACATTATCATGGGTTTGGATCTGAGGTCCTTTCCATCTCTATACATCTATTAAACTGAATATGCACTTATAAAAGCATATCCAAGACTTTCTAGCCAATTGAGAATCATATGAAACTAATACCAACCCATTTACTTGAACAATCAGTCGCTGTGACATCCACAACTTATAGCTGAATATATTAAAAACTAAGGAGGCACACAGGCCAAAAAAAGGACAATATAGGACATCAGTGGTGAATGTCTTAGTGATGCATTGAAAGCTTACTGTTACTGACTATGGAAATAAAAGCAGGATGTTTGTGCATATAAGAAAAGGAAAATGTAACCCTAAATATTTAGAAGGAAGTCTCAGTGAGTTCAAGTAAGGGTGCCTATGATTGCAGCCTTGGGGGGGGGACCCTAATAATCTATGTTCAGTGTGTTGGTGTCCTTTGATGGAATATATAGAATTATGTAAATACATGTCCATGAATATGTAGAGAATACCAAGCATTGCATTCTATATGTCCATTATATGTGGCCCTGAGAACAAGATTCATTCTGGGGCTTTATAATAAATATACTTAATAAGAACACTTAAATCGGTACTTTTCAAATGATCTGCTGTTCAACTGAACAAATATACTATCTAAAAGACAGCCTTATTTAGGGTGGCTGCCCAAAAGGAAAGGGACAGATGCATCCTCATTATTACTTTGTCCTAAACAAGAAAATCATCTGATAGAGATATATGGTGGTAAGTTTGTGAGGTGATTTAGCCTGTTCTGATATACTTGGTGCTAACTAGCTGTTGACTAAGCTAAGATTTCTCTGGTATATGAAAAATTAATACTATACAGTTTAAAACAAACAAGCAGTCTTGAGTTGAACCATTTCCTCATTTTTCCATTGGCTTAGAATTTTGTGCTAAGAATTTTGTTCATGGGATCACAGGCGTTGAAGCTTTGTACAAGCAAAGTACCATTTAGGTTGCAGTACACTGACACTTAACATGCACAACCTCAGCACAAGGTAATTGCCTTCTTATTTTTCTTCTGATTTCCAAATAGAGATGAAAAGGATTTTGGTGATGTTTTATATTTTTGCCAAAATTAGCCATTTTGCACTTCCCAAGACTCCTTGTGAAATGATGTACACCTTGCCCAGCAACGCACATTGGTGAAGTATTCAAGCATATTTCACATGTGCAAAATCATGCAAAGATTTTAAAAATTCAAAAAAGTAATATGTATGCAACCAAAGTATACACATAAACACACTTTAGTTAAAGGGGGAAATGTGCACACAAATGCATATATAGGGACAGTGTATAAACAACTGTGTACATTATGGAAAAAATATATGGAAAAATATACAAATGTTGTATGGAAAGAAAAATACCAAGTCCCACAAATTGATATGAACAAAGGGTGGGATGGGAATTGAAGTAGGCTTCAGATAAACCAAAAACAAAAGGAAACTGAAGTCCTAGATCAGTGTTCAATAAAAGGATTAACGAAAATCCATGAGGGAGCATACTAGCCTTGCTCCTGCCCTCCATCATATTTCTCTGTGTATAAAGATGTAAATCTGAAAAGGACTGGTCTGTATTCAAGGGGGTGCTGCAGATAATCAGAAAACCAGAAAAAATAGAGTTCCCAACTGCACAGAGATACTCCTGCCTCAGAGAAAGTGATTACTCTGAAGGAGCAATCTTCTTCAAATTACCTCTCCATCTGTGGCAGCTAAGATGGAGGAGGTGGGACTAGTCTGCTTTCTCTGCTCACAAGTTAAAATTAACTCTTTTGTTGAATGCCTGAATAGGGCATGAGAGTTTTTAACATCCCTTTTCTGAAGTCAGACTCTAATGGAGTGAGAGAAGGCCATCCTACCACACTAGGTATTAAAGAAGAAGAAAAAGGCATCTTCTCATCCAGTGTAACAATTATTGCCATGCACAAAATGCCACTGGTTTGTTACCAAAGGTGAAGACAGCTATTGGATGCAGATAAGATAGTAATCCTGTTACCTTCACACAATGTACAAAAGAGGGGGGGGAAATATGATTAGCAACTCACTGGCTGCAATCCTATTGCTTGGCATACTTAGCAATAACTAAAGAAGGCCCACTGAATCAACAGAACCAATTGAGAAGTTAATTCACCTAATCCCACTGATTCAGTGGGTCTCCTCTAGTTGTCCTACACTGAGCAACAGGATTTCAGCCACTGTGTTTGTGTAGCACAAATGAGAACAGTGTGCCTAGTTGCCAAAATCTTTTCAATACCTAATTTCTAATGGCACAGGAGTGTATTATTAATTTTTAAAGCATCTGTCCTGAAAATAAAATACGCTGCAAATCAATATTCAGTTATTAAGACTGCAAACTAAACACACTTCTTAGAGCAACAATGGGAATTGTGCAGCCTGTGGTCCACAGGTAGCTCCCTAAGGCCCTTCAGTGTGCCTGCAACTTATATTTATGATAGATCCTCAGACTCTGCCCCTAATAAAAAGTTTCCAGGACACATGATGCACCATTTGTTCCCTCCCCACCCCTGCACAACCTGTTTGAGCCAGAAAAGGCCATATTTCGAAACAAGAAATGAACTTTTGAAAGGGTAATCCACTGAGGTCTGATGTGTATGTAAAAATGTAGCATGCACTGTATACTGAAATATTGGGGAATAATTCTCATTAAGCAGCGGGAAGGGGTGGAATTACCATCCCTGCTTTATCTTTTAAAATATTATTCTGCGTAACTTCTGAGTTAATATCTTTTACAATATCAATAATTAGTCTCTTATCCAGTCACTTCTCTACCTAGATCTCTTTTCATTTAGGCAATACAATAATTGGTCCATTGGTAAGGCTAAAACTTCATATAATAAATCCACTACATGTGTAATAATGGTTTTTTTTTGCTGGTTGGGGTGTTCTTTTGCCCAGGCCTCAGTTTTGCAAGTCTAGTATGCATCTGTGAAATGGAGATGGCATTTTCTATACAGGTTAATTATTTTGATCATTTCAGATCTGATAAATGTCCATTTCAATGCCACAATTTCAATAATAAAAGGGCATACTTATGAGAATGCTCTCCTATAAGGGCAGAGACATGAGAATGCTCCTTGCACTGTACTTTAAGGCAGAACTGTTAGATGCATCATACTGATTTGTCAGGTTTATAAAACCTTAGCTAACATAGCACAGTGCTTCACAATCTGGGGGTTACAACCTCCAAGGGGGGTAACAAAGTGTTTTGTGAGGCGTCGCAGGTTGCCTTATATGTCTTGTAGCCCTTGTTTAATAATTTCTTCCTTGATCTCTATGAGCGGGATATTAAAGTTAGTGTGTATGTGTATGTATGAGAAACAGAGGGGAGAAAGGAGCCTCTGCTTTCTGACAAGGGCTGCTTTTGCCCCATTCAGAAAGCCTTTTTATGCAAACATTGCGGGGGGGGGGGGGTTTCCACAGGTTACTTGGCTATTATAAAATGGGGTCATGACCCAAAAAAAGTTGGGAACCACTGACATAGAGGTATAAAAAAAATCTAAAGCACATGAAGAAAAAAACTTGTGTGCCAACTTACCTAACAAAAGTTTGTTTTTATCTCTACAATCTGGTGTGTTCCACGGATTGTTACAGGAAGCCCAAGGTAACACAGATGCAAGGGATGCAAAAAGGTAGAAAAGTGTGTAGCATAATATAATATTATAATATATGGCTATTAGGACAGAGATAATCAGCATAGCAATTCCACAGCCTGGAGAGAAAAGAGAAAAAGGAAAAATTAGATAATATCTGCCTGTAAAATATATCCATATGTATATAGTGACCAGAAAGCTGTGAGATACAGGTACGTGCATAGGTTTAACCATATAATGCAAATTGATTGTTCTCTTAAGATCACTTCATGTCCCTGCCCCCCCCCCCCCAAAACTCGGTTTTCCTTGTATAGCAAGCTGTTCAACATGCCATGCAACTCAGTGCTATCTCTTTTTATCCTGAGGGAAGCGTCACTAAGTTTAACAAGGATTATTCTGAAGGAAAGTGGATCTTAGACTCTAATGGTGAAATCAAGGACAGGCAACCGTAATCCCTTACCACTAGCTGTGCTGTCTGGGGCTTCTAAGAGCTGAAGCCCAAAACATCTGGCAGGCCAAAATCTTCCCAACCCTGCATTAGCTGCCACTCTCAGGTAACAGCAGAACATGTTTCCTTGGAAGGTGGGGAGATGGGACAAAATCCAGGACTCTCGCTTAGTTTGGACAGAGGAGTAGTCATTCCATTCATCATCTCATGTTTGAGACCAGTTGACGTTACCCTTTAGGATACCCTATATAAGATTGTTTTATATTATGCAATTTTTTAAAAGCCTGGAGTCAATGTTTCTGAAATGTGCTGTTTTGTTGCTATTTCATTTCCCGAAGTGGACCTTCCACCACCATCCTGCAGATGGGTTTTACTAGGAATTCTAGATTGTCTGTATCCAAGACAAGCATCTTCAAGGAGCATGAGTTACTCAGCTCCGCAGGGAAGCATTATTAACATGTAGGTGATACAGGCGAAACACTGCAGCTACAGAATGCTCTCCTGCTGGGAAATGCAGCAAAGAGTCACTAAAGCATAAAAAGCACTGCATTGCTACTCCATCTGTCATTGTAAGGTCATTTCAAGGTCAGTGCAGGACTGCAGAGCCTCACCCACAGAAGAGAATCCCTTCCAGCTCTCTCTTTTAGACTGATGTCAAGTCAGGCTCTTCCCTTCAGACTGCACAGGAAGACACAGCTCACCTTGTAAGGCAGGGATGGCTTTCCAAACAGACACAGGTCCCTGACTAGCAAATTGCCCCAGAGAAACTTCCAAGAAAAAGATAGGGATTCCAGCCAGAGCCAACATTGTCAAGTAGGGAATAAGAAATGCACCTAATGGGAAAGGAGAAGAGAAGCCTTAGAGACAGCCTGGAAGAAAACATCCCGCCTTCACTTGCTTTGCTATTGCTCCTTGTTTTGTTTAGTGCAAAAGTATTCCCCAACCCCTGTAATGGTCATCCTGACAAAAACAATGCCAACTCTTTTGGGAATTATACTATTTGTTCTCTCATTAGGAACAGTTCTGTTTCCTTAGCAAAAGACAAGAATACTTTGCCCCAGAAAAGGTTTGTCAATTTGTCCCCATAAAACCCTCACCTATTGGTACTGCACAGACATCTTTTTCAGGCTGATCCTAATAATCCTTATTCGAGGAAAAAGCCCATCTTCTTTTAGTGGGATTTAAACGCCTTGCCCCTGGACCCGGGGCATGGATGAACGATTCCGAGTTTTTGGCAGCAGCTAAAAATTTGTGTTTTTTCACCCAGATTTTCCCAAATTGGCTTTAACTGATCAAGCGCACTGCTGGTCACTCACATACACCTGTATCTTGTGATGGGTTTTCCGTTATATTTTTATATATTCTATGTGTTTGATCGCATACGGTGGGGAAATCTATTCTGGGAGATATGTAAATAGGAATAAATCCATGAACAGCGTAAACAAGGAAGCCTTCTGAGACTCAACGGGACTTTGCTTTTCTGACACATTGTAGCTCTCTCAAAAAGGGCCGCCCCTTTTAGGTCAACCCCTCCCGGGCCGCCTTTTCTCCTTGGGGGGGGGGGGTGGAATCACGGATTTGCTTCTTCGCAGCGTCAAACAAGGCGGCCAGTTTCGAGCGGGAAAAGCTGCCAGCTTTGCAGCAGGTGGTGCAGCTAATTGAATTAGGACCAATCATTCCCTCCATAATCACCTACAACTGCGTCTCGGGGGTTTCCTGGAGTGTGGCGAGAGGGAAATCAGTATTATTATTTTTTTAAAGCAGGCTACGCTGGAAGCAGCGGAATCTTCATTTCCGTCTGACTTTTGCTGGGCATTGGCAAGGCTGCTTTCTTCCAGCATGAGGCGTTCTTGTTATAAATGTGTCCCACAGTCGTTCCTGCGGGCGGGCGGCCTTGATCGAGGGCCCGAACAGGTCGATTAATCAATCCACGATACAGCGGCCTATCGAGCCCAGGCCGGCTGGGATCTTCGCGCCGAGACTGGTGCCAAATTCTGGTTGGCTGAGAATTTCGATGCTGGCATTGAAGCCGGGCGAAATTCTCATTGAATGAGAATTTCGCCCGGCTTCAATGTCATCACACTTTTGATTTCCAAACCACTGGCACTGACCCCGGACGGAACAACAACCTCCTGGAACCGCACCTCCCCTTCTCCCGAAATAACGTCCTTTGGAATAAATAAGATTCACTTCCAGATAGATAGGGACGCTTCGGGTTAATTACAAATCTAGGGTTTCCATCGGTCATCTTACACTGGGAATATATTCCGAAACCCGGAATTTCGAGAAGGTTTCCAGCTCTAACCCAAATTTAGCACCCGTGTAGATAAACAATAGCAGAGCGGATTCTGTGAAGGCTCCTTACAACGCACCTACGAGATTACTGTGAATAACAAACACATCATCCTATGCCCCCATTAACGCAGGCTGGAAACACGGTGCTTTAGAAGAACCAGAGTCTCAATGCAAACTTATACATGTCTACTCTGGAGTAAGGCCCACTGCCATTCAGTACAGCTTGAACGCCGAGGTAAATGTATAGGATTGCAGCTCTGAAGTTGTTCCCCTTGTTGGGAATGAACTGCAACAAACATTCTCTTCTAAAAGTAGAAGTGATGCCTTTATTTAGACCACCAAAAAGAAAACATTTCAGTGTAAGTTTTCGTGAATAAAATTCACTTCCTCTGACATAGGGTAGAAAAATTATGAAGAAAAGTCTCAAAATGTTCATGGCAGAAATCCGCCAGGCACACTGCTAGTTACTTTAAGGTGAGTTGAGAGCTGGTTTCAACTACTTCGGGGGCGGATGTTTTCAGATGCCTCATCCCTGGTGCTGTTTGGTTGGAATTTTGCACTCAGCCTCCAGGACAGGAGTTAGTCCTTGAATTAGGCCCCTTCCTTCCCCCCCCCCCCAAAAAATATTGCCTGTTCGGAAATCATGATTCTTTCCTCAGATTTTGAGACACCAAATCTTTTAAGGCAAAACTGAGCTGATTTCCGTATACACCGAAACGACAACACTATGTCCTCACCCCAAACAACAACAAAAATTACTAAGGGAGAACTGAGGATACTGACCACTGTGCGGGTAGAATTAGACAATACAAACAGTGGTTTCGATGGAGACTCGCATAATAAACTGATTAATTACAAAATAAAATGATGCGGGTGGGGGCGGGCAGGAGATTGCCGTTTACACAATGGATTAGGACAGAACAAAGGTCGCTCCTTTATTAATTAAAACTAGCATGTATACGATGGTTTCTGGTGTATTTATAATAAATATACCGCTTTGGAAGGAAAACACCGGGCTTCTGCATGTTTAGTCATCAAAATCAAAGACGAGAATAATGGCAACTATGTAATAAACTAGTCGGATTATTTAAAGGAGAATTTCGCTATTGCTGTTTGTGACTATAACAACAAAATACTTTGTTACATTTCTTTCATTTCCGAAGTGGATGAAAATCGTTTTGATTTTGGCGTCCTCTACAAAGTTCTCACTTAAGAAAGCTTAACATAAACTCTCTTTTTTTTTCCTGGATTTTTACAAGGCATTCCGGTAGGTGCCCGCTAAAAAGAGGGTCAACGTGGATTGATTGCTGATGTTTGCTTTATTTTTATTTTATTTGCGCTGTATTTCTTCTTTGAAATGATTCCTGTATTTCCCTTGCTCTAGTTTTGTTCAGGGAGCGTACAATTGACTCTCGTTTTGTTCTCCTTTGTTCCGAGATAG
Organism: Intellagama lesueurii; assembly: GCA_037013535.1. NCBI lineage: Eukaryota > Metazoa > Chordata > Lepidosauria > Squamata > Agamidae > Intellagama > Intellagama lesueurii. The sequence continues at coordinate 78,950,206 of JBAJHW010000001.1, read as the reverse complement.
TTTCACTTAAGAAGAATAAGGACCTGGGAGGTTTGCACGGCATGGTCTACTCCCAAGTAACTGTGTCTACAAGATCATTGCCTCTAACCTATCTACTCTTCTCCTGGCTCTGTGGCTTGGGAAGGAAGTGTATTTATTGTCTTGAGACTCATAAATTTCAAGAATGCATAGTTGGCATCTTAATGCTGATTGGTGACGGCCTCGTCCAATCAAAAGACACGCAACTAAATATATTGCGGCAAGCTTGTTATTTTTTTTATTTTTTTATTTTGGGAAAGTGGTGTTGAACTTCTCTGAGAACGCAGAGGGCGTTACACTAAATGTTGTTCCTAATTTACGTTTTATAGGCAAAATCTCACACTTACTGTATATTCTGCATCTCTTCTCTTTCTGCAGTCACTAATGCGGATTAGATTGGTCTGTTCACCCATACGAACACGTGGAAGCAGTTCATTAAATCTATTTTTCTTTCTTTCAAGAGAAGGCTTGCTACCGAGTGTTAATAGGCATGCAGTCATACAAGTGATCTTGACTATGAACACATCTAGAACAACATTATCATGCGAGTCTATTGAGGATCGTGGATTTATATGTGATCACGATTTTCTAGAGCAGCGAGGGGAGTGCAATTTGATAGCTGAATACTCTTTATTCTAATATAATGTCTTCCTCCCCTCCCTTCCCCATCCCTTCCCTCGAATTTTTGGTTGGAAGCCCGATCCAGAAGCCAAGGGAGGCGAATTTTAGCGGATCAAGCAAAGAGCTCTGTTTAAACTGGCTGGTGGATCAGGGCCTTGGGATGTGAATCTCTTTCTGGGGTGCAGCAGGGTGCATGTAAAAAGAGAGGAAAATCCATACCTCCCCCATTCTTAAAGGCCAGGTACGGGAATCTCCAGACATTGCCCAGTCCTACCGCATAACCCACCATGGAGAGGATGAAGTCCAGCTTGCTAGACCAGTTTCCCCGGGCTTTATTTTCGTCCCCTTGGTCATCATCCGTCTGCTGGAGAGAGACAAGAGCAAACAAGATTTAGGTTGACCTGAAAGCAATAGCTTAGGCATCAACTAGAAGAGATCCATTGAAGAAATCAGACTTATTAAGTCAACAGCTAAATCCAACAGTTGAGGTTAGTCCTGTAGCGGCAAACCACCGTCTTAGATCTGTAATGTGTACATTACCGAACGAATTACATCTCATCATTTTGCAAAGGGAAGGGGTAAAGCCAAGGACCTCGACATCTCATTGGCAGTGTTGCGCCTGCGCATGGTACCCTTCCCACTCAGACCGCTTACAAAATTTTGAGCCCTGGCTCAAATCGTCGGACGTATTTCGGATTATATTGGAAATACGGCTAGTTTCAGACCATAAACCCCTGCCTAGCTTTCTAGATGTGAACGTGAAACGTGTAAGGGATTATTTTATTCTGTAGTTTTACATGAGCTTTTAATATTGCTCTTATTTGAGTTTTAATAGGACACCTGCTTAATACTTTTTAAACATTGTAATAATTTGTTTAGCATTTAACTCTGTCTCTTTTAATACTGTAAGCCACCTTGGATCCTTTAGAAGAAGGGCGGCATATACAGATTTTAAATAAATAAAAAAGAAAGCAAACAGCGTGGCCAAAAGCTATCATTGAAAGCTAGCTATCTACTTGATTTTTTTTTTTTTTTTTTTTTTGTTCCATAAAAGTACTGTATCCTAGTCCTGCAACTGTAATGATTGTTGCTGGGGGTTGGATCATACGACCTTTTTCTGAACGATGTTGGCCAAGAGTACATTTTACGTTTTGTTCAAGTCCCACGTGTAAATATACTCTGAAAGGGGGGGGGGGCACTACAGAGAGGCAAGAGACCCGCGTCTAAGTTGTCCCTTGGCTTGCTTTGGTTGTGCGTAATTACACAACCAAAGCAAGCCAAGGGACAGCTGAAGAGCTACTGCCTAATTACGCCGGGTGTACTGTCCACAGGGCTTTTTAAGCACTGGGCTGGCGCACGTGAATTGTCCCCCTGGCCATTTACCACCCCTGACTTACACACACACACCATTAGCTCCAAATACCATATGGCCAATTCTCGCTGGGCTTTGTGCTTTATGGAGAAGCACTTTAGGAAAGTGGCAAACACGCTGAGGGTTCTGTAGTTGCCTTATGTGCCGTCAAGTCGGAAGGGACTTAGAGCGACCCTAATAGGGCTTTCAAGGTGAGATATTTAAGGAGCGGTTTTAACTGTTCTACACGCCCCCAGTGAGTTTCCATAGCTGCGCAGGGATTTGAACCCAGGCCTCCTGAGTTCTAGTCCCGCCCTTTATCCACGACACCACACTGGCTCTCGCACTTTTACACAGGGCCAATAGAGGGCGCTCTTGCGTGAAGACGGAAATGCGCCGCGGACAGTTCTAGTTGCTCAAATATGGATTTATGGTGCTGCGGTGGAGGGCATCCGTCTTTCCCTGTGGCCCTTCCATCCCTTTCGGGGTCCATTCCTTGCTCTCTTTGAAGCTTATGTGTAGCTTCGGCATTAATTTCGGGGGCGCCCAGTTATGTAACCTGGCATCTGCGACTTCCCATGTTTGATCTGGGGCTATGGATGCCTCGCATCGTTTTCTGTGGTCCTTCTTGTCACTCGCGTTACTTCAGCCCGCTCTAATGGCTTGGCCCACCACGAAGGGTAGCGAATCGCTTTGCCTTCTTGTATCAACGGTAGGTGCAGCGATCAGGACCCTGGATGGGAACTTGTGAGGTTCCGGTTTCAAAACTCACTGCACAATTTTGGGCCACGCCTCCCTCTCCCTCTCTCCCTCCCTCCCTCTCTCTCTCTCTCTCAGGCTGCCCCACCTCACAGGGCTGTTGTGAAGGCAATTGCAGAGTAGAGCGCTGTACCCTGCCTTCAGCTCACTAGAGGAAAGGAGGGGTGGAAGGGAAAGGAAAGGCGATCTTCCTACAGGATCCGACCGAAGTGCCAGTGAAACCACCAAAAGCTAAGGGGAGTTGCGAAGGGGAGCAGCTAAAGGGGAGGAGGGGAAGGCTTGGAGGTCCCTCAGCCTTAGCTGGAGCTTTAAAAATCCCCGTGTAGATCACTACCTTTTTATTGTGCCTTTTCCGGATCTTTCAAGTCTCAGTCCAAGTCTCTAACCACTGCCCAACACTACCCCCGTTTTGGGAGAGACGTTGGTGCCCCTCCCTCTGGGATTTGCAGGCGTGCAGCAGGGAACGCCTCCGGTCACCTTTCCTTCGACCCGCCAGGGATGAAACACCGCGAGGATGATGCTCCGGTGTCTTTTTCCAGCCAGCAACCTCTACGGGAGAGGGGGAGCTCGACCCTCCCTGCAGGCAGCGCACGGAGCTGGAGGCAAGATCCTGGCACTGAATGGCAGCTTCCTTCTCAGGGATGTTACAGCCGGCTGGGGAGGGAGGGAGGGAGGTCGCCCGGACGGCATAAGAAGGATCGAAGCCTTCTTCTGCCTTGGCCCGATCCTGCTCCGTCCCTCCCCGCCGGCATTGCCAACTGCAGCAATAACATTGAAATATCAAAACGGGACACACCACCAGCACCGCGGGACCCATATTCACGCCTCTTCTCCTCGGCCCTGAAAGGTAAATTCCGCCGCAAAGAGGGACACTGCTTAAAACTGGAGAGAGGATTCAGGCGAGAACGGAGACCCTGCGCCCTCAAAGACAACAGAGTGGGGGAAATGCGCTGAAACAAGGCCGCCCATCGGGGGCTATTTGTTGCAGTTGGCAGGATTTCTCGTTTCAGGCAAGAGTAAATGGGAAAGATCCCGCAAGAGCTGAATTTACAGATCTGCAGCCTTGTTACTTCGCCTCCGTGGCCCACCGTAGAAGCCATGGAGATGAAGATGAAAACAGCGTCTCTCGATCCCCGGTTTAATTCTTGGGAACCGCTAGAATTTATACCTGGTCGGTTCCGTTGCTCGGGGAGATTTAAACCGTATTAAATCCTTGTGTATATATTTAATTGTCCTGTGTTGTGTATTCTAGGTTGAATGCTAGCGGTCGTGGGTGCTTGCTAAAGGCCGGCTGGAGCAGAGGGGCAGAGGGCCCCACCACCACCACCACATTCAGGGGCCGCCCTAAGCAATTAGCACTGGTTTCACAAGTGATGCTTCCACCGGATTAGAGAAGTTTTTTTAAAAAGCCCCGTGGTCCTTGCACAAATTCCCAAAGGAACGGTGGATAGGAGCTTCAAACCGGTCTGTAATCCAGTCGAAACGTACATTCGAATTCAATTTTAATAGTGACAACAAATACAAGTAATAACCATGGGAATAACGCAAACAAAAACGCATTTCTTGACTGTAGACTTTCTGCCTTCTACAGATAATTTAAAAACCACAGGAGAAAAAAACACTGAGAAGTCTTTCTGCGTATACATTTGAGAGGCTGAAGGCGCCAGTTCTCACCACCCATAACTTCAGCAAAGAGTCACAAGGACTCATTGGCTTTAATGAAGACTTTACTGGCGATATCGTTCGGTTTACGTGGCTTTCACCTTGGAGCACAAGAATGCAAGGATGTTCCCCGGTCTTTTTCGGGGAGGGGAGGGGGAGAGGAGGAGGAGCGCATTTTGCGGGCATCACGCACGTGCACACGCTGCTGCAACACGCGTTCACGCTGCACATGTGCTAAACACAACCTGTGCCTTGAGTCTTAGTACCACGTTCCGTGACATCTAAACAGCTGTGACCAAGTGGAAAGAAAATCCTCGGAACTTGCAATTTGGTTGCGTTAATACGGAACATAAAATGCACCGTGAACTTCAACAAAAAATTATGTTGGAATGAGGAGCATTGTTTTTAAGTGTTATGTTTTGTGTATTTAAAAAAAAAGCCCAAAGAGAATCTGCGCCCTCTGTCTGCACGTATTTAAATAAACACAATAAGCCGCCTTGGGCCCTGCTGGAGAGAAAGGCGTGGTACACATAATAAAAATAAAATGAAAATAAATGAATACATGAAGAACAAGCACGCTCCCACACACAAACCCATGCAAGAATTTATATTCCCAGATGCCGCAGAGCAACCCTGTCCCCTACATTCGCCGCAGGCATGAACAACTACTGGGGATTATGGAAACTGTGTTCTCATCCATCTAGAGGGCGGGGAAGAGAGAGCTGCTGGCTATATCCAGGGCGGAAGGAGGTGATGCTGTGGCTAGTTTTCCCGGCTCGTCCATATTGTTTCTCAGGAGGAGCCGCTCAGGGGCTGGTCCGGCAGGGGATCAGGTGCGCCGGTCTTTCCCCCGACACGCCACCGAGCCCGGCACTTGCTCACTGACCCAGTGTGACGATTGAACTGTCTGAGAGGGAGTGATTGATCGCAGAGCCTTACCCGGTGGGGCTTGGGGAGAAAAGGGCCTCGTACACTTGGCTCTCTGCTTGGGTGGGTTTTGTGGTTATTTTGATTGCCTGGCAAGAACACTCCCAAAAGGGTCTTCCTTGCCCCCCCCCCGCCCCGCCCTTATAGAGATCAGCGATCACAGCCCCTAAGCAAGGGGGGGTCGTGGAGAAACCACCGCTACAGAGGCATTGGGGAGGAAACTGACGTGGAAAAGCAAGGAAATGCGTGTATTGATTTAGGAATTTGCTGGCCTTTTTTGGGCTAAATCTCACTGACGATTCCTAACTAGAGCAGACCCAAGGAATGAATGGGACTCATATGAACGTTGTCTGCGGAAATCACATGTATTCCGTGGGTTTAATCTACCCGGCGCTAACAGCCGAATTTAGCCCCCTAACAGTCTTTTCTCACAAGCACGTGCGGGAGAAAGAGAGGGGTTAATTAGGTTAATAAGCTGCGCACAGAATGCAGACAAAGCAGCGGCAAGACAGGGAGCCGCGTTCGATTATGACTTGGATTCTCCCGCCTTCTCGCTTTTTTGTCTTCTTGCTAGCGACAAAGCCGCCTTACGATTACCCATAAAGCCTGAAAAAGTAACGGATCGTGAGATGCACACACACACACACGTGTAACAGGACATATATACCGTTACATGGACAGAAATAAAAACAAAATGTGAGTGCCAACCACCGGCATAGCATTATCTTAAGAATGTTTACTCGGAAGTGAGCCCCCAGTGTTACACCGACAGACTTGCTCCCAGGTAAGTGTGCCTTCCAGATATAATGAAATATTTTGGCGCAAGTTACGTCTTCCATTTGATGCCACCGAATTTCCTTCAGGAGCTCTAGTACTAAATAATGACCTCTTTATCCACTGAAGGAATCTCTTTCCTTTTTTTTTTTTTTTAAATTGTGCTTAATTTCCTGAACCGGAAGAGATCTGTTCAGAACCATGTGTAGTGGTTAGAGCAAGGGACTAAGGCGGGATGGCGGGGGAGAGAGGCCAGGTTTAGTCCTCTACTTTTGACCATAAAGCCTACGGGCGTGACTTTAGGTCAGTCCCTAACTCTGCGCCTAATCTGCCTCACAGGGATCCTGTGAGGACAACACTGGGGACTGGCCTGTCTGCCTTTGGATTCTTTGGAGGAGAAACAGGACCCAAAGACAGGGATCATGATTCTCCCTGGTTTTCATTGGGTAGCATCGAGTTCCCCAGCCTGGTGCCTTCCAGAAGTGTTGGACTACAGCTCCTAGCATCCCCGAACAGCATGGTGACTCTGGGTGGGGATGATGGAAGATGTAGTCCGACCCCTTTGAAGGCCAATATTTTCAAATATTGGCTTTTTCTCCCGCCTACTGGTTTTGGAAAGATCTGTCGCCCTCTCAGGAGTCGGTTTTAGCAGCTGAGATCCACCTACCTTCGGACCGGTTGTGCCTTGGATCCGGATGCGACAGGGGCCTTAGGGAGGGCGTCACGGCCGGGGCAACAACTTACCTCAGTGACCCTGCCACTGCCCGGCAGAACAGAAGTGATCCCGTCGGTGCCCAGCACCACCGTGCTCTGGCTCATGTTGATCCAGGCGCCCTTGGCGTCGTTCTGCTCCAAGGTGCTCTTGCCGAGGCCCGGCGGGGCTGCCTCGTCCGTGCTTTGCAAGGGGGGGATTTTGCAAGGCGCCCGGCGGGCCGGCGCGCCGGGGGCATTCCGGAGCGGAGAGGGCTCGATCGCGTCTTTGCCGGAGGGGGGTGCTGGCTTGCACGGGGCCCAGTTTGCAGACGCCCACTTTGGTCCTCTCAGAGTCGTTGGCTCTGGCTTCCTCGGGGGAGCGCAAAGTTTGGCCGTCGCCGGAGAGGGCGGAGGCCACTTGGGCCAGCTGGGACGGGACTTGGGCGGGCGGGTTCGGCGGCTGCTCGCTCTCGGGGCTATTTCGGATCATTCCCGAACTTTCCAGGGGCCCCGTGGCAACCGTCTCGGGGCTGCGGACCAGTTGTTGGCTCGTCTCCTTTTGACCGGGGTAATCCTAAAAGAGCAGAGGCGCATTAAAAAGGAAAGGAGCCCAAAGGGTGGATGGCGGGCAGGGCAGACAACATTAGGATATCTTAGCATTAACGGCGAGCATGAAGGTCGGACTGCTTAAAGTCACCTGGAAGGCACCGCCGCGGGTTCGGTTTTAAAGAGCCCCCTTTCCTTGCGCGGATTTTGGTACCGTGCAGAGACAACCGCGCTTGCGCCTGCAGACCTACTGTTCTGGCGTTAGAGACAGCATCGCTCCCAGCTCTCCTTTTGCAAACCTCCTTGGTTTTTTCATCAAGACCGTGGGATGTTCCTTTCCTCCAGCGCCCTTACAGAAAGAATCTTTAATTTTACGCCTCATTTCCCTCCTGTCATTCAGCAGCGCACGCTGGCTTTGGACTGGGGAGGGGTATTGAGGAGAGGGGAGCCCGGCTCCCTTCCCTGCAACTAGCGAGAGACAACGGAACTCGATAGTATCGAATCCTTTATTCTCAATAATGTCCCCTCACCCGCCCAATTTTCGATTAAGAGTGAGGAAAAGATCGCAAACATCATTGCCTGTTACAGCAAACGTTGGGAAACGTATTTCCTAACATCCCAATATGCTGCTTCCAATAAACCGGTTTGAATGGGTTGGATTCAGATTCAGTCATACTTAAGAGTAGATCTACCGAAGTCAAAGAAACGGGAGTTAGTCAAGGTCCGCCAATTTCCATTAGAACCAGATTCATTTGGTGCAGCGTTTTCTTAGGCTGCAGTCCACTTCTTCAAATGCAAGGGCTACCTTCTTGGAAACTGGTTTCAATGCTCTCCTTTAAGTATTACTTCATGCTACCTATTACCCGTCACACCGTCTAGCCTTTGTCCGCACTCTTCCAGTCTCTAGTATGAGTTTCCATATTTTAATCCGTCCACTGATTATCATGTTTTAAAAACCTCAAACAACGCATGGCGTTACAATGATAGAATTGTATAAAGTTTCTTGGACAGACATCCTGCTCGATTTCAACTGAAAGGGAACAGTCTTTTTCTGCGGGGAAATGCAAGTGGACAAAAGGAAACCTACACAGGTATCGTCTGCGCGACTGCTTTTCGAACCCCGCTCCCCAGACCTCACAGAATCAGTAAATGCAGCTTCAAGTGAACAGCAGTTTTACCCTTGAGCTGAAAAACTTACACTTCTGCGTGTCCTTTTCCCCTTCTCTGTGCCGCCTTCGTATAAGGGGGGAGTATTCTAGACTTTCAGGACCCTGGACAGCGCTCTGCGCCTTCCAGACTTCTGCCCCACCCCGCACCCTCCGGCGGACCTTTCCGAACATTAACACACATTTCCAAACCTGAATGTTACTTTTAATTTCAACATAGGGCAAAACCGATTGGTTAACGAGTACAATATCTTTTCCCCAACCCGAACCCCCTCAAAAGAGCTAGAAAAGAGAGGGCGGCCCCTCCACTTACCATATCTAAAAGAGCATCGGGTGGAACCTGTGGGGAGGTAAAAAGCCGCAGGAGAGGCCAAACTGGCGGACTGGATTGGGCTCCGGCGAGAGCAAAGCTTTCTATACCTCCGCGGGAAAGACTGGGTTTGCGTCAGTGCATAGCAAGGTGCCTTTCGGATGGCATTTCCTTGATAATACCGGCTTGATAAATCATTACCCTTGGATTCGGATTTTTAAAGGGGCAAGAAGAAGCCAGCACGCCGGCTCGCTGTCACTCACAGGCAGCAATTGGGATGGCGTGTTCCGTGTGACTCAGGGGAGGTGGAAACCGGCGCGGGGGGGGGGGCGAGGAGCAGTGGAGAAGATGATGCTCAGGAAGCCAAGCCCAACGAACTTTCTTTACGGTGATCAAGAGAAGCGGGTGGAGGGTGGAGGACATGAGTGGGACACGTCCTATTGCACCCAAAGCACAAACACGGAGAGGAGGACCCCTCCCCGTCTTCTCCCCCCTTTCCTCCCAGCGCCGCGTTACATCCGCGCTTGCTTCGCGGCAGAACATCTGCAGAACATCCCCTCCCCCCCCCCCGAGCGCACATCGCCTCTCTCCCCCCCCCCCCCACTCCCCACGATCAAGAGGCTTGGCTCATCCGCCACCTTTGCGGCGGGGTAAGCATCGGTGTTATGACTCAATGTCCCTTTATTGTAGGAGTTGGGGACCCTCCCGACGTCTGTCCACAAAGGGGCCGGCGAAACAGCCGAGACGGCCGTTTCGAGATGAACCGAAATGAACCAGAGCCGCAAAGGAAATGTCGGTTTCCACCGAGGTCATCTTTACTGTATCACCGTGGAAGGATGGTTTTCCCCTAAGGCATGTTTAAAAAAAAGAAAGAAAGAAAGAAACGGCCTCAATCCTCATTGAAGTGAAACCCATCGAAGTCACTAGTACTGACCTATAAATGAGCATCCGTAGGATCACATTAGAATTGAGACATGAAGGTGTCCTAGGGCTTGTTGTGCAGGAAGGAGCTACTGGGAACTCTCTGTCTGAGTAGGAGGCCTCTTGCAACTTGGGGCTTCATATTTAAAATGTTTTCCCCCTAAGCAGGGGTCCTCGATGGAGCCCCAATGTCTTGTGGATGTGTAACGAAAAGATTAGGCCCTATAAGTTTCACAGCTTAACCTAAGCTTTTGCTACACAGCAGCAATCAAAGAAAGAAATTGGATATGTATTTTTTAAAAATATAACTCCCCTATTGTGCAGTGCTGCTGTACACACACGGCTGGTATTACCGCCCTATGAAATCAGTGTGACATCCTCTCAAACAATGGCATGTAGCTGGAATGTTGATGAGATACACCCTTGGCTAATGTACATTCTACAGAAAGAAGACTGTATATGGAGGAACCTGTCAAAGTTTAAGGAAAGTGACATTGATTGCAGTAGGAGAACAGCCAAAGCTCTCTTTTTGAAAAATGTGGGATTCCAAAGTGATGATAATTTGGACAAAAACGTGCATGTACGTGTTCCATAGATGATGATGATGATGTGCCATCCAGTTATTTCTGACTTACGGTGACCCTTTTCAGGGTTTTCTAGGTAGCAAGTACTCAGAAGTGGTTTACCATTCCCTTCTTCTAGGGGCATCCCCCCCCCCCCCACTGCGAAGCTTGCCTGAGGCTACACAGGCTGACTCTACTCATAGGAAGCACAGTGGGGAATCAAACTCCCAACCTCTGGTTCCTCAGCCAGAGACCTAAACCAATGAGTTATCCAGCCAGTTCTTCCACATAATACACCACTATTTAATTCTGTGGCCTGCATGTTAAAAATATGAAATGCACATTTGTGCACTAAGCTTGTTTCTGAGTTAAAGAAAGGAGGGAATATAAAGGAACAAACTAAATAGTTAACACTTTAAAGTCTGGTCCAGCTTTAGGGAGACTTCATCGGGACCTTCAAGTCTCTTGGCCTGCGAGGATCTTAAAATCTTACTGGGGTGGGAGGCCCTTCTCTTTCCCAGCACTCTGGAAGGCATGTTTGGTGAGGATCCGAGAGAGGGCCTTTTTGGTGGCTGCCATGGCAGAAGGGTTGGGCTGCCTTCTTCCTCACTGAGTCCACCTGCAGGCAGGGTTCCCCCCCTCTCCCCTATTCGGGCAGGCCTTTGGCGTCTATGCTGAGTTGTTCCTGAGGGGAGGGAACTTTGACAGGTTGGATATTATTGCTTCTTTTTTACTGATGCATTTTATTGTGTCCTTAACATGTTTCTGCTGATTTAACTGTAATTGCTTTTTAGTCCTGTTGACAGAAGGTCTTAAGGTAAATAAATAAATAAAACGAATACGACTTAACATTTCTGACAAACGAAAACTTGTGACTTCAAATACGGAACTTTTAAAAAGACCCCACCAGATTATATATACGCGGTGTGTGTGTTTCTTTATGTAAATACACGAACCTTTGGCCAGGAAGATAAGAAGCAAGGGCGTATCTTGTTTTAAAATATTAGTGTTTCCTTGCTTTTTAAGAAAGAAAGGAGAGTGACGAACTCACAATGCCACGTCACATTCTGTCGCAAACCTTAATAGGGAGCCCCATACCTCAGTGGGGCTCACCATTAAGAGCGTGTAAAATTACAGGCTTATTTGGGAATAAGTCCCACTGAATCCAAAGGGGTCTATTGCTGAATAGCCATATTGAAATCAATAGGGTGTTTTTTTTAATGTGCCTTATCCAACTAATGACCAAGGTTCTAGGTGACCCCAGAACACCAACTGGGAAGAGCAATCTCTTCTGCTCGGTGTCTTCAAGCCCTTCCCTGCAGCAAGGTTAGAGTAATCCCATTAAACAGAAGAACTAAATAAAAGAGACAAGCCATCAATCTCGGTGGCTAGTTTTGTGAGATACAGCCTCACTCGCTGGAGCAGGAGAATTTCATGGGGGGAAAAGAGAGAATTTGTTTTACCTTTTTTTTTCTTTTTTAAAAAAGGAATCTTTTCCTCCTCCACTTTTTCTTTCTTTTTTGCTCCAAAACACCCTTCTAAAACGTTCTGCTTCTAAGCCGGTGATTCTGCTTGGATCAGTGCTTTCTAATCAAAAGTGGAAATCTGTATTTTTTATCAAAAACAGACATCTTTGCCTCCACTGAAGAATACACATATATTTAGCCAGGAAGAACATTAAAACCAGAAAACGTAATCAATCCAATGGGAGTTTGAACTCACTGAACGAAAAAGAGAGAGAGAGCCCATAATGTTGCAGTTTTCCCCTCCTTTCTGGAGGAAGCAAAATACTGAAAGCTGATTTAAGATAGGGCTAATTTTCCAGGCAACGAGATCTCGGCACCATTTAAATTATCTCGTTGAATCCCTAATTTCTTATATCACTTTAAATTAATATTCACAGGGCTTAAATCCCCTTACAAAGGCACCGTGTAACAAATCCACTTCCATGTCTGGGCTCCGCTCGAAAACCAAAGCAAGGAATTGTTATATCGCTCAATATAAGGGAATGAAAACGTCTCCCATGTTTTTAAATAACGTATGAAATATTTTCCGCTTCTAAATTCTACTTAACCCTATCACAAGTTTCCCGAAAGAAAGTGCCATTGAACACTTGGATTTTACTTTCGAGTAGACATTTCTAGGATTGAACTGCCCGCTGTTTTTTTTTCCCCTCCCAACTGCGCCAGGACATAAAAATTCTTCAAGTTCGTTTACGAACGAAGTAAATTTAGCAATAGATAAGAAGTCGCTCGTTCTGCCTTACAGTCGCTGAGGCGGCCTAATGCATCATATTCATTAAAATAGGCATCAGACGTCAACATTATCACGCTCAAACGATCTCCTTGATCCAAGCGTTGTTATAAATAGCTGAGCTCGTGAATGCGTTAAAAAAAAAAAAAAACCACCCGCCCCTCTGCACACTCTCTGGCTTCGCTTACCTACCCTCCCTTTAATTTAAACCTTTCTTCCTTTTGAGGGCAAAAAGGGCGGGTTACTGCACTGCTGGGGAGGGGGAGGCTCGAACTCGCGTCATCTCCGAGGCTTCTCTGCTGTGGAGAGAAGGCTCAGAGCAAAGAGCGCGGGAAGGAGGCGAAAGGTGCTTGGCGCACTGGGAAGAGGACCTTCGGCTTCGGTGGACGGCTGCTTTTCTGGATTTTGCCTCTTTTAGCCAAGGAGCTCGCCGGCAGAACAATTCACAGCTGGGTTGGAGGAGAAGAGGAGAAGGAGGAAGAGGAAGGATTAAGAGGAGGCGAAAAGATGTAGGGACTGGCGCGACAGTGACTCAGAATATTGCGGCTTCAACTGAGGCACTTGGAGTCTGAAGCGCAGAGCATCAGTTCCTGTACACGTACACAGATGGGACTGGATCCCTAAACCCCTTTTTCAGGGCAGAAGGCAATGTATTCCTGTACCAACCCCATCCAGTACATAGAGGAGCAGTAAAGGAGCTTCTGTGTTGAGGTACAGGAGAGATTTCCCTGGAACCCACTCCTCTCCTCTGACCTTTTTCCTGACCTCCCTCCTCACAGCACCATACCTGCAAGGGAAATGGAAGAGTCTTTTGAGCTGTTCTGTGGTACATTATTAGGAGGAGTGGACATGGGCATGGGGACAGGAAAGTTAGAGGGCCGATTTGGGGTGAGCTCTAGCTTTAAGTCCCAGGTGCAAAATACGATTCTTCACTTTAAAGAAAACAACAACATACGAACCTTGATAGGATTAAAAAAAAAAAAAGTAACTGTGGAGATTTATCTCTATGCTAAACTTGAGACTGCCTTGCCAGAAGATCGGAGCCATATTCTTGGGCCACTATGCCCTGGTGTGTCTGCATTTAAATCCTCCAGGTTACAACCACTGATAGATCCCCCATTAGGACCAGTCATTGTGCCAAATGTGGCACTGGTTTCAACAGACAGATTTGGGCCGTCCTTAAAGAGCAGCAAATGTTTAGTTCTTTGATTTGGAAATATTGTATATTTATACTGCCAAGGTGGCGAAGTGGCGAAGTCTTTGTGGTGGTGCTTTGTGCCTCTAGTTCCAAGATAGCTCAGCTGGCCTTGGTCAAGATGCAGCTTGACCCAGGGCAGGGTGCGTGCATGGTGTGACTTGCCGCTCTGCCACAAGGAAGAAATGGTCTTGGACTGGTTCTGGTCACTGCAGCAGATCTAGACTCATGCTGCAGGCCTGTTCCCCTCCTTTTCAACCTGATGCTAGAGAATGGGAAGTTGCCATTGGTGACCAAGTACAATGAACCAAAACTTTTGGTCTGGATGCCCATGGACTGAGTCCACTATGTACAGTTACCTACAGAGTGGTAGGGAAAGTGTGAAATCAATGCCTCTGTAGATCAGAGGTTGGCAGTGTTGGAAACAAGGCTGCCTTGATCTGATCCAGAGCAGTTCTTACTATGTTGTAATGATATGGATCAGAAACTCCTTGGAATACAGCAGGCATAAAAAAATTTAAAAAAGCATCTGGCTAGTACCAGGCTCCCAACCTTTCTTCCATTATACATAGCACCAGAGCTCCCAGAATCAGGCGGGGCTTTAATCCTGAGGCTGTAGTCCTGCTGAAACTCTGTGGGACCTAACTTTGATAGAAGATAAATGGGAGCCTGAGGCAAGAGTGTGCTGTTTATATATTGTCTCATAGCGCTTAAAGCACTCTCTGAATGGTTTATGATTTAATTATGCAGGCTACACATTGCCCCCTTCCAGTGAACTTGGTACTCAATTTATCGACCTTGGATGGAAGACTGAGTCAACCTTGAGCCGACTACCTAAGACCGCTGGGATTGTGAGCAGAGTCTTGATTTGAGCACATTATTTTAAAGACAGAGAATTGCCAGCATTTTTTAAAGTGTCATTTTCAGGTGCCACCCTTCTTAAAATTCAGTCTAAATCTTTCCCTCAGAATTCGTTTTTTGCATAGCTGATTCTTTTTAACAAATTATCTTGCCTTCAAAGTGTTGGCACAGCTGACATAATCTTTACTTCTGCTTGTCCAAATATGCAGCTTATCATCAAACAATCTAGCACAGATTTTGCTTAGATATATATCTATATCTATATATCTATATCTATATATATCTATATATCTATATCTATATCTATCTATATCTATATCTATATATCTATATATATCTATATATCTATATCTATATCTATATCTATATATATATAAACCCTGGGTTGACCTAAAATGGATGTAAGCCTGAATTTTTCACTGTAGGGCTCCCATATATGAGGGCATTTTGAGTTGAACACATTGATTTAAGTTTGATTGGCAGTTCCAATTAT
The DNA here is from genome assembly GCA_037013535.1 of Intellagama lesueurii. NCBI lineage: Eukaryota > Metazoa > Chordata > Lepidosauria > Squamata > Agamidae > Intellagama > Intellagama lesueurii. The sequence goes on along the minus strand of JBAJHW010000001.1, from coordinate 78,935,093 downwards.
AGCAGACCCCCTGAGTCTGTTGCTCAGTGGTGAGTCTATAATTATATAAATCTCATTGATTTAATGGGTTCACTCCATCTGAAAGTTCTAACTGGATTCAAACCACTAAGATGGGCATCCTTGGGATACAAGGCACAACACCAATTTATATTATAGGTAGACTATTCTCTATGAATTAACATCTGGAGTGTTGCTAGCTAATCCCCAAACTACTGAAAGCCAGTGGGGCAGATAGAACAGAGACAGTCATTTTAGAGGTGCTCATCATGTGGCTTTGATCTGCTACCTTTCACTCCCTTGAAAAGTGCCCTCTGGTACAACTGGTCATGAGTGATGCTTAATATAAATCAATATGGCCAGATGTGGAGGCCAGACTTCCTTGTTTAAAGCAAACAAAAATCTGCAGCCTTATAGAATCAGCCTGAGGTGATAGGACTCACCTCAGGGAATGCGATTTTCATTGAAATTTACACAGCATTAGGTGTAAAGTGCTTTACATGGGGCTGCCTCTGGAAAGCATCCAGAAACTTCAGCCGATCCAAAATGTGGCAGCCAGATTGCAACTGGGGCAGATCACAGGGATCACATAATCCCCCTGTTACAGCAGTTCCACTGGTTGCTGATCCATTTCTGGGCACAATTCAAAGTGCTGGTTGTAAACTATAAAGCCCTAAACAGCTTGGGTCCAAGGTATCTCAAGGACTGTGTCTCCTTTATGAGCCTGTTTGGGTGTTAAGATCATCAGGAGAGGCCTTTCTCTCAGTTCCACCACCTTCACAGGTGCGTTTGGTGGAGACATGGGAGAATGTTGCTGCTCCAAGACTTTGGAACTCCCTCCCAGAGGAAGCTAGGCTGGTCCCATCTTTGCTGTCCTTTCACAAGCAGGCAAAGACATTTCTCTTCAGGCAGGCTTTCCCTCAGTGACTCACTGCCTGAGTGGGGTTTTGAAATGGATTGTTGTGCCTTGCTGCTTTGAATGTGGTTTTGGTGTTGCTTTTGTTTACCATTTTTTAGTGTGCCATTTGCTTGATCCTTTTTAGTATTTGTGTTCTTACTGTTTTTAGCTTTAAATATTGTCTTTTAATGATGTAAGCTGCCTCGGATCCTTTCTAGGGAGAATGGAAAGGTAAAAATATTTTAAATAAATAAACAAATAAAATAAACCTGAAACCTACACCCTCAAGCTGATTCTACAAGGTGACAGACTCCATCTTAATACCATATTGAACTCTCTTAATAGGTAAACCTAATGCTTCTAAGAGGCCGATGCAGCTGTTACCGAAATGGTAGCACTTTCTATTCTTCACACAGCATTTGAATGTGTTCTTTATGTTTGTTGCAGCTACACACAAACACAAACACACGCGCATACCCCTCTGCAAATAGAGCACTGCAGTCTAGTCTAGATAGGATTGAAGAAATAGATTTTTGAACAAACATGGATCTATGAGATCATATACTGTATTAATCTAATGGTGGTAAAAGCCACCTTACATCACTTGGATGTAGATTTCAGTGGTAATGGAGTCATGTGGCAAATTTACAGAGCTGAGTTGGCATGCTGGGAATTTGAGTCAAATGGGATTGATTTTGATGGAAAACATAGGGACTGCAGCCTGAAATAGTCCTGACCCAAAAAGCAGGATGAGTGTAGATGCAGTGTATAGTGTATATGTAGTATAAACTGTAGATATTTCGATTCCTGTTCTCTGATTCTACACACAAACAACTGAATGGGTGCAGTCCCAAAGTGTGGTACAAAGTTTGGTTGGTTTTATCTTGTTTTGTACATTGCCTTGGGGGTAAAAATTGCATTTTGAAAGATGGCAATGAAATCACTTACATAAAAAGAACATAAAGACCATTGTTTAATGAAACTGAATGCCATTAGCTTGGGGGGGGAGGGAGGGAGGGGAGGATTCAGTGATAAACTCTGTCAAAGCTTATAGTCTTGACCATCTGTAATACAGGGTTGGGTACTGCACACCCAGCTGGCATGCTGGCTGCAGGAATCCAGTGGTGGGAGCCATGAGCACAGAAGTTATTTGCATATCATGTTCCAAGTCAGTCCACTGTCTGCATGTGGAAGTGTGAAAGGCAATAGGTGGGCATTAATTACTCCCCTCTGCTCTGTATCTGTGTTCCCTCCCTCCTCTGTATGAGTACTTTCAGTCTCTTTACAAATAGAAACATATCCCCCCTCCCATCCCCAGGGATTCCCTGAGCCTTGGCCTCCTCTTTGCTGCAGATAATCGGTTCCCCACATTGAAGCAGAACTGATTGTAAATCTGCATCTATCACCATAGCAGCCATTCAGATTGAATTAACAAGTCACTACAGCCTTAATTACTTTGTCAAAGATGAAAAATAGTAATTGATCTTGTCCCAGGTCAGTTGGCACAGCCTAACCCATCCCCTTTGCCCCTACCTACTCCAAGTCCTCACAGATAACAAAATAAATACATGCAAATGTATATAAAAATCCCAATCATGTGTATGTGAGGAGATAGAAACCATTCTAAGTACTCCTACCAGGCCCTTCAGAAGGCAGAGGTGGAGAAAAATTGATCAACAGCTTTGAGAGATGTGTCGGACAAAGGGGGCTCCTCTAAAACAGACACTGAAAAGTAAAATTCTCCTGTTTAGCATGTGGCTTGGCTGACTGGCCTACTGTTCTGGCATTGAAGGGCAATGAAGTGCACCTGCTCAGCGATTCTGGCACAGTCATCTGGATTCAGTGACATTTCTGAGTGCATGGTCCCAGAGCTAGCCAAAGACATTTTGCAGCCTGAGGCAAAGCCGCAAATGGTGCTCCCCTCCTCCAACTCACAAGGCAAAGAACAGAGAACCCCCGAAGCCAGCGATGTCATTCTGGCAACTGAATTAGAACAGAAGCCTATAGACACCTCTCCAACCCCCTGCAGAAAATACAGTGGTGACAAAGTAAATAGCTAAGAATTGCTGCTGTTTTGTAACACCCAAACTCTGCTGCCTAGGTGGCTGCTTCTCCTTGCCTAGCAGTAATGCCAGCCGTCAATGGTCCTGGCACTTCAGTGGCACATCTACAATGCATTACAGGGAACAAGGGGAGGAAAAGCCATCTCTCTCTTGTGAACACACTGATCTTATTTGATTCTAGGAGCTTAATGGGGTTGGTCCTGGAGAGTGTTTCAACAGAGACTGCCAGGGAATATTAAGGATCTGCAGGTTGGGCTGGGAAAGAATTATGCCTGAAACCACAGATGGATGCTGCCAGTCAGAGTTGACAGCATTGGGCTAAATGGACTGATGGTGTGACTGAGCATAAAAGAGTTTGCTATGCTTGTAACTTCTTGCTTCAGAGGGCACCAGTACCATTCAAGTGTCACAGTATGACTTTTAAGAAGTACCCAAAGATTATGTGTGAGAGGGGGAGGAAAGAGGAGAAGAATATAATGCTGATTTTATCTGAAAGTTGAGTCATGGCAACTGGACTTCTTTCTTGTTAGGTTGAAATGTTTTGCTACTCATCCAAGTAACTTCTTCAGTCTGAGGAGAGTTGGTAGGAGATCCCTGATATATCCTCCCAGGGATCTCCTACCAACTCTCCTCAGACTGAAGAGCTACTTGGATGAGTAGCGAAACATTTCAACCTAATAAGAAAGAAGTCCAGTTGCCATGACTCAACTTCCAGATAACCACACCTGGATGACTGAGAATCTTCACAGATATAATGCTGATTTTAACCTGTAAAAGGACCTCATGTGCCATTGATAGTACTACGGACAAATTTCAGTAAAGGAACCTGCAAGGATGAGTCCATTAAAACACTGATTCCCTATCTTAGATCCTCAGATATTGTTGGAGTCAAACTCCCGGAAGCATCAGCAAATGTAACCAATAGTTAGGGTTCCTGGCAGCTACCTTTACTGCACTACTACTGGCTTTGCTAGTGGCAGGAACTGCTAAAGCTCAGTGTCTGGACACTGGACACAGTGTCTGGAATTTGGCACAGGTCAGCCTTGGAATTCACAGTCTTACTTTCACCCTGACCTCCCATACAGGATCGCTGTAAGGATGAAGTGGGGAAGAGGACAGCTGTACACATTGCCATGATCTCATTGGTAGAAAGATGGGATATATGGTAAACAAGCAAACCACTGCATTAGATGACTTAGACCGTGGTGGTTAGAAAATGTTGCATGAAATATATATGTTCTCTGTCTCATTCTGGCTGAAGATTTCTAGGACCAATCTCAGACCAATATTTTTTTTTATAAAAGAGAATCTTCTTGTGTTGTAGTACGTTAGATTAACAGAGGGGTAGGACCATTCTTCCACTGCTTCTGCTATTTTTAACTAGCTTGTTTTACAGTTCATATTATAAAAGGGGAAAATAAGAGTCATCTGGAAGAAATCAAATGGATACAATCTGTCATGCAATAGTGTGTCCTGGATTTCAACAGCCCTTCTTTACTACAGAACAAAACCATCAAGCATGTGCAGTCGTAACAATCTGGGGTGAAGGTGATACATTGTCTTTCTTCTCCCCCCCCCCCCCCACTTGAAAGAAAGTAAACCTGTATTATTCTACATTTCCCAAATCTGAGGACAAAGCATGAACCTGATTTTCAGGGAATATACCTATTAAGAAATAATAAATGCAAAATGGGCTGTGAAATGCCATAATTAAAAACTGCAAAATTTCTTTTAAGAAGAGTTTTCATTAAATTATTGTGATTGAATCGCTCTATACTGTTACATTGCTTTCAATTTATTCTGTGCAGTGGTGGTATACCATATATTTAATAAGTAGTTGGGGTTGCTGGAAGTCAGATGTTCAGGCTATGTGCAAGTAATGATAGTGGCACAGCTCTGCAATGGAGATGGAAAAATGATAACAGAGGACAAGGAAAAGGCAGAGGTGCTCAATTCCTATTTTAGTTCCGTCTTTTCCCATAAGACAGACTATGAACTTCCAAACAAATGGGAAGCGCAAGTGGGGGGGGGGGGGACAGGATGCAGCTGCAGATAGATAAACAAATAGTTAAGGGATACCTTACCACCTTGAACGAGTTCAAATCCCCAGGGCTGGATGAACTGCATCCGAGAGTACTGAAGGAACTGGCTGAAGAACTCTCAGAACTGCTATCCATTATTTTCTTGAAATCATGGGAAACGGGTGAGGTGCCAGAGGATTGGAGGAGGGCCAATGTTCTCCTTATCTTCAAAAAGGGCAAAAAAGAGGAACCTGGGAACTACAGGCCAGTCAGCCTGACATCAATCTCAGGCAAAAGTCTGGAACAGATCATAAAGCGGTCATTATGCAAGCACCTAGAAAACAATGCAGTAAGAACTTGAAGCCAACACGGATATGTCAAGAACAAATGCTGCCAAACTAATTTGATCTCGTTTTTTGATCAGGTCCCCTCCCTGATAGACAGAGGGAATGCTGTAGATGTAGTATATCTTGACTACAGCAAAGCTTTTGACAAAGTGCCCCATGATATCCTGATTAGCAAGCTAACTAGGTGTGGGCTGGATAGATCAAGTGTCAGGTGGATACACAATTGGCTACAGAATCGTACTCAGAGGGTGATGATTAATAGGTTCTTCTCTAACTGTGAGGAGGTAACAAGTGGGGTACTCCAAGGCTCAGTCCTGGGCCCGGTGCTCTTCAATATTTTTGGATGAGGGAGTGCAGAGAATGCTTGTCAAATTTGCAGATTATACCAAATTGGGCAGAATAGCTAATACCTAGAAGACAGAAACAAAATTCAAAATGGCCTTGATAGGATGGAGCACTGGGCCAAAAGCAACAGAATGAAATTCAACAGGGATAAGTGCAAAGTACTGCACCTCGGAAAAAGAAACCAACTGCACAGTTACAAGATGGGGGATACCTGGCTCAGCAAAACTACGAGCGAGAAGGATCTTGGAATTGTCATAGATCACGAGCTAAATATGAGCCAACAGTGTGATGTGGCTACAAAAAAGGCAAATGCTATTTTAGGCAGCATTAATCGAAGTATAGTTTCCAAATCCCACGATGTGCTAGTGTCCCTCTATTCAACACTGGTTAGGCCTCACCTTGAGTATTGTGTCCAGTTCTGGACACCACACATCAAGAAAGATGCTAACAAATTGGAACAAGTTCAGAGGAGGGCAACAAGGATGATCAAGGGGCTGGAAATCAAGCCTTATGACAGTGGTGGCGAACCTTTTTGGGCTCGCGTGCCCAAACTGGGGGGAAAAAACCAAAACAGTGGGCCGGAAATGGAAGTGGCGGTGGAAGGGGGAATCGCGGCGGCGGACCCGGAGGAACTGGAACCGGAAGTGGCGGTGGAAGGGGGAATCGCAGCAGGGAGGTGCCTCAAGCCCCCTCTGCTGCCAGCACCAGTTGCCCCGGATCCGCCTGCCGAAGCGCCAGCACCGGCTGCAGCTGCCTCCTGAGGTTTGGCTGCGCGCAGTGGGGCGGGGGGGAGTAGCAATCTGGCGACCTATGGCTCACGTGCCGGCAGAAAGGGGTCCACGTGCCAGTTGTGGCACGCGTGCCATAGGTTCGCCATTGCTGCCTTATGAGGAAAGGCTTAAAGAATTGGGCATGTTTAGCCTTGAGAAAAGAAGACTGAGGGGTGATATGATAGCACTTTTCAAAAATGTGAAAGGCTGTCATACAGAGGAGGGGCAAGATCTGTTCTCGATCATCCCAGAGTGCAGGACACGCAACAATGGGCTCAAGTTAAAGGAAGCCAGATTTTGGTTGAAATATCAGGAAAAACGTCCCAACTGTTAGAGCAGTACGACAGTGGAACCAGTTACCTCGGGAGTTGGTGAGTGCTCCAACACTGGAGACATTCAAGAAAAACTTAGGTAATCACCTGGCAGATATGCTTTGATTGTATTCCTGCATTGAGCAGGGGGTTGGACTTGATGGCCTTGTAGGCCTCTTCCAACTTCAGTGATTCTATGATTCTATACCATCCCTCAGTGAGTTTCCATGGCCAAATGGAGATTTGAACCTGGGTATCCTGCTTCCTAGTCTAGCAATCTATCTGCTACACCATTATGCCTCTCTTGGATCCCTGGTATTTAGTACTAACTAAGGTATTAAGGTCTTAAGCTAGGCCTAATACTACTTAGGGCTTGTATACATGCACTCTTTCAGAGTGGGGTGGTTGTTTGGGGTCAGGTAGAGGCGCAGTCCTTGCACCAAATTGGAGTTCAACAACCGTATTTGGTCCAGCTCATTCCAGTGGGAATTTCTGGTATCACGACGTTGTTTCAAAATGTTTTGGCTGCTGAGTCATGTTTTGGCTGGATTCTGGGAGCTGTAGTCCAAAAATGTAACTTTCCCAATCTTGGTCCAGAACTAGCCAGGCTATTTTGGCACCTGAGACAGAAACCACCATAAATGTCCTCAAAGCTCGAGGACGCTTGGCGGCAGCTGGCACTTACAGGGAAGGTGAAAAGAAGTGCAGCTCCCTCTTACAGAACTGAAGAATCAGATCAGCTTTCATCCTTGGCCATGCTGATTTGGGATTATGGGAGTTGTAGTGTAACACATCTGGAGTATACCAGGTTGCCTGAAGTATTGGACAGTGGCAGGAAGTTATTGTCTCTTTTCCCCCACCATTTCCCAGACAAAGTATCACTGCTGAGAATAACTTCTTTCACATTCCTTTCAGGCTGTTTTTTGTCTTTTTTTTTTTCTTTTAATGAGAGGCAGTAGGGGATCGTTTGGCCTGAATCTAAGAACCCTTCTTCACACTCTTGCCCCCATCTAGTAGCTATTGATTGCCTGTTGGGTGTGCAGTGCTATTTATTTTTAAAAGAGAGGGTTCATTTACTGTGCTTCCTGAGCTGTATTTCATACTATGTGGTTGACTGCATTGCACATCTGGAAACAGAAACACCTGGTCAGTGTTCCTAAAAAAGAAGTCTAGTTGTTAAACATTGCTTGCTTGTTTTTTAAGTAAAAGAAATTTCACCTACAGAATACGAGGAATATTCCTAAGCAGTTTGCGGTTTGCAGTTCATAGTCTATTTCAGTTCCAGAAGCTGAAAGATAAATTTTGAGAATTTCTGCCTTTATATGATGTACAAAGGTATCGTGGTTTAAAATAATCTATTCTTATTCTTATTCTTATTCTTATTCTTATTCTTGAGCCACTGTTTCTCAAGTAACCCCACTGGAGATGGAGATCGGTGAGCTTGTTCCGTAACTGTTAAGGATTTGTCTCTGTGAGTCAGTATGGTTAATAAAAAACCCAAATCTCAGTGACAGGGAAATCATTACCTTGTAAAGAGCTCTCTGATAAAAATTCTGTTTCATTCCATTTCAAATTGTCCCTAGATAATGAAGAGTCTGGTAAATCTTTAAAGTGTTAATTGCTTTTGCAGTTGGCTTCCCATCAGGCAGGGTTATTAAGCAGAATGGGAGCCTGCTTTAGTGTGCTTGTCACTATCATGATCACCACCACTGTTTAAGCAGAAGTTGCCTAGATGATCAAATCTATACTCTGAATTCTGACATATTCAGCAATGTGGGCTGTGAAAAAATCCAGAAGATCCATCAACAAAAGTGAACATTGGGAGTTAAGGGGATCAGATGAGAGGGGGAAAAGACACATCTGGAGGAAATTTCTGCATCCTTGGTTGAGCAGTCATACTGCTAATAGCTACTCTCTCCCAGTCATGTACCCCTTCATGCCACCAAAGATTTCCCTTGGCCACTATACTCTACTGCTAGAATGTATTTCACTCATATAACATAATTATCATGTACCAAAAGTGAAACCTGCTCTTTTTTTTCTCCAGGATAAAACAGAATCCAAGCAACAAATTCAAGTGACCATTCAGAATAAGGACCTGACTAAAAGTATAATAATGTTGAAGTATTGCAGACTTAGAGCTGACGTGGCTGATGGGGCTGTGTTCCTCGCCACCAAAGTAGTCTTGGGCAATCTGCACAGTCCTAGAGGCAGCACCAGAAGAGAGACTGGTAAATCATTTCTGAGATGTGACCCATTGAATCAATTGCTGAAGGGTACTTCAGCCCTTACTCATGTAAATCCCATTGATACAACGGCTCTACTCAGAAGTAATATTTGTATTAAGGCCAGAATTATGATCAAGTTCATGTTGAGTAACAGCAATCTTGCATGCACTAACACTGGGTATCAGTGGGAGGGTTTTTTTACAGCCTAATGTCATTGTCCCTTGCCACTAACTTGATTGGTAGAATCCTTTCCCCACGTCTAGCATCTGAGGCAAGTCCCTCAACCCTCTTCCTGTTCACTTGTTTACTTCCATTGTCTTTGTTATTGCTAGCTTTCTTCTTTCTCTGACCTCCTACCAAGCAAGAAGCATGGGAGGTCTCTTCCACATGGTGGAGATCCATTTCTACTCTTTTTATCTTTCTGACTGTAACTACAAAATGGTAATTGTAAGTAAAGAAAACTTTTTTCTACTTTAAATGCTTCTAGATGCTTTTACCATGCAAAGTGCTAGTTTGTTTGGAAAAGGAACCAAAGAGACAGGCAGAGGCAGAGACTGAGCTGTTATCGCTGTTTTCTTTGCTGCTGCTGTTTTTTCCTAACTCACATTCTGCTAACTAAGAGGAATCACCAACATTCCCCAATAGTTCATTCCAAAATAAATATTCAAGTCCAGTAGAGATTTTTAAAATCTTATTGAACGTTTCAGTTACAGCAAAACAAACATTGCTATACTCTACCAAAGGAAAAAACCCTCCTCTGATGCTGCAGTGATTAAAACTGCATGGAAATCAATGGTTTTAGATGGAAAATGAACAGAATGAAATTCACAGGGTGAAAGGAAAAGTGTCAAGGTCAAAGGTATAACAAACATTGACCTCAGAACACTATAAAACTTTATAATACTGTTTGGTGGTTTGAGTCTGTGATGGTCCATCATATCTGCTATTTATCTTTGAAACTGTTAATTTCAGTGTGAAATCAGACAACCCTTTTTAATTCTATCAGTTTTCATCTTGGTAAAAAGGTATAAGTATTTTCCTTGTTCGACTCATGGTGAAGTAATTCATTTTAGATATCCACATCTACACCATCAACTTCCCTAATTCAACAAGCTTTATTCATTTAAATTGCTTCTATGCTTCATAAGCATAAAAGATAATTCAAAGTTGTTAAAACAGGTAACTTCTGTGACAGGCACACTCAGTTATACAGAAATTAAACTTGCAGCAATGAAAAAGCTGTTGGTGCAAATTCTTAAACAGATATCCATTCTTGCAACTTCTGAAAAGCTGTGGGCGTGACTGTCATCAAAAATCTTACACTTATGGGAATTTGCAAACAGAAGTACATTCAAAAGATATAAAGGCAAAACTTAACTTGTAGGCAGAACATATCATGTTATAATCATGTTTCAAAATTGCAGGAGCACACATTCTAAAAATACAGGGGCTTATAGCCTAAAAAAGCTATAATCAAAAATTAAAAATTAGAAAGTACATCTCTCAAAAATATCATTAAAAACTGAAAAGCATTACAGCTTTGAGCAGTCTTTAGCATATCTAGACACATATGAAAAATACTCTAAGTGCTCACCCAGCCATTTGCCAGTTCAAATCTATGGAAATAAACCCATGATCGTCTCTCTTCTGCCTCTGTGTGGCTGCTGCTACATATTGCCTTACACTCCTAGGTGTCTGTTATCCAGTGCCTGGTATCTGATATGTGTGTTGTTGTCTCTTGCTTCCCTATATTTATGTTTCCCTCATTTGTTTGTTTTTCCATGGTCACCTGGCATACTTCCGGTATACCAACAATTTGCTACCAGACCAATTGCTTCAGTATGAAACATGTCCCATACATTTTCTATAGCATGTCCATGCTCAAGTGTCAATCTCTTGCTAGGAAACAGATTCTTTGTGAGGCAATGTTCTTTTACATTGATCTTGCTTTTCCTGTGATGGCTTTCACGGAGAGCTAGCCAATAGTTGTTCAGTGAATGACACAGCTGTTCAAACTTCATTTTTAAAAACCACATTGTACATTTTCAGGGTTGCATTTTCTACACTTCCCTTAATTATTTTAGCACAGTGTACGTACAAAATTTGAAACCATGACAAAGGGACTTTTTGATTAATGAAGGTGGTTGTGTCATCTGTCCAGAGTCTGAAAAACCTATTTCTTTGAACAAGAGTTCTCAAACTTCAGCCAGAATGGTCATTGGCCATGCTGGTTGAGGGATTGTGGTAACTATGCTTCAAAGCCAGAATTCTGTTCACCACGGGCAATAGCTGGAGGTTGTCTCTTATAGGTATCAGTGGGACTTATACTCACATAGGTGGGTGCTGGATACCTTATGCAAGCTCCAGAAGAACTGATCCTTGAGCAATCAGGCAGTGGGATTCTGACACACACACCAAAAAGTAATATTTTCAAGCTCTTCTCTATCTCCCCCACACACTACTTTCCTGTTATCTCTGAGCCTAGCTGCTGATATTTTGTAAGATTCCCAGTTGTGTCAGACTGAACAGAGGGAGGTTTCACAGGATTTGATAATCCTGAATTGTGCAGAAGGAACAGTAACATCTATCTGGACTTTGTTCTTTGTCTGAGTCACCAGTGTGTTACTTTCAAACCAAGTACAGAATGAACCACTGCTTCCCCAACACATTAGGATCTCCTTGGTGGTCTTGTCCCATCTGCAAAGCTCATCTCCCATCTGTAGTCACCTTGACCTTGTCATCCAGAAGGCAACAGTCTTCAAGCCTGAACAATCTCTATCATGTCAAACAAGCTGCATGGCCACCAAAAATCCAGTCTGTACCTCAACAAGCAGCCTCTACTGCCACAGAAAAACTACAAAGAATAAGTTTGGTTCAGCACTCTCCTGAGGAAAACAGTTCACATGGCTCACTTTGAAGTAAGTTTTTATTGTGTTGTAAAAGGAGAGCCAACCTATTTTATAGTGATGTTTCATTCTTCAATATGCCGTAAAAAGAAGTACTCAAGGTCGACACTCAGTATAGCAGAAAAGGTTTCACACATCAGATAGTTTGATTTGTAAACAATGGAATAGTGATTGTAATTCTATACTTTTGGGATATTGTCCAATTTATTTTGTCTTGGCCCATTATGTGAGACCTCTATGGGGGGGGGGGGGGGAGGAAGGAATGAGCAACTAGGACTGAAGTTTTCAATTCAATGTAATTGTACATAGGTCCTGTCAGTCCTGTACATTTCACTACTACATTTCTTGAAGAACAGCAGAGCTTTTTTTTTTTTACTGGCAGAAAGAGCAGTGACTTGGAACAACTACTGAGGAAGGTTAAAAAAGAACAAGTAAAGCATGATTACAGTTGAACACTAAGAAGTCAAAAATCATGATCACAGAAGAACTACAAAAATTCTAATGTTGGCAATGAAGAAATAAAAATATGTTAAAGATTATCTGAACCTTGATTCAAACATCAATATAAATGGAGATTGCCACCATGGAATTAGAAGAAGACTGAGATTTGGAAATGCAGCTATGAAGGAACTAGAAAAGATCCTTAAAATTAAGGATGTCTTACTGGAAACCAAGGCTAAGATCATCCATATAATTGTATTCTCAACAAATTTGCATGCATGTAAAAGCCAAACAGGGAAAAACATGGCAGGGAGAAAAAGTCAGTTCATTCAAAATGTGGTGTTGGAGTACTGCTTTGCTGATACCATAGATCAGTGGTTCTTAACCTTTGTTACTCAGGTGTTTTTGAACTGCAACTCCCAGAAACCCCAGCCAGCACAGCTGGTGGTGAAGGCTTCTGGGAGTTGCAGTCCAAAAACACCTGAGTAACAAAGGTTAAGAACCACTGCCATAGATCATATAAAAACAAATAAGTAGGTCTAGAGCAACTCAAGCCTAAAGTCTCTATAGAAGCAAAGATAACTAAAGTGAGCGTATCTTACTTTGGGCACATCATGAGGGGACTCACTGGAAAAGACAATAAACCTTAGGAATGTTGACGGCAATAGAAAACACAGAAGACCTAACATGACATGGATTGACTCAAAAATGAAGCCATAGTCTTTCATTTGGTAGTCCTGAGCAGGACTTTTAATGGTAGGACCTTCTGGTAAGGTCACTAATTCAGTGTCAGCACATGACAACAACAGCACTTGAGGGCATATGATAACAACAACAACAACAAACATTTGAACTGATGGCTCTGGAATGAAAAGGTTTTTGTAATTGGCAGTAGCAGGTGAACAGTAGGGCAGAATATGGCTGTTTAGGAGAAAATAAAAAAGAAAGGGGTGAGAAATAGGGCAATCCTATATAGGGAGATTCTATTACTCAGAATTATGTTCCACTGAGTTTAATAGGGCATCCATCCAGATAAGGAGTGTAGGACTTCAGCTTTTATTAATTTCTTTTCCTCACACACCTAAGACATATTGAGAGGGCACCAGAGCAAATCAAGAGGAGAGAAATATAAATTAGGGTTGAATCTGGAGTGTTTATTCAGCTGGTAGGAGCAATCCTGAGTGAGTGAGTTCAGGAGAGGAAAGAGGGGAATGCAATTTTCACCAGTTCCCCCTTCGCTTGGCAGTCCCCAGTGCCAGGTGCCCCACTCCCACTCAAGGGGAGACAATTTGTGGAGGACATGGGGAGTGGGTTCAAGAGGAGGAGGGAACTTGTGAAGAACAGGAAAAACTTTAGCCAACAGGAAAACTTCAGCCAACAGGAAAAACTTTACTAGATCAAAACCTTCCATTAATGGAAATAACCATGGATCCTAACTACCTGGTTAAGATGTGCTTTTTTACAAGGGGGGAATCAACAGCATGCATAGATATACAGTTAAGAATGTAAGGTACATGTAGCTGCATTATAATTAATTTTAGAAAACATCACAAAATATTGCATAAATCACTCCACCTCACCCTCTACCTCACCCATCTCATGAGAAGAGAAGACTCCCTGGAAAAGACCCTGATGTTGGGAAAGTGTGAAGGCAAGAGGAGAAGGGGACGACAGAGGATGAGATGGTTGGACAGTGTCATCGAAGCAACCAACATGAATTTGACCAAACTCCGGGAGGCAGTGGAAGACAGGAGGGCCTGGCGTGCTCTGGTCCATGGGGTCACGAAGAGTCGGACACGACTAAATGACTAAACAACAACAACACCCTCTACATCAAAATTATATATACTTATTGGGTCAGTGACTGCAAAATAAATACTACTACTACTACTAAAATTATATATACTGTATTGTTCAGAGAGGTAATCGCGTTACTTTGTTCCAGTAACAGAAACAAAAGAACTGTGGCATCTTTAGAGGCTAGCAAATTTTTTCCAGTGTTATCCTCCATAGATTACAATCTGTTTGAAGAATTAGATTGTAATCCACAAAACGTCACAATGAAATAAAACTGTTGGTCTGAAAGGTGGCACAATATTTTTGTTGTTGTTGTTACTAACTTTTTATATAGTATGTGTGCATGCATCATTCTGTTGAACTGCTTTATAAGTACTTCCATGGTCCAACATTTAGAAAGACAGGTGGCATGAAGATCAAATAATATTCTAGATTTAGAGCAGGGGAAATCTGCTGTTGCTATTTCATTATGTCCTTTATATTTATGTTCTTCATTTTAGAAATTCCCTGTTGAAGAATGATAGTCTAGTGACATACCTGGACTTGTGAACCCAGTCCCTGGTTAAATTAACTACCATACATCTCAGTAGAAACAGCTAAAGCCATGTGTCTTTGTTTTCTTAAAATATAGAAGCTGCTTGCAGGGGGATGTGGGAAAAAACACAATAAATAAATAAATAAATAAATAAATAAATAAATAAATAAATAAATAAATAAATAAATCTGAAAGTATACTTTATTATCCTATCAGATATGCAAACAGAACAGCATAAGCCAAAGGAAAGGAAAGAGAATATTTCTCCCGCATAACAGCTCCAGTGCCTCTCAAACGATGGCCTCTTATCTCAGTTCTCTCACTCCCTTCTCCTACTGCTTGGCCGTACAGATAAGTCCAGCTGACAGGATGCTTAATGAACTGGCAGATTCCCAAGAGATGGGATGGTTCACAAGACTGCCATGATGGTGAAACAGATTAAGAGATCATTGATGTTAATAGCAAGACAGCTACAGATTGGTTATTTAGAGCCTTGGTTTAACCTTCATTTAAAGCCCACTACAAACAGGATTAGTAGTGAATGTGGCTAATAGAGGGGGATTATGAAGATGGCTGTTAAACCAGGTTCAAAGACATTGGTGAATGGTACATAGCTTGGTCTCATATGGGGCAGAACACTATAGGGGCATAAAACCATTACACTCTTGAGGTTAAATAGATCTGTCCTAGTACAGCTTCTGGCTGGGAGACCATTTGAAAATCTTGCATAAGCCATTTAGCACCTTGCCTTTTGGCAGACTTGGAGGCATGAGCCGTTACAGCAGTAGGGGCTAAATTGTTTGTTTTGTTACTTTTATATTTCACCTTTCCTCCAACGAGTCTAGCACAACATACACAGTCCCCTCCTGCTGCGTTATTTTATGCCCACAACAGTCCTTTGAGATGGGTCACTCAGAGGGCGTGTTACTGGCCCATTCTGAATTTCACAGCTGAATGAGGATCTGAAACGTAGTCTCCTGAGTCTCTTGAAGCTGAAACTTTAACGACTACACCTCACTGACTCTGAAAAAAGAAAAAGGAAGCACTAATACATGGTGGTGGTTTGGATGTGTATACCAGACTGCCTCCAGGTTGGAAGAAATTCAAGCTAAAAAAGCTTTATAGAGGTTTTCTTCCCTCAATAGCAAAGCTTGAAAAAAAAAAAATAATCCCCTTTTGAGGTTGTAACTCCCAGCCAGCATGGCCGCAGACCTTGCTAACCAAGGGATGCTGGGCCTGGGCCATCATTCAAAAAAGTAAGTTTTCCAAGCTCTGCCCATCACTGAGTACATGTGATGGTGAAGGGCAACAGCACTCCTACTTCTGCTGGATGACTGAGTTTGATTACCATTTTGGTTTCTCACAGCGTCCCAGAACATTCAAGACCCACTGATAAGTGTCCTCTAGGGGGCATTTTTCTTTAACTCAGGACTAATTTTACAGTGGCCTGGCCACCACCATCCAAACAAGTACCACATGTGAAGGGAAGGCATCTATCCCTCTATTGTGATACAGGTAGCAGCAATGCACCCTATCAGAATGCCGAAACCCTGCCAGTGACCTCTGAAGTGCTAAGTGCTGATCTGGGCCCTGATCCAAGCCACTGCCTCCCCCGACCCCCTCTTGAACAAACAAACAAAAAAAGGATCTAATTTACTTCCCACTCTGATTTCTCTGTATCCCCCTTCTCTTGGGGAAGCAGAAAATAAAGACTATAAATATGTTCATAGATGCAGAAAAGCAAGATGTACCTTAAAAGGGGTTAGATAGGTGAAAACTACAATTTTAAAAGGAAACGTTTTAGAAAATGATTTATTTACATATAGTTCAGCTTTTAGTTAAAATGTGAACACTTTGAACAACGCCTGGACCCTCTCCACTGAAAATCCTGTCTTCAAAGACAATTTCAAAGTGTTCCAGCGTGTTATATTCTCATGCATCTTTATTTCAGGAATTTAGGAATAACACTCACATTCATTATTTAAATGTAAAAAGAGAGAGAGTAAAGGCCTCAAATCTAGTTTTTAGGCTCAACTAGAGTAGCCTCAGCTGGCTGGATAGCTCGGTGGTTCAGATATCTGGCTGCAGAGCCAGAGGCTGGGAGTTCAGTTTCCCACTGTGCCTCATGGGAGAAGAGCTAACCTGTATAGTTACTGGCAAACTGCACAGTCCCAGGGTGCCAGGGAATTATAAACCTTTTCTGTGAATTCTTTACCTAGAAAACCTGGAAAGAGTCACCATAAGTCAGAATCAACTTGATGGCATGCAACATAGAGTAGTCTCATTGAATCAATAAGAAATTGGTTACTCAACACTTATTTAAATTCTGCTGATTTGGTGGGCCTGTTGCTGTTAGATGAAACAATTATCATCATCATTTTGCACAGATGATGCTGTATTGAGTTATTTTTTCAACACATTTTATAACTCTCTTCATTTGATTTAGAATGTCTGAATATGATCCTTTACTTCACAGCATACAACATGGCAACAGAGCAACCGCTAAAGTCTTTTGTTCCAAAATCCTTGGAGAGGCACTGCCAGTCAGAGCAGCTGATACAGGGTTAAATGGAGTAGTGGTCTAGACCTGTTCCTAAGAAGAACACTGTTGAGTTCTAATCTAGGTATTTCTAGTATAGAAATCTATGGGACTCTCACAAGCATGACACAAGCGCAATGGTATTCTGTTACTAGGGTCCCCCAACAGCTTGTATTCAAAGGTCAGATCCTGGAAGTAATGCACAGCCATCCTGAATAGCAGTCATTCATAGCCTGATTCCGCTAGATAGCTTTGCATGAGGAAATCAAACAAAGAAAAAATATATTTTAGCAGCTTTCTCTCTCAATAAACAGAAGATTTTGTTGCCTGACGCCCAGCAGGCTTTCATGTGAAGATGCATAGTATCCACAGGTGCTGTCATTTTGGTTCATGAAGAAGACAAATCCCATAAGCACAGATTCTACGAGATGGCAGTGGAAAAAAAACAGTAAAGCCACGTCTTGGTAAAATGCACCCCAAATATGCCTTCTGAGATGGCTGCTTCACTCTGTCTAATGGCAGGGCCATCTCTCTGGAAGAGCATATTTGTGACCTAAGTGTCTTGACTCACCTGAAGCTATGGTAGAGGTCCTCTGGCAGTCGAAGGTCTTGTGCTGTTTTAATGTTGCCCTCCTGATTTATATCATGTGCAAGATAGCAGTAAGCACAGTAACACAGGTTGGTTTAATTTTAACTCTTGAAATAGTCTCCTACCTCAGACTTTTGAACTTTTAGCAGAGATCTAGACATTATTTACCTAACAGAGGCAGAAAGGTGTGGAGTAAAATATTCAAGGCTCCTAGCTCCTAACATTATGTAGCAGAAATGTGTACCTGTTTACTTAGGGGGTGGAATGCATTGTAGTGTAATAATAAAAAGCATTTGTCTACTGAGACTATATGTATGCTTTTGATAATGCCAGCTATTTGCATTTAAAATGTAAAATAGCAAAGTGGTGTTCCAGAAACATTGATTTTGTAAGGAGAATCTCCTACTTGTGACAAAGGCCTTGGCATTTTGTGTTGGCAGATGGCTCCCATAAACCCCAGCCAACATGGGCCAATGGCCAAGGATTATGGGTATATGTCCAATTTTCTAGCTGAGTGAACAATGGGTCTAAAATATCTTATGAGCTTCAAGTTGATTCGACTCTTGTCTAGACTTTTGAGGAATCATTGAAGAATACCTCATCATACCACATTTTATAGACAGTTAAGCTTACAAGATAGTGAAGTTTGTTTCATAAACACATTGAAAAAATCAGGAGCTATGAATGTCCTTGTCATTCATTCATTCATTCATTCATTCATACATACATACATACATACATACATACATACATACATACATACATACATACATACATACATACATACATACATACATACATACATACATATGCATGTATAGTCTAGGGCTGCAATTCTCAACAGGGGCCATACAATCCTGATTTGGCCTATATTTCTTTCATATTGTCCTTATGGCTGTGGCTAAAATAAGGTTGTGAATGGCTGGTTTAGGGCACTCATAGCAACTTGGAGCTCAAGAGAAGCAAAAAGTCACCGTTTTCTATTGTTAACTCTGCCTGTCAATATACACACATGCACAGTGTGGACATCTTCATCCACACAGGGCAGGGCAGCCTTGTGAGTGATTCCAAGTAACAGAGTTTGGCCATATATCCTCCCCAATCCGATTTTCCACCTAAGTGGACAATGGGTCGAGGTTTTCCAGTGATGTGATAAAGGGCAATTCCATTAAGAGATCCTCCTTCACCTATCTAGCTTATTACAGAATATTTGCATAGCTCATTAACAGATGTATGCACAGCTGTACTGTGTTGAGCTGAACTTCAGTAGATTCAAGATGCCCACCCCCTACTCCATGCCTTTCCATATCCACAGTTAGTATGCCCCATGTTGTAACATTTCCTACAGTAACGGTTCAAAGTTCAAATCAAATCAAATAAAATAAATTTATTGTCATTGTAAGTATATACATAGTATACCCATACAACGAAATTCACACAGACACCCAGAGACCAGACCCACATGCACACACATAAAAAATCCCCAAACACTCCCCCCCACTAAAAATCCCCCACTAAGAATACAAACATCTACACCGCAGGCTAAGTAACACTGTCCAACTATTCACTACTGGTGGTCTTTAAGCTCATTATTAAGTGCAATTATAGCTCTGGGATAAAAACTATTCAGAAAACGTGTGGTCCGAGTCTTAATTGTTCTATATCTTCTGCCAGACGGCAAGTTTATTAATGGTTCAACATTAGCAGTAGCATCAGAGAGATAAGATGGAGGGGAAGGTAAGAAATGGGGGTTGGCAAACCTACAAACACCGGGGTAGAATGACTTCACACTGACGATCCATTTTGGGACGGCAAGAAGCAAAAGGCTCTTTCATTGCCGAATAGAGAGCCATTGTGATAACAACCAATAGACTAATTTTATCCTTCAGCCCTTGTATGCTTGCCAGCTTCAAATAATAAGCAGAACCAAGGTGTAAATTTTGAACTATCCAGTGTCTTAACTGACATCTCAATAGTTTTCACCATAACTATTGTGAGGTCTTTTTTCCTTAATTTTTCTAAACTATCAAAACCTGAGTTCAGTTTAACGAGCCTTTCAAGACAATGTGAAGGTTATCGTCATGTTTAAACAGATGCCAGTGTTTGAATGCTGGTAGCTCTACTGTAAAGCAAAGTGGAAGCCATATTTGCATGTGTTAGATAGCCACATGAGTACACCAGTCTGACTTGCATCCCCGTGGCTTTTCTCTCCTGCAATGTGCACATTTCCATGGGACTCTGAGTAATAACCAAGTGGAAAATCAAATTAACTCACTGAGTAAGTTTTATTCCTCTTTAATTTGCACTGGTCCCATTAAGTGGTTTGTGTTTTGCTTTGCTTAGCCACCGCAACAGCAGTAACAAACAATCAAAGCAACAGTGCGATTTTTTTTCCTTCAATGGCTGATTTCATATGACACTTGTGCGACTAGCATCTATCTGAGATGGTCCAAAGCATTTAGTCAAAAAGGTTTCTCGCTACAGATCTCCTTTTACCAAAGCAAAGTCTTGTTTGTTTTAAGGTGCCATCGTATTCCCAGGGGCTCCAAAACATAGCAACATTGTTCCTTTATAAAAGCTGTCCCCAAACTAAATACTGTAATGCTTAATTGTTATATTTTCAATCACTTGATCTGCCATACGTACCTGCTGTCAGAGGTCTGTTTCAGGTAACAGTTTGTCTCTGTTGAGGCATGAGCAACACTGCCTTGCTCTTTTAGTCATGGTGTGCCTTTGGTATTTTGCTCTCTGCTGCGTGCTCTCCATTTCAGATAAGAAAGCGTTGGTGAGCGGTGTGCGTGGTACAACATGCGCTATTTTCAAAAATTATAACCAATGTTTGAAGAAAAAATATGTTTATTTTTTAAAACACAGAGACATTAAAAAAAGAATAAAACTTTTAGAGTTACACTCTGTCAAGCTTTTCATCAGACTGTCAACAGCTCTTTTTCTTTTCGCCTTCCTCCTATTCTACTGTTCATGCATATTTAGTTCATTATATATGTCTGCATGGAAACTTGGTTTTATTTTAACATGAGTGCCAAAAGTATCATCCGTTAGACTTCACAGCTTCTTCCCAAAGTCAGACACGTCAGCTTGTTCTGACAGGGCATAAGGTAGCAAACTGCCTCACAACTTTCTTTCTTAGACTTCCACTTAACAACAACTGTGCCTGCAAACTAAAACCCTACTGCTTCTAATAATCTAAAACCAAACCAGTCCCTTACACACATCCTTCTCATATATCAAACAGCATCTCTACATCCAGGCCATATACCAGCCAGTCAGTACACAGTTCCATTCCAATACATGCTATCCACCTTCCCAATAGACACTTCTGAGGCACTTCCAAATTACCATGCATAACCGAAACATGGATGGGCAGGGAAGGGGGCATTCCCCTGACTCTTGCCTGCCCTCCCGGTTATGCAGTCCAACACCAGGGTAGACTGGAGGGGCAGGGCGGGGGAGTAGCCATTGTCTACAAAAACACCCTTCAGGTTGCTAGGCGCTCTGCTCTGGTGACACCGGGTCTAGAGGCCCTCCACGTGTCGATTGGGGCCAGGGATGGTATTGGGATCTTGCTGGGTTCCCACGCTCCCCACGACCCAGCCATTTCCTTACCGGAGCTGGCGGACTTCATCTCCGCGGCACTGTTGGGGTCCCCAAGGCTTTTGGTCTTTGGTGACTTCAACGTGCATGCGGAGGCGGAGGTTTCCAGTCCAGCTCTTGAGTTCTTGGAGACCATGGCCTCCTTGGACATGTCCCAACATGTCAACGGCCCTACCCACGTGGGTGGCCACACACTGGACCTGGTGTTCTCCACTGAGCAGAGTGAGTGTGCGCCGATGGTGACTGACCTAGTGTCTGTCCCCTTGTCATGGTCGGATCATCGCCTAATTAAATGCAATCTCACAGTGGCTCTCCCTCCCCACGGGGAGCAAGGACCTGTTTTAATGGTCCGCCCTCAAAGGTTATTGGATCCTATAGGATTCCAGGATACCATGAGAGGGATTCCGGCCAAATTGACTGGCGCTCCTGTCGAGGCTCTGGTTGATAGCTGGCTGGCCGCCGCCACCAGGGCTGTTGACACGATCGCACCTAAATGCCCTCTCCGGCGCAGAGATCACCCTTTGCCCTGGTTTAATCCAGAGCTGCGATCAATAAAGCAAAATAGGAGAAGGCTAGAGCGCATATGGAGGTGCAACCCGACGGAAAATAATCAAATAGCTGTCAGGATCGTGACTAACCTCTACCAATCTAAGGTGAAGGCTGCTAGTCGATCTTACTTCGCTGTCTGGATAAGCGAAGCCTCCAACCAGCAGGCGGAAATTTTCCATATAGTCTGCGATCTATCCGGAGTTGGTCATAGTGACTGGCCTCCCACTAGCATCTCACCTGACCAATTTGCAGCCTTTTAAAAATCAAAAGTGGAGGCCATCCGCCGGGATCTTACCCCCTATTTGAAAACAGTGGATCAAGCAGAGACGTCCAGCGCTCCGTCTTGCCCAATGAGACTTAACCACTTTCAGCCTGTGACATCAGAAATGGTGGACAAAGCGCTTGACCCTTGCCCAGCCTGGCTAATCAAAGCAGCCAGGCCTATAACATCTGAATGGGCTATGACAATAATTAATGGGTCTCTCCAGGAGGGCAAGGTTCCCCTTGCCCTCAAGGAGGCACTCATTAGGCCCATTAGGAAGAAAACGAGTTTGGCGGCGGACGACATTGGTAATTATAGGCCCATCGCCAATGTTTCTTTCCTCAGCAAGGTAGTTGAGAGGGTGGTGGCCGATCAGCTGCAGGCTCTTCTGGATGAAACCAATGCCCTGGATCCATTCCAGTCGGGCTTCAGGCCGTGCCACGGCACGGAAATGGCATTGGTCACCCTGTTTGATGACCTACTGAGGGAGGCCAACAGGGGCAAAATGTCTCTGCTGGTCCTCCTCGATATCTCAGCCGCCTTTGATACCGTCAACCACGGTATTCTCCTGGGGAGGCTCTCCGAGTTGAGAATCGGTGGCTTGGCTCTTGCCTGGCTCCGTTCCTTCTTGGAGGACCATCCCCAGAGAGTGCAGATTGGAGAGAATTTCTCGGCCCTGTGGAGCCTCAATTGTGGGGTTCCGCAGGGCTCGATTATCTCTCCAATGCTATTTAATATCTATATGAGGCCGCTGGGAGGGGTCATCAGGGGATGTGGGGCTTCGTGTCATCAGTACGCTGATGATACTCAGTTCTACATCTCCTTTTTTCCAACAACAGTGGATGCTGTTTCGTCCCTTGAGCGCTGCCTGGGGGCTGTTCAGCAATGGATGCAGGTGAATGGACTGAGGCTGAATCCGGGCAAGACGGAGGTCCTTCGGGTGGGTGATCTGGGAAACTCAGTGATCAGACATCAGTGATCTGGGAAACTCCCTCTCTTTTGGGGGGGGGGGTGACTCTTACCACCAAGAGTGAGGTTCGCAGTTTGGGTGTACATCTGGACCCGGCGCTCACCATGGAGACCCAGGTGTCATCAGTGGTCCATTCCGCACATTTCCACCTTCGGCGGATTGCCCAGCTGTGTCCCTATCTTGATGTGGGGGCGCTCACCATTTTGGTCCATGTGCTTGTAGTCTCAAGATTAGACTACTGTAATGCGCTCTACGTGGGGCTGCCTTTGAGACTGACGCGGAAACTTCAGATGGTACAGAATGGGGCAGCCAGACTTCTTACTGGGGTGAAAAGGTACCATCATATTTCCCCCACTCTGGCCGCCTTGCATTGGCTGTCCATTCATTTCCGCGTTGATTTCATACGATTACATATAAAGCCCTAAACGGTTTAGGACCTCGATATCTCGCAGAGCACCTTCTCCCACCCAGTTCTGCCAGAGTCACTCGTTCCAGCCAGGCCGGGCGGCTGAGGGGCCTAACGACGAGGGAGGTCCGGAAGGAAAGAACAAGGAACTGGGCCTTCTCGGCAGTGGCCCCTCGCCTTCGGAACAACTTGCGAGTGGAGATCCGCCTGGCTCCCTCTCTGGGTGTTTTCAGGAACAAACTTAAAATCTGGCTATTTGGGCAGCCTTTCCCTCCTGCTGTATCTTAATTTCTTATACTTTCGCCACCTTGGATCTATAATATATGTTTTTTGGTTTTATTGTTTTTAAACTTGTAAACTGCCCAGAGTAGACCTTTGGTCTAGATGGGCGGGATAGAAATCCAATAAATAAATAAATAAATAAATAAATAAATAAATAAATAAATAAATAAATACCACCACTGCCAATCAAAATCCATGTTATTCACCATGCACACCAGATACATATTCAATGTGGAATCACCACCAGAACCCTCTGACAGTAAGAGCTGTTTAACATTGGCACCAGAAGGCTTCAGAAAGTGGGAGGCCTTCTGTTGTTGGAAATTTTCAAACAAAAGCTGAAGAGCTGTATGTCAGGGATGCTCTAGATGTGGATTTCCTGGACAGGCAAAGAACTGGACTAGATGAGGTCCTTTGAGCACGTTCAAGTGTTCCTTTAGTGTGGCAGTCTCTAATGGCTCTTCTAACAGTCTGTCATCTTAATGAGAAAGAAAACTTAAATCATACTGCAGTGCCTGATCCACCTCACAGTAACATGGTGAGAAAGTGGAGGAGGCCTGTGTGTGCTACTTTAAACTTCTTGAAGAAAAATTGTAATTGAAATAATGAAATTAAATAAAATTGTGAGGCGGAAATCCAACAGGGAGTGCCAAGAAGAGTGGACTTTGGTAAACCAACTCCTATAAAAGGCCCACTGATTTGATGGCTCTACTTTAATTGGAAAGAACAGATCAAGTTGGCTTTAGGAGTACAAGAACCAGCACAGAAACATTCTAGAGACAGTCACTGTCTTTGGAAAAATTTTGCAAAATGGACCAAATCTGGGGCATTTGTATCTCTTTTAAAGGATGACACAGACGAGCAAGATACTCTCAGGTTGCTCTGACAGTAATGAGGTTAAAACAGCAGCACAAGAAGGAAGTGCCACAAAAAGAAGTTTACAGTTGAACTGCCTAAGGTAGTGATGGCGGGTGTGGGGGAGGTCAGATGAATACGTTCTTCCTTGTGCATGATATACGTAATTAGCTAGTTCACGATAGCATTAAGGAGTACCTCCCCCACTCCTTTTCTACCTTCATCTTTCTTCTTTTCTCCTTGTAGGCATATCAGAAGGAAATGCCAATATCTCGTGCTCTTACAGGCAAAGTAAGAAGCACCAAATATTTCTGATTTCAAGTCAGCTTTTCTGTTGATATTAGACCTTTGGCACATTTTTTCATCACTGGGAACAAAATTCTTTGGGTGCTTTGCCTGGGCATGCTTCTGGAAACTATATTACCAATTGGGAGAGTCATGGTCTGAAATGTACACACACTTTAAGATCCATTCCCAAAACTGATGGCGTTTTTAGCACCTCACTCATCCCAGGTAATTTGTCTCCATACTTGCAAGATTTTTTAAAATGCTGATCCAGAATTGTGAAGATACCAGCACAAACTCAAGAACAGGCCATTTACAAAGCAGCTCAGACTGGGCTGATCCTGGTCTATATGACATACATTTGAAGACTGACTGATTCAGGGAAGTACTCACATATCTGTAATACTTTCTTTAGAACAATACCTAGCAAACAGCACTTGCATAAAACTTTCTGCAGTGTTGCTGTGTATTCCTTCACTCATTATAACATTGTCTAGTTTAAGATTAAATGGATCATAGGCACTGCATCATCTCATTAAAGCAAATACCACATCCCCGTATAAAAAGAAAGGGTAACAAATAAGGTATGTAAGAGAAGTCTATTATGGGTAAGAGCAGGCAGCTCATTTCTTAATAAAAGACCCAGGGCAACCACCATATTAATGACTTTCTTTCCCTTCTCTGATAGCAAGGCCAGACTCCATTTTGCAGCGCAGTATGTGACACATTCAGAGATCATCTTGTAGGGTGTTATAAAATGAAACGTCTTTCTCTGGAGGAAAAATGTGTACTTAGTTCCAGACAGGTTTGCTTCAAATGGTTATTTTATACACTTGAGCACTTGGAGGACTGTGACAATAGAAGGAGGAGGTCAAACTCAGTTCTGGTGAGCACTCCTGAATTTCAAAATACGTCACATGTACAGTGGTGCCTCGCTAGACGATTGCCTCGCAGGACGAGGAAATCGCTAGACGATGCCTTTTTGCGATCGCTACTGCGCTTCGCAAAATGATGTTTCCCTCTGGCGATTTTCGCTAGACGATGAGGTTTCCCCATAGGAGTGCGCCGACTAGTGGTGAAAAGCTGTCAGTGCAGCTGTCAGTGCATTCCTATGGGGACCCGCACTCGCTAGACGAGGTTTCCCTATGGGAAATTTTCGCTAGACGACTGCATTTTCCCTTGGAACGCATTGAAGCGATTTCAATGCATTCCAATGGGAAAACGTGCTTCGCTAGACGATGTTTTCGCTAGACAGCGATCCTCGTGGAACGGATTAACATCGTCTAGCGAGGCACCACTGTATCTCTTTCCAATTTCTTCACTAACAATGAAATTATATCTGACTAGGGACAGGAAGCTTGGGTCAAAAGTTTTCCCTTGCTTATTTTCTGTGATGGGCTGCTTCTGCTGTTCCAAGAGTTCAGCAGAACTTTTGCTAGCTTTTGGGTCGTGAAGGGGAAGAAGTCAATAGAGGCAGAGTTGGGTAGTTTTATCCAGTATTGGGAGGGAACCCTCACAGAAAACCTTCAGATGCAATAAAGTCCTCTTTGTCTGGTGCAAACACCTGCTGTTGAACCATGAAATTCAGTGTTCTTTATCATACACGATCAAATGTTTTGGCCATAAGTGCCAGCACTGACATCAGTCCAAAATCTTTATTAAGCCAACCAAAGGGGAACACTTGTTTTGAAGAAGTCTTCATCAATAGCCAGCTCCCATGGAGAACTGCAGCAACCTGTAGTACATACGTTGTAATTCACTATGCTTGAACAAGTAGAAGTACAGTCCACTCACAAGACTCTTGCTCCACTTTAAAGAATAGCGTATTTATTGCTGAACTAGGTTTTGCAGAATAGAGCTCATTTCATGTGAGGCATACTACCTTTCCAGAAACTTTCAGCATGCTGTGATTATTGTACGAGTGCGAGTTGTGTAAGTGTCATATAGCAACCAGTCTGCTGTAAGAATCGTGAAGCTTACTGATGCTGACAAAAATTAGTTCTTCTCACTGGTTTACAAAGCACATCCTCGATTAACTACAAGGTTTTAAAACTCTTGAGAACCATAATATAGTGTCCTTGAGGAACATTCTTCACAGAATCATTTAATGGTTTCAGGGACAGAGAAGTTCCAGAAAGCCTTGAGAGTTACAGTATTCTATGTTCCCAAAGAAGCAAAAAGTGTTCAAGCTGTTCGTCCATAACACACTGTACAGCAGGATATTTGATCATTTAAATCTGTCTTTAAATGCTAAGCTCTCCAATAGTCTTCGTTGTTTAAATGCTTATGACTATGATTTTTTTTTGGAAAAGTAAGTGTACGTAAGCAACTCTTTTTGCACAATGCATTTCCTTGATGAAGATACTGGAGCATTTACCTGTTCTGAGTGAATGTCTGAATATTAGCAAAAATGAGTAGGGGAAGTTCAAAAGGTTATTTATGGACACCATAAATGTTGCTGACCTTGTTTCTGGGTGTTGCATTTCATGGTCCAACTTTACTGCTTTGTTCATGACATCTTATTGGAGGTTCACAACAAAACATGTAAGTAATTAGTTAAAAATAATTGGCATTTAGAAATTTGTGGGGTTTATTTGAACCACTCCTAGAATTCTAGTCCAAAGAAGTAAATTTTCCAAAGTCTGCAAACAATTAGTAATTTGTGATTAATTCCATTTTCCCAGTAACATATATATAACTACATGGCAACTGTAACTCAATGAGAGATAACTTCACTCCTTTTGCAGTGTAACTGCTACTTCTAATTGATTTTGTAGTTTCTGGCCTATGGTCTCACTAAATGGTGGAGGAATACGAGTGCTAGACGTGTATAAGTGCTAGACTACGTTCTTTCTTGTGTGCTGAAGCGATGATGGGTATGAGCAGGGGCATTTTATACCACTGGCCTCCAGAGGGTAGTTGTCATATTTCTTTAAAGTAACTTTCAGAGAAAGTGTACTAATGTTAAAGAATGCCTCTTTAAAGTGAGAACTAAGTACTTTTCAGGGGTCTTGGAACTATGGCCTAAATCCTTTGCTACTCTCACTGAATCAGTAGGATTTGCCAGTGTTGATTTACTATTCAGCAATTCAGTTAGTGTTCTACTTTAGATGGGACTAGCAATTGAATTTCAGGCTTCAACTGTAACTAGTTACTTTTTGAAAGTTACTATCCAAGCTTTGGTCCATACATCCTTGTCCTTCGTTTGTAGTACTTTTTCTTCTCATCACTTTTTTTATAGAGAAAGAAAATAGCTGTATAACTTTTGCAATAAGAGGCCTCTGTTTGGAAACACTACTGGGTGTGTGTATATACAACTGACATTCATCTGCAGTAGCCAATAATCCAGAGAATAGCATTTCAAATTCAAAACACTGTACAAGAACAGTCAGCAGGAATCACTAAATGCAAAAATACCCTGCACAAACTGTAGTTACACCAGCTAATGACAAATCTCTTAGCTTTAATAGTCCATGTGGCTTTGCATCATTAATAAACTATTTAGTGATATGATTAATTTTTGAGATCTTATTTTTAAATATTAGTGCCACTGGTAAGAATTTCTTTATTAAAATAATTTCCTTTCACCAAGCACTGATTGGAAAAGAACTGGCAAATTTGAAGGAGCAGATCTTGTTTGATTTTGTTTCATCTTAAAGATCGTGTCTGAAGAGTGAATTCTGGGAATGGGATGATTAGACACTATTAGAAATTTGTATACTTCCACACAAAAAACCAAAGGGGGGGGGGAACCCTGGAAGCACAAGAAAGTCCATTTCTTAAACATTAAAATTATGCATGTGACTGAAATGAAATGCAGAATAAGTTTTTAATGTTAATTCCCAGTATATTTGGAGCCACAGGAGGTAAGCAAAAAATAGCAATCCACTGAAATACTGGTTTAAATAGGGCAATTGAACTTTCAGGGTTCTTTCTTCTCAATGCAACAACACAGAGACAGTTGGCAAGCACTTTTACATTTATAATCATAGAACAGTGAAGTTGGAAGGGACCTATAAGGCCATCAAGTCCATCCCCTTGCTCAATGCAGGAATCCAAATCAAAGTATATTGGGCATATAGATAATTTTCTCTTGAATGCCTCCAGAGTTGGATCACTCACCACCTTCTGAGGTAATTGGTTCCATTGTCATATTGCTCTAACAATTAAGACGTTTTTCTGATATTCACCCAAAATCTGGCTTTCTGTAACTTGAGCCCATTGTTATGTGTTTCGCACTATGGAATGCTCCAGAATTTTCCGGGATTGATGTTAGGCTGACATCAGTCTGTAATTTCCAGGTTCCTCCTTTTTGAAGACAGGAACAACATCAGTTCTCCTCCAGTCATCTGACACTTCATCCATCCATGATTTCAAGCAAATGATAGACAGTGGTTCTGAGTTTCTCACCCAATTCCTTCAATACCCTTGGATCCCGTTCATTGGGCCTTGGAGATTTGAGCTCTTCCAAAGTAAGAAGTAATACTAATTTTGTATACTAACATTTTGTCAATAGTTGAAATAGATAAAGATCTCTAATGGTTTATAAACATTAGCTTGGCTCAGTAGACACCTATCATTTCACCAGTGAAAGCATCTCCCACAGATTCTCTCCCTCAGCTTGCCCAAGAACAGTATTGCAGGCACTTCATTTTCTGTACAAATACAGTCATGGCCAAAAATATTGGCACCCTAGCAATTCTGTCAGAAAATGCAACCCTTCTCTCAGAAAATTGTTGCAGTTGCAAATGTTTTGGTACTCACATGTTTATTTCTTTGGTTTGCGTTGGAACAACACAAAAAAACAGAGAAGAAAAGTCAAATCTGATCCAACCCCACACAGAAACCCAAAAATGCACTGGCCAAAATTATTGGCACCCTGTCTAAATTGTAAGAAATAATTGATTTTCAAGCATGTGATGCTCCTTTAATTTGTATTTAGACATACCTGTCGCACGTAAGAGATGTGGGCAATATAGTAATCACACTTGCAACCAGTTAAGATGGAGAAAAGTTGACTCAACCTTTGTGTTGTGTGTGACACTGAGCATGGAGAAAAGAATGAAGTGTAAAGAGTTGTCTGTGGATTTGAGAGAAAAAATTGTGGAAAAACATTGACAATCTCAAGGCTACAAGTCCATCTCCAGAGATCTTAAATGTTCCTGTGTCCACTGTGCACAATATCATCAAGAGGTTTACAGCCCATGACACTGTAGCTAACCTCCCTGGACGTGGACGGAAGAGCAAAATTACTGAAAAATTACAACGAAGGGTTGTTCGAATGGTGGATACAGAACCCAGATTCTGTAGGCATCCTTCAGTCTCGAGAGACTATGCTAACATGCTCTGAATAGAGGTCTTGGAACAGCATCTAGTGTGGCTGAGAAGGCCAATACAAGAGTGACAATCCCTTCCACACTGAAGACAAATACAATCTGTCCCCTGTCCAGCTCCCTGATTTTGCTGGTTTCAGGACTGCCTCTTTGTCTCAGCCTGCTGAACAAGTGCCTCTTCAAATTGGGAGCGGCCATGCTGCACCACCTGCCTCCAGGCTGAACGCTCAGATATCATGGTTTCCTATCTGTTGAGGTCCATTCCTAAGGCCTTCAGATCCTGCTTGCAGATATCCTTGTATTGCAGCTGTCTCCCTCTGGGGCGCTTTCCCTGCACTAATTCTCCATACAGGATATCTTTTGGAATCCAACCGTCAGCCATTCTCACGGCAGAACCCAGATTAACTTCCAAACAAATTCAAGCTGATCTGCAGACACAGGGTACAACAGTGTCAGCTCGCACTATCCGTCGCCATCTGAATGAAAAGGGACGCTATGGTAGGAGACCCAGGAGGACACCACTGCTGACACAAAGGCATAAAAAAGCAAGACTGAAGTATGCCGAAACTTATGTGACAAAACCACAATCCTTCTGGGAGAACGTACTGTGGACAGATGAGACAAAAGGAGAGCTTTTTGGTCAAGGACATCATGGCACTGTTTACAGAAAAAGAAATGAGGCATTCAAAGAAAAGAACACAGTCACTACAAACATGGTGGAGGTTCAAAGATGTTTTGGGGTTGCTTTGCTGCTTCTGGCACTGGATGCCTTGACTGTGTGAATGGTATCATGAAATCTGATGATTACCAAAGAATTTTGGGGTGCAACGTAGTGGCCAGTGTCAGAAAGCTTTGTCTCCACCAGAGGTCATGGGTCTTCCAGCAGGACAATGACCCAAAACACACTTCAAAAAGCACTCAGAAATGGTTACAAACAAAGCGCTGGAGAGTTCTGAAATGGCCAGCAATGAGTCCAGATCTGAATCCCATAAAACACCTGTGGAAAGATCTCAAAACAGCAGTTGGGAGAAGGCATCCTTCAAATCTGAAGGCCCTGGAGCAGTTTGCAAAAGAAGAGTGGTCCAAAATTCCAGTAAAGAGGTGTAAGAAACTCATTCATGGTTACAGGAAGCAATTGATTTCAGTTATTTTTTTTCCAAAGGGGGTGCTACCAAATATTAAGTTAAGGGTGCCAATAATTTTGGCCAGTGCATTTTTGGGTTTCTGTGTGGGACTGTATCAGATTTGACTTTTCTTCTCTGTTTTTTTGTGTTGTTCCAACGCAAACCAAAGAAATGAACATGAGAGTACCAAAACATTTGCAACTGCAACAATTTTCTGAAAGAAGGGTTGCATTTTTTGACAGAATTGCAAGGGTGCCAATATTTTTGGCCATGATGGACTTTGGTCCATTTGTGCTGACCCCAACAATTGCATATGCTTTGGAATACTCGAGGGATAGTTCCCACTCATTAATCTGTACAGTCTGCTGACCCAATGAGTCTGCTGTTAGGTTGTCTCCTGCAACAGGGACAGAAATTAGGTAGACGTGTCTTTGAGTGAGCTGCTCCTAGAAGAGGACAGAAAGGTAAAGGAGTAAGTAAAAGAGTAATCAATTGGGTACCCCTTTTGTTTATGTAAAACATTGCTGTGAAGTTGTCCATGGCTACCTGCACCACCATGCCCTGAAGAATTAGTTTTAGCCTGCCTACTGACTTCTTAGTTTTAGCCTGCCTACCGACCTCTGAAACTGAGGATACAACACGGGCAAGTGACTCAAGTTTGCTTTTAATATCTTTATTTGGCTTTCTTTTTTCCCCCTGCAGTTTTTGGAGAGGTTATCTAAGCAGGTCAACGCTGATGGCATGTCTCAACTTTGAGTGATAAGAATCCTGGGAAAGATATCATGATTTCCAAGATCTTGCTTCTTTCAGCGTTGAAGACCTGGAATTTAATCAGAAAGTGAGTGCTCTTTACAGGTTCTTTTCACTGTTTGAGTTTCTGATGCACTTGGAAACCAAACTTTGATTCAGAGAGGTTTAGGTGATAAACATTTCAAGATTTGATGTCGAAGTGTTTTTAGGATTGAAGCTTTTGACCTTGCTTTGACTCCAGAAGGTTGCTTGGAGTCAGAGTCTGATGTTGAGGATCTCAATGCTGAGTTGGTACATTTCCAGGCAATACTCTCAGAAGGCTCCAGAAATTTCCAAATGGATAGCCTCTGTTTTCCATGCCACGTCTGTTGGTGCTCTGGCACTGGGAGGCTTGACATTGATCCACAGTATATGGCTAAGTGGCCCATCCCTCGAGTCCTCTGAAAATCAAAATAGGGCAATGCAAATGCCCATTCTGCACCTGCATAAAATTGTGGTGGGGCTCTTAAAAAGAATGGGAGAGGATAGGAATTGTTACCCATTGGGAACTGTCCATATGGAAAACAGCTAGCCCTTTATGTTTGCAGTTTCCTGACAATAAGGGTTGAGGTGTCTCCAACTCTGAGACTGGGAGTGGTGGGTGGCGACTTGTTTCCAAAGTTGATGTCTCCCATTCTCTTTCTGGTTACCGTTTGATGTCTGCTGGAATGCTGGCTCACCTTCTGACACATCTGTCAGATGACTCCATGCCAGCCAGGTGAGGTGACACTAAGCCAGGATATGTGGATTCTCTTCTTCCTCTAATAATGATTCCAGGTCGACTAATTGGTCTTGTCTTTTGGTTTGTGAGACTGATGGCTGTGAAGTTGGATGATGTTCCACCACAGATGACAATTGCTTTCTTTTAGTTTGGACTTTTTTCTTTGTGATTGGTCTGAAATGGGACTTTTTCTCTTCTTTGATACCAACGGCATCAGTTTTGAAGTGGATGGTATTGAAACAGGTTCTTTCACTGGTGTCTGTTGCAAGGTTCTCAAAGCCTGTAGAACCGATTCTTCTTGGGCGTTCAGTGTCACATCGGTCTGAATAGACTCCACGAGTACTAACTTAAAAGGAATCTTGCCGATTGCAACTGACGATTCTGAAATCTCCTTTGAGATTGTGTCAATTGCCTGAAATGACCTTCCCCAACGTTATAGTTTAAATCTTGACTGTTTCTTATGATGACCTTGGTGAACTTTTTATGAATTTGGCATGACTGTTTTTGATGTCCCTCTCCTAAGCAATAGAGGCGCTTGAAGTGTCTGTGAGAGGGATTCTATTTTTACAAGTGTCATACTTCTTAAAAGGAGCTGTAGAGGCCATAAAAGGCAAACGGGAAGTAGATGATGAAATAGGGTTTTTTTTGTTTAAATTCAAGCAGAAACAGGGCTAACTTGAGAAAAAGGTATGATTGAAGAACTATGTACAGAAATTATAGTAGATCAGGTTCCAGACAACCACTGGGGTATTGCTTCAGCAGCAGTCAAAATGAAACTAAGAGATAACAATTGGGTAGAGGAGCATGCACTATGTGTGAGGGTAGGGCTAACAGCTTTCTAGACTCTTTAAGACCGTGAGGACGTCTGTGCAGTTCCAGAAAAAACCCTTAATGTGAATCACAGAGACCACGAAGAAGAACCTCAATTCAACAGCAAAGATATATGTAATTCTAAAAGAAAAGGCTTAATAAATTCACAAAGTCAAAAAATAAATGAGTTTATTTTTTATGAGTTTATTTTTAACTGTATTAGGGGAAAGAGTAACTTTATTTCATTTAAAACTAATGGAAGAAAAACAATCTTATAACAAACAAATCTGTAAGTTTCTTATACTCAAGATTCCCGCCAGTGGTCTGAACTTGGTCTCTGCTGCTAACAGATGGCTGGAGTCCTTTCATCCATGGGGAACTTACAATTCAGCGGAAAAATCCCACCAGTCTAGGAGGTGATTTTATTCAACTCCACCAACCTCTACAGCATACTTTGTTCTCCAAAAATCTTTGGATGATAGTAAACCCTTCAGAGCAGTAGGGGGGTGTCATTAAGGGCTGCATGGAGAAACTCACAAAAAGCCTTCTACTAGTGGGAGCTCTCTGAGATGAGCTAATGCCACAAACAAAATCAAACTCTGAATTCAGAGTTCCAAAATACTGAGCTATCATAGATTGCAGAGCTCATTCAGAAAATGCTTGAAGTTGTATGTGTTCTACACACCCATTTGCAGCTACCTTCATATCCAATACGATGCTATGAATGCTTACTGATATAAAACCCACTGCATTCAGTGGACCCTACTCATATGATTACTAGAAATAAATTTTCAGGCTGTATGAAATCTGCAGACTTGCAGTAAAATACATCTGAAGTTGAACCATGCAGCCATCATTATTTTTCAGTTGCCATCTCCCTGCAAATATTTACAGCAAGTAAAGCAATTCACCCCTAAGCTGTTTACAGAACAGTCCTCACTGAAGGGTGTAAGTCTGTGTCACATTTTTAACTGTGAGTGTTATGATAAGGGAGCGTGGATCTTTTCTGTTTTTGTGAATTTTTATCTTTCCTTTCAGCTCTTCACCTGCATTAAAAAAAACACACAAACAGGAATTTCATTAAATCACCATGCAAATAACTGCATATAGTACAGCTATGTTTGCATTCACAATTCACTTTTTTACTGAATCAGCTTGCTATGACATGCTAAGAAACTGCATCACAATACAGGTCCTCATTTGGGGAGCATTTTTCAATCTATGTAATCCTTTTAAAAGGCAGAAAGTCCCCTAACCTTACCCCGCCTCTAACAACTCTAGGGAATGCACTCTACTTCTGGTTATCAGACTGAAATCCAGTCCATTTTCCAAAGGAAAAGACAGATCATTTTGCATGTACTGATACTGAGTCGTAAACCTGGCTGACTCCTGACTCTATTGTACATGGACTATAATGTGGGCCTAGCAAACTGTAGCCCTCCAGATGTTGTTAGACTTCAGTTCCCCATCAGCTCTAGCCAGCACAGCCAATGTTGAAAAACACTGGGAGTTGCAGTCTTAAAATATGGAAAGTTGTCCTTGGCACACCTCTAGTATAGGACATCCACTTGATGCAACATGGTTGCTTTGTTCCTACACCAATGTCTATAAACCATAGTAGATATTTACTTGATAGCTTTCTGAAATGTAAATGCCACCTTTATTTCTTTATAATTTTTCTATACTGCCCAGCAGACCATGAACAATGTATTCTCGAAGGCTTTCACGGCTGGGATCTGATGGTTATTGTAGGTTTTTCGGGCTGTTTCCAGAACACGACCAAACAGCCCGAAAAACCTACAACAACCATCAGACCATGAACATTTGGACTAGAACTTTTATGATCTGGCTAAGGGACAATTCTGAAAGCCTGTTAGTATTAAACAAGGAATGAAATGTGTTTGTTTTACATTACAAAATAAAGTTTTACTATTCCAGATAAAGATTGATCAGTCCTTTGTTAGTCATTTCAGAAGTTTTGGCCTTGCACCAACTATATCCTGCTTACTGAAATATCATCTCTGGATGTTTCCACTAAATTCTTCTGACTGTCCCAATACACTGGTGTGCATGCAATTTGCCATTAAGCAGCTGTTTGTATCTCTCTGAAGACAAGTGCTTTAGCAATGAGTGAAATTATCTGCGCAAGCTCTTGTATATACTTAAAAGAGTTTTTCAATTGTTTCTTTAATGCATGGAATGAAAATAAAAGTGCTCTTATAAAGACAGAAAAGGACTGCATTACAAATGTTAAGACAGCACTGCATATTTTATATATGTTGAAGTGCTTATGCTCCACATCACGTGCGCTACAGCATGATATGGATGAGGAAATCTTGTTTTTGTAAAGCACTGTACACCCTAATGCTCTAAATAGAACAAAAATCAAGAAAGTGAAACATTCTGCCATAAATCCTGCATTGCACCAATCACTGCCAGAGATCTCTCATTCATCCCTGCCTCTCTTGCTAGAGGCCCTGAAGCTCCTTAACACCTGCTCCTGAATGCTTCCCAGCTCATTGGAGCATGTTCTGAGGACATACAGAGGGCTAAGGGGAGGGGGATTGCCTCTACCCAATTCTGATAGCAGAGCAGAAGTACATCTTTGGATTCTGGCCTTTTTCTAACATATACACAAACCATGGGCCTAAAATAAAAATAAATGGAATTGTGACACAGTGCTTAAATGCATGAATTAAGGCATATATTGGCTTTTACCATTGATGCAGCCTTCCTGTCTTCTATTCATATATGATTTCAAATAAGAAAGGACAACTTCCCCCTATTTGATGACTCTCCAAGGCATAGGAAATTCAGGGAGTCATATTGCCCAGGTACCCTTTTTTTCTGAGCTTCCCAACCTGATGCTCTCCAGACAAACTGGACCAGAACTCCATCGCTGGTCATGGTTGGTGAGGGTGGTGAAAATTGTATTCGAACACATCAGGATTGTAGCAAGTCAAAGAAGGCTCAGACAGCTGTTAGCTCTTCTAGTTCCTTGATTCAGCCATCCTAACCCTTTCCACACTGCAACTTACTCTTAACCCAC
Organism: Intellagama lesueurii; assembly: GCA_037013535.1. Lineage (NCBI taxonomy): Eukaryota > Metazoa > Chordata > Lepidosauria > Squamata > Agamidae > Intellagama > Intellagama lesueurii. Next base: position 78,898,259 of record JBAJHW010000001.1, on the reverse strand, counting down.
CCTCCCTGTTTCCTTATTTTAATAGCGGAGGTAACAAAGTCATTCTGATGCTGCTTTCACTTGCAGATGTGCCACATATCTGCACACGTGATGGACACATGCGAAAAGTAATATAGCAACAAAGTATAATCAAAGGTTTTAGCTACTGATTTTAAACAATGACGGGAGCATTAGAACTTGTATATAATTCATTATGAAAAGGAAGTTACGTACAGGTAAAATCTGTTTATCTCCTTGCAGACAGCTACAATATCTCTATTTTTGTACTGAGATTAACTGAAGCCTCTACTACAATTTGGACTTAATTACAAGCAGTCCATTTTCCAATGAAATACATATGCATACACACGATGGATTGCTGGTCCCAACTAGAGAAGGTTCATTGAACCAACTGTTGACTAATGAGTCAATACTTATATAAATCCTACTGATTTATTCTAGCAGGGGCTACCAAAAGGATTTGTGACCATATGTTCATATATATTTGATCATCAAAAATACAGTGTATTTCATTCTGTAGGTGACAGCACAGAATTGCTGTGACAATTAAACAAGGCACACTTGTATTTCTAAAAACAAACAAAACAACTGGCAAAGCAGAACTCACTACAAAGTTAAAATTTTATCCTCAAGAGATTTTAGAACATATTATCTTGGCTTAATTGTACAAAAATGAATTAAATGTACTATTCAAAACAGTCCTAGTGATGAATACCTTGAGGCAAGGTCTAAGAAACAATCTTTCTGCCTACTACAGTTTTCATTAAAGACAGCTCTGTTATTTATAACCAAATTAATTGCATTAAGCGACCCAAACGATGAGTTTAATTCATTGTCACAAAGCAGATCTTTGCCTCTTTTTCACCCCAAAGGTCTGCATTAAATCTTCTTTTGTGCACAGCCATTTCAATAGATGAATTAAAGCAATGGCTGTGTGATCATAAGAGAGAGAGAGAGAGAGAGAGAGAGAGAGAGAGATCAAAGCAATTAATCAATGCCATGTAGATATAAAATGACTGATGTCCTTTCAACAGCTCTACTGCTCTCAATGCTGCAGAGAACGCTTCCTGAGACCAAGTTGCATCAACCTCTACTCAATAAGATGCAAAGCAAAGCAGAAGTCAAGCCATAGTTTGATCAAGACTGAATTCATTATCATTTTTACTGCAGCACTGTCAACCTTCTTTCAAAGCAAATGAAGTTTCTTTTGCCTAGTTAAAAAAGTCCAGTGAAGAGGCAAAACAGCACAGGCTGTTGAGGGGGAAGCGAGAGAATGGGGACGTGCTAAGCAAGTGTTCATAATTGGGCATCAAAGCAGATACCAAGTTTGTATTCATTGGGTCGGGTCAAACAGAGGTATTATAACAGATAAAACATTTCCTGATCACATAGTCTAAACAGCCTATCAGAGAAAGCTCTCCTTGCTGTAGTTGCTTTTCAGCAGTTTTTATTTTATGCCTTCCAGCTCATGCTCAGTTGTTTCCTTTGAAATTTTCCACTCAAAGCTATCACCATCTTAAAATTACAGAGCTGGAAGGGACCCTATGGATCATAAAAGCATAACTGATTATTCACGGTAGACTCACTTTGCACATATACCGTGTGCTAGTAACTCTGCTTTCAAAAGCAATCAAATTTTGTTTCATTACTAAAATTCACTCTGTGTTCAGTTTTGTTACCTCAAGCGAGCAAACAGAAGCCGGGCTGAAGGGTTATCCTTTCCCAACACTGTTTTCATGACATATAAAAAAAAGGATGTTAATTCTTAGTGGAGGGCAGATTTTGCCTCTCAAAACGTCTGCTCATTTACTGGGCCTCTTGCTTAAACTGAAATGCAATGTGCACCTGCAGTGAAAAGGCAAATTCCAGGGAAGGACTCAGAACTAAAACACTGTCAATACTGTCTACACACTCTAAAGAGAACACACTTTTAATATTGTCTGTCATTCTTGTCACTGCTCAAAAAGGATACTGTAAAGCTGAAAATGGTGCTGAAAGTGGCAACCAAAAAGTTGAAGGAACAGCAGCCATTTTCTTATGAAGAAATGTTATTTTTAGGACTGTTATGTTAGAAAATTAGGGGGGGCATGATAGAACCATACAAAATTATGCATGGGGTGGTAAACATGTTCCTGGAGATATTTCTCCTTTCTTCTCAGAATACTATAGCTTGGGATCATCGAATAAAGCTGGATGATGGGGAGAGGGAACAACAAACCATATAGGACAGGAGCAAGCGATAGCCATCAACCTTGGATGGTTTTAAAAAGAGATTATGCAATTTATTCATAGACACTATGGCTATCAATGGCTACTAGTCATAATAATTATATTTCATGTTCAATATAACAGCTAGAGCATCACTGTGTACCAGTTGCTGAGGTGCACAACCTAGGAAATACTACTGCATTCATCTTTGGTACAGGGGATTTTCCAGCCACTGTCTTCATTCTAGTACATGTTCTTATGACTACAGGGAACAAGAGTGAATGAGTAGTAACATGAAAAACTGTTTCTACGCCTACAGAATATCCAATCGATCGGGTGGGAGGGGGAAATAGCACCAATGGAAATTACTTACATGATGATTTGGTAACAGCACACAAGCAAAATAGAAAGAAATCACAGAAATCATTACACAAAAACACCATAAAAGTATTATCTTGAAAAACAGAGAAACATGACACTGCAGCCAACATTAGAAAGTACTAGAACTAGAAACCCAGTGGGAGCCCTTTCTCCAACAGAAATTGTTTGTTATATCTTTTGCAAATGATGTATCCTTGATATCATAATTATTCTTCATGATATCCTTGAATCCTGAAATTCCATGAATAATTTGCATAATCTCTTTACTCTTGGAAAAACCAAAATATGAAACATGCAGCAGCAAGAGAAAAACAGACATGGGATGACAGGAATAATAGTCCCATAACATTTGACTGGGACACGCATCGTGGGACACGCTGTCAAGTCAAACTTAAGTAGCACCAGTGGGGACGTGGTGGCGCTGCGGGTTAAACCGCAGAAGCCTCTGTGCTGTAAGATCTATAGATCTGCAGCTGTAAGATCGAATCCACGCGACGGAGTGAGCACCCGTCGCTTGTCCCAGCTCCCGCCAACCTAGCGGTTCGAAAGCATGCAAATGCAAGTAGATAAATAGGGACCACCTCGGTGGGAAGGTAACAGCGTTCCGTGTCTAAGTCGCACTGGCCATGTGACCACGGAAGATTGTCTTCGGACAAACGCTGGCTCTATGGCTTGGAAACGGGGATGAGCACCGCCCCCGAGAGTCGAACACGACTGGACAAATTGTCAAGGGGAACCTTTACCTTTACCTTTAACATTTAACTGTATGAACTAGCAAAGACACAAAACCTATTTCTATACATATGAGGATAACCCAAATTTAGAACAATGGGGTGGCCTTTAGAAAAAGGTCAAAAGTCAGCATGATTCCCACTGAAATGAATGTGATTTATTACTGAATACACACATATATCCCATTGATTTGAATGGGTTTTCCTCTAGCTAGGGCTAATATAGGTTTAGTAACTTGTGCCCTTTTTTACAAAAAGGTTTAGTTGCATAAAGCCTTGTGAGTCACTGTGGAAAATAACAAGCATTTTATTTCCACTGCAAGGCATTATCAAGAACATAAAACAGACCCATGTGCTGTTTTACTGCTAATGGAATTTTGCTTGTGTGTGGATTTTATATTTCAACTTAATGCTTTTTCGGTTCTTTGGAGTCAGTCCAAAATCTTTTTTTTTTAAATTTCTAGACAAGTTAGCTTTATTTTATGATTACCTGAAATCTCAATCTAGAGATTTAGAGGAGCCACAAATATTCACTATTTAATGATTTACTTAATAAAAATATAAGAAAATTAAGGGCTTGGAGGAAAAAAGACCCAAGATTCCTTTCTTCTGTATTATAAAAAAGCTGAAGATAGTTCTTTCATAAAAGTCTTCAGGAGGCAGTGATATGAAATCTGCAGGCACATCTATGTCAGTCAAAATGTACTTCCAATAATGCCCTTTAGCATGGACATAGTTTTCCTTGTCCACAAAATGCTAGATACATCTTTCCTCTGCCATTTAGCAATGCAGCAAGGTATTATGAGCAAATGGACACAGTGACAGCATTTTCTTGCACCTCACTGTCAATCACTGTTATGTTTTGAAACACCACTCATCAGGGATGGGGACTCAAATCGTGGGACATGCTGTCAAGTCAAACTTAAGTAGCACCAGTGACTTGACTCAGATTCGACTCAGGGTTGTTGTTGTTTTCAATGACTAAGACTCTATTCAGAACTCAGAACCTGCCCGCCCCTCTCTTTTTTCTGGGGAAAAGGCTTGTTTTTAACAGGAACTCGGACTTGGAATTTGGTACCAAAGACTCAGAATTGGACTTGGGACCAAAGACTTGTCAACATCCCTGCCACTCATTCAGACCAGTTCCTACCATTCTAGCTCCTTTGCAAAACACAGTCCAACCAGAGTCCTTGGCCTGAGTTCAATGAAATTTACCCTTTTAGTAATTGTCACAGCGATTACAGCCAAAATGAGCACTCACTTCACTGTAGAGCCAAGTAATCTTGCAGTGGCACAACAGTTAGCATTTTGTGGCATATACTGTACATAAAGCTTTTAAACTACAGAAGTTGCACTGGATTGTACAGTCTTGTAGCTGACATCATATGATAACTTATCAGCTAACTCATTTTAATAAGTTATTTTAATATACGTGAAAAACTAAAGCTATACAGAAGATATATTATATTTTGAGAGCTGATTGTAGGGCCAGATTCTGAAGAAACAGGAAAGAATTGATTTGATCCAGCAGATCATTTTCTGCAAGTAATGGCATCCATCTGTTAATAGAACAGCTCGTTCCTTCAACAGAGTAGGTCTAGTAGAACCTTTCAGAAAAGGAAAAGGGAGGATGCAATTCGTTTAAAAGTCTTCCCCTTCCTCCCCTTCCTCATCTGACATTGCTTGAGGGGAGGATATGTGAGGAGCACAGGGAAATGGAGAATGGGCATAAGATTGCCAACTTCTGTTTATGGTGGCTGGCAGCTCCTTGTTCCATCTGCACATCTCTGGATTTTAGCTGTGTACAAATGGCCTTTCAAATTCTCCACTCTATTGCTGGGAGAAGAAATTCAAGAGAAAATGTCAATAAATTTCACCAAGGAATGCAGAAATGTTCCAACAGTTTCTCAGAGGTGGGGCTCAACATTAGCAGTTGGTATCACACATCTTTGTTCCAATGCATTTTTGGTTTGGCAGTGTAAGTAGCAACAACAGCACCTGGCCACCATTTTGCTTTCTCCACAATACCTTCTATGGGTATTGTGGGATGAATGGGGCGGTGAGGCATCCACCAAGAAGTGGCAGAAAAATTCTGAAATGAGAGAGAGAGAGAGAGAGAGACTCTGAAAAGCGGCCTTGTATTTGTAGAGGAGTAAGGAAAAGGAAATCCCAGAATCAATCAATGCCTCTCAGAAAAAGTGTCTTCTGAAAAATGTTACATTTTTGAGAGGTCACTGTAGCTGTCTTTGGCTCTGATGCAGATGTTTATAATATAGGTTCTTCCCCCAAGCCTTGTAAGATAAAAGCAAATTTTCCAAATTTTCTATTTCACTTTCAGGGCCCTGTAAAATGTATTTCAGATACATTATCAACTACAGAAACATGAAAGGTTAGCAAAGCATGCTATATTTTTCCCCTTCTATAACATTCCTCTTCATCATTATTTAGCCTCTTGGCAGCCTACATTTCCTAATCAGAAAAATCCCTCCAGGATGAGTTACTTTATAACATCTTCCCCTGGGATTTAACTGAAGTGTGAGAAGCCAGGGAGGCTGCTGATGCTGTGGCCTGCCACAAAGATGATTATAAAAAGAAAGACAAGAAATGACCCACACAACCTGGCTACATCATAAGTAACATAAGCACAAGAATCCAAAACTTAACCCATGATAATGTCCACAAACTTTCTTCGCCACTGAAATTCTTTTTGAAAGTCATTTTGTTTCTATCAAACTGAATGAGAATGGTTGAAATTTCTCACGGAAGAAATTTTCTGCACAGCATTACTCTTGAACAAACCCAGCAGAGTGAATAGTGTGGGTAACAACTACTTCATCTACAACCATTTCAACTACATAATGTTGCACAGCACAGAAGAATACACAAGTGAAGTCTCCATGTTGCCTATGAGGTACTAAAAACATCCATGGGTATAATGTCATCACATTACATCATCCATTAAATGCAGCAGCCTTGTGAAGATTAACTGACTTAAATCCTGTTGCTTAGCATTGTCAGAGTAGAGTAGACCCATTACCTCAGCAGGAATTTGGTTAACTCCTCCACAAATTCTAATGATTCAAATAGGCTTACTCCAGGTGCAACTTAATATACTACAGTAAGTCACAACTAGAGGAGCCCCACTTGAATCAATGGAACTTACGGAGGAGTTGATTCACCAAATCTCCAGAGTAAATGGGTCGATTCTAGTGTAATTTACTGCACAAAGCAAAAGGATTTCAACCAGTGAAATACTACTCGATTTCCCCATTACTAATACTTCTTTTCTTTCTCTTATTGTTTCATAGAACAAAAGTTTTATTATACTGTTACACTTCTCCTGTATCCAATGGCAATGGAAGTTATTGATAATTTACTCTTTATTGCCATTATCTGATAGCTTTCTAACAACTTGAAGCTGCAATGAAAAAGCAAGAGGTACAAATACTCTTTCAAGAAACAGTCAGCTAATACAAGAGAATACACAGATAAATGATAGCTGGGTGAGAATAACACTCCATGCGTTACTTGTCACATTTTCAAAGCCAACCCGACTGTTTTTGCAAAGATAATTTCCTTCTCCCACATGGTAAGAGAAGGACTGCACAAATATGCATTCTTCTATGAAAACTAAATCTGTATCCATGGAAAAACAACACATCAAAGAAACTGATACATACATGAAAAATACATATAAAATGTATGTTAGCATTTCAAACATGTAAAACCATTTACATCAAGATCCTGCTGTAAAATGTGGCAATATAATGGAAATACAGAGATAGTATACTTGGCTAGCAATTCCACTTGCTTGATAAGTTCAAAGTTGCATCTATCTTCAGATACCTTCCATCGTTCTAAAATGCAAAGTCCATTTGCACTTTGTGTCACTGCTTTAGGAACACACAAGGTGTTCTTCCCATAAAACAATGAAACATCTTTTAAATCAGTCTTACTGAATAACAATCATTTTGCACAAGACATTAAGCTATTTTAGCTTGACAAACCTATTACATATTTAAAACACTTCCACACTTACTTCATATCAAATAGAAGTTACCACCATTCTAGCAAGATCACTAGCTGAATAAGCTCTTGGACAATTAGATTCCTTAGATTCCTATTACTGTCTTTTATAAATTTGGTAAAAAATCATTTTATAACTACTTCGACAGATGTGGAGATCTATCTTAGATCCTAAAAAACAGAAAAAGTCTGGTGTGGGGGAAGAACAAATATCAAAATGCCAAAATATGCATGTTTTATTCTATTTAGTCAATACATTCCACATTTCCAATGCTGGGGTCTTCTTCGGATGAACCTAAGAAGTCTGACAAGCTCTCTTTTGAAGAGTAGTTATTTGTCCTTGAAACTCTTGATAAGCCTTGAAACTCCATCATATTTTGAAATTCCCCTCAGAATTTATAGAGGGCCAAAACACGTTGGCTAAATAAAATAAACCATGAACACAGTGCCAGTCTAAACTCATTCTCCCCCTTTTTATTTTGTTTTATTCCATTTTCTGGTGAATTCCTGCCAACTTCGGCTTATATCAGATCTTTAACATTACATCTGGTTTGGGGCCTACACATCTTGCAAAACGCTTCAAAACCATCAATGCTCCTGCTCCTGCTGTCATGATACAACAAACTGCAATCTATAAAGCCAACATCTAAAATCCATTTTATGGACTGTAGAGTGCTATAATGCAATGCTATCTTTTACCATATGGTACCATAAATACCTGTCAAGGCTACTGTCTTAGAAAGTTTAATCCTATAAGTTAGCCTATAAATACCAAACAAGCAAAGAGTTAAATCACTATAGCCGTTGCATTGCATACTATTTTTAACTGCGACTGAACTGATGATGACATAGAGAAGAGATGAAATAGTCTTCTCTAGTGTGATGCTTCACCAGGAAATTTCTTCCCAAAAATGAGATACATAATATGTTGAAGATGCCAGAGAGGTTACTTGTTTGAAGGGTTAACAAAAAGAGAAGTTCTGATGGATAAATTAATGTAGGGATTTTGTAACAGATGGAAAGGCTATAATGACAACCTGAATTACTTTGACCACTGATCTAGAAAGGTCATGCACTTATTGGGTACATATGTTAAAATCCATGATTGTTCTTAAAGTCACTAGACCTTAGTTAACAGAGTTTTTATGGTAGATTAGAACAAGTATATCTTGATAGGCCTCTTTTTTGAAAAAAAAATTAAATGTGCCCTCTAGCAAATGCCACTGCACATTCATTAATATAAAACAAGTAAGAAGGGTCGACTAAAGGAACCTATGAAAATAGTAGACTGCAAGCCTAAGAACATGTATCTCTCTGCACTGCAGGATTCAGTTGGCTGAGGTATTATAAACACATAAATTATTACTTTCTTGAAGACATCATAGGTTAGACCTAAATGAGAAGCAAACTATGGCTTGCTTCCCACGATGAGATTAAGAAACTACAGAAATCCTAATCACTTTGCTTTCAATGTGTAACTTCTAAACACACAAAAAGAGATCGTAAGAGTGCAGTGCTTACTCCTGTGTGTACAGGCTTTTCTGATGTGGATTCTTCTGGCCCTGCTGATGCCTTCTCCACAAAAGGAAGCTATAAATGGGGAATGAGTAAACTAATCTATTGTGCATATATGCTGTGCACTTCACTATTTTTGAAATCGTACACAGTTGATTTCAGAGAAAATCCATGCACTCTCACTGTAGATTATGGACTTTTATGTCTAGATGAAAGACCCAAAAGGACTTTGAGCAATTATTGAAAAAGCCTCCAAAAAGGAATAGTTCATGCTTATGAAATATGTGCTCCCTTATTTGTGTAACTTTCTGCTGCCCTTTCACCTTTTGTCTATAAAATTAACTGAGATATTTTTCATCTAATAGTATTATGAGGGCTGTCAGCAGCCAATCAGAACATTCTTAGCGAGTGGGAATTCTGAATTTCTAAACAGGCCTGGAACATAGTGAGTTCTTTGTTTCGACACTCCTTGTGAGATTACTGTGTGCTGGGTTCCTTGTGCCCAGGACCAGGAACCCATACAGACTGCTTTCTGTATGATGCTATGGAAAACTGGGTGTATATATCTATGTAGTATTTGTGCAGGAAGGTCAGACACAGAATCTTCTTTTGTGTAATCTGTGTGGGTGAAAGGGAATGGTGTGTGATGAGATTTGGCTTTGGCCAAGCCAACGGCTCGCTTGCCAGGATCCAGTCAAACCTGAGGGGAGAGGAAGGAAAATGAGGGCTGTGCATGATGCCAGCCATTCAGACTTGCTCCCTCCACACCCTTTTCTGGAGTCTGCCATCATCTTCTGTTGCACCCCAAAGATTATTCATTCTAGCAGAAACTGTGTAGTATGATAAGAACTGGTCTGTGTGGGTGGCGCTATGAGTGACAGGCACAGGTAGCACTGACAGTGCCATGTACATGGCATTAAAGGTTGGGAAGGACGGGAGTTGGGCTGCCAATGCCAAGCAAACAAGGCAACAGGTTTTGCTATGATTACTGATGATGTTGATGATGAATGTGATCATATAAACCAGTGCCTACATAAGTCTGATTATTTTTCTTTCTCACGTACTGCTGTGTGGACTGGTTCTCTGCTGCCGTGCCACTCCTTTTTGGAGTAGTTGTAAACGGCTCTTTAGAATTTTTGGTGTGCCAGAAACGACAAATGGGTCAACATGATCTTGGAACCCGAGAAAGGCTTTCCCATTTGTCTAAAGCAAAAGGACCAATAAACAAAAATTATTTTTTTCAAAAATCAAAGAGGCACCCATGAAAGAACCTGAAAGGAAAGAAATACAAAAAAAAAAACACTTGCTGGATTATATAGATACTTTGAGAAGTGATGGCCTGACATATTCTTTGCTGCAAGCATATGCAAACAAACAAACAACCAAAAACAACCAAATGCACACACTGCAAGTATAAACCACAACATGTAAATTTCTGTGACCTAGTTTGTATGATAATAATAAATTGATTAATTGGTCACTAACCTGCTCTACACTTTCTGTACAAGCAAGCAATTAGAGATGATATTTAAAAGGTGTTAAGCCACCCACTAACAAGCAATAATTTTTCCCTAGGATATAGTACTTCCTGTTGGATAACAGGGTTTGAAGTTTTAAATGCTTTCACAATAAAACTCTCTGTAGACAGAAAGCCAACAGATCAGGGAGAACTTCCTTCTTTTATACTAGTCAAATATATGCAGAGATTTTGAATAACATGGGGAACAAAATTTAGAACTCACTCCTGCACCACATGGAAGGATAACTTAAGGCCAGCACAATATTTTTGTTGAATACATAGGATAAGCATTTAAAATTAGACCACACGTCTTGTAGTCTGAAGCAGAACAGAAATATTAGAAATAGATTGTATTTTTGTGGTGCATAAGAAATCCTTAGTTTTAGCAGCAATTCTGAAAAGTGTGCCTAACTTGCTCTATACTTCTTGCACAAACAAGTGTTACAGAATTCTATCTACATAGAAATATGCTGTACCTTCTTCCACAGCAATTGGGTTCTCCAGAAAAAATGTTGTCTGTTTCCAGTGTGTCTTGGCACAACAGGGACTTGTTGAAAACATTACCTGCAGTGATAGAATTCAAAAATATGTGATGATGTGCATGAATTAATAACATGCTACGGTAACTTATTGCACAAATACATATACATTAAATATTTGCAAGAGCTAAACAGACCTTCAGGCAATAATCCGACAAAATATACCTTGCAATTAATGTTGAACATGTAACATTCAACTACTTACTTGCTTGTTGCAATTCTTCTCAAAATATATATCAAAATATCCCGCAATTGCCTGTATTACAAACACACAGACAAACACAAGAATGTTAACAGTATTCACTATCAGTGTGTGAAATAAGCCATGTAAATTGAGTTTGGCTACGTGATGGGACTTTATCTTCCCTCACTGCAGCCTCTTGCCCCACGTCACTCTGCTACGCACGGTCCCCTCCTCATTCCACTGACAGAAGGCATTTTGTCTGCAGAAAAGACTAGCCATCTGAATATAACCCAGTATTAAAATATTTCGCAATTGATTATTGCTAGGAATTGGAAACGGCTTACAGTTTCCAGTTAAGTGACTGATATAGGGAAGTTTGGGATTACTTGTAATATAAAAGTTAAGAAAGGGGTAACAGGCAGGGATGAATTTATAGATATATGGTGAGAATTTATCAATGTTGTATTAATAAAGGGGAAGGGGCAAAGCCCACTGCAAGAGTCAATACAATTCTGGAAGGGAGATGGGGCTCCACAAGGGTAGACTGTATAGGTTGTTACTTCCAAATGGTCTCAGGGGAGGCATTCTATATTTAGATATTTATCCATTAGGTTTTTTTCTTTTTCTGTTTTTTTTTCTATTAATAATTAAAAATAAATAAAAAATCAACTGGGTCAGAAGTTTAGATTGCCCCAGACCTGGAGCTGATTTCCCCTTTGAAAACTTCTGTCAGGAGCTTGGTCTCAGAAATCCTGAGAGAATCTTGCTGTCTATAAAAGCCGCCTTCTCAGTAGTGCCTCCTCCCAACATGGAATATCCTCCCAAGAGAGAACCCATTACTATCCTCACTAGTAGCATGCAAAAGTCATACTAAGACCTCCATCTCCCAGCAAGCGTTCAGGACTCAATTTTTACCTATATGTTGGTGTCATTGTGTTTTACTGGTGGCTTTTAACATTTGGATACTTTCAACATTCTGACACCATCTCACCTAATTTGTTTGGGGTTTACTGTAAAAATTAATGTTTTAAGTTTCATATTTGTAAATGGCTCTGAGGGCATTGCCAATGTGGTGATACAATAAATATATTTTCCGGCAGTGACTAATCAGGCCTTAAGAAGGACTGGAATCAGACTGGAATGTTATGTGAATGCACAGGGCTTGAAAATTTTTAGAATGTCTCACCAGTCAGTCAAAAGTTTCACCAGTCAGCATGACCGGACTATAGCCTTGCTATTTATGTTTAAACTTAAATTTAAATTTAAACTAGGTACTTTCTACATAACAATGCGTACAAACCCAAAATAAATATACCCTCAGACTTGGGTTGCTTTATTACCTGCGTGCCTGTGAGGTCATGATGCTTGTATTTTGAATGCCTTTCTTTTGAATGTCTCCAGCAAAAATAAAACTGAAAGCAAAAGTGCCCAGCCTCTTAAGGAGCCAGGTCATTGGGTTGAAATTGGGAGCAGGGAATCTCCATATTCTCCAGCATGGGACTACTCTACATTCTCCTGCAGAGCTATATATTTATGTGCCGCTCGAACTCTCTTCTCGCGAGAAGAGGGCTGTTTTTCCTTTTGCAATGGGAAGGGGGAGGGGAGGACTGCAGGATCAGAGAGAGAGACGGACTGAGGGTAAGGAGGCAAGGAGGGAGGGAGGGAGCTGTGGCTCATCAAGCAGTGTTTTTTCGCTTGTCACAGACGAGTGGATTTTTCAAGCCCTGTGAATGCAGCAGCAGGTGACACTGGAAAAGAACAAACTTTCCACTTTCTCAAAACTTTCTTCACCAAAACCTAGGGATACATGTCATATTCTGCAGTTCAGTCTCACACAACTATGCCTAATGTAACAGAAACAAGAAGTAAAATTAAGGCTACAGTTTAAATACTGTGAGACCAAATCTGCAAGGAAAAATAGAAGGCTATGTGTTTTCAGCTATTTCTCTCCCATCACCACAGCGAATGGAATACATATTATCTCTCTGCTCTATTTATTACTAGGGCTTTTGCTCCCAAACAGTAGTAAAATACATAATTAGCTAGAATATTTAATGCAAGTAGTAACAGGACGCTTTGTAAAGCTTTTGGAAAGAGAAATTGCTAATAGTTTAGCAATTCAGAGTTTTTCTTCTACTAAAGAAAAGCTTAAAGACTGATACTAAGAAATGCAACAGTCTGTTGTGCCTAAAGGATTGGTTGTGGACATGATTGGGCCTCCCCACCCCATATCCCGAACATTTTGGAAAAACTTTGGAAAAATACATGTATTTGGCTCAACATGTCCCAGAGAGGAGTGTCACAGGACCAAAAGGGGTTCAGGGACGGGTATGTGTGGCTCTATGAGCTTTGCAGGCTGCCCAGCAGGGGATTCTTGCTACCCAACAGGTGCTTATAGGGCTTCAGACAGAGTTTTAAATTAATTAATAATTAATTAATATGTAAGTAATGTTCTACCCCTTCACTTTCCCAAATTATTTAAGGACTACTCTCATAGCCACATTCTAGTGTTCCACAAAATGGTTTGGGAGCTCTTATATTCTGCATACACTATGTACTGTAACACAATTTTAACTTTATTTCTGTGAGTTGAATTTGAATCTGGTTCTCCCTCTTTGTAGAGAAATGGAAAGAGAAACATATGCTTGCTTTTCATAATGTGAAATCTGCCAGCCTACTGCCCAGTTGTTAGTGCAGGAGGCCACACACTAGTAACATGCAAAGCTACAGTTCAAATTGGCTGTGTGGCCAACCCTCTACCAGTATATACCCACTCACCAACATACTTTCTCAGAGGGGGGTAGAGAGAGACAGAGATCCAGCTTGCTCCCTGCCTTTCCCACTGAAAAGGGAGAGGGAAAGTACAAAATTCAGGAGTTGTCGGATGGCAGGAATGCAGCACCCAAATGAACTGGTTTTGCTTCTTGGCAAAGGCAACAGGGTTGTGAAGCTTCATGTGAAGCTGGCAGAAATGGCCAACTTAAGGCAGCAGCTCAGCTGGGAACTGGCTCTGCTCACCTCCCTCCCCCACCTTTCTCACTGGGCAGGCAAAAGCCAAGGGAAGCTCTTGGGAAGTGCCACCTCAACCAGCGTTCCCCCAACAAGCTCGCTGCCCTGCTGCCAAAGGAAGCACCAAGAAAGACCTGCCTCAAGCACAGCTCCCTAAGGAGGGGGAAGGGCTTTGAGAAGAGCAGTGGGACCTCAAAGGAAGCTATTTTTCTGATGACGGTTCCATCAGAAAACGAACAGTTATGAAGTATGTTAACCTTTTGTTAATTGTTGTTATCTTCAGCAACTGTCTTAGTATCAATGAACTTTAAATCTATGCCAGTTTTAAGCTGTGGAATTCAAACAGCATGAAGTGACATACAACTGAAAGACATGGAGTTAAAAAATAGTTTCCCTTTAAAGCAAAAGTGTGCTGTGTATATACCAGCCCATAGCACTTAAAGCACTCTGTACAGTTTACAATTTAATTATGCAGGCTACACACTGCTTCCCCCCCACTCCATGAGCTGGGTACTCAATTTACCAACCTTGGAAGGATGGAAAGTTGAGTCAACCTCGAGCCAGCTACCTGAGTCCAGGATCAATCTCAGGTCATGAGCAGAGTCTTGGCTGCATTACTGCAGTTTAACCACTGCACCACAAGGCTCTTCTTTGAAAGTTTTCTTATTTTGTTTCACACACAAGAAATTATGCCTGTTTCTTCTATGCTAATGTTACTCTTCTTCACCTTTCGGCCCCATCTTTGATGACAGAAGATCCCCAGAGTCATCATCATGATGGAATCCAGCCTTTCTGTTTGAGTCTATCAAACACAACTCCCTGAACAGAACCTGTCAAGACTGTGAGAGTGAACAGAATGGGAACAGTCATATATAACTAAGGCTCTGGTCTGACACGCATATTGAGAGTGTGTTTTAGGTTTAAATAAACACACAGCAATAGAGTGTTATTATTCTACCTTCTGTTCTCAGCATCTCAACAACAGATAAAACTGGTGTTTGTGTGTTGAGAGGAAGGGGGTTATTTTGAAAAGCAGGCAAGCAAAGAAAGAGCTAGTAAGTTAATGAGATGTAAAAATTGACCACATCATCCCCCTCTCCCCCAGAATTTCTCCTAATCATAAACCAAGTCAGCTATACAGGAGGGAAAATGAGGAGCACTAGAGCTGCAAATGTGATCATTAAGCCTGCATATGGACCTGTGAAATCAATTCACAGACCAAGCTGACGTTGAAGTATAGGCCAGGCTAGTTGGCTCAATCTAGAAATCTGTCTAAGTCTATTAAGGGGAACACACTCATAATTAGCATCAGTAGCCTTAATGCTGCCAATTCAAGAGCTGCAGGCACAAGATCAGGGCAGGACAAAAAAATCAGCATAATTTCTTGTACAAGAGAAATATTTGCAGCTCTATGAAACATGTAGTTGTTCAACTGTGAGCGAGGGACACCTTTCTAACATTGAAAGTCACAAATATTCACTAGAAACATGCACAGGTTACTTACTAGTTATCCTCAATGTCAGGCTTGTGTAAAGGATAATCTGAAGCACAGGCTAATATTGGCTTCTTCATTTACCTGAGCCTTCTCTTTAAAAAGGAGAAACCTTCTGTCCACTTTGTAAAGCCCATCTGATTTATACAACCCTCTGAGAAAACCATTAAAAGCAATCTGACCAATTCACTTAGGGAAAAGGAAATTAAAAGTTGCCATCATTGCTATCAGCTGCAGGGAGCAATTTATCATTTTTGTTCCTCGTCAGTATCGTGTTCCAACAGCATGCACCTCGAGCAGATACAATTAGGCAGCTGGCCACAGAAGTAGGAGGATAATGTGCTTTTGATGGAGTTTATCCAACCATGGCGATGAAATGCTTGTAAGCCATGCAACTGGGGTGGGGTGGAGTGGGGTGGGGGACAAACACACTATCACTATGTTCCTGCAGCAGAAAAAAAAACCAATTTAATTTTTAAAATGGTATTTCCAAAATGAAAATGATTCAGCATCTTGAAAGTACTGAATTATTTCATGGCAGGGTTCTGAAGAAAATTTAGTTTGTTTGCTGCATAAAATGTTCCATTTCAAAATCAGAATAGGCACATTCTAATTTTAGAATAGCACATGTGTAAAGCCATTTTACATCTCAAAATTAGAATAGCACATTCCAAGAATTATTCAAGTAGGCTTTCTATTACATTATTCAAAGTTTGACTAGAAGTAAATTGTATTTAGTTTCACTCTACATAACTTCAATTCCTCATGACCAACTCAAAAGCAAAGCTATCTCCCATCAGTCAACATGGGTAGGCTTCTCATTCTTGGAGGCAAGAAATTAAGGTTGCATTTACTCCTTTAAAAAAAAGTTCTTTACAAGCTAGGGTCTGTGAAGGATCATGGAGGTGAAATAATTAGAAAATTCCACTCAAAGTAAAAGACTGTCAAGCTCTGGAGCTAGAAGAGCTGCTTCGCTCTTACCTAGTGCTAAATCTCAGCAGTCTAGTGCTAGGAGCCAATTCCCTTCAGATTGGAGTCTAAAGTAAACAGCAAACTGCTTACCTATTCTGAGGCAAAGCAGCACAATGGAATTTATTTATTTATTTATTTAAAATATTTCCATGACGCCTTTCTCCTTAAAAGGAACCCAAAGCAGAAGGTAATGGGATGTATAATATCTTGTTCCTTGTGGTATTTGGGTAGGGAACAAAGCTCAGCAGAAGGGCATTCCTGTAGTATGCATCTGCTGGGCTTTGCCATCTACCACGTTATTGCAATCCTTTAGGGACTCAAAGGGGTAACTTTACTTGCATTATTATCACATTCCCCCAAATGATACTTTCAACAATCCATGCTTCCCAGAAGGAAATAAGTAGGCATAGTCTTTGACTATGGGGGGCATATCTGGGGAACTCCCCAAGTATGCAGACCCCATTATCTTCTCTGTCAGAGGCCCAAAGGTTCGGCATGGAAACCAATGAATTCAGTATTACAAAGAACAATGGTGTTGAACCACTGCATCTCCATTTGGTACAATAAGATGCTATATTAGAAATACAGAACCATAGAAAAGTGAAGTTGGAAGGGGCCTACAAGGCCATCAAGTCCAACCCCCTGCTCAATGCAGGAATACAATCAAAGCATATCTGCCAGGTGATTATCTACGTTTTTCTTGAATGCCTCCAGTGTTGGAGCACGCACCAACTCCCGAGGTAACAGGTTCCACTGTTGTACTGCTCTAACAGTTAGGAAGTTTTTCCTGAGATTCAACCGAAATCTGACTTCCTTTAACATGAGCCCATTGTTGCATGTCCTGCACTCTGGGATGATCGAGAACAGCTCTTGCCCCTCCTCTGTATGACATATATTTGAAAAGTGCTAAAATATTTGAAAAGTGCTATCATATCACTGATCAGTCTTCTTTTCTCAAGGCTAAACATGCCCAATTCTTTAAGCCTTTCCTCATAAGGCTTGATTTCCAGCCCCTGATCATCCTTGTTGCCCTCCTCTGAACTTGTTCCAATTTGTCCAATTTTTTGCATGTCCAAAAAATCCTTCTTGAAGTGTGGTGTCCAGAACTGGACACAATACTCAAGGTGAGGCCTAACCAGTGTTGAATAGAGGGGAACTAGCACCTCGCGGGATTTGGAAACTATACTTCGATTCATGCTGCTTAAAATAGCATTTGCCTTTTTTGTAGCCACATCACACTGTTGGCTCATATTCAGCTTGTGATCTACGACAATTCCAAGATCCTTCTTGCTCGTAGTTTTGCTCAGCCAGGTATCCCCCCCCCCATCTTGTAACTGTGCAATTGGTTTCTTTTTCCGAGGTGCAGTACTTTGCACTTATCCCTGTTGGATTTCATTCTGTTGCTTTCGGCCCAGTGCTCCATCCTATCAAGGTCATTTTGAATTTTGTTCCTGTCTTCTAGGGTATTAGCTATTTCGCCGAATTTGGTATCATCTGCAAATTTGACAAGCATTCTCTGCACTCCCTCATCCAAAAATATTGAAGAGCACCGGGCCCAGGACTGAGCCTTGGGGTACCCCACTTGTAACCTTCTCACAGTTAGAGAAGGACCCATTAATCATCACCTTCTGAGTACGATTCTGTAGCCAATTGTGTATCCACCTGACACTTGATCTATCCAGCCCACACCTAGTTAGCTTGCTAATCAGGATATCATGGGGCACTTTGTCAAAAGCTTTGCTGAAGTCAAGATATATTACATCTACAGCATTCCCTCTGTCTGTCAGGGAGGTGACCTGATCAAAAAATGAGATCAAATTAGTTTGGCAGGATTTGTTCTTGACATATCCGTGTTGGCTTCTAGTTCTTACTGCATTGTTTTCTAGGTGCTTGCATAATGACCGCTTTACAATCTGTTCCAGAATTTTGCCTGAGATTGACGTCAGGCTGACTGGCCTGTAGTTCCCAGGTTCCTCTTTTTTGCCTTTTTTAAAGATAGGGAGAACATTGGCCCTCCTCCAATCCTCTGGCACCTCACCCGTTTCCCATGATTTCAAGAAAATAATGGATAGCAGTTCTGAGAGTTCTTCAGCCAGTTCCTTCAGTACTCTCGGATGCAGTTCATCCAGCCTTGGAGATTTGAACTCGTTCAAGGTGGTAAGGTATCCCTTAACTATTTGTTTATCTATCTGCAGCTGCATCCTGTCCCCCCCCCCCCCCACTTGCACTTCCCATTTGTTTGGAAGTTCATAGTCTGTCTTATGGGAAAAGACTGAACTAAAATAGGAATTGAGCACCTCTGCCTTTTCTTTGTCTTCTGTTATCATTTTTCCATCTCCATTGCGGAGCTGTGCCACTGTGTCTTTTGTTTGTCTTTTGCTACTTACATACCTGAAGAATGCTTTTTAATTGCTTTTCGTGTCTCTAGCTAACCTCAGTTCTTTCTCAGCTTTTGCCCCTCCTAATGCCATCTCTGCATTTCCTTGCTACTTGTCTGTACTCATCCTTGGTGGCCTGGCCTTCTTTCCACTTCATGTACATGTCTTTTTTGGTTTGTAGGTCCTCCCTGAGTTTTTTGTGAAGCCACACTGGCCTTTTTTGCCACCTTCCCCCTTTTTTTCTTGTTGGAATTGTTTGTAGTTGTGCCTTTAGAATTTCTGTTTTTAGAAGTTCTCACCCTTCTTGGACTCCTTTTCTTGTTAGGATCTCCTGCCATGGAACCTTACTTATCCTTGTTTTGAGATTATTAAAATTGGCTTTTTAAAAATCCAGTAGACGTGTGTGGCTACAGTCTGCTTTCGTTTCCTTTGAAATCAAGAATTCTAGAAGGACATGGTCACTCTCACCTAGAGTTCCCCTTACTTCCACTTCCCCCACCAAGTCATCTTAGGAACATGCTTACTGCACATATTCTATGGCCTGCTACCTTTTTCAGCACATTATTACAGATTGACAATGCATTGTGTTTGCCTCCCCATAACAGGCTGAAAGGGAAACATTTTAAGCACCTAGGGCTACAGAGTTTCACACACTTGTTTGGGGAAAACCCCACTAAACAAAGTGGGCTTGTATGTGTTGTGTGCCATCAAGTAAGATTTTACAGTACCTTAGTTGGAATTTGAGGTAAGCGATATATGTAAAATGTAGCTTCTCCAATGCCACACTCCCAAGTGAGTTTCCCTGGCTGAGCCAGGTCTCCTGAGTCCTAGTCTGTCACTCTGTCAACTACAACTTACTGAGTATTCAACTGGGTTCTTTTCTGATTAAATATGAGTAAGGCTGACCTGGATCCACAGCCTTTCTGGTTCAAAAATAACCTTCAAGAGTTGCTTTTTCTTTCAAGAGTAGAAAGTGTGAAGGTCTTTCTAAGGCATCAAATAAAATTTGTTCTAATATTTTAGAAAAGAAGCCAAAAATCCAAATAGAACATTCAAGAGAAAAAAAATGTATCCAACCAAAGACTTACATTTTAAGCCATCTCCAAAATTCCCAATACAAATAATAGATGTTACTCTTCATTTACTGCAAGGTTAGGCAGCCTGATATGATAGATGGGCTCCCAGCTTCTAACTAAACTGCCATACTCCATCACAAAAGCAGTGGAAATTCTGGTCATAAGATGTCAATAATATTGCATGATGAATGCCTAATACCTGATGAAGTGTTTTTGTTTTTTGAGCAACACTACAAAGCTTTGATCAAACATGAATAACAAACATATCACTTGTATTACTAACTGGGGGTGGGGGTGCACCCAGATCAACAAATACACCTATCAGTTTGAAAAGGAAGATGCACACTACATCCCAAAGTTGTACAGATCTTAAAAAACATGCAAGCAATGTCATATGCAGAAGCCCTAAACATATGCATATTTCTTTGTTGAAAGTGTGAGTTCCCAGGGTAGAACATGCAGTAAGTAAGCCTAAAGTTGTTCCATATGAAGAGGGCAAAAACAGTTCAAAGCATGGGAAGAGAAAGAAATTAAAAAACAAACCCAAACAAAAAGGAAATACCTGTGACAAGTGGAGAGCAAGATAACACAGAAAATAAACACAGGCAGAACAGAGAGTTCTTTAATGGAAATAATAGATGACAGGAGAGAGGAAGAGACTTAAAAGGAGTAAAGCAGGACAGACCACAGGAGAGACAGACCACAGGAGAGACTGTATACATTGGCCAAAGACTGGAAACACTGCTTGAAGGGGCTGCTGTCATGGTAACAGCTAACCTGAAGTTTACTGAATTCAAACTTCCATTTGCAAATGCAAGCTTGTTACCATAGATCAAGTGATCCAAACTGAGACATTGAGTCCAAAGGAATTCTTAAATAAAATCTTTACCGTACACACTGAAGTCTTCATGACCTTCAGGGTGAAGTCTGATGAGCACTGTAATTCTGGAACAGATACAACATGGCAGTCTATCCGCTGTAAGACAGTGCAAGGCTGAGGTGAGTCTGAGAAACAAATTATTATTCAAAAAAGGGCTCTGTTAGTCAGCCCTTTACTACAAACCTGCAAGAAAACTATCTTAACTTAGGAAAGAAAGCAATAAAATAGTCATAAAACCATAGAATAATGGGGTTAGAAGGGACCTATAAGGCCATCGGGTGCAACCTCCAACTCAATGCAAGAATCCAAATTAAATCAGATCTAACAAATGGTTGTCCAGTTTTCTCTTGAATGCCCCCAGCATTATGACACTCACTGCCTTCCAACCTAATTGGTTCCGTTGCCATGCTGCTCTAATAATTAGGACATTTTTCCAGATGTTCAACTGAAATCTGGCTTCCTGTAACTTGAGCCCATTGTTGTGTGTCTTGCACTCTGGGATGATCAAGAACCGATCCTGTCCCTCTTCTGTATGACTACCTTTCAGGTATTTGAAGAATGCTATCATATATCCCCTCAGTGTTCTTTTCTCAAGGCTAAACATGCCCAGTTCTTTCTAGTATTTCCTCATAGGGCTTGGTTTCCAGTCCCTTGATCATACCTGTTGCCCTCTTCTGAACTTGTTCCAATTTGCTGGCATCCTTCTTTAAGTAAGGGACGTGGTGGCGCTGCGGGTTAAACCACAGAAGTCTCTGTGCTGTAAGATCTATAGATCTGCAGCTGTAAGATCGAATCCACGCGACGGAGTGAGCGCCCGTCGCTTGTCCCAGCTCCTGCCAACCTAGCGGTTCGAAAGCATGCAAATGCAAGTAGATAAATAGGGACCACCTCGGCGGGAAGGTAACAGCGTTCCGTGTCTAAGTCGCACTGGCCATGTGACCACGGAAGATTGTCTTCGGACAAACGCTGGCTCTATGGCTTGGAAACGGGGATGAGCACCGCCCCCTAGAGTCGAACACGACTGGACAAATTGTCAAGGGGAACCTTTACCTTTACCTTCTTTAAGTACGGTGTCTAGAAGTGGACACAGTACTCTATATTAGGCCTAACAAGTGCCAAATAGAGGATTTGGAGATTATATTTCTGTTAATGCAGTCTAAAATAGCATTTGCCTTTTTTGCAGTCACATTGCATCATTCTCAGTTATAGTATTACTGAGCCAAGTATCCTCCATCTTGTAACTGTGTGTTTGTTTTTTCCCCCTAGTTTTCAGCCCAGTGCTCAAGCCTATCAAGATCTTTTCGAATTTTGTTCCTGTCTTCCAAGGTATTAGCTATTCCATCCAATTTTGTGTTATCTGCAAATCCGATAAGTATTCACTGCATTCCCTCATCCAAGTCGTTAATACAAATGTTGAAGAGCACTGGGCCCAAGACTAAGCTTTGTGGTACCCCACTTATCTTGTCCCAGTTTGAGAAGGAGCCATTGATAAGCACTATCTGAGTACGATTCTGTAAGTGAATGTATACCCACCTGACAGTTGTTCTATCCAGCCCATACCTAGTTTGCTAATTAGAATATCATGGGGAACTTTGTCAAAAGCTTTGCTGAAGTCAAGATATATTATGTCTACAGCATTCCTGCTGTCTACCAAGGCAGTTACCTGATCAAAAAATCAGATAAGATTAGTCATCTCAACATGCAAGAGAAATATGTAGCAACCTTAAGTCCTGGGGTGGCTCCAAAAAGGTGTGCCTCTCCCTGATTTCGGGATGGGCACCCGCAACTAATTTAATGGTGTAAAAATAGCTCTATCTGCACCAACAGAACCTGACACCAGGCCACCTTGACACACAGCTTATCAAAGGAATTTTCTGAGCTATAGATGCAAAGCACCATCAGCCAAGGGTTCATTCAATCTCCATTCTTAAAAGCAACCTACTCACAAAAAATAGTTGCAAATCAGGTATATATTGGTTACATTTGTGAAGCCTGAGCCAAAAAATTGAGTGCTTTATTACCAAATATGTGTTCAGTTGCTCTTTAACGACAGTCCTCTAAAACTGCGTAAAGTCCAAACTGCTTTTTAATTGCAGTCTAAAGCTGCTTGATAAGATCCAAAACTGTTTTGCAATGCAGTTTTCAGGAGAAATACTTTTTCAGTAGAGGGAGAAACTTCACTTGGTATCCTATTAGTCTCTTATAGTCCAGTTTTGTGACTGATGCTGAGATTTCATCTGGAGTGTGTTTATTCTAGGCACTTTCTTAGAGATTTTCTGGATTATAACCAGTATTTCAAAGTTGCAACTGTACATACTGGTGTAGCCTTTTGTACACAGGCCTTCAATTATTCAACACATTCAAAGAGTATACAGTTATTCACAGAATGACTGCAGCCACTCTAAAGGAGGTGCTAAAATGAATAGTTATCAAACAGAAAGCTGAACTATTATGAAACCCATTCTGAAAGTCAAGTGCTGTTGGTTGTGTCTTGTACTCTTGCATTTTCGCACTCATTTTTCATTACATTTTGATCAAGATTATTACTGTTAATTGTATTGAGTATTTTGGCTGAAGGTCAGGCTATATACATATTATCCTGCCTAAGACATGGACTAAGTGATTCACTGTGTTCTTTCCAGCCCAGACGTATGATGGTACAAAATCAGTTTTAAGTAATAATCAGCAATTGCTCACCTACAGAATAGAAATTTGCTTCATAACATACACAACTCAAACTTACATACAAACTGTAAGATGTTTATGAAGCCGAGCAGAGTATGACAAACACATCCCCTCATATTAACAAACTCTGATTCAGAGCTAAACTTATATTCTTAGTCATCATCTGATAAACTGTGTACATTTTTATAATTTCCTAGGTTTTCCAGAGTCATCAGTTTTATAGAGCAGGTATTGATTTTGATTGTTACTCATAAGGATGGACTCTGGTAGTTTCATTAATTTTAGTACATCTTGCAGAGGAAATCTATGTTTAAAATTTAAAGATTACAGTATTTGGGAGTTTCATCTAACAGTACCACACAAGAGCCTGGAATGTAAACGTGCAACATGGATGTAAGGATGACTATTAGTTGTTTGGTTCTCTGAGACCTTTTATAAATTGATGTTGAGGCCTTATGGTTCTAAACAGGTGTCCCAACATCTTTTTACACAGGAAGTTGTAACTGATCATCTTCTTTATACTGCCACCTTCAAGCAGTCATAGCATTGCATATACAAACAAGAATATTGGAAACATCAAAGATTTCAAATAATAATATTAAAATAAACATCATTAAATGCAACTGCAAAGTCTAAAAAAATCAGAGGAAGGAAATAAGCAAAAAACTTGATTTTTTTAAGATTTAAAGATAGTTTTTTAGAATCATATAACATTGTTCTGGGTAGAACTAACAGAATTGTACATCAGGATTGACATATAAAATAGAGACACTGAATATGGAATGAGCAGGTACCTATTACAGCTTCTCATTTTATTGCTGTTTTTATGAATTTTTGGTGGTCAAGGTGGAACATAAAGAGAGAAAATGTGCTATGAAACAAGCCTGATACTCATAATCAGTTCATTTCCCCAACAACTGAAATCCAACTGCTAAACCCAATTGTAACAGATTCTTTTAATTAAATGCAGAGTGTATTTATAATACTTACAGAAATCCCACAAATTCTGTGGTGTGCTCTAATTGGAAATGACCGATGAATTCAGTCCAAAAAGATTAATCACTTGTAACAAGCTCGTATTTCCCTTTTCTAATTACAAATTATTATAATGATAATAATTATAATTGTAAATATATAGTTGCATACAGTGGGGGTTAGAACTATAACAAATTACATTTTAAACATGGATTTCCAAGTCATGTATGCAAAATCCAAATAGTTTAGATCAAAGTTGCAAGATACTACTACTATGGGCTCTCTGTTACTACAGGTCAGACATGTACGTACATAATTTTCATGTAATTATCTTGGCATGAAAGGAAAGTATACAAATGGAATTAAAAACAATTCCTTCTCTTTTTAAAGTTTGCATTATTTGTTACAGTACCTTGATGACACAAGCTTCAGATATAAGTGTGCTTGAATCGAAAACATCCACAACTGCTTCTGGAATAACGGCCTTTTTCATACAGGACATGCTGAAACCATACACATTATCCCAAAAAGCGAATCTGTCAGCATGTTTCTTAAGATCACCTATAGCCACCAGGCTGATGGTGCAGATGTCAGGATACACTGCAAACAGACAAATTATTAAAAATTGTGATGGTATAGCAGATTATTGTTATCCAAGGAGATAAACCAAATACTAACTTAGCTACAGCACATATTGAAGAAAAATAAAACTTTGTAAACATGACAATTCAGCATCTGTGAACTAAGATCCTGAAGGACTAGTACATTTTGAATACATAGAGAAAACAAATACTGGAAAGGTCTCCTGCTTTACCTGATAACTACTGCTAAGCCACTACCCTTTCTTCTACCAAAGTTTTAGCTACACACTTTGATAAAGGGCAACAAAAGATATGGTGAATGACCAGTATCCTTTGACCTATAGAGATAGGGAAAGACACTCAACTCTTTGTCCTCTGAGTTGAATCCTAACGCTACTGTTGCATATCAAGTGGATTGTTTAAAGTTTGCAGGTTCCAACTTGGAACTTCAGTTTAATTATAGACCTAGAGCTTCAACATCTAGCCAGGATGATTTTTTGGATATGTTTGTACCTGCCCCCCAACTCTGCAATGCTCAAACAGATGAAGAGTTCCACACAACTTGAAAGCTCATCTGTTCATTATATTTTAGTGGTTCAAGAAAGGTATTACCCCTTTCTTTTCTTTTCTTTTCTTTCTCTACTCCCATCTCCCCCTTTTTGAAAAAAGTAAGGTGACAACTACTGATGAAAAGTTAAAGAAAATGGATGCTTCTAATTTGCTAACAATACAACAACAATTGTTATTGACGTGACTGGTCAAAGTAATGCTGGTGATATCTACTTCTGTGAGGGAAATCATGTATGTCTTAGCATCAAATTGCTGCTCACTAACAAGGTGCTGGCTGCACTCCATAAATATGGAAATAACTTTTAGTAGTAAAATTATTTTTTTTAATTGAACATTAATTAAGAATGGTTTTCCCATTAACTCTGCAAAGCAATTCACATTTACCTCAGAATAAGCCCCATTTAACATAGTGGAATTTTACTTTTAAGTAAACATGCATAGAATTAAACTGTAATTAAACCTAATATGACTGCTGAAGTTTTAGGGGCTCTGATGGTGCAAGGGAGAGGAAGAAAATTCCACTGCACTATAGGCTAAAGCACACTCAGAATTATAAGGAGCAGGAAGCTTTCATTGGCTATCCAGGGGGGAAAAGTATGGCGACTCTGGTGGAGAAGGAGTGGTGTTCAAAACAGACGGAGATCCATCAATGGCTCTGCACACCTGAGAGCTGTTGTACAGACTGGTATCTGGGGTTATTATGTCAGTTGGTAACTGCTACATAAAGTATTGTACAAGAGAATGTTATTAACCTTAGAAATTACAGCATCAGGCAAGGTTCTTGAGTTCCTGAATTATACTTTTTTGACTCAGGCATTCCTACAGTCCAGACACATTCCTGGATTATTAGCAATATTCAAGCATTCAAGTGTAGACAAAACATACCGGACCTAAGTAAATACACTGTAGTTTAATGATTCTATATTAGACATGGGGACGAATAAAAAAAAAAAAATTGCGATATTCATCAGAAATCACTGATTCGTGCCATATTTGTCACTTCGTATTTGTCAATTCCGGAAGCCCTGACAAATACGAAATGATGAATATTTATCTTTTTAATTCGTCCCTTCATTGGGCCTGGGCCCAAAGAGCAGGCTAGGGTGCCGGAACAGCTGTTCCAGCAGCATAGTTTGCTCACTGTCCTTATGGGCCCACTGTTCAGTGGGCCCACACTCTCTGCCCCCACAGCCCACCCCATGCCCTCTTCCTACTGTCCCCCCCATCACCTCCCTATCTTGTCTTGTCCCCGTCGCCACTGACAAAAAGGACACCACCATTCTGGTAAGCTAGCTTGGCCTCTCTGCCTCTGCAGGCACCAATTAGCTGATCAGTGCTGGGGGAAGCAGAGACAGCCTGCGCGCACAGTTGTGCCCGGCTAGCCTGCCCTCTCTGCCTATGGGCCCGGCCACAGGTTGTCTTTAAAAAAAAAAAGACAAACCGACAAACCGATTCATGGTTCATCAGAAATTCCTGGGAAAATTTGGTGGTTTGTCCTCATCTCTATTCTATATCATTCTAGAGTGTTTTTTTGTTTGTTTGGGGAAACACCTTCAGGATATGCAAGGTCATGCAATGGGAAGGAGATGTGAATCTCAAGTTCTTTGCATCTTGCCCTTGTCCTGCATCTTTGCCCTTGCCCTGCTACTTGGATACAGGACAAATATTCTGTGAATGTGGAGAAACTCAATAATGCAGTATTTATGTGCATGCAATCTATGCTCCACCACATGTACAAAATAAGCTCTAGCAAATGGCCAACACTATTGAAGTAGCCTGCATCTGGTCAAAAACAGTGTAATTATCCTAATATTTTAATTTGTTTTTTGAGTTTAACTAGATTCCATGTACGTCCAAAATTTTAAATTGTGTGATGATCTGATACGAATAAAGAAAGATACAGTAAGTTGATTGATTTTATAACTTCACTGAGTGACATAACTTGATCAAGCGACACTGATGACTCATAAGGAATTTCCACATATGGTGCCCAGAAATGAGCTTCAAAGAGGCAGAAATGTTTTCCTAACTAACAAGTTGTGGTGGATGCATGGCTCAGCTCTCATTCTTTCTGCAACTGCAGGCTGACATTGTAAAAAATTCTGTATTGAATCTTCTAATATGGCAACCCTATCTGACTTTCTGCTAACTTGCATTTTGCATAACAACTGACTTTCAGGAGCCAAATTTATTGTTGTTGTTGTTTAGTCGTGTCCAACTCTTCATGACCCCATGGACCAGAGCATGCCAGGCCCTCCTGTCTTCCACTGCCTCCCGGAGTTTGGTCAAATTCATGTTGGTCGCTTCGGTGACACTGTCCAACCATCTCGTCCTCTGTCGTCCCCTTCTCCTCTTGCCTTCACACTTTCCCAACATCAGGGTCTTTTCCAGGGAGTCTTCTCTTCTCATGAGATGGCCAAAGTATTGGAGCCTCAGCTTCAGGATCTGTCCTTCCAGTGAGCACTCAGGGTTGATTTCCTTCAAAATGGATAGGTTTGTTCTCCTTGCAGTCCAGGGGACTCTCAAGAGCCTCCTCCAGCACCACAATTCAAATTTGGAAACCTGCCAAATTTATAACCATTCCTTATTTTGTTAAGACCATTATTAATTATAATATCATGGCAGGTTTCCACATAATCTTGCTAAAAGAAAGTGTCTTCAGCAGAAAAGACCCAGTTCAACACATAACAGTGATGGGTCTCATTTAGTTCCTTAACCCTTGCTACTAACAAAAATAAAATAATTTCTATGTGTGTACCAAATCCTACATACAGTCATTTCGTTTTTACCTGGTGGTATTATTTCCCATCCCAGATAATATTAAACTGCAGATCACACATATCTCACTGCAGCACACTTTAGAAATTCATGGATTTCTCATCTGTGTCCTTCTCGACCCACTGCCCCCAAATCATATGTCATTAGTAACAGCTCATACTGAGAGCAAAGTGTGTTGGGAAATCTTTTCTCCTTCAGCAATGCCACACAAATTTAAGGACATTAAAAGGATAACACTGTATAACTCTAGGTCTAGAGGCACAGATGTAAATGATCATCACCCCAGTGGTGAGAAAACAAAATAACCAATCATTCCCTCTAAAGCAGTGGTTTTACTTTCAGAATGGAACACTCCTTCTGCACACCATTGCTTGATATATTTTACAGGTCAGAGTGCTGGAAAGATGATGTAGAAATTTTTAGCCCACACTGTGACAATCCATTAATCTTAACTTTCAAATGGAGTTATACCTTGGATAAATAAGCACACAGCTAAAATAATACAAAAGCTGTAAAATATCAATACGAAACAATAATGTTCCACATACCTAATATGCAAAAAGACAACACACAGTTTCTTGTGACAAACACAATGTAATCATAAGAAGTTAGCTGTTTTACAAGGCAGACAAAACACACAGAACAGTACCTTTCCAGAATGAATTGACACCCAGTTTGTTCCATCAATATAAAAACCAGCAGACATTGAAGACATTGATGCAGGGCAGGCAAAATATACTTTTTTGTCAGGAGAACATTACAGCATCACACACCACTAGCACTCAAAATCCTTCACTGAAAAATAAAATTTATTGCGATAAATCCTCTTACCTAGTTATACTGGCATAGGGCAAATGGTGTAACTTTTGTACGCAAACTTACCAGTTGTGTACTGAATTGTACAATGTGGTCAATGTGCAACTGTGATGATTTCTTAACTTGGGGCAATTTGCCTCTATTTGCACAGCTACACAAGAGGAGTTTGGCCACTGTGTGATACTAACTTTGAATATTTCCTCTGAATATTATTTTTGCTGACCCTAAAACAATTTTCAAGGTATGTGAAATATTTAAGGAATGGTTTTTACCATTGTTACCTCTACTGTGTGTTTCCATGACTAAGTAGGGATTTGCACCTAGGTCTCCTAGATCATCACCACTACATCACACTGGCTCTCTTATTATTATTATTATTATTATTATTATTATTATTATTATTATTATTATTATTATTATTATTATTATTATTATCTTTATTTATATGCCGCATTTCTCCCAACAAGGGACCCAAAGCGGCTCACAACATTAAAATTCACACAATTTAAAAACACAATAAGTTAAATATTAAAAGATAAATTAAACAATATATGATTTAAAATACAATTAAAGCTTTTTTCGAAAGGAAAACAGGGAAAGGGCCATCCTGATCTCCCGAGGGAGAGCGTTCCATAGCTGCCACAGAGAAGGTCCTGTCCCGTGTCCCCATCAGCTGTGCTTGTGCTAGTAATGGGACCGAGAGGAGGGCCTCCTCTGCTGAACTTAATCACCAAGAAGGCGCATATTGGGAGATACAGTCCTTCAGGTAGCCTGGACCCAAGCTGTACAGGGCTTTATAAGTAATGATCAGCACTTTGAATTGGGCCCACAAATGAACTGGTAGCCAATGTCTTGTAAAAGGTGCGTTATATGCTCCCTGTAGCTGACCCCAGTCAGTAGTCTGGTTGCAAAGTTTTGCACCAGCTGAAGTTTCTGAACCGTCTTCAAAGGCAGCCCCACATAGAGCATGTTACAGTAATCCAAACGGGATGTAACTAAGGCATGTGTCACTGTAGCCAGAGCCTATCCTAATAATAAAATTACTAATTGCAATCACTGATCCTGGTGACCTTGGTAATGGAGCGTATTTAAATTCAAGAAGCTTGCTCTACTTCATTTCAGAAATTTTTACACTGATGGGTTTCTATGAGGTTGGGTGAATATTCCTCAAGCACCTTCAACCTGTTAGAAAGTATATAGACATTGCTGGAAATGACAATGGAATATGGTTTTGTTCCAGTCTATGTTGATGTTGTCATGTTCAGGAAATCTTTCCTGGATATCTAGTACAATAGACAGCACAGTTAGGAGGGATCATAGCTCAGTGATTATGTGATTTACTGAAGATCCTATATTCAATCACTGAAACTCTAGTTAAAGGGATCAGTGATGGAGAAAAAAAGTCTGACAAAATGGAGCATATCACCAAGCAGAACAGACAATGCTGAGAGGTACAGACAAATTATCTCACCCAGAGTTTGGGCAAGATATGTTTTCTGGCCTATGGTTCCCTGAATTCTATAGGTAGCAGAACAAGCAAGCAAACAAACTGAACAAATTTCTTAGCTCTAGACCTTGCCCTAACATAGGCAGTTCCCAATGTTTTCTTGTGTTTGTAATTATTTATTAAAGATTTTTTACACTGGCATTCAATTTAATTCAAGGGTGGTTTACAAAAAAGATCAAGATACAACAAAGCGTTGTTTAAAAAAAACCATACTATAAAAGCAAGCACAAACCAGAGCAACATAAAATCAGACAGGCTATGTCTGGCACTATAATGAAGAGAAAGAGTGGACATGAAGCAAGGGTTATTCAAGAGATTGTTCTACTATTGAGACACCACAGTTGAATCATAACTGTCCTTATTTACGTTGAACCTTTCTGCCTGACAGTAAGCATCCAAGACGGCGGACATGGACATATAACACAATAATACTACTTTTAAAAGGCAGTGGTGACTTAGGAGGGCACTGGTGGAACAAATGATGGGAAATTATCACTCTCCAGTCCTTCAGCTGCAGTTGTAGCTGTTCCAATTGCTCTCCTTTGAAGGCAAGCTTTCCTGGAGTTGAATGGCTGCCGAATGGGTTTTTTTTTAATGGATCCTCGTGCCTGACTGCATCGAATGTGTTTTGATGTTTTTTGGTATTGTATTCATTGATCCTTTTAGTATTGTATACTCATAGTTACTAACTTAAACACTTCTTTTAATTGTTATAAGCCACCTTGGGTCCTTTTAAGGAGAAAGGAGAGTTTAAATTTTTTAAAATAAAATAAATAAATAAATGAGGCTCTATGGAGATTTCTATGGAAAACATCCCATGCACCAACCCCTTCCTGATATGTACTACCTAACTAACCACCAGGACCATCTAGCCTTCCAGTCTGGCTTGTCTCCAGCTGAACACAATTGAGGTGTGGGTCTGTCAGGTGGAACTTCCAGAATGATGAATTCTGGGATTTGGAATCCAAGAAAAAACAAACAAACAAACAAACAAAAATCACAAATGGCACTTGCCTCTATCCATAGCTATTTCATCAGTCTGAGGATAGGTTAGTGTTAGTGCTTGTTATGTCAGAATGTGCTATTCATATGTATCATAATGGGCTGTTTCCTGCTTGTGCGCTTGTATATTTAAATGTTGTATTGTTACCTCCAGTTTCTGATTGGGAGCTACTGCTTCTGCCAATCATGATTCTACAATTCTATATTTTGTAAAGAGCATGCCTCATGATTTTCTGGCATAGCTCTAGGCTCAGAAATTGAATTACTGATAAACAAAAATGCATCTTTTATGGAAAATGCATATATTCTTGAGAAAATATGTAGAACTTAAATATGCCTTCTGAACTTTTTCTAAAAACTGGAAGAAAACAGGATAGTAAACATGTGCAAAACTGACAGGGATCAGAGGCGAACTGATCTGCCATCCTTAAAAGGCCCTTTCCCCACTAAACATCCCCATCTCAGATGGCAAAGGAGCCCAGAGAAGAACCCTTGATGTAGTTCTGGTATATACGAGTAAGCACACATGATGACAAAATAATCCAGACTTTACATATGATGCTTTCCTCTCCTCTCCCCGCATCACCTTGTTAGTCTGCATCATTTAAATTAGAAGCATGAGGGAACCTTTTTGGCTGAAGGGAAAAGGGAAATACTGTTGCTATTACAATTGCCGCCACTAATAATACTGGGAATGCACACGCAATTTAAATGGTATCAAATGTGGTGCACAAATAACCACAACCATTTTCTTCTTGTTTGTTTCTAACATTTAGAGAGCAAAAAAACCCCTCATTTTTGGTTTACAAATGATTGACAGTGTTTGCCTCAAGCCATATAACAAGTACACAGCTGTGTCAAAAATTTGAATCCAGCTCTCCACAACCAAAACTGATAGTATAGCTTTTGCATCACACGGATATAGGTGAAATTTAAAACTAACAATACCTCAAACTAGAAAATAAAGTTGACTGAAATGCACATTTTAACCTCACTGGAAAGTGATAAACATTATGATGAAAGGGACTATGAACAACTGTTTCAGACTGGTATCAAAAACTCAGCACTTACTAAGGCCTGAAGAATTCAATATCCCATTTAAAATCCTGCTAAATGAGCTGTATAATTAGGCTAGACGCAACGTATCTGATTTTAAAAAGTTGATATATATGTTTAAAATGTATGCAGATTTTATAGTTAATTCTGAGTACCATACTTCCTTCCCAACCACCTCTGAAGCAATGGTGATTTGGCAGAATGTAAAAGAAGTTCATTACTTCAGAGGTTCCGCTTTGAAGGCAGGCAAAGTTTACATTAGAGAAGTGAGAAGAATGTAAAGAAAAGGGCAGTAAAGAAAAGCAAGGATCTAATTCAGTGGTTCCCAATCTTGGGTCACCAGGTGTTCTTAGACTAAAACTCCCAGAAGCCTTCACCACTAGCTGCATTGGCCAGGATTTCTGGGAGTTGTAGTCGAACAACATCTGGGGACCCAAGGTTGGGAACCACTGATCTAATTCAATATACTCTTGTTTCTAAAGTTATACACATATTATTGTGGTGGCAAGGTCACGGATTACGAGAGCCCACATTACATGACAGCCTACACTCCATCTTTTCTTCAGGTGAGGAGGTTACTGGACCTCCAATTAGCTCGTGAAAAGGTTTCATCTCAAAATTAATGTAGCATGTTTTTTTATCTCATGGGTATCTGACAGAATCATTAGTCTGTTGCTCCACAAAATGCTAAAGTAACTACATGTGCTATGGGATCTTCTGCTGTTTGAACCCCACCTGTTGGCTGATTTATGGATACACCTAAGGAACTATTTACAAGGCCGATCATTAACCTTCTACACTGGCTGGCAGAAGAGCATTCATTACAAATGACCGAAGGCAAGCATTTAGTTTAAAATCCTGCTAAATGAGCTGGGCAATCAAGCTAGAGTAATACGAATACTCTCTTCTATTGAGAATAAGAACAGGGTATAAATCCTAACTTCTGACACTTATTTTCCTCCACTACTCCATCTGTTGTTTTTCCAAACTGAAGAGTTCTATTCCAGCTACCAGTTCAGCCAGCAGTTCAGAAGTACAGAAATACTGTCCAGAATCCAATGATGTCCTTTTGCTGGATCTTGCTAGAATCAGTGACCCCCTTCTTCCTGCAGTCCCCCATATACCCTAAAGCCCTATTCTAAAAGATTATTTATTTTATTTAAAATATTCATAGCCTGCTCTGTATCACAGGATCTCATAAGATATTTAATACAATTAAAAATCAAACAGTTTAAAATACAAAATTAGAACATTAAAACCAGTGGATAAAAACCAGCACAGGACACAAGAGCAAGAGCAGACTGTCTGTCACATCTATGCAAAACGTGGTGCTGATCTGAAGTCCAGCTACAAAATTAAAAGGTAGAATGTTATACCAGAAAGATCTGGATGTCCCGGACAACCCATATAGTGTGGCTGCTGACCTTGAGCCAGACATTCTGGAGAGTGAAGTCAAGTGGGCCTTAGAAAGCATGGCTAACAACAAGGCCAGTGGAGGTGATGGCATTCCAGTGGAACTATTTAAAATCTTAAAAGATGATGCTGTTAAGGTGCTACACTCAATATGCCAGCAAGTTTGGAAAACTCAGTAGTGGCCAGAGGATTGGAAAAGATCAGTCTACATCCCAATCCCAAAGAAGGGCAGTGCCAAAGAATGCTCCAACTACCGTACAATTGCACTCATTTCACGCGCTAGCAAGGTTATGCTCAAAATCCTACAAGGTAGGCTTCAGCAGTATGTGGACCGAGAACTCCCAGAAGTACAAGCTGGATTTCGAAGGGGCAGAGGAACTCGAGACCAAATTGCTAACACACGCTGGATTATGGAGAAAGCCAGAGAGTTCCAGAAAAACATCTCCTTCTGCTTCATTGACTACGCAAAAGCCTTTGTGTGGACCACAACAAACTATGGCAAGTTCTTAAAGAAATGGGAGTGCCTGACCACCTTATCTGTCTCCTGAGAAATCTATATGTGGGACAGGAAGCAACAGTTAGAACTGGATATGGAACAACTGATTAGTTCAAAATTGGGAAAGGAGTACGACAAGGCTGTATATTGTCTCCCTGCTTATTTAACTTATATGCAGAATACATCATGCGAAAGGCTGGACTGGATGAATCCCAAGCCGGATTTAAGATTGCCGGAAGAAATATCAACAACCTCAGATATGCAGATGATACCACTCTGATGGCAGAAAGTGAGGAGGAATTAAAGAACCTCTCGATGAGGGTGAAAGAGGAGAGCGCAAAAAATGGTCTGAAGCTCAACATCAAGATCATGGCCATTGGACCCATCACCTCCTGGCAAATAGAAGGGGAAGATATGGAGGCAGTGACAGATTTGACTTTCTTGAGCTCCATGATCACTGCAGATGGGGACAGCAGCCACGAAATTAAAAGACGCCTGCTTCTTGGGAGGAAAGCGATGACAAACCTAGACAGCATCTTAAAAAGCAGAGACATCACCTTGTCGACAAAGGTCCGCATAGTCAAAGCTATGGTCTTTCCAGATGTATGGAAGTGAGAGCTGGACCATAAAGAAGGCTGACCGCCAAAGAATTGATGCTTTTGAATGGTGGTGCTGGAGGAGACTCTTGAGAGTCCCCTGGACTGAAAGGAGAACAAACCTGTCCATTTTGAAGGAAATCAACCCTGAGTGCTTACTGGAAGGACAGATCCTGAAACTGAGGCTCCAATACTTTGGCCATCTCATGAGAAGACTCCCTGGAAAAGACCCTGATGTTGGGAAAGTGTGAAGGCAAGAGGAGAAGGGGACATCAGAGGACGAGATGGTTGGACAGTGTCATCAAAGCTACCAACATGAATTTGACCCAACTCCGGGAGGCAGTGGGAGACAGGAGGGCCTGGCGTGCTCTGGTCCATGGGGTCACGAAGAGTCGGACACGACTTAATGACTAAACAACAACAATAAGACAGATGTGCTACTATGCAGCTACAATAAGTCCATCACAATAATCCACATGCTGACTGATAATGTGGTTATAGGCTACTTTGCCAAAGTAGTTGAAAACCAGTCTGTAGCAAACACCCTGCCTTCCCTATATGTAATGGTATTAGCCTGCACCAATGGGAGTTGTTGGGAGGTGGAGCCAGAGTGAAACTAGAAGGGAGGGGTGAGTTAGAGTGAGACAGTTGGAGTTAGACAGTTGGAGTCAGACGCTTGACCATTAGAGAGTTAACTGTGAAGTGGGAAGTTAGGCTGTGGAGAGTTAAAGGTGGCCGTTGAGAGTGAGGACATTAAAGAAAGTTAAATAAGGAATAAGTTATTAAGAAGCCAATGAATGCCTTAACGTCTTTTAACAATTCATTCAAATGAACTGTAATCAATAAAACCTGTTGTATGTTGAAAGTCACACAGCTTATGGACCTCAATCTTTCTGAGTAAATTGTGTTGGTAAGGACCAACGGGTGGCAGCGTGAAGTAAAAAGGGAACGTGGCTCGTGTGCCTTGGGTTAGTGAAACAACCTGGGGGCACGCAGGATGCACGTCACACAGTCTATTCTTTATTTTCTTAATTTAGTAATATTTCCTTTCAGAAGGTGCTACTCATGAACTGTTCACTTGAAAAGCAGTAAGGATACAGAAAAAATAGGACAAGACACATGCAACTGATATGTATCTGAAGGTCTCTGACTGTAGTACCACTGTTTCCTCCTGGTTACTTCTCATTCCCTTCTTCTACAGTTCCACTGCTTCTTAAAAAAAGAGCAGGACGAGGTGATGGTTAAAGATGCCAAATGAAGCCACTTCCAAGATTCCAGATTTCGTTCATGGGCTGCAAAGCTGCCTAATCCTGTTTTAGACAGACTGTTAACGTGGCGTAGTGCACCGCGGGGGGGGGGGGAGGCAAACTCTCCCAGAGTGATTTTAACTCAACAGTATGTCTTGAAAATGGCCTGCATTCTCCCTGGCTAAGCACCATTTTTAATTAAGTTGTCCAGCTATGCAGATAGATAGTAAGAGGATCAGTGATGCCAGACCATTCAGCATTTCCCATTAAAAGAGTCAAAATTAGATGTTCCAGTCTAATTCTATAAATGAAGATGAGAACCAAAAAGGCTCTTGTGATGAATTTTGTTTGAAGATATAGTGGCCAAACTGACACAGAATGTCAATGCAAAATGCTTAGCATAAATGGGCTTTCTTACTCCTGACTGGCTCCTTCAGCTAGTTTGAATGGCTAAACTACCCAGAAACATACCCAGTCCTCGATTATGGAACACCTTGCCACCAGAAATTACCCTGGCACCCTCGCTGGGTGTTTTTAAGAGTCATCTAAAGACTTGGCTCTTTAGACAGGCCTTCCCTCCAGTCAACACTTGACCTTTTTTTTTTTTTAGTTTCCTTTTCTTCCATCTTGAATTTTATATTTTGTTGATTTAAGTATGTGATTGTTTTTTTTATGATATATCCGTTTTATATTGTTGCATTTTATGATGTTTTTATAACTGATTGTAAGCCGCCCCGAGTAGACTTTGTCTAGAGGGGCGGGGTAAAAGTCAAATAATAAATAAATAAATAAACAAAAAGCCTACCTGGTCACAGATCCTGGTTTGTCACTTCCAAAGAAGACAGTTTTGTAAGTCAAGAACAAATATGGTTTATAATCTTCACTTGTAAAGGTAACAATAAACCAAGATCTCCAGTTCAGGCATCTATTTCTGGTTAGTTTTCACCTGCTCATGCTAGTGAGAGGACTTAAGGAGCTATGAGGAAGTGGGGTCAAGACTGACCAGCATCCCAGCTTACCATCTGGTGCCATCTGCCATTACTCCCTAGCACTACCAGTTCTCTAATATGGCACTGACAATTCACATAGGGAAACATGAAATAACAGCCAATTTTGCAAGAATCTTCAGCCCTGTGGGAAAGTCAACCGGTTGCTTTTGCAGGCTTCTGGAATCCATCTTTTCTTTTCTTTTTTACTTTAGGACAGGGAGATTCTCTTTACCTTTATGGATTATCTAATAGATAAGGCACTTTGGGACTATATGTATAGGTATTCATAGGTAC
Source organism: Intellagama lesueurii (assembly GCA_037013535.1). Lineage (NCBI taxonomy): Eukaryota > Metazoa > Chordata > Lepidosauria > Squamata > Agamidae > Intellagama > Intellagama lesueurii. The sequence goes on along the minus strand of JBAJHW010000001.1, from coordinate 78,860,344 downwards.
ATACAAGTATACAAGGGACACAGGTAAAGGTAATTACACATGGATAAGTAATTACACTTAAGGTTTATTGAGTGGATTACTTAGCAAAGCTTGCCATTGCCAAGCTTGCCATTGAGGGCTATTTTTTACATAAACAGAAGAGAGAGGTCATGTTATGGAACAAACACAGGGCATGCCTAAACATAAAGGAGGGAATAAAATGGGGCAGTAACTGATGGCTAAACTGGCTGGTACTTGATGACCAAGGAGAACTCTTATCTAGTGGAGAGTAATTTTCAAGTTGCCAAAAGAGCTCAAAGAGTGAAGGAGAAACAGGCCTGAATGGAAGAAACAGATGACTGCAGAAGGAGGGCATCTTCTTATTGAATAGTTGGGCTCGGGCAACATGAATGGCCAACTATTAGACAAGACAGCCTCACTTTTAGCTTGGGGCACCTTCTGTGGACAGATGGCCACCCACTTACTTCATCTTGTAAGTGCTGCATTCTTTCTTGGTGTGATGGCTTTCCTTGTTTGTGAGGAAACTGTTGTTTTAATAATTTATTTACCTTAACTAGTCTCCTGATTGTGTCTGAAAAAGGCTCAGAGTGGACTGATACTCAAGGCCTTGTAATAAATGGAAGAAATGCTGTAAGTCCCTTATTCATTAGATCAATGATTCAAAAATCCATAAAGACTGGTTTGCACCTGGATTCCAAAAACATTATCTCAAAATCTCCTGTGCGCTGCCCTTTGAAGCAGTAAAACGCTGAAGTATTTGAGAAAGATTTTAAGAAGGAACACCTAGAGATCAGAATTTCCACTTTATTCTCTTGAATCATTTCTCTAATTAAACTGGTAAGACAGTCAAGGAAGACAATATATAAAACACAAGAAAAGTTGCTGAGTCTCCTTTTGTACTGAGACACAAAACATATGCTGTCAGCAATTTTCAGGCTTCTCATTTGCTATCATCACTTCAGACATTAGTTCTGCCTTAAGAAAACCTGAACTCTAACAAATACAGATTCCAATGTTATAAATGTCTGGGTATATTTAACATAAGACACTAGAATGAAGCCAGTGTAAGGGGGAACTAATTCAGTGGACTCCAAAACTTGAAGAGTTAAAAAGACATGAGAACAGATGGCTGTATATAGGCAACAAAGATTCAACCCAGTGAGAATTATGTACATAGTTTTTAGGTTTTAAAACAGCTATGAATTTCTTGAGTATTGTATAAATAAATAGCAATTTATACATTTTAATGGATTTCACACACACATGGATTGTATTGAGACATTAACAAAGAAATCGTAGCATTAGGGAACTTCATACGGCTTACACTCACAACTTTTCAAAGGTTTTGCCAATAATGCCATGTTTTAACATCAGAAGCCCAAGGAGAAAGGTCATAAGCTTATAATTAAGGTCATTTGTTTTGTTAATTTTATGGTTGGGCATTTGAACCATAAAGTCTTGTCAAATAATAGTATGGAAATTCAGAAGCACCAGTGTTATTGGGGGGGGGGGGGGAGAACACTTGTCTTGTTGATACAGAATAATATACCTTTCTACAGCTGATCCTATTCAATTTTTTTTACACCCATTAATGTTTTTTCTAGCAGTGTGGGATTTTCCTGAAAAGAGTAAAACCACACTTTTTTTTTTATTTCAGTCAAGGTGGCTATGTCCAGGGTGATATACGAAAGGTAAACAACATTCCAGAATCAGTGAAATATACACAGGCCATGTAATTAATACACAATCATGTGATTGCCTCTATTTCCCTTAGTAGATTACAAAGTGAAAAATCAGTTCACACAAATGGAAAAGGTAACATAAAAGATTACCATCCATGACAAAACACTATATTCCAGATGTTTAAAAACCCATATACGTCTTTCACAATCCTGGTGTACAGTCCATATGGTTAATGGTACCATCCTTCATATTATATCATCCTTCAATTTTATGACAATTGCTACCATAAAACCCCCAAGTGGATTACACACTAGAACAGAGATGGGCACAAACTTCTGGTTCAGCAGTTCATCCTAGTTTATTTACCGCTGCAACAGGTGTTTGGCAGTTCAGCATCCTGCTCCCTCCAGCAAGTGCCCACTCAGAAGCAGCACCTGGAGAAGGTGGGGCCGGGATACTGCTTCAAAGTGGGTGCCCACCAGAGGGGGTGGGATGTTGAGCTGCCAAACACTTGTTGCAATCGTAAATGAACCCATCTATACACTGGAATTATACCAATGGAATGATTTCTATTAGTGCCACACCATCCCGCTGCTCCCATGCCTCCAGAGAACAGGGGTCCCCAACCCCCGGTCCGCGGCCCGGTGCCAGTCCGTGGCCTGGGCTGCGGAGACAGATCTCCCACCCCCTCCTGCCCCCCGCACAGTCCCTTCGCGCATGCGCGCAAGTGCCTCCAAGCGCCCCCGCACATGCACATGAGTGTGTGCATGCTCCTCCCTGCTCTTTCGCGCATGTGTGCGCGGGGGGGGCGCCTTCCCCAACTGGTCCGTGGAGTTTAAAAGGTTGGGGACCACTGCCAGAGAAGATTTGTGCATGGCCAGGAGGCTGATGTCTACTTTTTTGATACTGGATCTTACCTTTACATTTTACTTTAGTTTCACATCCAGCTGAGTTAAATCAATCTTTCAGAAATGCTCCTATATCAATGTTCTGTTTCTCACTACAATCTTACCCTGCTATTTTCTCAAAAAAAGTTTCTATAACAACTTTCAAGGATTATACTTCAATTATTTTTGAAACGTCAAAGTGTTCTTGAAAATTGTATTTCATTTAAGGTGTAAATATCCTATTAATGCTTTTGTATTACCCATACCATGAAACAAATGCCTTGGAGCTTCCACTAATGGAAACATTTTTCATCTCGGGTATGAATTTTCTTAGTCATGCATAGCAGGATTTAAATCTTTCTTTTCCCCCAGAGCTGAGCTATTTCTTGAAACAGACTAACCTGAGCCTCCCTTCACCAGGTACTTGTCTCTTGCAAAAATGACAGAATCCAGCATTGACTCAAAGAGAAGGAAGTAGCCCTATGAATTAAGAAACAAACAGACAAATGATATTAAAAGGAGACAATGTTATCCACATATCATAATTTTATGAACATCTGTATTAGAATACATTTTGATTCAGTATATATGAACAGTAAATATTTGGAGTACATTCTATTAGCTCGTCTATCCTTAACATACTGCTGTCATCTATTCTGTTTGTAACAGGTTCTCCATTTGCATAAGGGCAATGCTTGGGCAAGGGAGAAGTCCTGGGTAACTGTGCTACTGGGGTTTTATATTCTGCTAGTGTCAAACATTACTGTCAAAAATGTCAAAGACTGGAATTCCCAGTGTGGTGTAGTGGATAGAGTGACGGATTAGGACTCTGGAGAACAGGGTTCAAATCCGCACTTGGCCATGGAAACTCACTGGGGGAGTGGAACAGGTAAAACCACTCTCTAAATCTCTCACTTACCTTGAAAGCCCTATTAGGGTTGCTATGAGTCAGTTCCGACTTGACAACACAGAACAGTGTCAAAAGGAATTCCACACCTAAACTGTAGTGAATATTAACTATAGGACAAGGAGATTAAACAGCTTCATAAACTATGGTTGTGGGTGATCATGGAACAAAGGAAGGCTAATTGCCTTAGAGAAAGAACAAAGGAGTCGACAACGGATGTCCGAGCCAGTGGAGCCTACAGGCAACGCCCTGAGAGCTCTTTTATTTACTTAGCATGATTACATAGTATATTGTTAGAATTCAGATAGGATACTAGTTACCTAATCGTAACCAGGATTGGCTGAAATAACCCTTTGATCTTATGCTCTACCTGTAAGCGAAAGGGCAGAGTAAGGGGTTACCCCGCCTGTTGGCAGCTGCCGCTTCCTGCCAGGTGTGTATGCACGTCACTGGAACAGAATGCAGCTACAACCTTTAAGCAGAAGTTTCCCACATATGGTGAAGTCCATTTTCACAAACCATAGGGTATCTATGTTTGGACAACAAACTATGGTTAATCTTAACTTGAAATGAAATCTTCCATTGTGCTGTTACAAGGGATGGGGCATGCTAAACTCCCAAGGTGAAACTATGGTTTAGCACTGCAACTGAAAGAGACCACTGTGAGCAGTGGAAATTAAGACTGTGCAACATCCATAGTTGAACTAGTTGCACCAGAAAAATTGCAGGGAAGTTTTTGTACAATTTGGTAAATTCAAATTTTTACAAAGAGGTTAGAAAGGACTTCTGGAGACTAACAAAATATGTGAAGAGAGAAAAGTCAATTTGTAATGCCAGGGACATGAGGAGCAGAATGATTACTAGATTAATAAGTTATTTTTCAATTTAGCAGAGAGTTGATCTTCATTCAGGACTACAAATGCCAAATTCATATGGCATTATTCAAATGCTGAAATATCTATATATAACAACAAGAAAAAGAGGCAGTGGATTGTAATCCACAAAAGCTCACACTGAAATAAATCTATTCGTCTTTAAAGTGCCACGACTCTCCACTTTTTATTGTTGTTAAACATGCTAAAACAGACTTGCACAGCTACCTTGTTAAAAGTAAAAGTGTTAAAACAGGTGTGCTGAACTTAATATGGTTGATTTTATTGGGAAATGAAAGCAATCACAGTGACCCTAAGTTGCTCCTAGTCAGCAACCTGAATTAATTTCTTCCTGATAACTGCCCACTATTAGATGCTGTTTGACTCTGCAGATGTTATTTATAGTATAAAGGGCATCTTTGTTGGGGAAAGCCATCAGCTTGTAGGCAATCTGCAGAATAGAACTGAAGCAAGCTCTTGATCCAGATCCGAAACACATTCTGGATTGGCGACCCATGGCTGCTTTTTCTTGCAAATAAGAGGGGTTATGTTAAACGTGCTTGTCAAAATGTACAACTAATGTCTCTTGCCATTTAGCCCCAAGGCTGCTTCCCCCCCCCCCAGCAGAAAACTACTCACATTTCCATAACAGTTAAGAGGACACTGCAGCTGTTCCCTGCAGAACACAGCAGTGGCAAGCTGTATTTTGTATCCCTGCTGCTGGCTGAATGTTTACTGTATTTTAACTGCTTTTTATTTGGCTTTGTAATGGGACCCCTCTCTGCTTTAGGCTATTGGGTTATAGCCAATTGTGGGTTTGCATTAGCAGAAAGCACATCCTCTTGTGCAAGGTAAGACACCTGATTTTTGGAGATCCACCTGCACACTGCAGTTTCCCTAGCTCTTCCTGGGGATTGGGCGACCCTGTGGAATAATATGTGTGATAACATGGAAAACTATAGCAAAACAAAGACATTCTGTCTTGCATTAGCAAAAGGGCTTACTGCTAGCCGAAAGCCACCACTGAATACAACTTGCAGTTTTAATGATTTTATGTTGTTACCTATCTTTTGGGTCTTTGTTGAAAAAAGACAAGCTACAAATAAAATAATTCTATTATCCAATAACACAATTGCTCTCTTAATACTTGCCACTTCAATTCTGCAGGCAAGTTTTGCCTCAGACTTCCATCCTTCTGCACACAGTGTTATATTCCTGTATGTTATTAAGGAATCATGTTGAATTAAGTCATTTATTACCAGTCTCTGAATGCTTTGCTCTTTGTGTGGTGCTCATTGCTCTATGTGTGGTGCTCATCTCAGATGTAATTTAGAATGTAATTTCACAGGCTAGTGGCTCACCTGTAGGGGTGCCATCTGGAGACAGAATTATACCTGACATTTTTTCCTATGATGCTCTGGGACTTTCCTTCTTCCACACTGACAAGGTTCAGATTTTAGAAAAAAAATCAAAACCCCTTGCATTAGCACTTCAAAATTAATTACAGCAAAGGGTTCTGTAATGCACAGATTTGTGAGCAGAATATTAATAGTTTAGGCCAGCAGCCAAACTAAGACATACAAATTACATATCTGCCATTGGACGAACTAAGGCAGGAAATATTTTGATCCTTACATAAGCAGATTTACAAGGGTTGTCTGAAATATATTCCTGCCCAGCTGGCAGAAATTGTTTTGTGTGGTAAGATTCAGTGAAAGTTAAAGTGACTTACTTTAACATTGCTGTATCCAAGTTTAGTTTAATGTAGTAAATTCTTAAAATTCAATAAAAGTTCTTTGTTTAAATGAAGAAATTGTTAGAAAGATACAAAATTCAAGATTAAAGTGCTTACAAAGAACGAGTTCTGATAATTATACACCCAACAATCTGACTGTGTAGTTCAAACATTTTTAACTGCGTAGTTCAAGTACGTTTAGCTCTGCTTTTAAAATATTGCTTACTGGATGATATGAATTTTATTATACACCATTCTGGAATCCAAACACACTGAAGATAACGTAATATTTTAAGCAAAATTCAGCTCCTACTCCACTCCTAGTTCTTATCTGTCACTGATATTGTAAAGTAAATTATAACAGGCAGATTCCTTTCTCTGCAACCTTTGAAGGACAGCAAGTTTATCAGTCACATCCTAGCTCCTCTATGTCCCTATTTGGTTTCTGAATTATAGTCTTGGTATCTCAATTTTATTTTCCTGCCTATTTCCTTCTTAACAACAATACTGTAATAGCCATTCTTCCGAGGACACTTGTATCACAGCAGATCATCATGAAGCATTATGAGATTTCTTCAGAACTTCCACCATTTTTCCCTTGTTTTTTTCCTCATATTTCCTGCAGACTCCTACATCTTGATCCACTACTACAAGTATGGAATGAGCACATCACACACCTTCTTTTCCAAATTTTCTTTTAAAAATTTGGAAACTGGTCATAAACAGAAGTTCCAAAAAGAAAGCAGCTGCCAGTTACCTTACCTCTGACCAAAACCTCAAATAAACTACATAGCATCCAGAATCATTCATTACTATTTAAAAAAAAAAACCCACAAAGATCACAGCTACTCTTGCAATTGCCTAGCCCACTATTTCCCTTCTTCAGACTGAGAGATAAACAGATGCTAGACCTGTGCTACTATGCAGCCCCACCACCCACTACTAAGTTTGATCTGGGGCAGTGGCGTAGTGTGGGTTGCCAGCACCTGTGGCAAGGCAAATATTGCGGGTCATGGGTCAGCCCTGTCACACAACATGTGGGCAGAGAGGGGCAGGAGAAGCCCCCGGGGTGGCGGCTCAGAATGCCAGGAGGGGGAAGAGGAACGCAAGAAGCAGTTGCAGGAGCGCGTTGGGCAGGGTGGCCCACACACCCCTAAGAATTTTGCACCCAGGGCAACCACCCCTGTAGCTCCTCTCCCACACTACACCACTGATCTGGGAGACCATAAAGATAGAAAGGAAAACTCTTTTCCCAGAGCTCCCCATTATCCTGGCATCATGCACTGCCAACTTCACACTTCACTCTTAAAAGATGCTTGAAGAAAAAACTCTGGAAAGAACTGTATGGACACAGACTTCTCTTCAACAAGTCTGCATATGGTTCTTGATTAAAGAAGATATCTGAATGCTTCTGAAGTCAGTATTTTGTCCTTCAAACAGGGCTCTCTGTTTATGTGCTAGCACAACTGCAAGATGGTAATGATAAGTTAGAAGTAGAAAATTCTGCTCATGGATAATCATCTTGTCTTTCTATCTGCACTCATTTGTTCCTGTAGGAACAGTTAAAGAATTTAGATGTGCTGAAGCACTTCATCCCAAGCGTATGTATATAATGCATGATCTTTCTCTGCAGGAAAAAATGAATAGTCTGGAGAACAAGCACCAACACAATGCACAGCCATACTCATTTCACAGTTAACTACTGTATGTAAAATTACTCTAATTACTGTAAAACATCATTACCTCTTAAAATTCTGTACCTCAAGGGAACAGAAGCATAATTCTGCCTGCATACAAAGCAGTTTTGTTCACAGACCATGCTCATGTTACAGTTTCAGCAACAGGATACCCAAAACATATTGCTCAGCTTCCAAACAAGCGCACAAATACAGGCACAGACATGCACATATTTGAATGTATACACAAAGCTTCTCAGATCTTCCAATTGTTATTCTCCAGTTAGGGCAAACTATACTTAAATGCAAGACTAAGGCCCTTGAAACAACTTCTCCCTTATCAGAATTAGCATAATTTAATTTCTAAACAGGAATGTAATAGCTGTGACAATAAGGTTCACAGGAGGACAAGAAGGATAATCAGGGGGCTGAAAACTAAGCCCTCTGAGGAAAGACTGAAAGAACTAGGCATATTTAGCCACAAGAAAAGAAGACTGAGGGGAGGTATGACAGTACTCTTCTAATATTTGGAAGGCTCTCATATAGAAGAGGGGTAGGATCTGTTCTCAATCATCCCAGAGTGCAGGACATTCCTGCCAACCTAGCAGTTCGAAAGCATGTAAAAATGTGAGTAGATAAATAGGTACCACCTCGGTGGGAAGGTAACGGCGTTCCATGTCTAGTTGCGCTGGCCACGTGACCACGGAAACTGTCTTCGGACAAACGCTGGCTCTATGGCTTGGAAACGGGGATGAGCTAGAGTTGAACACGACTGGACTAAATGTCAAGGGGAACCTTTACCTTTACTAGGATCTGTTCTCGATCATCCCAGAGTGCAGGGCATGCAACAATAGGCTCAAGTTACAGAAAGCCAGATTTTCTCACTGTTGGAGCAGTACGTCAGTGGAATCAATTACCTCGAGAGGTGCTCTAACACTGGAGGCATTCAAGATAAATTTAGGCAACCACCTGGAAGATATCCTTTGATTTGTATTCCTGCATTGAGCAGGGGATTGGACACGATGGGCTTATAGACAAAGCAAAAAGCAAAGTATGCTGCTTATATACCGCCCCATAGTGCTTAAAACACTCTCTGGGCAGTTTACAAGTTAATTATGCGAGCTACACATTGCCCCTCCAGCGAGCTGGGTACTCATTTTACTGACCTTGAAAGGATAGAAGGCTGAGTCAATCTTGAGCCGGCTACCTGAGATTGAACCCCAGGTTGTGAGCACAATTTTGGCTGCAGTACAGCAGTTTAAGCACTGCGCCACAAGGTCCCTTTCAACTTCATTATTCTATGATTCAATTATAAGGTGAATGACTCCTATCTCATCTCTGAGAATCAAAGGATAAAGATTGCTGATTTGTATATGTTACTGTAATTTTTCTAATATGGCCGCTTAATAGTGCAATCTTATTCATGGCTAAAACAAATTATTTCCAGTGGGTTCTACTCCAAGGCCCAGCCATACCATTAGGCTGAGACAATTGCCTGAGGAGGAGAGACAGGCCTTGAAGTGCCAAGAGCTGCTGATGCCACTGCTCTCCTTCCAGGTCTCACTGCCCTCCCTATACCTGTATGTCAACTTCTGACAGTTACTGTCACTACTCCCCTGCCTCAACCCCACTGTCATGCTGCTGTTGCCTTGATGCTTCCCTGCTAGCCTGTAATGCTATTATAAAAATTACAGAACAGCTATTCTGATAAAAAATAGTTTTCAAATAAAGCTTTGAAATTGTGGAATATTAAAATCATATCACGGGCATTTATTTTACATTAAAAAAAACTTAATATGGGCTTTAAAAATAGCCTTACGGGGTCATGAGACATTAAAAAGATTTGCTTCACAAAAATGTGCAATAAATATGCTAAAACAAACCAAACTAGATCTAAAGCATTGGAAAATCATCTAAATCTAAAAATTTCAAGGAAACCCTACACTGTTGCCATTGGCTATGGTAGCAGCCCCTGACAGGGTATGTAGACCAAAAACACTTGGAGAGCCAGAGCTGACCTCTCCTGCCTTAAAAGGTCAAGATTGCAGATCTGCTTCTTTGTGAATTCTGTAATGGGATATCCACTCATGTAAAGTTTACCAAAGATTATTGGATAAATAAGATGATTTACTTATTTATTTATTAAGATGCTGCCTGAGAGAGATGTCATGAAGGGAAAAAATGAGGGAGACCAGTCACATTCTGGTACAGATATACATTAGGAATACCTCTGTGGGAAAAGTAAGTCTTATTGGCTGGAATCCTATTGCTTCGCATAGCACATTGCCCTGGAGCAGGCCCACAGAATCTGTGTGGATTTCATGAGATAGCATCTCCATAAATTCAATTGATTCAAATGGGCCTATTCTAGTTGTTACTTACTTATCATAGTAAGTCACAATTAGAGTAGGCCCATTTGAATCAATGGAACTTGTGAAGAGTTGGCTCACCAAAACCCCACAGATTCAATGGGCCTACTCTAATGTGACTTGCTATGCCAAACAACTGTATTTCAGCCATTAAGTATTTAATGAGAAAATATGGGCAGATTGTTTAGTTAAAGTAACACACACCTATACATTCAAGAGGCATCTTAGTCCCTATATTACTACATGAAACTCTGTTGAAGTACATGAGCATAATGATGCCTTAGATATTAATCTTTGAAACAAACCACATACCTTTTATTAGATTTTGCTAAATTCTGTGAAGGAAGCCAACCAGTATTTGTTATCATCACATGCCTGCTAAGCACCTAACAAACTGGAATAAAATTCACTGCCAAGAAATTATTCATTCATCCTTTAAGGGTAAGAAAGAAATATTATTTTACTCTTTCTACCACTATGCTTGATTAAAACACACACACGCACGCTAACAATAAAATATTTACTATGATGTACCCTTTCAGCCCAATGTCTTAAGAGGCATTTTCTCAATTAAGTGCACCATAAGATAGACTAGCACTCCTAAAACCTACTAGTTTATAAAATCAGGAAGAATGTATTTTTGTCAAATGCCTCTACATTTTCAAGAGTATTCTATCTATTTCTATCTGTGCCAGTCTCAAATTTCTTGACAGAAACCAAATTCTTGTCCAAGCAATGGGTTTTCTTAAAGGTGGCAAGAAAGCAAGACAGCCATGGAAGTACCGTATTTTTCCGTGTATATGACCCCCCCCCCCAATGTATAAGATGACCCCCTAACTTTGTCCCTTGCTGGAGACAGAGGAGCAGTCAATGGGCCGCCGCGAGGGGCGGCCCAGCGCGGCTGCTCCTCCGCCTCCATCTCCTGCTGCTGCTGCTTCTGCCGCCCGATCGCCTCCTCCAGAGCAACTTGCCGGGGCTCACCTCCAGCTCCCCTGTCCGAAGGGAGCCCACAAGTGGCGCTGGAGGAGGTGATCCGGCGGCGGCGGCGGCAGCAGCAGTCAATCGGCAGCAGCGAGAGGCGGCTGAGCGCAGCTGCTCCTTTGCCTCCGTCTCCTGCTGCTGCCTCCACCGCTGGATCGCCTCTTCCAGCACCACTCGCAGGCTCCCTTCGGGCAGAGGACAAGGCGGCAACGTGAGCCGGAGGTGAGCCCTGGCAGTCGCACTGGAGGAGGCGATTGGACGGCGGCAGCAGTAATCAATGGGCAGCCGCAAGAGGTGGCTGAGCGTGGGTACTCCTTTGCCTCCGCCTCCTTCCGTGTATGAAACGACCCTCAATTTTTCCTCTAATGATTTTAGGAAAAAGTGTCGTTTTATACAGAGAAAAATATGGTACTTTTTTCAGCTTATCAAGTACTCTGTCCAACAAGTCTGTCCAAATTTATATTCCGTCACCTCTAGTGTATCAGGGCTACCCAAACAGGAAAGCTACACAGAACATTATAAGGTGTTCTGGGCATCCTTAACACAACTCATCCTCCTGAGGAACAAAAACATCTACCTAACAAACCTACATGTGGCAGTCTATTGACATGAAACCAAACATTATTATAGAAGATATTTTCAAAAGAGCTTATACTGTAAATCATTCCTGTTTTCACTGTATGAAACTTCAGGATGGTTTAAAATGGGGCAAACATCCCTCTCCCTTAGCTGAGAAGAGCTCCAGTAGTCAAGAAGCCTGCCTGCTGATAGTTGCAGAAAACTCTACAGGCATATTTCTATTATCAGCTGTTTTCCTGTCAATGCTAGGCCTGAAAACAGGGTGTTCTGTGGACAGACCTTTAGATCTGAGTCCCCCCATCTCCCTGAGAGGTGCCTAAATCAGGCCTTTCAACTATATCAGCTTAGTATCTGTGAAGATTCTCAGTCATCCAGGTGAGGTTATCTGGAAGTTGAGTCATGGCAACTGGACTTCTTTCTTGTTAGGTTGAAACGTTTCGCTACTCATCCAAGTAGCTTCTTCAGTCATGCGAAACATTTCAACCTAACAAGAAAGAAGTTCAGTTGCCATGTCTCAACTTCCAGATATGTCAGCTTAGATGTGGCATGGCTAGCTCCCTTGTGCTTTCAAATTGGGGGAAAGATGGATCCCAGAAAAAAAATTTCTTGGGCTGAAATATCACCAATGCCACACCCACATTGGCTAGAAAAAAAGCCAGCAGAGCTCTGAAACCAGTGGCATCACTCCACACTGGTCCTGTTCAGGACTGCTCTGTCTGTTTCTGTTGTTGATAGATCCATTTGGAATACTATAAATTTGGGACCATGTCATGATCATTTTTTCTTTTTTTCATTTTCTTTTTTGCAAACGGTACCATAAAAGTTGCCACAAGGTAACAATCAGAAAGTAGCCAAGCACTGATAATGTCCTCAATACTTGGATACTTCAATATAAATTTCACATCTCAGGAGAAAAAATTTACAAACAATTCAGAATTTTAGTATTTGAATTTGCACATTAGGCCACACGGTCCTATTATTCAGACCACATTTCTTTGTTACATACCTTGGGAATGAGATCCAGAACAACTGCATATGCCAAAGCTGAAGAAATGAGTAGATCACTAAACTACCAGGACAAGATGCTGTTCAATGACTTGCACAATTTCAGAAACCTCCAGTTTTCCTTCACACAAGCTGGAGAGCACTCTCATTGCTTTCAAGGGGCATATGGGCAAGGAGGTACTGGAAATCTCCTTGCACAAGTTCCAAAAAAGCTTCACTACACATATAAAACAGAGCACTAACTGTGTGGTACAGGGCATCAGGACTCTGGCCTTTGATCCTGCATACTTAATACCACTGCAGTTCCAATACTCTGACCTAAAATGGGAGCATGCCATGATAACTTTCACTAATTTCACATCTCCTGATAAAGGCTGGTGCATTTTTCTTAACACACAGCTCATTTAAAACCTTACCATCCACTCTGATATGATAACATCTACTTTTTCAGCTGCCAAATCAACATCTTCAATTCTTCCTTTGATCAAAGAAACAGTATCTTCAAGTCTATTAAGTCTGCAAAACACAAAGGCAAAGATATGTTTCTCCTATGTAGTTGCAGTAAGATGTTCCAATACTACCGTTAATAAATCATTTCATAACTGCAGAGAATTCTTTCATGAGACCAAAGTAAAACATCACTATATATCATTATGTTTCTGAATGGTAAGCTATGTATATAAGATATAAAAGGTATTCATATCCATTTTTCTGAACGTAGCACACTGCTGAAATGTTTTCAGTGGAGCTAGAGGAAATCAGTCCTAAAACAACTAAGTTGGATATTCCATATTGTACATGTTTCTGAAGGCTTGATTTTTTCCTCATAGAAAAATAGAAATTTACTATTAGAAGCCAATATCTTGGGGGACGTTCTAGTACTTCTTCCAATTTTTCCATAAAGTTCCTGCAGCATCAGATGTAAGTAGAACAACACTTACATTTGATGCTGCATGAACATTACTTAACAGAATTCCTTTTTGCATTTTTTAATAAGAAACACCAAAACGCTATAAAATGTTTCCGATAAATACAATTATAGCAAAACAGAATGTATGACAAAAACAAAACAAAAATAAAGACAAATTACAATCTATGTATTCCAATGTGAAATATATAGCCACATGTTTATGTACAAGTATACATTTGAGGAAGACAGGAGGGCCTGGCGTGCTCTGGTCCATGGGGTCACGAAGAGTCGGACACGACTTAACGACTAAACAACAAATACATTTGAGAGTGCAGGAATATATTTTGTGTCTCACAATACTTTCTACTTTTTTTTTAATTTTTGCTATACATGCTGAAACAGATTAAAACAGCTACCTCCTTGAAAACTGGTTTAAAAAAGGATTTCATTCACTTGTCCTTCTGCTAACAATATTGTCTCTAGCAGCTACATGCAATAGTTTGGCTCAAGTGTAATACTGCAGCACCATTTTTTTCCCTAAAAGGTATCCCAGCATTTCATTTTTAAAGTAAAACTGCATATCTATTTAATAGGCAAGCCTGAGTTCAAGTTTTAATGGCATTCACTTTATCTGAAGTGCATCATATCAATCTTACTTTCATATGCCATTACCATGACAGCTAATGTTAGAGAGGACAGAGTAATTATTCACCCTAACACAATTTATTTCTCCACCACAGTTGCTATCTATGCCCTTTCTCCAACATTTATTATTTCTACACTCTCCCCACATCTGAATTTCTAAACAAGGGTACTAACCTCATTAAAATTATAATACATTAGAGGAAAAACAATAAGTATTGTGAAAGCAATATGTAGATGAAAAGCTTTCGGAACACAACAATTCTAGTCTTAACATAAGATTGCATAGATGAAGATATTCTTGTAATACATAGGTCAAAAGGACTTACTAATAATACACAAGCAACAGTGTTATTCAATAAATACTTGAGATCAAAAATTCATTTATTCAGTCAGCTTTCTAGTTACTTTAGACATTCTCCAAAAAACAAGTCAAGGAATGATATACATGGAATATGCATCTAATTCCAACAAAAACATTAAACATTATCAAAAAAGGCAGAAATAGCATCTCCCAATCAGAAACTAGACAATACAACATCTAAAAATACAAGCACACAAGCAGGAAAAAGCCCATTATGATACGTATGAATAGCACATTCTGACGTAACAAGCACTAACGCTACCCTGTCCTCAGACTGATGAAATAGCTATGGATTGACAGCTAGGCATGTGCCATTTATGATTTTTGCTTATTTGTTTGTTTTTTCTTGGACTCCAAATCCCAGAATTCGCCATTCTGGAAGTTCCACCTGACAGACCCACACCTCAATTGAGTCCAGGCCATGCTGGACGGCTTTACGGCCTAGGATAGGCTGAACTCTGGCCTAGGTTCCTCTTAGAAAAAGAAATTGTCTTACATTCAGGGAACAAAGCATGTGGGCCTTATCCAATTATTTGTCCTATGTAGAGCAGATTTACTAAGTTAATGGGATTTACACATGCTAACTTAACAAGTCACCATCATTCAACAGCTGTACTCTCATTGGAGCTACCAAATGGATTTTGCCATGTGTTGTTTGTCCAGCCTGCTTGCCCCCATTAAACTCAATTTAAATGGTAATATTTATTAGATAGAGGAAATGTGAGTCACCATATCACTGAGGAACTGCCCAGGTCTAATTGGCTCATTTCAGTATGAAAACCAGACTTGGATGGTATAGAATTATAGAACAATGAAGTTGGAAGGGGCCAATAAGGTCATCAAGTCCAACCCCCTGCTCAAAGCAGAAATACAAACCAAAGGGTATCTGCCAGGTGATTATCCAAGTTTTTCTTGAATGCCTCCAGTGTTGGAGCATTCACCACCTCTCGCGGTAATTGGTTCCACTGCCATACTGCTCTAACAGTTAGGAAGTTTTTTCTTATATTAAACCAAAATCTGTCTTCCTGTAACTTAAGCCCATTGTTGCATGTCCTGCACTCTGGGATGATCAAGAATAGATCCTGTCCCTCCTCTATATAACAGCCTCTCAAGTATCTGAGAAATGCTATCATATCTCCCCTCAGTCTTCTTTTCGCATGGCTAAACATGCTCATTTATTTCAGTCTTTCCTCAAAGGGCTTGGTTTCCCACCCCCGGATCATCCTTGTTGCCCTCCTCTGAACTTGTTCTAATTTGTCAGCACCCTTCTTGAAGTGCAGACATGAAGAGAGGACATTAATAGACCTGGACTTCGACTCTTATTCTTTATGCCTTTCATGCTAAGCAATGGCTGTATAAAACACATGAACCGACTGGAGATCTTTCCAATTTAACATCTTAGAGCAGTGGTGGCCATTTTCACCTCTCTTGATCAAAGACTTTCTGAAACTGGGAGGGAATGTGTGTTTGTTGTTCCTTTGTCATCCAGTGACAAAGTATGTTTGGTGTTTAGCCAGAGTCCTTGCTCTAAATCAATAATTCCCAACCTTGGGTCCCCATATGTTCTTGGACTACAATTCCCAGAAATCCTGCCCAGCACAGGTAGTAATGAAGGCTTCTGGGGATTTCAGTCCAAGAACTTCTGATGATCCATGGTTGGGAAATCTTGCTCTAACCCGGAGAATTGAGTGAGATGTCTTCTTTCCACGCAAGAACTATGAGAAAAACATTGTACTGGAATGCCCAAGTGATATGGTTAGTTTTAAAAATGAATTCTTTCAATGAGAGAAAGCCAGTGCTATTTCTCTCAAACACAACTACTGATACTAAACATCACAAAAATAAACTATGCTGTGCATGTAAAATGAAAAACCCAGCCAATACAGAGAATGCCTATATGCAACTAAGCCTTTCCTTGCTGCTAAAACTACTCACACTAAAAGTGTTAAAAATCTCATGTCTGGCAACTAGCCAAATATCACTGGTCAACACTGTGTGGTTCAGTGCTGCTCTATGTCTGAAACAGGTAAATGTGACAGCTATTCTGTTGGAGCAACAGGATGTAACAAGGCTGTTACAAATTGTTTTAATATGAATTAAAGACAAATGAAATACTCTTACAGTCAGCAGATGTAACCTTACAGCAATTGTTCACGAGGTGCTCCTTTATCACTGTCACAGAATTAGTTCTTCGGAATCCCCTTTTGCCCCTAGTATGGCATGCATATCAAACAAATCCCAACTGTCATATAGACAGGTATTTTCATTCAGTTACCATCATAGCAGAGGACCTCCTCTGCTCTTAGTAAGAGAACAAAAACATTAATCCAAATGACAATTTTCCTGGCACTGCTACCTAACACAACAGCTGCACTGTGGTGCTTCAGAAAAGAAGGCAAGCCTGAATGCAGTCATGGTGGTGCAACAGCTACTCTCTTTAGCAAATGCCATCTCACAACAGAAGTGTCATTTGTCAGGTTCCAGAAAATATGATGCTGCTGTCATGACACTGATATTTCCAGTTGTGAGCATCTCAGTGTTTTGATGGTGATATTTTCTGGCTTGGTCCTTAGAGCTTGAAATGCACCCAAAGAAGGCTTCACATCTGAAAAAAAGTGGGCAAGGCATAGCCCTGGAATTGCATGCATCCCAAAGCGCTCTTTCCATCCACTAGTCCCATCAGGATCTCCGAATGCCATGAAAGGGGACTTCCCCAAAACAAAGAAAAAGGGAACTGCCACTCCTGGAAGCTCCAAGGAACAGCAACTCACCTTCTAAATAGGTTGCACTCCCACCACACAGTGTTTAACACCCTCAAACACTTATTTTACAAAACAGGAAGTGGACTTCAGGTCACTTCTGTTTTTGGATGTGTATCTTTTATCCCATTTGTTGTGGTCCACATGGCTCCTGTAAGGATCTTGGGGCCAGAAGATTGGTCCCCATATTTGCTGATGTTGTCCACCCTGGATATTGTACACTCTGACTTTATAAACTCTCATATGTCCCTATATGAAACAATATGAAAAAGTGTTCTATCTAAAAATTATTTAACCGGATAAGAAATCCTTGTGAACAGCAACTGCCTTAACCCTTCAGGAATACATTTTGTTTCCCTTTCTGGAAATCTGAGAAATGCCCATCCCTGTATCCATTCATTTGTTGCTTATGACTCTGCAGTGTGTTCAATCAAATGTTTTGCCAGACAGAGCGTGAACTATGCCTGCAATACTGTTGCTTTCCAGAAAGACAGGCAACACACACAGGACAATTAGCACCATTTCATATATATTCCAAAAGGATCAAATTCAGTAAGAGCAAAAGATAACACAACAATGAAATCTCATTCAGTGAATAACACCTAAGTACCATTTAGCAGACACACTGGGTGGAATCTGGTTACTTACCATAGTATGTCACACTTGAGTAGAGTAGGTCTACTGTATCAATGTTACTTGGTGAGTCAACTCCTTCATAAGTTTCACTACATGTGACTTCTTTGCAGAACGTATGGAGGAGTTGACTCACCAAATCCCCACTACAGTAAGCAACAGGATTTCAGCCATTATTTCAACAGTATGTTACATGAGCAGCTAAAGAAAATGAAGGATATTTGTTCTATAGATGTTAAAGTGGCAACACATATTTGAGGAAGTGAGGCATACTTACTACTAGTCGCCCTACACTTCCCAACTCTAAGATGCCCTTCAAAGCAGACTGTTCAGACATGCATTCCCTAATCACCCGAGTAGCATGTAAGAAACCAGAGAGATGTATCAACTCAATAATACTGATACCAATTAAGTTGCTATCCTACGTATAATCCCAAAGAATTCTATTTAGCTTCTAGCCATGAAAGAAAACATATATTCAGGAAAATTAAAATCTCTAGGTATCATATTGCAGTTCTCCCTTCCTTCTTGTAAACTACAGTATTCCGTTCTGCCTGTGTCAGAATTTATTCACTGTAATGAACGGCTCTTACAGAACTACAGGAGAACTGTTGTTTAAACCAAAGCTTCTAGGCTGTAGTTTGCCTTTGTTTTGTTGCAGTATTGCTCTGTTCTATAGTGATACTTGGATAAGTAATGATTCTGAACTGCAATAATGATTCACACCATTCTAATACCCCATTATCAAGATGTAGAGAAGAGGTAAGAACAATTAGAGGTAAGAACTGATTTAATTTAATATAAGTGTTAAAATTATGATCTTTTAAATCTTTTATGTATGATGATGTTTTTATTATGTATGTAAGCCGCCCCGAGTAGACTTTGTCTAGGGGGGCGGGGTAAAAATCTAATAAAGATAAAGATAAAGATAAAGAATTAAAAGTACCAGTAGACAGTCTCAAGATCTGAGTTGAAAAAAATTCTTGTATCAGTTTAATTAGTAGCACCAAGCGAGTGTCATATACTGAAGCCTATTGCGTGCACCATCAAAGGACCCAGCGTAGACATGTGTCTGTGTTCTTCCTTATCTGAGGTCAGCTTGATGTGCAACCATATTGCTGGATTAAACTACTGAGGCCAACGTAAGACAGATTTCTGTTGTTTCTGAAATTTGTTCCTGCTGTTCTCTTACCTAATGATATCCATAGCTTGATAGATAATTTCAGACTGGTCCACTCCTATCACCTTTTTTGCACCTGCTTTGGCAGCAAACATGGAGAGGATTCCTGTTCCACAACCAACATCCAGAACGATCTAGCAAAAAGAACAAAAACCAATTATTGCTGCAAAGTTATGTGATGCTACAAAAGTATTACATCTGAGCCTCAAACCATGTTCCTGAAAAATTAAGGTAACTCGTTTTCCATTTTAAAAAAAGTAGTAAGAAACACAATGGATAAATTTGAATGTGGACAAAGCATACATCTCACAAGGCTGTACATACATGCAGCTTTTGAAATATTTTTGCTACCTTTTCTAAACTAGATTGAAAATGTAGCCCATATCCCAAAAGAAACTCAAAGGCAAATCACAGGATGTTTATGAATTCATACTGGAAGACTGAAACACTCACATTTAACAATGTCAAGGAATTGGTCAGTCTTGGCAAACAAAATAATCAGGGAACCCAATATCCTAACTGCCATGGAAAGAGGTTGCATTATAGCAACTAAATTCCGATGCCAGAAAAAAATGGACTGGATTTTTGTGAGAGTTTAAGTTTGTATATAACACTTAACAATTCTTCAGGATTCCTGGCTTGCCACTCTCCTAATAACTGAGAATCTGAAGCCAGGCGTTCTGTTCTGTTTTTCTTGGCATCTGTTTTCTGGCTTATCTGGAATCTTGGTTCAGAAATAACACTAAGGATTTGCTTCTTGGCTACTTTACCTGTTCTTACTGGCAGGCGTCAGGTAGGAACAATTAGGCAGTGTCTGACAACATGCTTGGTTACTACGAATAACCCACAATTCTGAAGAATTCCAGCCTGTTATAAACTGTAAACACTGGCCTCTAGTTCTGAATGGCATCTATCTCTTTCTTTGACCTTCTCTTTCTGGAACCACTGCATGTCTGAAGGGTGTACAGGTATGACCATGGCTAAGCCAGGAAAAGGAGAAATGAATGGACAGATGAAGGGATGGGAAGTTAGGAGAAATCCAGAGACAGTAAAGCAAACGCAGGAGGACAAGGAGAATGCAAGCAAAGCTTTAAGGGAACAGTACGTTTTAGTCCTTAAACTATGAACTAAGGCAAGTAAGTTTTAGTCCTTAAACTAAGAACTATGACAAGTTCTTAAAGAAATGGGAGTGCCTGACCACCTTATCTATCTCCTGAGAAATCTATATGTGGGACAGGAAGCAACAGTTAGAACTCGATATGGAACAACTGATTGGTTCAAAATTGGGAAAGGAGTACGACAAGGCTGTATATTGTCCCCCTGCTTATTTAACTTATATGCAGAATACATTATGCGAAAGGCAGGACTGGATGAATCCTAAAACGGAATTAAGATTGCCGGAAGAAATATCAACAACCTCAGATATGCAGATGATACCACTCTGATGGCAGAAAGTGAGGAGGAATTAAAGAACCTCTTAATGAGAGTGAAAGAGGAGAGCGCAAAAAATGGTCTGAAGCTCAACATCAAAAAAACTAAGATCATGGCCACTGGTCCCATCACTTCCTGGCAAATAGAAGGGGAAGATATGGAGGCAGTGACAGATTTGACTTTCTTGAGCTCCATGATCATTGCAGATGGGGACAGCAGCCACGAAATTAAAAGACGCCTGCTTCTTGGGAGGAAAGCGATGACAAACCTAGACAGCATCTTAAAAAGCAGAGACATCACCTTGCCGACAAAGGTCCGCATAGTCAAAGCTATGGTTTTTCCAGTAGCCATGTATGGAAGTGAGAGCTGGACCATAAAGAAGGTTGACCGCCGAAGAATTGATGCTTTTGAATGGTGGTGCTGGAGGAGACTCTTGAGAGTCCCCTGGACTGCAAAGAGAACAAACCTGTCCATTTTGAAGGAAATCAACCCTGAGTGCTCACTGGAAGGACAGATCCTGAAGCTGAGGCTCCAATACTTTGGCCATCTCATGAGAAGAGAAGACTCCCTGGAAAAGACCCTGATGTTGGGAAAGTGTGAGGGCAAGAGGAGAAGGGGACGACAGAGGATGAGATGGTTGGACAGTGTCATCGAAGCTACCAACATGAATTTGACCAAACTCCGGGAGGCAGTGGAAGACAGGAGGGCCTGGTGTGCTCTGGTCATGGGGTCACGAAGAGTCGGACACGACTTAACGACTAAACAACAACAAAAGTTTTAGTCCATGGCAGTTAGGATATTAGGTACTGTGTGCTCTGTTTGCTTGCCTGTACACTGCCTATAAGCTTCCTTTCTAACTTCACCTTTTACTTACAACCCAATACAACACTCTTTTCCCATTTTGTCTTGTTGCCTTTTTCTTTCTTTTAATAAAGTTTTTAGTTAGACTCCTTGTCTGGTTGACGTGTTCATGGAAACCACTGGTTACCTAAATCTCGTAGTCTTGACATTATTCGACCACAACTACCAACAGGTTTATGAGCATGCCCAGAGAGAAAATGGCATCAGGTAACAAAGAGGATGGTGGTAGCATAGAGAAGAAATAGGAAGATGTCTTCTCCGTTCCTCTGGAGTATGTGAACCAGGTCACCTGTCAAGAATTTCCCCGACTTGGCTCAAAGGGCACTGGGCACGGTATCCTCACTTGACAGGCCTCAGAGACAGGGAAGATTCTGCTGCAGACCCAGATTCCAAACTTTCCTGAGATTATATTCCTTCCAAAGACACATTAACAAGAATCTGCCAGTTGACTTCTCTTAATGACATAATTCTTCATTTTGCTTTTTAAAAAGAAATTTCATTTGTACATTGACTAAGCAACTGGATGGGAGAAGGCAATGGGCAAACCCAGCTTCCCTATTTTTTCTCCTTAGACATTCAGTATCAACGTTCTTTCTTGCATGTTTCCATCCCTGCAGTTTTTCCCTCTCTCATTCCCAATTTATAAAAAAGACAGGTAATAGTATGATAGAGAGTGACAAGAGATTTTGTACTAACTCTGGAGGCTAATTAAGAAACATTTTCACAGGTTCTGATGGGGAAGCTGCAACAAAGGTGGAAGAAATGTATGCACTGGATGGCACGAGAAAGAATCTCCTACCCTTTTATACTTTCATTTTCAAAACAAAACTTTATTTTGAAAACTGTGCAGAGTGTGGGCAGGGAAGAGGGACTATGTTTAGAAAGAAAGTTTGAAGAATCTGAACTTATGCGGAAAAATGCTCTGAGAGCTGTGAGTGTTCTTACTGATTTAGGGAGGGGCTTACCATTTGGCAAGAAAGGCACTTTGCATGTACTTTCTTGTTGACTAAGAGAAATACTGTTTGGCTATTGGCGGACCCCTCAACTTGCTACACAAAGCAACACATGCATTTGACTTGCTTATCCAATATACTACAAAGTAATCCTTAAGCCCTATGACAAAGTCAAGCCTACTATGTCAAATAGGCTACTCATCACTGCATTAACACAAATAAATACATATATAACCTAGTTGTTTATTTACAACCCTGCATTTTCACACAGGTTAAACTGACAAGTATGAAGCAAAAAAGGCTGCAATGTGGACAGGGCCATGTACTTGGTCAGAACAAAGGTTCAAGCACAAAAGAATTATTCAGACTGGAAACATCTGACTGTGGGCTCTAATTGTACTCCAGTGGTGCCACTTATGTTCCTGTAATTAAACGCTTGTCAGGTTTTTTCATTATAGACCCCTTCAGCGATTTTTCATTTCACCACTAAAACGTGTTTCAAGCACAAGCTAGGTATAGAAAAAGCTGTGATGAGAATTTTTTTAAATTCCTTCAAAAATATTTTTTTTAAAAAAATCAAGACAAAAATATCATGTTAGATATAAAGTACTCTTCACCACCGCATACCTCTATATGTAGACTAGAAAATGTGAAAGATTTTCCACTAGCCAAACATTTATATTATGCATTCTGACTATATCAGTCTTGAATGTCTTGGATTGTATATCCTTTTGGCAGTATACTGCTTTATTTCACCAATGCCACTGCAAATATATACAAATAGCAGGCTCATTTAATTTCTTACAAGCTGGTTTTTTTTTTCAAATGTAATACTTATTATTATTACAGATTGTGAGTTACCAATAAATACTTCTGCATAAATTATCACAAAGTAAGAATAATGTTCCTAACTTGATACAGCATCATACATAAGACAAATCAACCCATTTCACCTTGCCATCTGTTAGTTAAGGCCAACAAAGAAACAAGACAAAAGATTTGCTTTATGAAGAATAAAAGGGAGACACTAATAGACAGATTTTAAAACAGATTCAATTTTCACATACTAATCTTATGAAATCCCCAAATATTTTTGCTCCACATGTAAGTGCCCATTTGTGATCTGTCACAAAGCATCTGCAGGGCCCTGACAGA
This sequence comes from Intellagama lesueurii, assembly GCA_037013535.1. Classification (NCBI taxonomy): domain Eukaryota; kingdom Metazoa; phylum Chordata; class Lepidosauria; order Squamata; family Agamidae; genus Intellagama; species Intellagama lesueurii. Next base: position 78,836,762 of record JBAJHW010000001.1, on the reverse strand, counting down.
GAAACTGATGTTCCAAGTTTTTGCTTGGAAAGGTATCAAAAACATCTAACAGGAAAAGAGTAAAAGCACAGGGCTGGGAGAATGGTCTTCATTACGCTCAGCAAAATGGGGACACAAAGAGAAAATCAGAAAGATTGCCTCTTGTGCTCAAGCATGGATGGAAACGGCAAGAACAGAGCGAGCGCTTGACACAGACAGGCAAAATTAGTAGAAGCAATCCCATTTTCCAAGGACTGTGCCCAAGCTGGAGAAGACATGTTCAGCATGCAGAAGATGCCAAAATCAATCCCTGGCATCTCCAAGGTAGGTTTAGAAATAGATTAGGCATCCTTCAGTCTCGAGAGACTATGGTAACGTGCTCTGTATGGAGGACTTGGAACAGCGTCTAGTGTGGCTGAGAAGCCCAATTCAAGAGTGACAATCCTTTCCACACTGAAGACAAATACAATCTGTCCCCTGTCCAGCTCCCTGATTTTGCTGGTTTCGGGACTGCCTCTTTGCCTCGGCCTGCTGGACAAGGGTCTCTTCAAAATGGGAGAGGCCATGATGCACCGCCTGCCTCCAGGCTGAACGCTCAGATGGCAAAGTTTCCCATCTGTTGAGGTCCATTCCTAAGGCCTCCAGATCCCGTTTGCAGATATCCTTGTATCGCAGCTGTGGTCTCCCTCTGGGGCGATTTCCCTGCACTAATTCTCCATATAGGAGATCATTTGGAATCCAACCATCAGCCATTCTCACGACATGCCCGAGCCAACATAGACGTCGCTGTTTCAGTAATGTATACATGCTAAAAATTCCAGCTTGTTCTAGGACTACTCTATTTGGAACTTTGTCCTGCCAGCTGATACCAAAAATGCGTAGGAAACAACGCATATGGAACGTGTTCAGCTTCCTCTCCTGCCGTGCACAAAGGGTTCAGGACTCACTGCAGTACAGGAGTGTACACAGGACACAGGGTCTATAGACCTGGATCTTGGTATATGCCGTCAGCTTCTTATTAAGCCATACTCTCTTTGTGAGTCTAGAGAACATGGTAGCTGCTTTGCCAGTGCGTTTATCCAGCTCGACATCTAGGGAGAGTGTCAGAGATTGCTGAGCCAAGGTACACAAAGTCATGAACAACCTCCAATTCTTGTGTGGAGATGGTAATAGAGGGAGGTGAGTCCACGCCCTGGCCCATGACTTGTGTTTTCTTCAGGCTGATTGTTAATCCAAAGTCTTGGCAGGCCTTGCTAAAACGATTCATGAGTTGTTGGAGGTCTTCAGCAGAATGGGCAACAACAGCCGCATCATCGGCGAAGAGGAAGTCCTGCATGCATTTCAGATGGACTTTGGTCTTCGCTCTCAATCTAGAGAGAATAAAGAGCTTTCCATCTGATCTAGTTCAGAGAAGACATGTTCTGCATGCAGAAGATGCCAAAATCAATCCCTAGAATCTCCAAGGTAGGTTTAGAAATAATTCTGTCTGAATCCCTGGAGAGGTGTTGTTACTCGTACCAAATATGGATTAGACAGACCAAGGATCTGACTCAGCACACCGCAGTTTCCTAATCTGTACTAACAAAAGGTAATTCATCCATTTTGTTTACCATACCATTACATTGACCTAGAACTTCTCTGCCAGGTAATGTTGTCAGTGCAGCATTCATTATGCTTATCAGAAGGAACGAGAATAACAAATTACTGTCACAGTCACATGGAATAGGAAATCCCGTGAGATGATTTATTGCTCAGGTTTTGCAAAACTTTGCTCATTATTTGGTAAGACTCTCAATTCCAAGGAGGTATCTGCCATATTTTATTTAATTTTCCTTCTCATCTGTACATCAGCAAAACAGAGTCCCACACACACACCCCCAACATTGAAACTTTGATAGGGCAGGAAAAATTAGAAGGAAGCCACCATGACTTCTACCATTCCCAGAAACAGGTCAGAAGTCCTCTGTTTAAAAATGAACTCAGCCTAAATAGATTTAGGCTATTTTGTTTGAAGGCTGCTGCTTTGATAATGCTTTATAAATAAATCTATCCCATTTTAGTCCTGACCTCACTCATCAGGGATCATGTACAGTTCTTGTCCAATGGAAGAGGCTAGATCTTTGCAAAAAGTTTCTGGGTAGCTCACAAGAAGGCAGGCAAGATCTCTGGTCCCATCACAAACAAATATAACTACAATGCTCCTCCCAAAATTATAGTATACATTAAAGTATACATTCTCTCTCTCTCTCTCTCTCTCTTAACTGGGGCACTATGGAATAGTATAAAAAATAAATCTGTATATAGAACAAACAGACAGACTGAAGAAAATGTCAAGGTGCTCTGTAAGGTATGAGTAGAAATGTATATGAGGGAAGTAATACAAAAGACTCAACAGCAGCTTCCATATAAAAGTTCATAGGAGTAGGTAGGAACAGAATGGTCCAGATTCTTGCCGTAATTTAAACCTTTCTCAGTATCTGTTCACCTTCAATAGTTCTTTCATATAAAAGCAGAATACATTTTCCCAGAAAATACAAATCCTGTTAACAGTGTGTTTTTATGAACGTTCAAAAGCAACAGCCAAACATAAACAATGGGATGGAAACTCTGTCCTCTGGGAGAATGCAGGTCAAACCTAATCCCTCAGGGATCTTGAAGATGCTTTTTATCATGCAAGGTACAGATTAAGAATTAACATGAATTAGTGTAAATAAGTGTGTGCCACTTATTTCAGGCACCACTTAAGAAGAGGAGACAAGGCTCAACAATGCCATGCCATCATAATTAATGAACCCTCAGGACAGCACACTGAATAGTGACAATGCTGATCAGCGTTTCTCTTATCTGCAACCTCCAGCAGCTGCATAATGTTCTCTGTGCAATAGGACCCAAGTGCATTGAATCATAGCCCCATTAAAGTGTCATTCTCCCAACTCTTCAGTCGTAGAGGTTTCTTTTACCTTGAGAGTATCACATACTGTAAGAATATCAACTATTTTAAAAGCAACTCACTTACCTTATCTCTAAAGATGTGGGGGTTTTGATATATGAAGTCACGATAGCTTTCTGTGCGCACTTTGTCCTATTAAAAAAGAGTTCAGGGAACTTCGTTCAATTCATGGCACTACAGCAACATAAAATGTATTAAGTTACCTTTCAATGATTCCCCATCTCCCATCCCCAAACAGTTTGAAAGGATTTTCTAGACAGGAGCATTTTTCAGAGCGAAGATTTTTGTCCAGAAGGCAGCCAATTATCTTCTACAGCCGATGCTGCACCAGCAAAGTATCACGTGTGAACAAAATATAGAAGCTTCAATAGACCTGGATAAAATATTGGTTCTTTTTGCTCAATCAGATATTGACAAAATATTGATATTTGATGTTATCAAAATATTGATAAAATATTGGTCCTTTTTTTCTCAATAAGGGTTACCTATAACATGTCTGCTTTTACATATGTTCCCAAATTTTTCAAATGAAATGCTAATTGCAAGACCAGGTGACTCTAAAACCATGCTTTTCCTGGACCCTGGTTATCTAGCAATAAAGCCAAGACAACCATATTATGATAAATAACTGTGCCTTCTGCGAAAAGAGACAGCCTGTTTGACCTTGGGCAAGTTGCCCAGTACCAGGATCCCCTCGCGAAGAGGGAATGGTAAATCACTTCTTTGTGTATGCTACCTGGAAAACCCCGAAAAGGATCATCATAAGTCAGAATTGACTTGATGGCACATGATGATGATGATGCAACCACTGCTCTTATTTTCAAATATGAAAAAACTGAAACTTGCTACCTCAGGTGTAAATAGCAAAGGAAATGGTTCAAGTCCTTGGACAGGGATGGGGAATGTGTGACTCTCCTGTTATGCTACTGCTACTGCCATCAGCCCTCATAACTGGGCTGTGCTGGCTAGAAATGAGGAGAGCTGAAGTCCAGCAACATCTGGAGGACCAGCCATTCCTCATCCTTGCCCAAGGAGCAGCCTTATTTGGAACTTACACATATACACCTGGAATGCTGCAAAGCTAAGTGACTCACAGACGCTTTGCAAGTCATTCTACAATATGCCAGGATCAGTAACAGCCTTCAGTGCTTACTCAGCGTGACTAGAGAGGTACTGGTGGTTTTCCAGTTTGTGCATCTAAATAGATGTAGTACATCTGTACGTGAGCTGGTTACATAACCTGCCTTAGCGTCCAACTAACATCATTCCTTTTAATGCGCAGAGGCAGGGAGACAAACTGCCAACAAGCCATATGCTTTACTGTCCCCGCGAAGAGCTAGTGAACCAAACGTCAGGCAAAAGAAGATAGGACTCATGATTTTATTTTTAGCTCCTCATGACAGCGGTCAAAAAACAGCATAAAGCTTTAAGAGCGCAGCTTTTTTAAAAAGGCAAGGACCTCTCTTTGCATACCAAGTGAACACTGCACCAACTAGAAGCAGTACCAAAAGGGTAAAAGGACATGTCTAAGCAGCAACTTGCATAGGTTTATAAAAACAAAGTCACAATAGAATAGGTTTATAAAAACAAAGTCACAATGAAAGCTAGATGCCCACAACATTGCCCTTGTGAGCTGACATTTATAAAGTCTGAGAAAGCAGTCTGAAAAGGGTGTCTCAGCGATGTCTACAATAAGAAAATAGTCTTTAAAGACTTAAGCTACAGTGGTGCCTCGCTAGATGATTGCCTCGCAGGACGAGGAAATCGCTAGACGATGCCTTTTTGCGAGCGCTACTGCGCTTCGCAAAACGATGTTTCCCTATGGGGAATTTCGCTGGACGATGAGGTTTCCCCATAGGAGTGCGCCGACTAGTGGTCAAAAGCTGTCAGTGCAGCTGTCAGTGCATTCCTATGGGGACCCTCACTCGCTAGACGAGGTTTCCCTATGGGAAATTTCGCAAGACGACTGCGTTTTCCCTTGGAACGCATTGAAGCGATTTCAATGCATTCCAATGGGAAAACGTGCTTCACTAGACGATGTTTTCGCTAGACAGCGATCCTCGTGGAACGGATTAACATCGTCTAGCGAGGCACCACTGTATTTGAAATCTGTGATCTCCTTTCCATAAGAAATCAATCTGCACGTTGCCCTTCTCAGGAGGCCCTGTTACATACTATTCTGCCACGTGAAGTACAGAGGAGCAGAACAGGGGATCAACCTTCCTATCAGCGGTACCAACATGATGGAATGTACTTCCTGGGAGATTCAGCTCTCTAAATGGCCATTTTAAACAACCTTGCTTGTGAATGCATTTTACAGCATTTTCCTTCACACTTTTAGCTTCTGATGCTGCTAGATTTTTATGATCAGAAGCAACACTACACTAAGTCAGACCAACAGCCTGTCTAGTTAATTATGGCCTGGCTGCAGCTCCCCAGATTACAGACAGGGCTCTTTCCCTCACTGAACTGAGGACCTTCTGGATACAAAGCCCTAGCGCGTGACTACAGCATTATCAATTTCAAGGGTTCTTTTTAATTACTGTTTTACAGTATTGATTGTAAGCTACCCTTAGGGTCAATTTTAGATATAAAATGTGAGATATATACTGTATCTTTTTAAAGAAACAACGCTGGTGTTACTTATCATCTGGATCCCTTTTAACAAGATATGCACAACTAAAGAGCAGCTACCTAACTGCTACAATCTCTTTATCACTCACAAAAGCAGTCAACTGTAAAGCTTTCAGACATCCTCCCTTTCTCTTACTGCTGCCTAAACTTAATCAACAGATTCCCAACTGCTGTCTTCACTACGTGGATGGTTGCTCAGGAAAGCTCCAGTCATTTATTTTGGGGCATGGTTAGCTCTTTTCTTCCCTTCATCACCCATTCTCCCTCTAGTAGCAATATGCAAGCACTGTATAGAGTGTTAGGCAGCACTATAAATGAAATATGGGCATCTTTTGGAGATGCTGGCTAGGACTGATGCATGCTCCAGTCCAGCACGATCTGGAGGACCACCGTCTCCTCACCCTTCTCCGAGCAGCCTCATTTGCAGCTAACACATACAAAACTAAACTAATGCAAAGCCAAGTGCCTCACAGAATCTTTGCAAGTTTTTCTACAATATGCCAAGTTCAGAAAATGCCTTTAGTGCTTACTCAGTGTGACTGAACACCTGAATGGATGTAGTACATGAGCTGGCTATACAACATATGTAATTACTGTTTTACCATTTTGACTGTAAATCACCCTTAGGAATTTGGAATGAACACGTGAAACATTAACTTTTGTATTTTTTTTAAAGAAATCAGCATTGTTCTTATGTGCCATCAAATCACTTCTGAATCCAGGTGACCTTGACAGAATTTTCAAGGTATGTGAGATGTTAAAGGAGTTTTCATGGCCAGGTGGAGATTTGAACCCAGGTTCCTTAATTCCTAGAACAACACTCTATCCACTAAAGCAGTGGTCCCCAACCTTTTTAGCCCCATGGACCAGCCGGGGAAGGCAGGGCCCCCCCTGCATGCGCATAGGAGAGCGTGTGCGCTTTCACGCAGGCATGCTCGTGCACATGCTCAAAGGAGCAGGGGCACTCATATGGGCGCGCACGCTCATGCGCAAAGGGCGGCACAGCACTCGTGCAAGCGCGCTCACGCGCAGGCGCAAACAGGCTGTGCGGGGGGGAGTGCGTGTGGGGGTGGTGGGGGAGGTCTGTCTCCACGGCCCGGTCCGGCTCAGGCCACAGACCGGCACCGGGCCACGGACCGGGGGTTGGGGACCTCTGCACTACAGCACACTTGTTCTCAAGCGCTACAAACGACAAACAATTTGGAAGTAACATAGTTAAAGGTAATGCCATTAGCTACAATGAAAACCAAGCTACCAAAGTTGTTGCTTTTAAAAAGATTGTATGATAACTAATAAGGGATAGATTTCTTCAGTATGACAAATGAAAATGTCAGTTTTTAAGGGTAATTTTTGAGGATTGGCATTATTTTTACACTTAAATTGATTACTTTTAAAAGGCAGCTTAATATAGCGTTGTAATAATGGTAACATAACTCTTTATTTTTCTACTGGAGTGTTGCATTAATGAGCTACTTTTTAAAAATAAACAAATAACCTTATGAGCAGCTCTGGATAAGCAGGACTAAGAGGCAGCCTTTTGTACTTTCACTATTTTTGATGCTGTTATCAGGAAATTCTAATACATCAGAAGTCTCTATATGTCAGTGACAAAAGTAGAGATGGGAACAAACTGCCAGTTCGTTGGTTTGTGCCAGTTCGTTTCTCGGCCGAACAGGTGTTTGGCACTTCCCAGCCTCACCTCGCTCACTCAGAGGCAGCACCCCAGATTCCTTGGCCCGTCTCCTCCAAGCACTGAGTGGGCGAGGCGAGGCTGGGAAGTGCAAAACACCTGTTTGGCTGAGAAACAAACTGGCACAAACTGCTGAACTGGCAATTTGTGCCCATCTCCAGACAAAAGCAATCAAATGTAAAGCTTTCAGGTTTCTATCCCAATTCCTTTTACTGCCTAAACATAATAGATTCTCAATTACTGCCTTTGCTCAAGCCCAGTTGGTCAGGAAAGCTGAGCAGTGGAGCACTAGCTTTCTTTTCACCCCCCATCCACCATTTCCTCCTCAATTCCAAGACAGCAATAAGACAGTAAACAAAAATAAACAGAAGATCAGTAACGCATTATTTAAAAACCACCAAATCTCCCTTGACCACAAAAGGAAGTAGAGATCTTGAAAGCAACTGTGTGAACACTTAGAACTGATCGATCTGAGTCCTCTTGCAGAATATGGACCTGAACTTTAAAAGCATTGAACGTATAAGCTTCTGTAGGACAGAATTTAATCCAGAATAATTCTTGAGTGTTCCAGTATTCCTAAGAATGATGCTCAGAAAAACTGAAGACAGCAGGAAGAGAGGAAAACCAAATATCCAAAGATGGATTGACTCAATAAACAAAGTCATAGCCTTGAGTTTCCAAACGCTGAGCAGGACTGTTAATGATTGGATCTTTTGGAGGTAAATTATTTACAAAGTTACCATTAGTCAGAGGCAAATGGTAGTAACAATCCTTGAGTAAGTTTGATTTAAGAAAAATAAATACTCTAGAGTAATCCAAAACCAACCAAACAAAAATCTGCTGTTATGAAAACTGCAGACTGCTGCCAAGTTCTAATAATCTATGGCTCTGAAGGAGCCTCCCCCAATGTGGCACCCAAGTTCTAGACCACAACTCCCAGAATTCCCTGGTCGTATTGTCAATGGTAAGGATGACTGGAATTGTAATCCAAATGTAAACATGCATGAATCCTAAACAGCTAAACTGGGGGAACTTTGGCTCACCAGACCACCTGGCCATACCGCCAGGGGCTGATATGAGCTGGGAACTGAACAATGTCTGAAAGACCACAGGTCTCCCACCATTGCTAAGGCTGTATATCTGCTGGCCCCTAGCTTGACATCATGTACTCTTAATTGAGTCATGGCTAATTTGTCAGAATATCGGGAGGAAAAGTATATAGCTTAGTGGCACAGCACATGCCTTTGCATACAGAAGCTTCTGGCATTCATCCCCAGCATCTTAAACTAGGGCTAAAGATATTCCTACCTGAAACTTTGGTGAGCAACTGGCAGTCATGCCAGGCTAGACAGGACAAGGGTCAAAATCACCCTAAGGCAACTTTCTACTGTCTCTCCTGGTCACCAACAGCATGATGATGCCCGAAGGGTGCAATGCAAATGCTATCATGTAGCCAGAATTCAAATCACATTAAGATTTTTTTAAAATATAATGTTTTCCAGCGTTTGTTTTTCTGAATTTAAATCAAAGAACCAAATGTAGACTAGCCAGTCCGTGAATAAAACGCATAGGTTCCTGCCTACAGCTCACAAGCAAGATCAAAATGAGGCAAAGAGAAGAAAAAGTATTTATAACTATTGGGTAGTACTCAGGACATATAGAAAGTCACATCACTATCTCGTTCAGAGATCACCTGAAATCATCTTTTGGCTTTTTATTTTATTTTCAAAAACACGTGACCTTCATTATCTGTGGCATACATTTACTTCTGAGAGGATTATACGCATTATATTTCGCCAACAAATAACATACACACACGGCTTCCCAGCGGAACAACCAGCTTGTATGGCCTTGGACAAGCTATGTCATCCCATCCTGGAAATAATAATTTTAGAACTGCAAAGCTGGAAGGGACCCTTTCAGGGATCATCAAGTCCAGCCCCTGTCAAGGAGACACAGTGGGGAATTGAACTCCCAGCCTCTGGCTCCACAGCCAGATCCTTAATCCACTGAGCTACTGCTAGTCACTTCTGAGTATTTTATACCTAGAAAGCCCTGAGAAGGGTTGCCATAAATCAGAATTGACTTGATGGCATACAATTATTTATTCATTAAGAGCAAGATTCACCATAGCAAGGAGAACAAGAATGAATAAAATTGAAAGCACTGTAAATTCTGGAAATAAAAAAAGAAAACACAATTTTCACCTGTAGCTGAATTTCCCTGGCAGCACACAGAAATCCTCTGGAGAGCATTATGACCCTTTAAGGAAAAACTATTTAGAAAATGGTAGGGGAAGCAGACTTAACAGCCTTTTAGACTGAGGTCCACAGAGTGATCCTTTTTTGTTGGTTCTTCCCTTACGTTTCTTGCATGCTTTAGCTTTCAACAAAATAAGCGCAACTAAGTATGGACAGGGTTAAAAATGCAGCTATACTGCAGTATACTTTATGGACAAACCACCCTGCTTCCAGCTTTATGGCAAGAAAGGCAAGTTTCTGTTCATTTCCTAACCTTTATCATCTCTTCGTGAATCCCATAGTGCCCGTATGAACTGAAGTAAACATTTTCTTCATCTTCCTCTAAGTCCGCAATGGTATTGGCTGATGAGACTCGCCTGACTTCTGTGTTCATCACAAAATCATGGGCAAACTGTCTGTAATCAATTTGAAACATACACTTGAGACAGAACGATAGGACCGTAAAAATACAGAAGAGTGTGTTGAGAGAAAGCATGTAGGTTCCATGGAGCGATCTTGCACCTGCAGCAGGCTGAAGCTCCCTCTGCTGGTTACTGCAAAGAAATCTACTGTGGAAGGGTTTCTCATCCTCCCTGCATGTCTCCCTGAGCATCTTTCTGCATTTCAGGCTTTGCACAACTCAAATTTAGAATATGCAGCTTGCCTGCATGAGCTCATTTGATTTGGATGTTTTCTTTAATCTTAAAAATTAAAACGATACCACAGTGAACAGTGTACACAATCCCAGTTAGGTGGTTTTGCTTTCATTTTGTTTTGAAAGCTGCCCTTAGACAGTAGGGAAAGGTTCCCATTATCTAAAATGTATAAAAGATTACATCACCAATTCTGCTGTCCAACTCTTTTGAGAAGAAATGGATTTGAAAATACTGACCTTTCAAAGGCAAGAAACTAGCTAAAACGAAAGAAAATGCAGCTATAAAGATAGTACTGTGCTTTTCGAGAGTGACCACATTACCCACTCGTGAAGCTGAACAGCTTTACTCACGCATTCATTCTAAAACACCTTCTAGGCACACAAAATTTTCTTAGATTCACCTGCTGTTGGAAAGACAATAAAAGCTTACAATTCAATAGCAGTCTCTATATCGAAATGAGCCATTTAAAATTTGGCTTGGGGTCCCATCCATTTTACACTGAAGCAACTCATTTCCTCCCCCACTCCAATTTCAAACTTAAGGAGTGATGGATATAATTGTTTTCTGCATTGGTTTTCACACCATGTTTTAGGGCTAAAATGCTTAAAGGGTTTATTTTGGTGAGGGGAGGGGGTAGACCAATTTGAAGGAGAGAGGCTACAGCCAGGAACCAGGCACGTAAAACAATGGTGAATTACTGCACAAAAACTACATTCTTACAAGAGACCTTGCCAAAACACTCACTCTGGATTTGGCAACAGTGAGTATTTTAAAACAGTTATTTATAACCATATAAGCTACAGAAGCTTCCCTCTTCAAGGAACACATGACAGTTTCATATAAGGTACCTCCATTTGATTACTCTTTTGCTTCTGAAAGACTGGAAGAGTACCACACAAACAACTGCAGTATTGGTGATGCACTTGAATCCAATACTGTTTAAGATATACAGCAGAAAGAGAATTGTGCTCTTTCTACTCCCTTGCAGCCATGAAACTGCAGTTCAATTGTTTGCATAAACAACCCCAAGAGGCTCCTGCTGCCACATTTAGCCAGACAAATTAATGCTTTTTATTCATCTTTTAACAAGCCTACCATAATTGTTCTTGCTGTGCAATCTTTTCCCATTTCAATTTGGCTAATTTAAGTCCACAAGTGGATTTCTTGAAGAAACATGTGCCAAGTTTAAAGTTACACGGTACGACTGAGCTGATAAACTTTTTTTTTTGCTGCTACTGTCTATACTGTTTTGTTTTAAAAATGAGTTTCTGAAGCTAAAAAACATATACTGGCAAAGAGTGATATAGCAGGACACCTTGTATCTGTGACAACACACATACGTGAAGGATTCTATTGTACTGTCTTAATCCATTCAATGAAACTAACATGTTATTGTGCAGTGATCTTTAAACAGTATTATAAACCTAGTTTAATCTAATATGTTCAAGGTGGTTGCCAAGACTCTGAAATAGAAAACTCTCCAGTCAAAAGTGTACCTCATTTTCTGAAGATCATCTTGGGCTCTGGCCAACGCAGCTTCTGCCAATTCTGCCCTGTGCTCCGCGTGTTGCAAACGCTCAAGAAGAGATGAGGTCTCAGTCAGACCATTAGGTACAGAGTCAAGTTGATCTTCTATATCTGGAAATGAACCAGGAGAAACTGTCATAGAGTATGTACACATTAAGATTTACAGAATGTTTTAGATCCCAAGAATTGCATGGTTTCTATGAGAGATTTGACCTATGCATTTAAAGAACAACATGCTGCCCTCTAATAGACACACTACAAAAAGAAAGTAACATGGAAAACCTGCTCTAGAAGGAGTGACCCCTGCTGCTGGTATTTATCAAAAACTGAGGAAAGGAGGTGGTAGAATCTGCCTACAAAATTAATCAAAGGCCTTCACTGTTGCCATTCCAGGAAGTTCTTCCGTGTTACTTCTTGAAGAACTCTTCCCAAATCTTCAAACTGCACCAAAGGAAATATACCTAATTTAAAAAGGGCCACAGTCAGACTCTGGGTTGCTGTGATGGCTAGATGCTTGCCATAGTGCAAGCAAGAAATTTCCTTCCTTTTTCTGCCAGCAACACTGATGAGGATTCCAAACATGGGTGATTCTTATTGAGATATAATGCATAGGATGCAGCACAAAACTGGATAACTTAAGAGCAGAGGCAGGATCCTGTTGAGTAGCAAAATTAATATTCCCTTGAGCACGATCAGGTGGTATATATCTCATCATGGGTTCAGGCCAGGTCCAACAGTAAGTAGCAGTTGGATTAAAGCACAGTGAAGTACTCTGAACCTGGGGAACCCACACCCAACCAAAGAATGGCAAAAAAGATAATGGCTAGTGAAAAGCCCCCATGAGCCTTGTCCTACATAGATAGTCTACTGTGAGGTGGAAGCAAAATGCCAGATAGGCTCTTAGGTAAAGGTTCCCCTTGAAATTTGTCCAGTCGTGTCCGACTCTAGGGCGCGGTGCTCATCCCCGTCTCCAAGCCGTAGAGCCAGCATTTGTCCGTAGACAGTTTCTGTGGCCACGTGGCCAGCGGGACTAGACACGGAACGCCGTTACCTTCCCACCATGGTGGTACCTATTTATCTACTCTTATTTACGTGCTTTCGAACTGCTAGGTTGGCAGGAGCTGGGACAAGCGACGGGAGCTCACTCCGTCGTGTGGATTCGATCTTACGACTGCTGGTCTTCTGACCTTGCAGCACAGAGGCTTCTGCAGTTTAACCCGCAGCGCCACCACGTCCCACTAGATAGGCTCTTAGCAGAGCTTAAAATAAAAAAAAGCACAATTAAAACATAAACCTGTTAAACACAGGTAAAGAAAGATGAATAAAAACAAATGACTCCTTTCAAATGAAATTCAGACAGACACGAAATGTCCAGTTGTGTAGGAAGTCTTTCCCTGCTGGCATATAAATAATAGCATGGGAAACAGCCAGGCTAGCCTCTGCAAGTGGCAGCCAAGAAAACCATCTCTCTTTCCCATCAAATTCCCTTGGGAAGAATCCCCCTGAAAGATCTGAAAGCCAAGGTGGAATAGAATATTGCTTGTAGAATAGAATATTGTTTCTGAAGCATAAATTGGAATGATCTATATGGATCAGTTTCCTCTGTAATGCCTTCATTATTTCACATTCTTTCAGAAATGACAGAAGTACTTTTTATGAAGCACAAACATAACCTAAATATTTTGTATCTAGTATGTCTGTTCGAAAGTACAAGAGAAGCTTTCCCCCCAAAAAAGACTAACCTTTACACTACATCAGTAAACAAAACTACTTTTTGTTTTTAAAAATAGTGCTCAAATTTAAGGGGGGGGGGGGGAAGAAAAAGAAATCTTACCAAACTGGAGTAACAGGTCATCTTCCAATGCAGGCTTCAAATATTTCTCTTCCACCCAAGGAAGTGGCGAACTGAGAGAATTCAGAATCTCTGCAGTTGGTTTCTGAAAAGAAGATGAAAACAGATATGCAGAATGTGTTAAATATACCTGCAGCCACTGGTGAAGGAGACCCTTGCTCAAAGTCTTTACTTTAACCAGCTATATCTTCTGTGTTGAGCATGTCACTTTAGAAAAAAAAATTTAAAGTACTGAATCCTGCCACTATTGCTATTTGTAGATTAGTTGCTACATTGAATGTTGACAATCCTCCATGGTGATGCAATTAGCTTTTACTGATTGTCAGAAAATAATAAGTAATTAACTTGTTTGAGATGACAGATGAACTGCATGCAAGACACATACCCTTTTTTTAAAATGTAGCCAAGTCTACCGGTAGCTTGATTACTCAAAACAGTAAATCTGATATATAATTTCACTGTATTTTGCACACAAAGGTTTTATCTCTCTTATGCATCTTATTCTACCCAAATTGCTAGCTGCTTTCTCATGTATCTCTAAGCTTTGTAACAGTATATTTTAACTGTCAGTGCCAGGTAAATATAATTTGAAATTTCCAAATGGCTATCCTATCTCAATGAAAATGATCAACTCACTCACTCCAAAATATTAGCAGCCTCTAAGAAAACATTAATCTTAACTTTCAGCATGTCTGTAGGTAAATTTAGGTAGTAACTCTATAGGAAAGTTTAAGTATAATAATCTCTTAGAGACAAACTTCAATGTACTCTGTGGTCCTTCCTTCAACAGAAACATGCAAACTACAGAAACATTTCAGTTAGCAAACATTTGATGAACTTCTGCGTTGCCTAAATGAGTACAAACAAATGGGAAACTATGGCCATTGGAGATAATAACCTTATATAGAGCTAGGCTGTGCACATAATGTGAATCCACTTCTAATACCAATGACATTACACAAAACGGACAAAGAAATACTCCTTTTTAGTGTAGTTGTAAATTTAAAGGTTTCTCAATCAGATGGTTGTTGCAAGTTTTTCGGGCTGTTTGGCCATGTTCTGGAGGTTTTTCTTCCTAACATTTCACCAGTCTCTGTGGCTGGCATCTTCAGCTGTGGGATCCCACAGCTACAAATACTAAACAATCCCACACACTACACCAGAACACAGAGTTCTAGCTCCTGTCCTCTGAAGATGCCGGCCACAGAGACTGGCGAAACATTAGGAAGAAAAACCTCCAGAACACGCCCAAACAGTCTGGAAAACCTACAACAACCATTGGATCCCAGCCGTGAAAACCTTCGAGAATACATTTCTGAATCAGCCTTAACAATCTAAGGCTGTTTCCCGAGGTCACTGTCCAAATTGTGTCCAGCTCATCTTCTTTCATCTCACTCTCCTTTCTTGTAGGGCCTGACTCATGTTTAGCTTTCAAGTGAAAGAAAAACACTAGGATGGAAGATGGAAAAGTCGTCATTTTGACCAACACCCTAAAGCATGTGATCTGTAACCCAAAAAATTTAACTTTTCCAAGCTCTGCATTAAACATTACAATGAAGACTGCCATAGTTTCTATGGGGTGTAAGTAGTGGGGGAAGCTTGTGTAATTGCTCTTTAGCTTCTGGCCTTAACCTCAAGTAAGACAAACCTTCTGGCAAGCTGACAAAAGGACAATTAAGGGCTCACATCCAAACTCAGTACATATTACATACACACAACTCACAAAGCAGACAACAGGTATGAGCACCACAAAATCTAACTACATATTTAAAACAAACAGAAGCGGCAGTTTCTCAGAAACTTGTTCCTGGATTACAGATAAATTTGTGTTCTTCAGAAGACAAAAACATACTATTATTTAACTTTAGTCTTGTTGAATTTATAGAATATTTGGTAACTTACTTCCACCCTAATGAAGTTTATTAGCTTGATATAGCTGTAGAAATCGAGTCCTGGAAAAAGGAAGGAAAAAAGTGATATCAGCATTTTAACTGATTTACCATGTGTACCTAAACACCTTATTCCCGAACAGCAACCCAACATCCTGATCTCTGTGCCAAACTACATACAAAAGTCCAACATATACCCCACAACATCAAACTCAAAATAACGCACAAGAATAACAATAACAAACTAATCATAAGCATAATCTAACAGAACATAACAAAAACCCCAGATGACAACAGCTAGCTCAATTAAAAATTACATAGCATGGGTCGGGAAATCTCTCATGTGGGGAGATGGTCCTGAATGCCTGAAAAGCTCTATTTTGACCTGCTTCCTGAAGGACAGAAGGGAAGGAGCTTGGCGTACATCAGCAGGCAGCGAGTCCCATAATATCATGGCTGCTACTGAGAAGGCCCAGTTCCTGGTGATGATTTTCAAGGCCTCCCTTGGGTTGCCACCCAGAACAATAAAGCCTGAGATGACTGAGTGGTCCAGGTAGAAGATCTTAGGGAGAGATATTCCAACAAGTACTGAGGTCACAAACTGTTTAGGGCCTTATAAGTTAAAATTAGCACTTTGAATCTTGCACAGAAGCAGACAGGGAGCCAATGCTGGCTTACCAGAATGGGGGAAGATATGATTGTGTGTAGAAACTCCTGAAATCAGTCTGGCAGCCACATTTTACATCTGCTGCAACTTCCATATTGCTTTCAAAGACAGCCCCATGTAGAGGGAATTGCAGTTATTGATTGCCAGGGCACGAACAAGTATGGTCAAGGATCACCTGCCCAGATAGGGCTGTAACTGTGCAATTTGCTGAAGATGGAAAAAGGCAGATCTGGCCATGGCAGAAATTTGCTTCTCTACAGAATGTCAGATCCAGGAACACCCCTAAGTCGTGGATCTGGCCCTTAAGGGAGAATGTAATATTTGTTCAGGCTTCATTTGATCTAGGACCCACTTGTTTGTCTTTCTGGCATTCCATGGTATCCACAAAGGTCTCCAGTACATTTCAAACAAATCTTTTTCTTTCTTTCAACATAATCCATTTTAAACAGTGTGTGTTTTTTTTCATAGGAAAAAAGCAGTACCCAAACCTTTACAAAGCTCAAGTGACATTAACAGGAAAGCTCGTACATATATTTCAACCATTTCTGTTGTTACAACAAGCAAATTTCCACCACAGAAAGTAACTTGAGTACTACAAAAATATCATTTATAATACAGTTTTAACAATAAAAAGCCCAGTGGCACCTTAAGACAAACAAGTATTTTTTTAGAAGTAGCCATGTTAGTTTGTGCAAGCGTATTATACAAAAAAAAAAAGAAAAGTAATGTCAAAAATGTTGTGGTACGTTAGAGACTAACCACCATACTTTAATATGACTTTTATGGATTTTTTCATGTATCCCCAGTCATGGGGCCATGAATAAATATGACAACCATAAAGGTAAAGGTAAGGGTTCCCCTTGACATTTAGTCCAGTTGTGTCCGACTCTAGGGCACGGTGCTCATCCCCGTTTCCAAGCCATAGAGCCAGCATTTTGTCCGAAGACAGTTTCCGTGGTCACGTGGCCAGCGCGACTAGACACGGAACGCCGTTACCTTCCCACCGAGGTGGTACCTATTTATCTACTTGCATTTGCATGCTTTCGAACTGCTAGGTTGGCAGGAGCTGGGACAAGCGACAGGAGCTCACTCCGTCGCGTGGATTCGATCTTACGACTGCTGGTCTTCTGACCCTGCAGCACAGAGGCTTCTGCGGTTTAACCCACAGCGCCACCAATGTATGACAGCCATACATGGTATTTAATGTTAGTGTTTGTGAACCAATGGTGTAACACCATTAATATCCTGAAAACACTTACTTATCTTATTTTGGAAGCTAAACATTCATGGGACCCCACCATGGTGAGGGAAAGATGAAGAAACCAATCTTGAGGTAGGGCTACGAAAGAATCTTACCGGACCCTGGAAAACTGCTACAAGTTAACACTGGGCTAGACAGACCAATGATGTAACTCAGTACAAGGCTGCTTCCTATAGTCCCATGGTACCACTAAACTCTTTGCTGTTACTCTTGTAACATATTAACATAATATTACATTTCCACTGGAGGGCCTGGCGTGCTCTGGTCCATGGGGTCACGAAGAGTCAGACATGACTAAACGACTAAACAACAACAACAAAAAGTAGAGTGTTCTTTTTATTGTTTTGATTCAGTACCACAACCTCCTACAGGCTCAAGAGTCTCAAGAAGCACATAGAATTCCTTCACTGCCAAGGAATTATCTATTTATTTTTCCACTAAAGATCATGTCAAAATGCAAAATTCAACTCCTAGACTTGTAGACATTCTCAATATTTGAAGCTAGCAATACTAAGGGCCTCTTTTTTGACAACTAACTTGTACATTTGAGTACAACATGCAACTTGCTTGCCACTGTAAGATGAATATACAAATACATATTAATTTCTTTGTTTCCCTATCTTGAAAATTCTGTTGAAGCTCCTACTTGGTAGAAAAATATATATGTAAGGCTAGAATGTGTAGTAAAGCAGGAGGGAGGCTCTACTGACAGATGCCGGGGTCAAATACACTACATCTGTCAGTGGAACCAAGAAGGAAGATTGCTGTTCCCCACAACAGAACTCTTTTCACCCAAAATCCAAGATACTGCTATGAAGCGTGATTAACAATTCTGCTTTGCCTTTTTCCTATTTTTTAGGACAAGGCAGGTTTTTTTTCCAATATTCAGAAATAATGTGCCCATCTTTGCTATATGCAGATATCCGTCCCCCCCCCCCCCCCAACGTTTGGTTAAATATTACTTTTCACTCATTAAAAGTCATTCATGGTTACTCCATTTATAATAAGCTTATGTCAAACTAACTAGAAAATTATGCAAACCGCAGAAATAAACTTACCATGTTTACGAACCAACATTCCAACACTGAACCCATGGTCTGATGTGCAATGGCTAAAAGCATCTTCCGCGGAACTGAAAAGTCTTAGCAAATGACATACAAGGGTTTTAATAGACAGATTCCCAATGTGCTAATAAAGACAATAAAGCCAGAAAAATATGAAGGCATTAGGAAAATATGAGGCAGATAGACTCCATAAAAGAAGTCACAGCCTTGAGTTTACAAGAGTAGAATAGAGCTGTTAAGGACATTTTGGAGGTCAATCATTCATAGGGTTGCCATTAGTCAGAGGCAACGTGATGACACACAACAACAACATGTTAATACCTAGCTTTCTAGCAACTTCTAACTACATCAGAAAACACAGAGACAACCAGCTACAAAAAATGATATAGAAAACCTTTATCCCAGTTTGGACAATTGCTAAACAATGATCTATAGTGCACCAGCAGCATTTAAGTAAGTGATCTGGATGCGATACAACAATCCTAATCATACCATTTGGACTGCAAGAAATCTTTGCATGCAATAGTAAAAAGAAAAAAGCAGACAGGCTATGATGAGAAGTGTAAGCTAAATATGGAAACTAATGTACATGGCTATTCACATATCCAAGCTGAGCAGAAGACTGAGGTTTGCTTAGGAGCCACACAGCTCTAGCAGGCACATAGCCTGGACAGCTCTATCTGTGCTGCCTTTTCCTTTCCCCAAAAAAGGAAGGGCAAACGGGGAAAGCTGGGCAGCACTACAGAGAGGAGCTAAAAGTACTTCTGAAAAGCAATGCCCAGCTAACCATTTTCCTGCTAGCCTTTCCAATGAAGACTGCTAGAGGAAGAGCTTGGTTATCTCCAAGCAGCACTGCCCCACTTAACCCTTCTATCAACAAATGCTATGAAAAGAAGAGGCAAAGCAGATCCTTGCCTGACAAAATATTGTGTTATGCACTGTCAAGTCAGAACCAACTCACAGCAATCCTAGTAGGGCTCTCAATTTATGTGAAATATTTAAGGAGTGGTTTTATCAGTGCTACCACCCATGAGTTTCCATGGCTGGGGAGAGATCTGAACTCAGGTTTCCAGAGTCCTAGTCTGTCACTATCCACTGGGCTGCAGAACCATCCATTATTTAATATGATGATTCACTTTAAAAGAAGGTAGCAGCCAAACAGACTGCTATAATGTCTCCACCTACCCTTTACCTGAATTTGCATCTACACGACTCCCCCTCCATTTTGTGCCCACCTCCACAGATATGCTGGACTACAACTACCATAATCCAGTATGTCCATATTATCTGGTTGGTCTAATCAAGGCAGAAAGGGTACAACATTTTTAATATTACTTTGTATCCCTGGCTTTTTGACACTCAGTAACTTACAGTACCAGCATCTCCCTATACAAAAAGCAGCTTAAAACAATGTTTTGATACTTGCTATGTTGCCAGCAGCTACAGCAGTTTATAAAATAGTGCCTTCTGATTTAATAAGGATGATTCCCTAAGTTTTTAAAAGCTGATGCAACAAAAACAGGGAGCCTTGTGACACCCTAACAATGAGCAAATGTGATTTGGCATATCTTTTCAACAACTGCAACCGACTTCTTCAAATGCACGGGGCAGTTGGGCTGTGGCTTACAAACTTTTCTGACAAATGAAACATGCCAGGTTTTAAACTCCCACCGTTGCTTCTATTGCAGCAGCAGACTACCAAATAACACAGCAATTCCTCTGAAATTCTCTGGAAAATGTTGCATTGTCAAAAATAAACAAATCAAGCCGTTCCTTAGAACACAAGAAAAGGGCAAGGTACTAGAAACAGAGGAACTGCTGGTGCTCTTGCAGTCAAAACACAAGACGGGGGGGGGGGGGCTTACACTGACAATCTGCCTATGCCTTTATAGGCACAGGCAGATTGGAACTTATGTTCCAAACCGGGGCTTTTCCTCCGACTTCCCCGAACCGAACCTTTCACAGAACAGGCAGGGTGTCCTCAGCGCAGATCCCGCGTCGTCGCCTTCTTCTTCCCAGGCGTCCTCACTCCCGTTGTCAGACAAACAAGGCTCACTCCCTGAACCATCTCCCGCCTCTGCCGACGCTTCCTCTGCGTTAAGAAAAGGCAGAAATAAGCACCACCGTTTCCAAAATCTCCATTTTAGAGATCTCTCATAGGGTCGCCATAACTCCCGAGGCGACTCGACAACGTGTAACAACAGCAACAAGGGTCCACCTTGCCCACACTTCCTCAGAGAGAGAGAGAAAGAGAGGCGGCACCAACCTACCAATTGCTGTGGATCCCCGGGAGTTCATAACAGCAATCTATTAGAGCTCCCACAACGACGCCAGGAAAGCTTTCCGCGCCCACGCTCCCCTGCAAACCCGCTTTCCACGTGCAACGTGAACTGTGCCCACACTTCCGGGTTGCGCTTCCCGCCGCTAACCAATGAGAGAGGAGAGTGTGCCAGAGGGCGGTAACGAAGCAGAAGCCATCTGTATGGTAACCGCAACGAGCCAAACTTAACCGGTGCAACCGCGAACGATGTATGCGCTCAGTTCGTGGGGGAAACAGAAAAGGGGGTGAGAGCACGGAGTGGCTTCGGTTCGTCGCCGCAGAAGAGGGCGCCAAGCAGCCGGCACTCGTATGGCCAGACTGCTGTGGGGAGGGGGGGGGGAGTACTTGAATTAAAGTCCACGTAAGAAACTTCTCCAAGCTCTAATAAGACAGAGACGTTGACAGGAAAACGATGCACATTCTTTCTGGGAGTTGGGAAAAGCTTACCCTCCCAAGCTGGCTCTCTGCACACTTTCCCACCAGCCCACTGGTCGTCAGGGAGAGACCTTTTGCAACTTGGATTTTGCCAGGAGGACCACTAGATGGCGCTGCCTCGGAGTTGTCTTTTGGCAGCAAGGGCAGGGCGACGGGGCCTCTGAGCGAGGGAGGATGCTGAAATTTGGACCACACAACTAATTGCCTCTAGAAGGGTGCAAAGCCATCTGTTGTTGGTACCTGTGGCTGGAAGGGCATGAACTCACCCGTTTTCTGTGCATGTACAGCCTCCAGCCAGTTGCTCCTACCTGCGCAGAAGGAGACACAGCAGGCAGTGCAGAACTAATATGGGCATCACATACCCATATCTAGACTTTCTGGCCTGTTTCCTTTCTACATTCCAAATTTTACTAATAGGACAAGGAACGCTCTGGCGCCAGTTTAGCAAATTATGGCTCTGCCTTTTGTACTATGATTCCTAGAATCTCCTGGTCAGTGTGACCAGCCGCTGTGCTGGCTGGAGGATTCTGAGAGGTGTAGTTTTTTTAAAAATGCTTCTAAGCTCTGCTCATAGCAATAAATAAGCTAAATGAGTCACCCTCCTGTCATAAATGATGCAGCTAAGGCTGATCCAAACAAGCAAAGTTGAGGTCCCCATGGCCACCCAGAAAGTGAGAGGTAACAGGGCAGGAGCGAACAGGCCCAGTGTTAGCCCCTGAGTTGACACAAACATGCTACAGCCCCCCAGGAGTGTTAGTCAACACAGCATCCTTGCTTTCTTCTAATCTTTCATTAATTGGAGGACAGCTGTCTGAGCAAGTGCAGGACCATAGATACTCATTTTATATTAAAACTAGCCAGTGGAGCTGCCTTTAGCCAGATCTTTAAGGAAAGTCTTTTAGTACCATCACAATCAGAGGCACATTTAGTGTGGAAACAAGAAAGGGCCTTCACAGTGCCCGCTCTCAAATTCTTTGCCAAAGGAGGACAGGCAGTCCTTTATGTTGTACTTCTGTCAAGGCAAAGAGGTTTTTATTCAGACAGGCCTTTGATCTTTAATATGTTGACATGTTGGCTGAAGGATTATCAAACAAAGTGATGTCCTTGCCATTTTAGTTTGGTTTTGTGTTTTAATAGAGATTGTTTTTAATAGTTCATGGCACAGAGCTGGAAAGAGAGGAATTAACTTTCCCTGCATCTAGTCCCACAACTGCGGCCACCATAATAATATAATCCAGTATTAGAGCTTTATAGAGAAAACATGCTTTGCAAAATAACTCAGCAGTTGTGAGGAAGAGAGAGGGCCACAAGCACCTAAGATAGCCAGAATCAGTTAGAAAAACTTGTTTTGACTCAAAGAAACTGAGATGGTTTTCTTTTTCCACTTAATCCAAGCTAACTACACTTCCTCCTCGTGATCATTTAGCTAACTGGCAGCATCCACCAGTTGTTTCCAAGGTCCTGTGACCCATCTCCTCCATTTTCTTCATGCAGACTGTTTGCTAGGTTTACTCCATCACAGCAGTGGAGCAGTGATGGAGTAAAAAGGTAATAGAACTACTGGGATCTCCTCCTCAACCATCCACTGTTGGCACAAGCTCTCCCACTGCCTGAGATGGGAAGAGAAGCACCTCCCTCACCCGCTGCTATGCCCTCTTCTGCAGCACTATGGCTACACTCGCAGGGAGAAGAAGCCAGCGCCTTCTTTTGTCAAGATTCCTGTCCGCCTCCATAGCATGGCGACCTGATTACTTGATCGATGCCTGGATCTAAGAAGGCAGCACTGGCAACATTTGGCTCATTTGGCTGTGAATGGGTGATAATCCATTTCAGTCTGGCTTCAGGCCTGATTATGGAACAGAGACTGCTCTGTTCGCCTTGGTGGGTTACCTATGCCGGGAATTGGACAGGGGGAACGTGTCCCTATTGCTTCTGCTGGACCTCTCAGTGGCTTTTGATACCACCAACCATGATATTCTTCTGGCCCGTCTCTCTGGGATGGGACTTGGAGGCACCGTTTTACGGTGGCTCCGTTCTTTCCTGGAGGAGAGAACTCAGAAGGTGGTGCTGTTCAATACCGTGTTCAACACCGTGGCCACTGGCCTGCAGGGTCCCTGAAGGTCCTGTTTTGTCTCCTATGTTATTTAATATCTACATGAAACCACTGGAAGATATTGTGGTTTCGATGTCACCAGTATGCAGATGACACCCAACTCTATCTCTCCTTGCCATCTAAATCTTAGGAAACTATTTTGGTTCCGGTTCAGTGTCTAGTATCAGTAATGGACTGGATGAGGCTGAATAAACTGAAATTTAATCAGAAAGATGGAGGTACTCCTGGTCAGTTGAAAGGCAAATCAAGGAACAGGGATGCAGCTTGTGCTGGATGGGGTTACACTGTCTCTGAAAACACAGATTCGCAGCTTGAGGGTGCTCTGAGTCTGGATTCCCAGGTTTTGGTGGTGGCCAGGAGTGCATTCTATGTGGAGCTGCCTGTGGAAAGTGTCAAGGGACTCCAGTGGGTCCAAAACACAGCAGCCAGACTGCTAACCACGGCCAGTTACAGGGATCACATAACCCGCCTGTTACAACAGCTTCACTGGCTGCTGATCTGTTTCCGGGCTCAATTCAAAGTGAGGGTTCTAACTTACAAAGCCCTGAATGGCTTGGGTTCAAGCTGTCTCAAGGACTACATCTCCCTTTATGAGCCTGCTCAAGTATTAAGATGATCAGGAGAGGCCTTTCTCTTGGTCTCACCACCTTCACAGGTGCATTTGGTGGATATACAGGCGAGGGCCTTCTCTGTTTCTGCTCCCAGACTTTGGAACTCCCTCTCACAGGAGGCTAGGCTGGCCCAGATGTTTGCTGTCCTTCTGCAAGCAGGCAAAGATCTTTCTCTTCAGGCAAGCTTTCCCTGGGTGATCTGTCTGAATTGGGTTTTAAATGGATTGTGGTACCTTACTGCTCTGAGTGTGTTTTGATGTTGCTAATGTTTTTATATGGTATATGTTTGATCCTTTTGTATTTGTATACTTACCATTGTTAGTGTTAAATACTGTCTTTTAATGATGTAAGCCACCTTGGGTTCCTTTTAAGGAGAAAGATAGGTTAAAAATAAATAAATGATAGATTGACACTAATTTTGGTTTTTAAATGTATAAGATTTTGTTTTATACTTATGTTTTGCATATTGTTTTTCATATTTTCTTTTTCCTTTGGGGGGAAGTGATTTGGGTGTCCAATACGGTGTGGGTTTTATTTATGTTGTAAATTACCAGTTTCATTTATATTCTTAAATCTTATCTTGTGTTGTTTTCTTTATGTAATAACCTCAGAACTACAGAGCTGGAAGGGACCCTATGGATCTGAGTCCAGCCCCTGTCAAGGAGGAACAGTGGGGAATTGAACTCCCAACCTCTGGCTCCACTGACAGATGACTAAACCCTTGAGCTATCCAGCAGTTCTGACTATTACAAGTTTAACCAAATGGTTTTGGAGGTCCTGTGTTTGAAATTTTATAAGCATACAGATTGGACATAGTGTATTATGATTAGTTACATGAAGAGCCTTGTGGCGCAGTGGTTAAACTGCTGTACTGTTGCCAAAACTGTGCTCACAACCTGGGGTTCAATCCCTAGTCAGACATCTCTGGAGTGGCCCTGGAATTCATGGATTCCATTACATCCATGGGGCTATTCCAGCATGTGACCAGCCTCATACGTAAAGCAGGATACGCTCTGGACCTTGGTGTTCTTGATAGGGTGAGGGAGTTATGATCTGAGGATAATGGACATTCTGTCCCATGCCTTGTCATGGTCAGATTGTTTTTTGCTGAAATTTAGATTAGCCACTTCCCCCCCCCCATGGGGGGAGAGACTGGACCTGTTAAAATGGTCCACCCCCACACTTGCTGAACCTCAAAGATTTTGAGAGGTCCTGGGGAAGAGGGGTTCTGAATGACCTGGTCAGCGAGCCTATTGAAGCTCAGGTCAATAGGTGGTATACTAAAGTGGGTGAGTTGACATGATCTCACCCAAATGCCCCTCTCCACTTCAGAGCCCAAATAGGCAGATAGTTTGTCAAAATATGTACAACATTCAAAGATTGTTCCAATGCAGTGTTTGTTTATTACAGTTGTGGCAGGCAAATGGCATAAAATTTGGTCACTTCTAGTTGGCAGTTAGCAAGTCACTGCTGGGATTCTTGGGGGTTCTTGCGCGCCCTCAAAAATAGCAGTGGGTGCTTGTTAATTGCCAGCAAGAAACAACTGAATGTTATGTTGTTTGCTTTCTGCAAGTGTGAGAAAGCAACAGCATTTTAGCTTATGTGTAATAACTTCTCCCAAAATAGACAGTGTGCTGAGCAAGCCCCCCAAGAACACCAGCAGTGACTCACTAACTGTCAGCTAGAAGTGACCAAATTTTATGCCACTTGCCTTCCACATGTGTAACAAAGCAGCAATCAACATTGTATTGGAGCAATCTCTGAATTTTCTCTGCGGTACGAAACAAAAAAGGCAGGGGAAAAGGGCGGGAAATTCAAACCATTGGTGGCGAAGAGGCTGCTTCTTCGCCCCAACGGTTAGGAAAAGCGAGGCTCAGCCTCCCGGGCTTCCAACACCACCCCGACCGCCGCGCGGGGTGCTGGTGCTTTGGAAGCCCGGGAAGCCAGCACCCGGTGCGGCGGTCAGGGCAGTGTTGGAAGCCTGGGAAGCCAGCACCTGGTGCGGCGGTCGGGGTGGCTTTTTTTTTTTCCGGGAAGCCGAAAGCTGCCCCGACCGCCGCACCGGGTGCTGGCTTCCCGGGCTTCCAAAGCCGCCCCGACCGCCATGCCAGGTGCTGGTGCTTTGGAAGCCGGCACCCGGTGCGGCAGTCAGGGCGGCTTTTTGTTTTTTCTGGGAAGCCGAAAGCCGCCCCGACCACCGCGCCGGGTGCTGGCTTCCTGGGCTTCCAAAGCCGCCCCGACCGCCATGCTGGTGCTTTGGAAGCCCGGGAAGCCGGCACCCGGCGCGGCAGTCAAGGTGGCTTTATTTTTTTTTTTCGGGAAGCCGAAAGCCACCCCGACCGCCGCGCCGGGTGCCGGCTTCCCGCGCTTCCAAAGCACCGTCACCTGGCACAGCGGTCGGGGCGGCTTTGGAAGCGCGGGAAGCCTCTGCAGAGGCGGCAGGAGCCCTGGCCCGGTAGCAGCGGCTGGAGCCCCAGCCCGGCAGCGGCAGTTGGAGTCCGGGAGGCCTCCTGGCAGCGGCGGTCGCAGCGGTGGAGGTAAGGTGCTGCTTTTTGCTTTTTTAAAATTGTTTTTGTGGCTTTTGCAGGGTGGAATTGGGCTGGTGGGGTTATGTTTCTGTTTATTTTTGGATTTGTTTTGTTTTTTGCAGCCCCAGGGGCTTGCAGTGTTTTTTTTGGGGGGGGGGGTATTTTTTCCTTTGGCCGAAACGGATTAATTGGTTTTCAATGCATTCCTATGGGAAATGGTGCTTCGACTTACGGAAATTTCGACTTGCGGCCACCGTTCCAATACGGATTAATTCCATAAGTCGAGGCACCACTGTAGTATATCTTTTCCTAGTGATGAGTTCTGGAGAACTCAAACGCTCATGCTGTTCGTAACTTCTTGGTGATCCTGTACTATCCTGTTAAGATATTATTGAAGCCAGAGCTCTGCTTCTAGGATGAATCATCTGGCTATCCTTTACTGTCTCCTTGGCAGGATGCTGTTCCAGGCAGGCAGAGGGGTGCTGCCTCCCAATGGCTCTTGATTCCCTGACAGACAGAGGAGGCCAGAATGTTCTGCCCTTCAGCTCTGCAGTCCCTGTAGATACATCATGAACTTCTCATTTTGAAGATGAACTTTCATTAATTTGTATAAGTATTTTCCATTAATGTTAACACCTGTTGTATTAATTTACTATGCTCCAAGGGAAGACTGTTGTGCAGTTTCTAAGTAGCAATCAATTACTGATTTTGGACACCAGTTTGAAACTTTGCATTTCCTCCATCCCTCACCCCTATATAGGAGGTAAAGTATAAGAATTAAGATTATAATAGTCTGGTAACCTTGTGTATTTCTTTATTTTAAATGTTTATATGCCATATTTCTCCTAAAGAATCCATGGCAGCTTATAGTACTAAAAGAAATATAAAGTTAAAAGCTAAATAATTATTATTACAATATTTTAAAAACATTAAACATACATCATATTAAAACTCATAAATAAGAGCAATATTAAAAGTTCAAGCAAAACACAAGTATGTGATGTTTTGGGCTACAGTACAATCATATGGACAGCTACTTGGAGGAAATCCCACTAAATCCAATAGTGTTTTAATACAGGCTTACATTACCCCCTGTCATGAGATTGAAGGAGAGTGGGACTTGTAGTCAATGAGCATGAAAGAAAATGGAGTCTGTTAGGTTTTAAAAGTGAAAGGAGTTGAAGACATGGGAATGTGAGAAAGGCAGAGAAGCTGTTTTTCTTAATTTACAGCCAGGCTGGTACAGCGTGAAACCTGATAAGGATGCAAGGACAAAGAGGCCCCAGGGCAAAGACCCAACAAATTCCTTTCTAATTGGAATGGAGATAAACCACCTGCATCTTCATGAGAATTGAGGGTGGAGTGAGCAGTTACCTCTTTGAGTTAATTGGTTTACAGTCATGAAGAAGGAGGTCCGAGGAATGTAGAAAAATGGATGATGGGTTATGTTTTGAGAGAGACCATGGTGTGGAAGAGAACTTTTGCCTGAGAGAAGTTCTTGATGGTTTGTGTTATGTAGCTGGAAGGAAAAGAATGCAGGTAAGCAAGAAGGAGGTGGGGCTAGCCCACCTTAGCCCAGTTTTTAGTGTTTATTATTTTAATGGGAATTAGTTGTTGTATTTAACTATAGTAATCCTTTGAACATGTCTTTATGCTAATGCTTGAGCAAAAACAAACTGTTTCTATGAAACTATATTTTCTTAATAAAAAATAATTATAAAAATCTTTACTGAGGACTGGTCTCTTGGATCAGCAGGGTTTGGCTAAATCCAGAGGAGTGGTAAAGGCCATTGACTAGCTACTATAGATAAGTCCTATTTAACTGAGCTGTTGTGAGTTCTAAGGAATCACAAAGCCCATGTGGAAGTACTTGCAAAGTACTGAGTAAGAGTAAAGTGTTCTTTAAAGGTCAGGCTTGTTTAAGGCACAGATGCTATGCACTGTTGGAGGTTGAGGACTTGCCCCAGTGTAATGTGGTAGATCTGTGGCCTGCGGAACTCCCTGCCCGAACGACATATGCTCCGTAGGGAGATTGGGTCGTCACACCCCCTAATATCTCATAAAAATGGGTCTTATGCGTAATATGAATTAATCACCTTAAAGCAGAACTTCATAGTATAGTGGCAAAGAACGCTGAAAACAAGACAGTTTTGAGTTTTTATATCTTGCAGCTAATCTATGCTTTCTCGACAATATATTACATATGCAAAAGAGTCATCTGGAAAAGGAAGAGAGAGAAAAATCACTCACTCGTTGCACAGTCCTGGGACTTGTAGGAGTTTCTGGAGACATTTTAGATTGACTAAGTGAATAGCTGTTGCCTGCTGCAAAAGTGGGGGAAGCTGTACTTTAAGCTAATTTAATTCACCTAAATTGAATTAATTCAAGTAAATTATACTAAAAAAAAGTTGAAGGCTCTCTTCTGACAAAAAAATACTAATTCTCCTTACACATGCATTATTTCCCATTTTTAAAAGGGAAAGAAGGGGGCCGTTTGAAGTATTATATGCAGTGTTTGTGTGTAAAATCTCTCATTCTTCATATTGGCTTCTTAAAAATTAGCTAGCCAATCATAAGTCCCCAGACCGACGCTGTCTCCCTGAGTTAATCCAAGGCCAGTAAAAGGATAATTTGATTAAACTGAGACCCTAATTTATTTAGCTTTAGTTCTGGATCAAGCTTTCCTTAATAGAGTGCTGTCGTCTTCAATTGTTTGACTCAAATTAAAGTGACATAAATACCATGGGACTTTTTCAATCTGATTAGTCAGCTAACTTGCCTCAATGCTACCCCAGCCATCAGATGCTGGCGTCCTTCCTTTCATTAGCCTTAGTAACAACTGACAAGTTCTCCTTGAAGAATGAGCACCCACGCTGCCATGCCGACCCCCACACTTAACCCATCATCCTTCCTCAATGGGCCCTGTTTGACAAGGTGTCCACACCTTTTCCCACTGCTATTCCTGGGACAAAGCTAAATATTGTTTTATTAGCTATCAATAGCCTGTTAATCCCAAACATTTTCACAAATCCATTGAGCGCTCACACTGATTATAAACATTTGGTCTTTTAAGATGCTAAATTTCTGCTGGTTTATTTCCTCTGTTCTCCTTCCTCACCATAAGACACCCAATGCATTGTTGGGGAGGGGTGGGTAAGGTTTCAAATACCAAAGGTAGCCATGCCCTTTAATGTTTCATTGCACCAGTCAACAACAGAAAAAAGTAAAGTCTTTGAAGATTACTGCCGAGTTCTTATCTTCAAACATTTGAATGTAAGCAAGAATATTTTTTTTAAAAAAGGAAGATCTAAGCTTACCATCTTTTCAAACACTAGCACAGTGGGGTTTTGTTTATAAGGCTTTCTGATAGAATCCAAACAATTATTTTGATGCAGTGTGAAATGCCAGAAGGGATCTTTACTATTAAAAGTAAATGGCAGATCTATTACGCGTTAGATCCACTTTTGAGGATAAGGTTTGTGTGTATTATTATAGAAAAGCTATATAGCTGTATACACAGTAATAAGAGGAGTTTCAGCATCATTATCTTTGATCTGCAAGCTGGAAGGGACCCTATGGATCATCGAGTTCAGTCTCTGTCAAAGAGGCACAGCCAGAGACCTAAACCACTGAGCTATCCAGCAGTTCTGTGAGAGGGTGCTCTAGAACTCTTTGATACCATAGGGTAAATTAGGCAATCAGGTCCAAAATGAAAGCCTTATAAATTGATGGGCAATAGTTAAGCGATGGAGCTTAACTATGTACTTTGCATGCACAAGGTTTCCAAGGAGGGCTTGTAAATGTCCTGGAAGGACTCCATCTCAAAAATGTAGAGAGGTGCTGTAGACCACACTGCTCACAGGGACCAAGGGGCTGAGGCAACTTCATATCTCAGTAACTTCAAGACAGCTTTCAGAGGTGGCACATTGATACTAGAGTTGGGCTATTTGTATTGGCATCCCTGGGGATACCAATACAAATATCAGCACCACAGGTGCCACAGAGAACCAGCCCCTCGCCCCCAACCAGCTAGTCCACTCACTGGTTGCTGTGTGGCGTGCACAGCCATCATTGCACCAATTGTAGAAGCAGCCCCATCAGCACCTCTCTAGTTTTTGCCATCTGTGTCTTGAAAAGGGATTTCCAAGGCCATAACTCACTTCTGGTAGGAGCTAAATTAACTGAACTAGTTCCAGCTGAAGAAAAAGGAGGAAGAGAAAGTAAAGTTACTTTGGAGAAGTTACTCTCCAAGAATGTGCAGGGTGATTTGATACCTGATTGTGCATCCTCTCAAAAGGTCTAGAAAGTGGAATGATGTGTATAAAATGGAAAAAGAATTTGCTTAGTTTAGCTTAGTCTCTCTAAGGAGAATACCATGTTCACCTGCAGTGTTTTTATGTGATTTATACTGTGTATATGTTCTGGAATCATGTTGAAGTTCTAAGATAGTCAGTTTTCTTATTTTCTTGTAGGAACTGTTCTGGAATTGTCCTTGCCTCAAGGTCTTTTTGAATTCTCATCTGCTCCACAAATTTTTTGACTGCTTTTGGAAGTATCTTTAAACCATTTGGAAACAGTATCTGTGGTTTAACTTATCTGCAGTTTGCTGCAGCCCTATATACAACATAGAAGAGTTTCCCCTTGTGGCCTTTCTCCCCCACCTTGTATATATATATATGGGATTCCCTCATATCCACAGTTTCAGGCATCAATGGTAGATCGTGAAACTGATTCCCCTGTGGATATTATTATTATTATTATTATTATTATTATTTATTTCATTTATACCCCGCCTATCTGGTCTTGCGACCACTCTAGGCGGCTTCCAAACAACATAAAACAACAGATAAAATCACAAAATTATTACAAAAACAATTTCCATAACAATTATAAAACAAAAAATAAAGATAAATAGAAAAGATAAAAAGATCAGGTATTGACTGGAGGGAAGGCCTGTATAAACATCCATGTTTTTAATTGATTTTTAAAGATACCCAGCGTAGGGGCGGCACGAATCTCCGGAGGAAGATTATTCCAGAGGCGAGGAGCCACCGCCGAGAAGGCCCGATTTCTTGTTCTTTCCCTACGGGCCTCCCTCGGCATCAAGCTCCTCAGCCTCACCTCCTGACTCGCACGGGTGATCCGGGTAGTCCTTGGTGGGAGTAGGCGTTCCGCCAAATATCGAGGTCCTAAACTGTTTAGGGTCTTATAAGTAAGCATTAAAACTTTGAAGTCAATGCGGAACCGAATGGGCAGCCAATGCAATGCGGCCAGAATAGGAGAGATATGCTGGTATTTTCTCACTCCACTAAGGAGTCTGGCCGCCGCATTCTGCACCACATGAAGTTTCCGCATCAACCTCAAAGGCAGCCCCACGTAGAGCGCGTTACAGTGGTCTAATCTTGAGATTACGAGCGCATGCACCAAGGTAGTGAGCGCCCCCATATCAAGGTAGGGTCGCAGCCGGGCAATCCGCCAAAGATGGAAAAAGGCGGAGCGGACTACCGACGCCACCTGCGTTTCCATGGTGAGCGCCGGGTCCAGATGGATCCCCAAGCTGCAAACCCCACTCTTAGCGGCCAAGGCCACCCCCCCAAATGAGAGAGAGTCATCCAAGCCGCCAACCACAGGGGCACCCACCCTCAGAACCTCCGTCTTGTCCGAGTTCAGCCTCAGCCCATTTTCCTGCATCCATTGCAATACAGTCCCCAGGCAGCGCTGAAGGGACAGGATGGCATCACCTGCAGTTGGTAAAAAGGAGATGTAGAGCTGGGTGTCATCAGCATATTGATGACACGATGCTCCACACCCCCTGATGACCCAACCCAGTGGCCTCATATAGATATTAAACAGCATTGGGGAGATAATCGACCCCTGTGGAACCCCACAATTGAGACTCCACGGGACCGAGAGACTCTCCCCAAGCTGTACTCTCTGGGGACGGTTCTCCAAGAAGGAACGGAGCCAGGCAAACGCCAAGCCACCAATTCCCAACTCAGAGAGCCTCCCCAGGAGGATACCGTGGTCGACGGTATCAAAGGCCGCAGAGATGTCGAGGAGGACCAACAGAGATGTTTTACCCCTGTCAGCCTCCCTCAACAGGTCATCATACAGGGCGACCAATGCCGTCTCTGTACCGTGGCGCGGCCTGAAGCCCGACTGAAATGGATCCAGG
The DNA here is from genome assembly GCA_037013535.1 of Intellagama lesueurii. Taxonomy (NCBI): domain Eukaryota; kingdom Metazoa; phylum Chordata; class Lepidosauria; order Squamata; family Agamidae; genus Intellagama; species Intellagama lesueurii. The sequence continues at coordinate 78,804,171 of JBAJHW010000001.1, read as the reverse complement.
GCATCTGTTTCATCCAAAAGAGCCTGATGCTGGTCAGCCACCACCCTCTCGACCACTTTGCTAATGAAAGAAACATTGGCGAGGGGCCTATAATTGCCAATTTCGTCCACATATGGATATGGGTGTCCTACTGTACCTTGGCTTTTGTTTCCAACAGCATACGAAGGGCCTTTTTTCCACAGTAGGTGGAATCCAGGGACTGCCCAAAAATGCACCAGGGGGTGCATTTTTCTTACCCCCACCTCAAGTGATACGGACATGCTGGGACAGGTGACAATGAGAGACTTTCCCTACTTTTCAATTTATAACAGTCCCTATTCTATTGGGTATTTTCATATATTTATAGACTACTACAGGAGGTGCTTGCAAGATGCTTGCTGACCACTTCTGCTTTAAAGAAGCAGTAAACATATACTGTATTATATTGCTCTATTAAAGTTACCTTCCCCACATCAGCTGAGCACCAAACATTGCAGGCTGCTGCTCAATAGCTCACCTGACCTCCAAACGTTCAGCAGTATTTTTTCATTTTAAAACCTAGACATTAAGCTGCCTGCTGTATATCCCTCTGTTTCTTTTGATAACATGGGCCTACTTGGTACTGCTACTGCTGAGACTTCTGTCTTATTTTTGATCCAGTGTATATTCACCATCCTCCTCGGGTCCTTTCATGTCTACCATAGCCTTATCTTACTTGGTCTTGGTTTCTCATCTTCATCTGTTTCTATCCTTCAGTCCATTTTGAACTGGTCTGTGGATGGAAAACAGATGACACAGCAGTTTCACAAGTAGCAGCAGAGCAGCCAATGTTGTGGAGTTCTGAAGTTGCAAATTAGTTTACTTTTGTTTTTCTGATTGGTAGTTTGAAGGTAAACACCAGGCTTCACTTGCATGCTGATTGTGCAAATAGAGCGGCTGTAAAGAATCCATTTCTGGAATGATAATGTTTTTTTTCTCTTCTGATCATGAAACTACCATCCCACCTTCTTCTGCCATGTAATTATCTCTCATGGGAATCACATCATCCATAGACTGGCATCTAATATCAGTGGATCTACAACACTACACAGTTACAGCAGTCTGATATCACTTAAATAGCCATGACTCCATCTGATGGAATCCTAGAATCTGTAGTTTGGTGAGGCTGTTACAATTCTCTGTTTAAGTGCTACAGTTCAGGAGCATTCGCCCAACCCTTCTAGATTAGAATTCTAAATACTTTGTCAAAGTACAAATCACAGGATTCTATAGGATGAAGCTATGACCATTAAAGTATTGTCAAACTGCTGTAACCATGTTGTGTAAATACACTCTACAAAGAGTTGCAACACACAGGGATAAATACCAAAGGAAACTCCAGCTGTAGTCAGTGGTACAGTATGGAGGCATCTGACTGTGGAGCCACAGGTTGGGAGTTCAATTCCCTGCTATCCCTCCTTGACAAGGGCCGGATGTGATGATCCATAGGGTGACTTCCAGCTCTGCAGTTCTAAGATGATGATGATGATGATGATTAAAAGACCAGACCAAACTGAATGTTTCTGAGAATGAAATGCCATTGCAGTGTGGAATCAATGTAGGGTTATATTGATCACTGGAACAAAAGAGAAGAGCTGTATTCTTTAAACTAGCCATTATGGAAACTGAATACTAGAAAGGCATGAAAGAGCATAATGAATGAAATAGAAGGTCAAATTTTCAAATAATATGACACAGGTAATGAGTTTATAGTCATATTTGTGACAGAAGCTTGTCTTGCAGGCAGAAATCCAGGAAAGAACAGTTTGATGCTGAAAGGTTGAGTCAGGAGCACCAGTGATGTAGTAAAGCTGGAATTTGTAGGGTCAAAGTTTTCTGAGTATCAGGGATTATGACATCTTCCCCTGCTCTCCCAGGCTTGCTTATTGTCTCTGAACTTAAGTGTAATAATCATAGTTCTTGCAAAAGAAATGATCTTCCCAAGAAGATTATACTGTTTCAAGCTGTCTCTGGTACAGTGCAAAGTATTTGAGGATGGTTTGGATTTGAATGGGAAATTAAGAACCATTAACTTTACAAATATTACTTGTTAATATGGCCTGATCCAGGAGCCTGCATGTTTAGACTATCCTTGGTGGCAGGGGACTGGTCATGGGGACTGTCATGATGAGTAACTTGTTTTGTTATGTGCTATCAAGTCAAAGCTGTCTTATAGTGACCCTAAAAAGATTTTCAGTGAGATATTTAAGGAGTGGTTTTACCAGTTCCACTTCCCCAGAAAATTTCTATGGCCAAATGTGGATTCGAACCCAGGTCTCCCGAGTCCTGGTCTATTACTCCATTTAGATGAGTAAGTGCACTTCCAAATTTACTAGACTTGGATTTAAGTGACTTTGTCACTTAGTAATGCCTTAATGTAATCTCCTGTTTTGCTGACATAAAGAAAGCTGTTGTTGATATGTGACGTCAAATTGTCTCTGACTTATGGCAACCCTATGAATGAGTGATCTCCAAAACGGCCTCTCCTCAACAGCCCAGCTTAGCTCTCACAAACTCAAGCCTGTGACTTCCTTAAGGGAGTTAACCCATCTCATATTTGGTCTTCTTCTTTTCCTGCTGCTTTAAACCTTTCCCAGCATTATTGTCTTTTCTAGAGAATCCTGTCTTTTCATGAGTAGGCAGGCTCAGTTTCAAGATCTTTGTCTCTAGAGATAGTTCAGGCATTATATGATCCAGTACCTACTTGTTTGTCTTTCTGGCAGCCCAGGATATCCGCAGAGCTCTCCTCCAGCACCACATTTCAATGGAATCATTTCCCCCCCATCAGCTTTCTTTACTGCCTGGCTTTCATACCCATAAATGGTGATCAGAAATACAAGAGTGTGGATGATCTTGGTCTTCCTCTCCAGTGACAGATCCTGGAGTTCCAGCCCAGCTTTTCTCTACAGAGTGTGGAGAGTATATAAACTACTACCTTTAAGTCTTTGTTCTTAATTGAATCACTGTCTTGCAAATCGGTCTGCTTCTAATTATGATGTTTTGGACTTTTTCTCCCCCCCCCCCCCCCACCATGCCCCAAATTTTGTGTCATCTAAGCCTGGAGAAGAGTTCTGAAGGACTCAAAAGCTTGCTTTGTTTGAAACTTTTTAGTGAACTGATTAAGTTTTGGTCCATCCAGAATTTTGTTATTCGGAAAAGTAACTTTTTAACCTCTGAGTTCCAGCATATACAGTCTTCATTCCCGGAATCTGCTTTCATATAGCAGGGTGGAGTGGAACGCTTGAAACTCAGTAGGTGTCACCATCTGCCCAGATCATAATCTGTCTTGCTGTATTTAGAATTCCTAGTATTGCTTACAGGCAAATCTGAATTCCAGCACCTCTTTCTAAAGAAATTAAACACTGTTAATTGCAAAACCATGTTTCTTCAGTTTTCGACTTGTGATCTGGCCAGAATTCTAACCTTGTTTTGGCTGTAATTTGCAGTTGCAAACAGGAGAGGGCAGTACAATGCTAATGTGAAAAAAATTATATTCAGCCTTGAGCGGGACGATTGAGTTCCCCTAAAAGAAAAATAATGCCCTAAAGTTTATTTGTATCAGTTCTATCTGTGCATTTGTCCTCAGAAAGAACCCCCATTCAACAAACAGAAGTTTCTTCTGAGTAAACATTTTTAGGATTGGCCATACTGTTATATTGATGTGTTTGTGTTGTTGTTGTTGTGCATGTGTTGTGCATTTAAAACAGAACATTGCTTATAAGTCATTTAAAAATGACCAAGTTGAAAACCCACCTTTTGTATTAGTGGTCTTTTCTTTGGTCTTTCCACTACATCTCTCCTTTTTTATACGAGCAAATTAAAACAAACAAAAACAAAAAACAAATCCCAAACACTGTGCCTTATTCTGGCTTTGGAGGCACTGTCTCATGAGCAGCCAGTCTTTTGTTGAGTTTGTATCAGCTTCCTGCATTAGAGAAGATAAATCCAGCCATGCAGTGAGATACAAAAGTCCCCCTGCTTTGCATAGAATTGCCTTACAGCTCAATCCTAGTGATGTTTACTCAGAAGTAAGTCTGTCTGTGTCCATTGTGGCCTCCTCCCACATGCATGGGTTTAGCATCCAAATATTAATTTGCTGGCTGGTGAGATCAGCGACGATGTAACTACACAGCAGGGAAAATAGAGTGCAATTGGAAAACAAGGAAGGATTGCATCTGATCACACCAGAAAGAGTTGATTTGCTGGGAGATATCTCCCTTAAAGTGACCCTTCAGTCAGTGGAGGAATCATTCCGGCCTGCCCCCAAAAGGTAGTAGCTCTACTGCTGGACCAAAAAAGTCCATCTTGGGCACAGATTGGGGTCAGGTTGGCTCATAATCTCACAGATTTCATGTGATCTCTGGGAAACAGCTTGCACTGGACCATGCTAAACAGCATCCAAAATGCAGTCTATTTCCCCATCTGATTGTATCCTTAAATCTGCTTTGATCTGGGGTTTTTCAAAGCTACAACAAGTTTTTCTTTTCACTCTAATTGCCAGTACTTTTGATCAGACAAGGTGCTAACCCGGGTTGACTTGATTTAAATCATGATTTAAATTTTAAAACTGGATTTTTGGGGATTATTTAAATTAAAAAACTGATTTTTTAAAAAACTTAAATTGTGATTTAAATCAATTTGATTTTAGGAAATCATTGATTTTTAACCATGCTGGTGCTAACTGGTAATTCTCGCTTGTTTTTTAAAATTTATTTTTCCTAAGAGACTTAGCACTAATAACTTTCAGCGCTGACTTTTACAACCTTTTTAAACAAACAGTTTAGAAACATCAGTGCCCGTTCATGTTGGATCAGACAAACACACAGTCCAGAAAGCAGAGATAAACAATGCCAGTGGTGAGCAAAGGTTAAACTGCTGCTGTCAGCGGAACTAAAAAAAATGAATCTCCACTTAAAAAAGAAGATTCCACACTAGGTTGTACCACACAGATTTTTGTTTCATGTACTTGCTGGGTTTAAATTCAGTTTTGTCCATGCCTGATCTGATGCAAACTTGAAATTACCAATGTAGATGCTTCCTGTTGAGCACCTGGCTGCTGAGCCAGAGGTTGGAAGCTTGATTTCCCACTGTGCATCCCAGCAGAAGAGGTTGTTCATGACTTTGTACCCTTGGGCATGCTGCATAGTCCCAGAACACTGCCAAAAAAAGGGAAAGGTTAACCACTGTGGAATCCTCTCTACCTAGAAAATCCTGGAAGGGATTGCCATTAGTTGGAATTGACTTGATGGCATGTTATTATTATCATTATTATTTATTTTGAGTAGTATATTTGCATTGCAAAATATTACACAACTTCATCTTTGCTTCAGATTTTTACCTTCCAGATGTTGTTTCTTAGGGGGAAAGTTTTTGTCCTTGAACAGAGTTACCTTAAAGTCATTTACCCTCATTGAAGAAAATGAATGCAGGCATGAAGGTGAGGCCTATGCATAGCACTCCATGACCTACAAGACCAGAAATCCAAGCTACTGCTGCGCCAGCAGTAACTTTAAAACAACTTCCTGCCTCATCTGAGACAGAGGTGCCTGGGGAAATTAATCTTGCCAAGACCTTTACATCTAAGTATAGCCACCTGGCAAATCCCATCTGGCCACAAATGTTTGGACTTTTGGTACTTGCTTTGAAGAAGTGGGATTTACCCATGAAAGCTCGCATAGTGTATGATTTTTTTATTAGTGGCCTATAAAGGTACAGTGGTGCCTCGCTAGACGATTGCCTCGCAGGACGAGGAAATCGCTAGACGATGCCTTTTTGCGAGCGCTACTGCGCTTCGCAAAACGATGTTTCCCTATGGCGATTTTCGCTAGACGATGAGGTTTCCCCATAGGAGTGCGCCGACTAGTGGTGAAAAGCTGTCAGTGCAGCTGTCAGTGCATTCCTATGGGGACCCGCACTCGCTAGACGAGGTTTCCCTATGGGAAATTTTTGCTAGACGACTGCATTTTCCCTTGGAACGCATTGAAGCGATTTCAATGCATTCCAATGGGAAAACGTGCTTCGCTAGACGATGTTTTCGCTAGACAGCGATCCTCGTGGAACGGATTAACATCGTCTAGCGAGGCACCACTGTATTGTCTATCCTTGCATTTGTATTTTATAATGACCACATGGCTCACCCCGTTTATTTCAAAGGCCAGAAAGAGTTTATACAAGTCTGACATATGATGATTAGATTAGGCATCCTTCAGTCTCAAGAGACTATGGTAACGTGCTCTGAATAGAGGACTTGGAACAGCGTCTAGTGTGGCTGAGGAGGCCAATTCGAGAGTGACAATCCCTTCCACACTGAAGACAAATACAATCTGTCCCCTGTCCAGCTCCCTGATTTTGCTGGTTTCGGGACTGCCTCTTTGCCTCGGCCTGCTGAACAAGTGTCTCTTCAAAATGCGAGAGGCCATGATGCACCGCCTGCCTCCAGGCTGAACGGTCAGATGTCAAGGTTTCCCATCTGTTGAGGTCCATTCCTAAGGCCTTCAGATCCTGCTTGCAGATATCCTTGTATCGCAGCTGTGGTCTCCCTCTGAGGCGATTTCCCTGCACTAATTCTCCATACAGGAGATCTGTTGAAATCCGACCATCAGCCATTCTCACGACATGCCCGAGCCAACGTAGACGTCACTGTTTCAGTAATGTATACATGCTTTAAAAATCCAGCTCGTTCTAGGACTACTCAATTTGGAACTTTGTCCTGCCAGGTGATACCAAAAATGCATCGGAGACAACGCATATGGAACGTGTTCAGCCTCCTCTCCTGCTGTGCACAAAGGGTCCAGGACTCACTGCAGTACAGGAGTGTGCTCAGGACACAGGCTCTATAGACCTGGATCTTGGTATATGCCGTCAGCTTCTTATTAAGCCATACTCTCTTTGTGAGTCTAGAGAACATGGTAGCTGCTTTGCCAATGCGTTTATCCAGCTCGACATCTAGGGAGAGGGTGTCAGAGATCGTTGAGCCAAGGTACACAAAGTCATGAACAACCTCCAATTCTTGTGTGGAGATGGTAATAGAGGGAGGTGAGTCCACGCCCTGGCCCATGACTTGTCTTCAGGCTGGTTGTAAATCCAAAGTCTTGGCAAGCCTTGCTAAAACGATTCATGAGTTGTTGGAGGTCTTCAGCAGAATGGGCAACAACAGCTGCATCATCAGCGAAGAGGAAGTCCTGCATGCATTTCAGCTGGACTTTGGTCTTCACTCTCAATCCAGAGAGATTAAAGAGCTTTCCATCTGATCTATTCCGGAGATAGACACCTTCTGTTGCAGTTCCAAAGGCGTGGTTCAGCATGACAGCAAAAAGATCCCAAACAGGGTCGGCACGAGGACACCCCTGTTTCACTCCACTTCAGATGTCAAAGGGATCTGATGTTGAGCCATCAAAAACTATAGTGCCCTTCATTTCCTCATGAAAGGACCTGATGATGTTAAGGAGTCGAGGTGGACATCCAGTCTTGGAAAGTATTTTAAAAAGGCCGTCCCTGCTAACCAAATCAAAGGCCTTTGTAAGATCTATGAAGGCCACAAAAAGTGGCTGTCATTGTTCCCTACATTTCTCCTGCAAGTGTCTGAGAGAAAATATCATGTCAGTGGTGGATCTATTAGCTCGAAATCCACACTGTGATTCTGGATAGACTCTGTCTGCAAGCACCTGGAGTCTCTTCAGCACAACATGGGCAAGCAGCTTCCCTACAACGCTGAGAAGAGAGATGCCACGGTAGGTATTGCAGTCACCCCTGTCTCCTTTGTTCATATACAATGTGACGATGTTTGCATCCTTCATGTCCTGTGGTACTCCACCTTCCCTCCAGCAAAGACAAAAGATTTCATACAGTTCAGTGGTGATGATCTCTTTGCAGCACTTCAGCAGGGATGTTATCCTTCCCAGGTGCCTTGCCAGAGGCGAGGGAATCCAAGGCCGCTTTTATTTCTGCTAAAGTTGGTTCGCTGTCCAACTCTTCCAAGACAGGCAGGCACTCAATGTTATTTAATGCCTCTTCGGTTACTGCATTCTCTCTGGAATATAGCTCAGAGTAGTGCTGCACCCAGTGTTCCATCTGCTGTGCTCGGTCCTGGGTGATCACACCTGTAGCAGACTTCAAAGGAGCAGATTTCTTCTGTATTGGACCTAAAGCCTGCTTGATACCATCATACATTCCCTTGATGTTACCTGTGTCCGCTGCTATCTGTATCTGAGAGCAGAGCTGAACCCAATAATCGTTAGAACATCTCCTGGCAGCCTGTTGGACTTTGCTACGAGCAACTCGAAGAGCCTGCAAGTTGTACTCACTTGGACAGGTTGCTCATATGATGAGCCACCTTAATTTCATCAAAGTTCTTGTTTTTCCACTATCAAGCTCATTCTATCTTAGTTCTGTATGACATTTTCTTTCCCACACATCTATAGATGTGTGTGCCAGTTGTATGCATTTTAGAATTAAACACTGTTTTCTTTTCCATATTTAAATATATGTACAAGAGGTCAAAAGCATTTTTTTCTTTCCCAAAATGCTCTACGTGTTTAGCAATGTATTGATTCATGGCCACATTACGGGTGGGGGAACTGGTTGCCAGTTCCCACAGGGGTAAAGAGGACAGGGTACTACACAAGGAGGATGTGTTTTTACAGAATCAGGAGCTCAGCCTATGTCTGTGTTCTTCAAAAATGGATCAACGAGGTCAGGGAGCGCAAATTGTATTTGGTACGCTGAATGGAGACGCCCCCTGCCCAGTAAAAGTAGTCAAAAACTTTTGAGGCAGGACCCCAAGGGTCCCCCCTCACATGATACCTATTCACAGGACTACTGTGATTGTCCCTGCGTAGAGCTGGATTCCCACCATGTGACTTGGCACCACACTCTTTTTGTGTTGGTGCAGCAACTGAGGCAGCATCATTGGGGATGCCCCCAGAGCACATAAAACTCTTAGGCAGGTGGCAATCGGTGGCATACAAATCATAGATCTGCAGCTTTGATGCCTCACACTAACTTTCAAGCCTTAGGCTCTCCCACAGGTGCTTGAAAAACCGTCTGGGTCTTGGGACACAGCATTGTCTACTGGGCAGGTCTGCATGCAAGGCAGACAAAATGAAGCATAACCTTGGCATGGACAAAGCACTGCACATTACCTGGCTGGATCCTCGGGGCATGTGCTGGGACCAGCTACTGCCTCTCCTATGGTGGCACTTGAGGACCAGCAGACCACCAGGCGTGCTACTAATTCACCTGGGTGAGAATGATCTAGCATGCTGCAAAGGATTGGACCTGATCCTATCAATGAAAGTGGATCTCCAGTTGATACATGACTGCTACCCAGCCATAAAGATGATGTGGTCCGACCTCCTTGAGAAGCAGTCTGGCAAGGGGTACGTGACCCCAGGAAGGCTGACATCACTAAGCAAAAAGTGACCATGATAGTAGGCCAATTGGTACAATCTTGGGGGGCGGGGGGCAGCTGCATTAAGCATAAGGATATCTCCTTTAAGTCAAAGGCTTTATTCCGATCCAATGGTGTTCATCTCTCTGAACAGGGTCAGGGCATTTGGTTAAGGGACGTTAAGGTGACCATGGCAAATTGGTTGCAGCTGCAGTTCTCTGGTGTGAGTTGACTTTGACTCAGCTCTTGTGATGTTTTGGGAGAGCGGAGGATGGCAGGTGGGGACCTGCCTGCCTCTATTGATAAGAAACCCCTTCAGGGGGCCCAGAGTACAGGGTCGGGAAGTCCCCCAGCTTGGGAGGGATGTGACAGGAGCCTGGCCTTGCCCCTGGGTGGCAGGGAGACACAGAGTGGTTTACACCGGTGGGTCTCCATTGGCTGCCATTCTGGTGTTATTGCCCAGCTGGAACTGGGAAGATACGGGGTACATCATGGGGCATTCGGGTCTCCTGATGGGACTGGATCCAACCGCAATGCTCAAGCCAAGAGAACTGCAGGCTATTGTCAATGGCGTTTTTACTCCAGTTATGTGTCAATGTGTCTTATTCCGCGACAGGGGGAGTGGGCCCACTGGGCAATAGGCCCACAATGCACTACATGTTTAGCAATGTATGGATTCACAGCCACAAATTAAGGTCAGTTCTGTGTTTGGTTTCAGGATGGACAAATTGAGTACATGTATTTAAAAAGACAGCTTGGTAGAGTGTCACATTTCTCATCCAGCCTTAATTTGATAGGCCGCCACATACCTCAACATGTTCCGTTTCTCTTGCAACATACCCAAAAAGCCCACTGCAGCAAGGCAGAAATCAAAGCCAGCTCAGTCCAACTTCAGGTTCCCCAAGACTGAACAAAATGCAGCAGTGGAATGGAAATCAACATACCAGTTCCCAGCTTCTGCGTCATGGTGAAGGGTTTATTTCAAGAAAGTTTCCTTGTCTTTAAATATTTGCAGAGTCATTTTGCTAACAGCGTGAAAATTCTCATTAGCACAATTGCCTTTGGTTACACCATTGTGCAAGCAGCTGTGCAAGCAACTGCATTAGAGGTTGTGCAGCTGCTTATACAGCTGGATGCAGAGCCAGTTGCCCAACTGCTTACACCCCAGGTTGCACAAGCACGTGCACAAACTTGAGTCGGATGCCATCTTGCACTAGCCCTGAGAATGTGCAACTGCTGCCACAACGGGACTCATGTTCTTGCAATGACCTCATTGGATACAGGCCGTGAGCAGCTGTACATGATATTGTTTAGAAAAAAAATAGTTGCACAGTATTATTTATATCCCTGGAGCCCTTTCCTTAAGCTTTCAAATGACAGGCTTCAAGCCGATCCTTCCTTCTGTCAAAATCTCAAGATGGTTTATATATATTATTTTCCCTTTTCCATTCAGCAGCTGAACCAAACTTCACAAAAGCACCCTCAAAGAATGGGTAATAGGTTAGGAAAGACTGACTGTTTCCAAATTGGCATACTAATGATGATCTTTAATGAACCCTGACAGTACAATCTGTTTCTTATTGTTCCCTAAGTGGCTGGCTACTGATCATATTCACTTGCATTAGGTGATGAGGAGAGGTAGGGAGAAACGGCGCCCGCTGGCAGGCAGGCCTGAGAACAGCTAATCTTCCACCAAGGATTAAATTAATTAAAATGATGCCTGCATCTGAAGAATCAATCATTTTATTTGTTATCATCATACTGTTTATTACTATCGAATGGTGGCTAATTGGTGCCACTGCTGTTTGGGTCATCTGGCTTAGTAATCTCCTTAGAAGGCCATTGCAAATGCCCAATTTGAGTAGCTTAAGACCCCTCCGAGCAGGGAATTGGGAAAAGAGATTTCCCAGTTTCTTGTTTATGGAAGGAGATGAGGGAGAGTTAAAGACAAGCTTATGACTTCTGGGCAGGGCAAATATGGTTGCCAATTGCGTTCTTTGGACTAGCAGAAAACAGCAGCCCTGTTCTTTTTAACTAGAGACCTTTTATTTTCATTTCATGTCTAGATGGCCTGTCTCCTGATTAGACTCAAGGTATATTAGGGACTTGAGGATTTTATTAAGAAATCATAACATACTATACAAATACACATTGCTTGCTACAGTTGGGCTACTATGGATGTTAATTTGGCATATAGAACTTGAGATATGAAAGATGAAGCACTTGTTTGCCACTGAAGGTTTCCTTGGTTGAAGATTAAAAATCCTTCTATTCAATTGTTATTGCCCTTGGTGGATATTAAAAGTCTTTCTATTCATTTTTTATTGTGCTTAGCAGATATTAGATTATACAAAGAAAAAAGTTCTGAATTGCCTATTTTGGCAATTGAGGGTTAGATGGGGATCTCTGGTGTGTCCTGAAGACATGCATTTTTAGCAGTTTTGAGATGAAGACTGCAGTTATAAGTACCTTTTGAAGAGTAAGTTCAATTTAATTCAGTTTACTCATTTCTGAGTAAATATGCTAAATAATAATACATATAAAGTATATCCCTATACAATATATATTTGTACAGTATATGGGGAAATAAAATAAATGGGTACTGTTTATACTTGGTACCCAACAAGAGAAAGGAGAATGGAAATTTTGCTCTGCCTGCAAGAGCCCTTACTAACATCCTGGTTACAGCCAGGCTAGTGCCAATAATTTGCTTTATGTGAGGCTGCATTTGAAGATGGTCCCGAAGTTTCAGCTGTGCAGAATGCATGAGTCCAAAGGTGACATACCAGCTAATGGGGAGAAGGGCAAAGCATACACATTACACTAATCCTGCATCTACCAGGCTAACTGCTTCTGTTCACTTCTGAGCCCAGTTCAGAGTTATGGCACTGGCCTTTAAAGATATAAATTAGTTGGAAACAAGCTGCTTGAAGAACTGCCAATACCACAGGAATCTGCCCAAGCATTAATGTAAGCTATATAGGCTCTTCTCGTATGGCTGCCAATAGGAGTAGTAAAATTGGTGGGCAAAAATATAGGGTTCATTTTGGAGGAACCACATGCATGGAATAGAGATGGGCACAAACTACCAGTTCGGCAGTTTGTACCAGTTTGTTTATTGGTTCAGCGCTTCCTAGCACTACCTCCTCCAGCAGGCACCCAGTCAGAGGCAGCACACCGGTTTCCCTGTCCTGCCTTCTCCAGGCGCTGCCTCTGAGTAGGTATCCGCAGGAGGAGGCAGGGCTGGGAAGTGCCAAACAATTGTTTGGCCAATAAACAAATAGGCAGTTTCTGCCCATCTCTAGTACAGAATTCTTTTCCTTGAAAGCTGCATTTTGCTCCCTCTCTATTTTCCTACAGAAGGACCTAAAGTATATGGGTGTGCTTTTGGTATGCTTTTAGTTAAATGGTCCAGGTTAGCGTCATTGCAATTGCTTCTCACCTTTAAATGGTTGCATGTAACGATTACAATATTACTTCCAATAATATTTACAATATCACAAAACAATGGCTCTCTTTAGTCTATTATTTTAAATGTTGAGACTGGTATTTGTTTTTAAATTATTTCACTGAATATTTATGTTGTCTTCAGTGAAAAAAAATCAAATATGGCTTTCTTTAAATTAAGAAATTGAATTAAAATAAGGGTATCTCCTAGTTTAGTGGAACTTACTATCTGATAAGCGTACATAGGATTTTAGCTTTACACCACCATCCTACACATATCAATTCAAGAAGTGAGTCCCATTGATTTCAATATTTTCTCCTATTGACACATGGGTGTCAAGGTTCCCTCTAAGGCACCCGCAAGTCCGCCTCCCTCTACACAGCTTTCTTCCTCCTCCATGCAACCCCTTTGGTTCCGGTCATGATGGAACCCTGTGTGTGGGAGGGGGGCAGAGGAGAAGTCATGTAAGAGAGAGGCGGAGCCAATTAGAGTATACATTGGCAGGTGTAATTGTGCCTATGTTATTGTGTTTTTCATCTATGTAAAATATTACCATAGTCCTTTCTAACTCTAACTCTTAAGATCAGATTAAGGAATGGTTTTCAGTTTTTGTGAAAATTCATACACATGAAAAATGTGATGCAGCATTTCTCGGGATGAATGGCTTGTACTTCACAGCAGTTAGCAGCTGTGGCAGCAGGGTCAATAAATCAAAAGTTTCTCAGACCTTTCCTAATCCAGCTCTATGTTATTCATATGAAAAATGTGGCCCAGCGCTGATCCCCATATGTTATTTCTAAATGCCAGGCATACACAAATGTGTGCCAGTACCAAAGTATTTACTAATTTCTTGGTATATCTCAGCCTCGAGTGTATGCTTTAGACTTTGTTTTCTATGCCTTAATTTTGATTTTTCAGAAATAACTATTTTATATGAGATTCAGTGCAACAGTAACTGTCTTCTGCAAAGCAAAGTATAATGGCAACAATGGAACAAGAAATAACATTAAACTTGAATTACTAGTCAAGATCAAAGCAATTGGTTTCTATTTAGACATCAGAATCTTGTTTGCTTCTTAAATACCTTGGTTGCCTCCTGTACAGAGATTTCATTGGCTGAATAAGCTAGGGTTCCAAAAATTTTCAAATGCTTACAATGTTACAAGAATCCCTAGTTGCTTTTCTATGGCGCCATGTCTGAAGCTGCTGTATCTCTATTTGCTGGTTCCTATATGAAAAGAGCAGTAGAATTGTTTTTATGACAGGAATAAAACTCTGCTCACGACCTAGGGTTCAATTCCAGGTAACTGGATCAAGGTTCACTCAGCCTTCCATCCTTCCAAGGTTGGTGAAATGAGCTACACATTGCTTCCCCCGAGCTCGCTGGGGGGGGGGGGGAATGTGTAGCCTGCATAATTAACTTGTAAACCAGCCGGAGAGTGCTTTAAGCACTATGGGGTAGTATATAAGCAGCACACTTTGTTTTTGTGTGGATTTGGGGGGGGGGGATTTATAGGTTTAGCATTATAAAAGAATTATGCCCTTTACTGGCCATATAAAACAAAGTAAAAGAGAAGATGTATAATATTTTCAACCCTTTCTCTGTTTCAACTCAGAATTCACACGAACTCCCTCAACCCAGACCACAGGATTTTGGATTGTATTCTTAAACCACAGGATTTTGAATCATGTTCTTAAACCAAAGTCTTTGTATATGTGTAAAAATTCCTGCTTTCAGCTCCTGATATTCCTATAAGCCCACCTTTCAAAACACTCAGTGCCTATGGGAAACCCACAAAAAGGACATATATGCAACAATTTTCTCCTGTTCATGCTAGCTAGAAATCGATGTACTGAGATTTACATTCTCTGGTGCTGGAGGGCATGCACACCCATCAGGATTTCTAACCATGATCGCTCCACTTCTGTAAATTTGTCCAATTCCCACTGCAAGTCATCCAATTTGGTGGCCATTACTACATCTCATGGTAGTTGATTTCACTACTTCTGTGAAGATGTGCTTCTTTTTAGCTCTCTGGAATCTTCCACCATTCAACTTCAGTAGATGACTGCAGGCTCAAGCATTACAACAGAGGAAGTAAAAATTATCCTATCTGCTCCCTTTATAATATGCATCATTTTATTTGCATCTCTTAGTTCTGCCCTTACTTTTTTTTTCTGTTTATTATCATTATTGATTGCTTCTCATTTGTATATATGATTGTCTGATAAGTGTTATTAGGTTCAAAAATCAATGTTGGCGCTGTCCTTCCTACCCTTAGATGCTTGGCACATGACATTTATGTACACTGCACTGATGGAAGAACAGCACAGCACACTATTGTCATTGTAAAGGGACACACAAATGTTACCTTGAGTCTTCAACTGTAAAACACAAAAGCTATGTTCAGACCCACAGTGATTCGCAGCTCTGGATTAACCATTAAGCAAAATAAGCAAATAAGGAATGGGGCACCACAGAGGTTTTTTTCAATGCCAGATTTACCATGGACCATGGTGCAAATGGTGCACCCTCCTTAACAAACTACATCCCTCCCTCCCTCACCCTTGGCATTTTCCTTCCCTCCTTCAAACCACAAGAAAACCACCTACCTACCTAAAGCCATTGAGTATGAGCCAGTAAAAACTAAAAAGTATAAACACTCACCTAGCGAGAAAAGTTTTGAGTGAAATGATCAATCATTATCATCATTGCTTGGTATTTTTAAAAAAAATTACTTCGTAATTTGTGAGCTTGGGTGGGGATAAGGATAAAAAGAGCTGCTGGTCTTTTAGACGTATGGCCTCTGCAAGCCAAAGAAATAACAGCCACTGTTGAAAACTCCCCAAAAGGGGTTTTAAGCTCTTGTTCGCGGTTTTCAGTTTACAGATTCTGACAAAATCTGTCTACATAAATTAAAGTGTGAAAGTGCAAAATTTGACTGGAGACTGGTAATTTGATTGTGTGTATGATTTTACATATGATACATGGTTCTTTTTCCCCACATGCTATACAGTTAAATCACTGTATTTTTATTCATATATGATATATATAAGTGGGAAAAGGAATGTACTACACAATTCATGATAGACAGGACAAATTGTCAAAGGAGATGCACAAAAGCATGACAGGCATAATAAAAAGGATTTGATAAGCATAGGAGCTAAAGAACAGCAAAGTGGTTATCCGACAACATGCCATTGAATAAGATAATTTAAGAACATCTTATGATATGTAATAGCCTCAAGGCATGCAGACTAAAAACAAGTCTTTCAATCAGAGTAGAATTCAAGTACATAAATGATGCCTGGTTGAGTCCTTCTAAAATTTCAGCGCACTCATCCTGACACAACATGATCTTGAACTGGAAGAGCTTTGTGCACAAAAAACTGACACCTCTTCCTGCTCCATGAATTTGGATCATTAAATAGACCATGAGAACAGAGGCATCTAGGTGTTGGGAGGACTAATAGATGTTCTGTTTATGCAAACTACTTTAGCCTATCATTAAGAATTTAAACACATCAGCTGTGTACAAAACAAACAAACAAGAAGGAAGTACTTATGAATTCAGTAATTTGGAACATTATGAAGTAATCATCCATTACACAAACAGGAAGAAAATCCTTCTTAGAATATGAGGGTGTCTTTATTGGGGATTGGGGATGTCAATATTGTAACTAATGCAGTGATGTGAAGAAATGTCCAGTGTGAGAATCTCATGGGGACAGAGCTAGGTAAATGTTTTTATGTTCAAAGGATCAGCGTAGTGCAGCAGCCAATCTATTCTCCTGTGGGGGGAAAAATCCTTGCTGAAGCAATGTCAAGATTATTCCAAATGAATCACAACTAAGGAGAAGCTCATTTTGCTGAGCTTAGGGAAGAGAGGAGCCTCATCATTGCAATGAGGCATTGGCTGTACATTGGGCCAAATTGGTCTGTAGACTCTACTTCAATGCAGATGGAAATGTTTTCTTGCTTTAGTCAAGCCAGGCATCATGTTCACCCTAGAAAGTGAGAAAAACTGCTGGGGGCGAAAACTGCCAGCAGAAGTCCAACATACTGCTGCTTGCATATGATGAGAAAAAAGTCATAGTATTGCATGGAATAGCACTTATAATTACAATACAATAACGTTTTCACTCCCTAACAGTCTTAAAATGGGAGAAAGAAAGGATGGTAGAATGATATAATAAGTTCTGGATCAAAGCAAACCCAAAACATATAAATTACATTAGCATTTTTTTTAAAATCACAAAGAGCACTCTCATTATCTTCAATAAACCTGTCAGAAAAATATCAAATATTGGAACTAAGAAAGAAAGAAAGAAAGAAAGAAAGAAAGAAAGAAAGAAAGAAAGAAAGAAAGAAAGAAAGAAAGAAAGAAAGAAAGAAAGAAAGAAGTTGAGATCTCTGACCACTAATGAGGCCTTTTAGTTTATACATTGCCAAGAGACTTGGGAATATTCCCCAGTCCTTTCATCTCCAAATTCCCTTCCCTCCTTTCTAAACACTTTCTGTGTAAGAAAACACACTCACTTCAAACAATGCTATCAGATAAGTCTTCTAGCAAATGTTCTAAGTACCTAATTTTGAATAATACCTTGTCCTCTGAGTTGGTCAGTAGTTAACCTTTGGCCTTGTATACCACCCAGTGGGAGGGATTCCTCTTAAAAATCTCCTTGCAGAAGGCATACAATAAATATGCTTTTATTCTGATTGACCTCAGAGTTTTCTAAAGGTTAACTCCAACAGTAACACTCCCCCACCTTGCTTTCTACCATTTCAACTAATTCCTTAAACTACTATTTAATGAAAATGCATCTTTGAGATTCATTTTCCTCCCTCCCCAACCCTGTCTCAACTGTCAATGGGAGTTAGGTGCCTAAGAGTACATCTCTGCTCAGGAGTATGCCTCACTGAATTCAAAGGGGCTTATTCCCATTTGAGTGTGTGTTGAACCTTTTCACCTATGAACACCTTTCTTCAGTCATCGAGACATGTTATTAAAAAAATTATACAGAAGATGAGTTAACACAAGTATGAAACAAAACAATTACTCTACATGGAGTAATTTATGGCCTATGTTGTTTTAGGGTACTGATGTAAACTATCCTCCAGGAGATAGAAAACAAACACCAGGCCTGAGCAAAGATGAGCAGCGAGAGAGAAGAGAGAGATGGAAATTTTTTAGAACTAAGATACTAAAGGCACAATCTAAGACTGTTCCAACAAGAAGGAAAAATGAGAGATGTCTAAAGAAACCAGAATGGTTGACTAAAGAACTTTCAACTCAGCTAAGTGTAAAAAAAAAAAAACATGTACAAGAAATGGAAAAACGGGGAAAGCACCAAAGAGGAATACAAGCCAATAGACAGTACATGTAGGGGGATGGTAAGAAAAGCTAAAGCACAGCACGAACTTAGGCTTGCTAGAGAGATTAAAGATAATAAAAAGGGATTTTTAGTTATGTCAGCAGTAAAAGGAAAAAGAAGGAAACAATATCTGCATGGAGATAATGGCCAATTACTAACAGGGGACAGGGAAAAGGCAGAACTACTCAACACCTTCTTTGCCTCAGTTTTTTCCAAAAAGGAAAATAGTGCTCAACCTGAAAGACGAAGAGCAGGTGAATTAGTGTGGGAAATGCTGCACAGAATAGGTAGCGAAGTAGTACAGGATTACCTGGCTACCTTGGATGAGTTTAAGTTTCCTGGGCCAGACGAATTACGTCCAAGGATATTAAAAGAACTGTCAGAAGTAATAGCAGAACCATTGGCAATAATCTTTGAGAATTCTTGGAGAGCAGGGGAAGTCCCCACAGATTGGAGGAGGGCAAATGTTGTCCCTATCTTCACAAAGGGGAAAAAAGAAGACCCAAATAATTATCGCCCCGTCAGCCTGACATCAATTCCTGGAAAGATTCTAGAGAAGATCATTAAGCAGACAGTTTGTAATTACTTAGAAAGCAATGCTGCCATTACTAGAAGTCAACACGGGTTTCTCAAAAACAAGTCATGCCAGACTAATTTGATCTCTTTCTTTTGATAGAGTTACAGGCCTGGTGGATGAAGGGAACGCTGTGGATGTAGCATATCTTGATTTCAGTAAGGCCTTCGACAAGGTTCCTCACGATATTCTTGCAAAGAAGCTAGTAGAATGTGGAATAGATAGTGCTACTGTTGTTGTTGTTTTTTAGTCGTTTAGTCGTGTCCGACTCTTCGTGATCCCATGGACCAGAGCACGCCAGGCCCTCCTATCTTCCACTGCCTCCCGGAGTTGTGTAAAATTCATGTTCGTAGCTCCGGTGACACTGTCCAACCATCTCATCCTCTGTCGTCCCCTTCTCCTCTTGCCTTCACACTTTCCTAACATCAGGGTCTTTTCCAGGGAGTCTTCTCTTCTCACGAGATGGCCAAAGTATTGGAGCCTCAGCTTCAGGATCTGTCCTTCCAGTGAGCACTCAGGGTTGATTTCCTTTAGAATGGATAGGTTTGTTCTCCTTGCAGTCCAGGGGACTCTCAAGAGTCTCCTCCAGCACCACAATTCAAAAGCATCAATTCTTCGACGGTCAGCTTTCTTTATGGTCCAGCTCTCACTGTTAGGTGGATTTAATTGGTTGACTGACCGAACCCAAAGGGTGATCACAAATGACTCCCCTTCGTCCTGGAAATAGGTGACTAGTGGGGTGCCCCAGGGTTCTGTTCTGGGTCCCGTGTTATTCAACATCTTTATCAATGACTTGGATGAAGGAATAGAGAGTATGTTGATTAAATTTGCAGATGATACCAAATTGGCAGGGGTTGCTAATTCCCCAGAGGACAGGATGGATTTCAACAGGGAGAAATGTAAGGTCCTACAGCTAGGCATAAAAAATGAACTGCACAGATATAGGATGGAAAGACAACAGTACCTGTGAAAGGGATCTAGGAGTCTTGGTAGACCACAACCTGAACATGAGTCAGTAGTGTGATGCGGCTGCCAAGAAAGCCAATGCGATTCTTGGTTGTATCAATAGGAGTATAGTGTCTAGATCAAGGGAAGTGATAGTACCACTCTATTCTGCTTTGGTCAGACCTCACCTGGAGTATTGTGTCCAGTTCTGGGCACCTCAATTCAAAAAGGATGTTGACAACCTGGAACGTGTCCAGAGGAGGGCAACTAAAATGGTTAAAGGTCTGGAAGCAATGTCCTACGAGGAGCGGCTTAGGGAGTTGGGAATGTTTAGCCTTACAAAAAGAAGGTTGAGAGGGGACATGATAGCCATGTTTAAATATTTGAAAGGATGTCATGTTGAAGAGGGGACAGGTTTGTTTTCCAGGGCTCCAGAGACTAGGACACGGAGCAATGGTTTCAAACTATAGGAAAAGAGATTCCATCTGAACATTAGGAAGAACTTCCTGATGGTCAGAGCTGTCCGGCAGTGGAATAGGCTGCCTCAAAGGGTGGTGGAGTCTCCTTCTTTGGAGGTTTTTAAGCAGAGGCTGGATGGCCATCTGTTGGGAGTACTTTGATGGATGTTCCCACATGGCGGGGGGTTGGACTGGATGGCCTCAGTGTTAAAGAATATATAAAAGTAAATATGAAAGTGCCCATCTCTCATCACAAGGCTCAAAGGTAAAAACTGTCTATATTCCCTACATTAACACATGTGATTCTTCTGCTACCTTCTTTCACTTTCATATTTACTTTTTTTATCTTCTTTAACTTAGTCTTCCAGGAAACCCACACATACACCCCTCCTCTCTCAGGCCTGGTGTCTGTTTTCTGCCTGTTGGAGGATAGTTTACAACAGTACCCTAAAACAACATAGGCCATAAATTACTCCATGTACCTTACGAAGAGTCAATGAATATTTAGAATGTTTTATTTGTTAAACTGATATTTCATTCAACATTTTATTTTGTTTCCATGTCTGACGAAGTGAATGTGTCCACAAAAGTTTACATTAAAGTATAATAGTTAGTCTTTAAGGTCCCACAAGTTTTTGTCCTTTTAAAAAAAATTATTTTGTTTTGTTTCTTTGGATTTTGCCTGATATGTTTGCACAGACAGACTAACATGGCTACCTCCTCCAAAACCATGAGTATGAATGAAGCCATCATTGAATAGAAACACTATTGAGGGCTAGTGTTTATTTTTCACAACCCAGTAAAAAAAAATGTGAAGACGTAGTGCAGAAGGAAAGAATGTCACTTCTCATTCATGTCATTTTATGTGTTGTTGCAAGAATAAATATATACAAATTGGAAGGAACAAAATTCATAGCAAGTTTTGAAAAACAGCCTTTGAATATAGTGAAACAAGAAGAGGCCCAACAAATTTATTATGACAAATTAATGGCATCCGATTTCATAGATTATAGTCCACGTCATCAGATACACAAAATGATATTTTAAGGTACCCTAAAATATCATTTTGTGCATCTGATGAAGTGGACTCTAGTCCATGAAATCGGATGCCATTAATTTGTCATAATAAAAATATATACGCATGGGTTCCCACTGTGGTGTGATGGACTAGGACTCAGGAGACCTGGGTTCAAATTCCTATTTTACCATAGAAACTCATTGGGGATGGGTTGGAACTTGTAAAATCACTTTTTAAACATCTCACTTGTGCTTGAAAGCCATATCAAGGTTGCCATAAATCAATTCCAACTTGATAGCACATAACACACACGTATGTCCATTGAAAGGAGGGAGGTGGGATTATAAACTTCTTAAACGTGAGGTCAGAGGTAAATGCAATGTGGAAAATACAAATTGTAGCAATCACAGAAAAGCCTATGTCTGACCATTTACAAAACTATGCTGGTCATGAACGTAACAAAAGCTTTTCAGATGAAGACCAGCTTTCTGCTTGCCAATATGAAAAAGCGGCCAACCAGATGCCTGTGAAAAGCCTAGCAGGAGGACATGAGCACAACAGGTTGCATGTTTCCTAGCAACAGATATTTCAAAGCATAGTGCCTCTAATATTACATAACAATAATTATGTGGTCTTCAGTTGCATCCAACTTATGACAGTCCTTCCCAGGTTTTCTAGATAACCCTATGCTCAAGATGTAATTTCTATTGCATATACTGAATGCCTGCATCTACAGATTCTTAGCCTCTTAGAGGTTAGGAGTACAGACTCTGTGGCCCTCCATGTTTTGGGGCTGCCTTGGCCAGCAGAGGAAAGGAGGGGAGGGATGAGGCTTGCTGTTTGACAAAACAGTCACATGATCTCTATCCCTTCTATAGGGAACTAGTATCTCTTTTCAATTCCAGAAGTGAGCATTTATTCCAAGCACCCAACAAATGCATTTCTTTTACTTGAACTGAATTCCTTTCTTTCTTTATTCTGTTCACTTATATCTTTTGCAGGTTTTAAAAATGCCACTTTTTTTGCTTCTGTTTTATAATGAAACTTTCTTTTTGCTGTTATTAATTACTATTTTCAACATCAAAAAACTAAGATCATGGCCACTGGTCCCATCACCTCCTGGCAAATAGAAGGGGAAGATATGGAGGCAGTGACAGAGTTTACTTTCTTGGGCTCCATGATCACAGCAGATGGTGACAGCAGCCACAAAATTAAAAGACGCCTGCTTCTGGGGAGGAAAGCGATGACAAACCTAGACAGCATCTTAAAAAGCAGAGACATCACCTTGCCGACAAAGGTCCGCATAGTCAAAGCTATGGTTTTTTCTAGTAGCGATGTATGGAAGTGAGAGCTGGACCATAAAGAATGCTGACCGCCGAAGAATTGATGCTTTTGAATTGTGGTGCTGGAGGAGACTCTTGAGAGTCCCCTGGACTGCAAGGAGATCAAACCTATCCGTTCTGAAGGAAATCAACCCTGATTGCTCACTGGAAGGACAGATCCTGAAGCTGAGGCTCCAATACTTTGGCCATCTCATGAGAAGAGAAGACTCCCTGGAAAAGACCCTGATGTTGGGAAAGTGTGAAGGCAAGAGGAGAAGGGGACGACAGAGGACAAGATGGTTGGACAGTGTCATCGAAGCTACGAACATGAATTTGACCAAACTCCGGGAGGCAGTGGAGGACAGGAGGGCCTGGCGTGCTCTGGTCCATGGGGTCACGAAGAGTCGGACACGACTTAACGACTAAACAACAACAACAACAGTTACTATTTTGAATATATTTGCATTATAAGCCACTCTGTGTATCGTAATAGCTGTTGCACATAATCCTAACAAACAAAACATCTTAGTTAGTCTGGCTGAATATGCTAAGGAATACAGCCATATTGGACCAGCATGTTTTCCTTTTCACTCAAGTTTTATTGCATGATACTTATTATATGTGCCAGTCATAATTTTTCAATCAGTGGCAGCATTGGGTCTTCCTACCCTCTTTCCTTTAAGGCAGCAGAGAGAACAAAAACAACGTTTTGTTCTACAACTGAAATAATCATCAAGTGAATGAGTTGCTATTTTTATAATTTTTCTCCAAGCTATTTTAATACTATTGTTCTATATTTCTTTTTTTTCCTTGTGTCTCTAGTTCCATCATTTTCTTATTATCCAAGAACCAAAAAATGGCCACTTCTGACTAAAAGAAAATGGAGTGTAAATTAATTATATTACTGCAGTTTGCGTTTTATCTCCTAAAGGATGGTTTTTAAAAATCTATATGAAGTCTAAGTAACAGTTAATTAAATTCCCCTTTGAGTGATTCATGGCAGTTTCCCAGGCAAGGGGGGGGGGGGCAGGGGAGGTATAAAGAAACATCATAAATACCAAACCAAATGGGATTTATTAACATCATATCTGACAGCCAGGAGTTCATGTCAGACCCACCACAGTACTAACAGAACTCCTACTGGGTCACAAACATTGGTTCAAATGATGGAGACGAAAGCATAATCACAGCTTAAATGGGCCTGAATTAGTTGGGGCTGAGCAACCAGTTTACTAACACCTGTATTAGTACTGTATCACTGTGGGGAGGACTGCTCTTAGACAAGTTATAATCCTATAAGCTTGTCATTTGCATATCCCTCATTAGCTGATTAAAATCCTGAAGGAGGCAAGTTTTTGCAGCTGGTGGGTCCATTCCAACAGTCAGTCTGCCTGGGTGGCTTGGTAATGAAGCAATGTTGGTGAATGTGAGGTTTATATGTATGGAAGGGATTAAGAGTATTAGAATTTGTGTGAACTGATGTTGCCATATTCTCTTTACTGGATCATAGTAATTGGATGGGAGGAGCAAGAGGGGATCCATTAGTTTTGTCTGTTTGCTCAGGAGCTGGGTGCTAGAGATTCAATTTTGTTTCCTTTTGCTCCTTTGCTTTTGTGAAGCTTTTCTGCTTTGTCTAGGATAGTCCTTAGCCACCTCGGTACACTAGCCACACTAAGACGATTCAGTTACAAAGAAGGCGTCTTGGAGAATGTGAAGCTAGCCAGCATAAAACACAGCCTAGACTCAAGTAGTACTTGAAGGCGCAACACATTCCAACCTAGTCCAATCCTGGGATAGAAAAGCATGAGATAATTGAAATCTATAAACACCTCTGGAGTCTTTTTATTATTTTATTAGTTCCCCACATTTAAGCTTATCCAACCTCCACATCAAAAGAAGCCGGGAGCTCCTTACAAGGGAACTGAATGCTTTTAAATTTCATTAAGAGGCAATTGTTATGAGCATTTGCTGAGCATGCATAATTTTAATGCTGGAAGGGAGAAAAAAACTCATTCCTGTGCTATTTGTACAGCTGGAGAAATCAAGATGTGTGCCTTGATGATTAAAAAATGTACAACTTTATTTCTCCCATGTATTCAAACAATAGTGTTCCAGTAATATTGCTAGGAAAACTTTCTCAGCCATTCAGAAAATCTTAAAGCCAAATCAAGCTTTTGAAGCTACAGCATACAAAACACAGGCAGTGGAGAGAGAATGTTTTCAGTGTATGGAATTAGAGCAAACATTTTAACAAGATCTAGATTATTATTTATAGCTTGTCAACAGCTAAATTTTTGGAACAAAATCTCATTTTCTGTTTGAGTGCCATGTAAAAATGAACATATTTTAGACATAACTGCATCACATCAAAAATTGTAATACGTTATAATTGTTTTTCCAAGATAAAGAGAAGATAAAGAAAATCTGAGCCTTCAAACGATAAAGTTTAAAAAGACTTAGACCAGTATCTCACTGAGCTTTCCCTGTGTCATGTGGAATCATGGCACTTGTACAAGTATTGCTGTGGCACAAGTGGATGGTGGATTTCCTTTACAGGGTAATGCCAATTGCACAAGTGTTGCCATCATTACTGTGATGGCAACACTTGTGCATTTGGCATTACCCTGAATCACTCTATGAGTGGGGCTTTTCACACAATAGAAGCTCAATAAGATACTGGTTTTTAATTTTACATAAGATATCTTTCCTTCTTTTTTAGTTTTTTAGTTTTCATCCAAATCTTTTGTTAACAACAACAACAGAATCCTTGAAGGGCAAAGGCCTTGGACCTAGTCATACTAACTCATTAGTAAATCCCACTCTATGTCTAGATTGGGGCTAATGTATTTAGATCTAAGAATTAAACAAGTATGGTTCAATTCCAGACACAGTTACTCACCCTCTGAATTTCAACAGAACTAGGATAATGTGAATGAAACAGCTGTCACATTTTGACCACTTTTGGACACATAGCAGGTGCCCGCCCACCACAATCCATTAACAGCAGTAGGCCATCAAACTGTTTAGGCCATTTCCCAAGCTAGTTTGTTGTAGGATGAAGAAAACAGATTGAGCAGGATGGTAAAAGGTTGCACAGGAAGCATCTTCCTGCAGAAAAGCATCTGCTGAGAAGGCCTTGAAGCCTTTCAGTGGACCCAGTCTGAGCTTTCCTGGATGGTCATGTCCTCTTCCTCATTACATAATCATTTGGTGGCGTTTCAGCTTTGTGTGGCTTTTGACACATTCTAAATGGTAGAAATGCCTCTCCTAAGTCTTAATTGCTGGCAATCAAACTTTTAAGCTAAAATATGCAATTTTGGTCCCATAGTTCTGTTAGTAATAGAATGAGGACCCCAAGAATTTCTCTGAAGTTGCACCTGCCCTCTGTCTGAAAATGATTGCCCAACCTTGCACTGTGTGGTAGTTGTTTTGTTTCTGGGCACGATTCAAAATTCTGGTTTTAACCTATAAAGCTCTAAATGGCTTGGGCCCAAGCTATCTCAGGAACCACATCTTGACATAGTATGAGCCTGCTTGGATGTTAAGATCATCAGGAGAGTCCTTTCTCTCAGTCCCACAGGTGCATTTGGTGGGGACATGGGAGAGGGTCTTCTCTGTTGCTGCTCCCAGACTTTGGAACTCCCTCCCACAGGGGGCCAGGCTGGCCCAATTTTTGCTGTCCTTCTGCAAGCAGGCAAAGACCTTTCTCTTCAAGCAGGCTTTTCCTTAGTGACTGGCTGTCTATGAGAAGTTTTAAAACAAGATGGTTTGCATTTTGTTGCTTCTAAATCTGTTTTTTGTTGTTGTTGTTTAGTCATTTAGTCGTGTCCGACTCTTCATGACCCCATGGACCAGAGCACGCCAGGCCCTCCTATCTTCCACTGCCTCCCAGAGTTGGGTCAAATTCATGTTGGTAGCTTCGATGACACTGTCCAACCATCTCATCTTCTGTCGTCCCCTTCTCCTCTTGCCTTCACACTTTCCCAACATCAGGGTCTTTTCCAGGGAGTCTTCTCTTCTCATGAGATGGCCAATCTGTTTTAGTAATGCTTTAACAAATGTTCTTAATATAATGTTATTGATTTGTTTAATATTTGAATAATGCACTGTTTTTAGCTTTAATATTGTGTTTTAATGATGTAAGCCTCCCTGGGTCCTGTGGGGTAAAAATATTTTAAATAAATAAATACATAAATAAATTCACAGTCCTCCTGAAGTTCAGGTTAAGGAACCTTGCCTTCAACTCACCACAGCAGGTAGCAACATTTCTTCATGACAGCCCAGGTATATATCTTCACAGGATGAATCTTCCTCTTGACAAAATAGTCCATCAATGGTAAACATTTCCTCAATTCTGATCTAGCCTTCCTGTGGTAAGAAGTGGTAATTGTGCATCTAAGATCGCCCAAAAACTCTTTGCTAACTTCTGATGGGAGGGATTTCTTCAGAGTAGCTAGTCTCCTCTGGCCACACAATTAACATGAGTTTTAATATTTCATGGTTTTGTCTTCTGATGGACACCCATGTTGAAAATAGCTTTGTAGATACACAGGATGGGCCACATAGAATCTTTTCCTTGGTTAGCTAATCTGTAGTTAAACTGCGGAGTTTGGTACTTTAGGATGTGATTATGACCTTCTTCAACACAGTCAGCTTTAAAAGAGGCTAAGGCAAGTTCATGGAGAATAAGGCTGTCAATGGCTGTTAGTGGTGATGCCTATACAGTGCCTCCATGATGTGAGGTACTATGCTTCAGAAACTAATTACTGGAGCATATTAAAAGGAACAGAGCTAATAAAGTTAACTTTCTGGAGTATAACTTGCAGAATTCCTAGTGGTCATGGAGGCTGGAAATTCCAGGAGCTGTCATTCAAAACAATAACAACAACAGTGCCATCAAATTCTGAGCAGAAGGGGGCTATTGACCTCACGTTGTGTCTGTAGGCTTCTCATATTAACCAGTGCTGCTTAGCCAATACTGGAAACAGATCTGATCCATCAAGACTCTTAATGTACTTCTAATACTACTATTGTTGCTGCTGTTCTTGATGTTATTTTGGTAGTTTGGTTGCTTTTCAATCTGATCCCTTTAATTTAAATTAAGTTTCTTAATTAGATTTTGGGATTCACCTGTATAATCTACATATCCAAGGAGTCACTATTTACTAACCAGTCTTCTTGATTGATGCTAAATGTTTTGATCCAAGAGGAAGACATGCAAATAAGATGAATTGTGCTCAGTGAAGTCTGGGGATTCAACTGGCCACATCCCTCCTCTTGACTTAGGAAGAAGTGGGTCTCCCTTCAATCTACAATTGATATGGGTATTTGTTGAATGCTGGCAGGTTGTAAGAAAGAAAGAGCATTACAGAGTTTGGAAGCTGGAAATTGCAAACAGTGAATTCTGTTTGACAATAATTTAACTAAGATATTACAAACTTACTGCCAAACCCAGCTATTTTAGCAATCCTTAATAGACAAGAGGACTCAGAGCCAGATGAACTGATACTAGGTCAGGTAAAGGTAAAGGTAAAGGTTCCCCTTGACAATTTGTCCAGTCGTGTTCGACTCTCGGGGGCGGTGCTCATCCCCGTTTCCAAGCCATAGAGACAGCGTTTGTCCGAAGACAATCTTCCGTGGTCACATGGCCAGTGCGACTTAGACATGGAACGCTGTTACCTTCCCACCGAGGTGGTCCCTATTTATCTACTCGCATTTGCATGCTTTCGAACCGCTAGGTTGGCGGGAGCTGGGACAAGCGACGGGCGCTCACTCCGTCGCGTGGATTCGATCTTACAGCTGCAGATCTATAGATCTTACAGCACAGAGGCTTCTGCGGTTTAACCCGCAGCGCCACCACGTCCCTCCTATTACTAGGTCAGGTAAAACTATGCTAAATCCATTCCTTTCCAGTAGGGATACTGGAAATTATGTAGGTTAGGACTGTACTTACCTTGGCCTAACTTCCACCTGTGCTACAGCTATCTTTGAGACAGAATTTTATTGGCTCTCCCTTTGGACATGCCAGCTATCTCTGCAATTTTCATGTCATTCTGTGGACAAATTATTCTTTCAAACTGTACATCAAAATGTAAAGGTGCATCAAACAAAACTATCTGCATCTATTTATCAAAAGGCATCATGCCTCCTAATTCCAGTAAACAGGAAAAATATATTATTGCCCACTGATTTCAAAGAAAATCAATCAGGGTACCGGGGAAACTGTAGTCTCAGAATGAAGATTCTGCATGTTGTAATTTTGCCAGTATTTTCTCTCATTGAGTTTAATGGGATGTAAAAGCTCTAATAATTTTTGAACCATTGCTAAGATCTTCACCAACCTACTGAAATGCATTCCTCCTTGACAAACATCAATAAAGTAGACCAAAGTTCATAGGTGAGCAGATTTTGTGGGCATTGTATATGGAATATTGAAAATCAGTGTCCTTAATCTGCTTTTCTAGGGTAGGCTTAACTGTCTTGAGTTCATGAGCATGTAGAAAATCCATGGATAGACCTAAGGGGGTGCAGTTCAGTGGGAAAGATTTTTAACCAAGAACTAGTGTAGACGTCTTTCTGGAGAAGATGTAGATATCCTGCCAAAGTGTCAGCATGTAACACTTTGATCCAGTATCTAAAGGCGTGCAGCCAGGCAGTACATACCATTGAAGAGATACCAGTCTCAAGTCGTAAACCTGCTGTGGAGACACATCTTGGCATTCCAAGAATAGACCTTAAAAATGTTGCAAGGACACTCTCAATGTTTGAGTGAAAGCCTAGGATCCAGATTGGAATTCCATATAATAGTTGAGGCAAGATCTTCGCCTTGAATACCTGAATGGCAGCAGGTATAAATTGCCCCCCCCCCTTGGTAAAAAAGAAACAGGAAATGGCCTTGGCGGTGTTCTGAGCTGCCTGAATAGCAAACTATCTATGGGGAGCCCAGGAGAGGTTATGGTGAAACCAGATGCCCAAATATTTTAACTGTTTAACTTGATCAATGTGATGACCATTGATTATCCACTTTTTTAGTGCTACTTACCTGTTAAAGACCATGATTTTTGTTTTGCTGATATTTATGGTCAGCTGATTGTTCTTACAGTAGCTCATGAATACACACATTAAGCGTTTAAGGCCAATTTCTGATAATGATAGCAGGATAGCATCGTCTGCATACAAAAGGAGGGGGCATTTGGTCTCTGCTAAACTCGGTGGATGGAAATCCGGTGCAAGGCAACTCTGAATCATATCATTTAAATAAAGATTAAATCGCATAGGCGCCAATATACAGCCTTGACGAACCCCCCCCCCCCCTTGGAGGCGGAGATGGATTTTGTTAGGCTCCCTTCTATCCCACATCTTACACGGAGAGTGGTACATTGGTAGAGGCTTTTGATAAGAGAGTAGTCTCTTACCAATGGAAGTATGAGACAGCTTTATCCATAAATTGTCTCTTGGTACAGAATCAAAGGCAGATTTTAGGTCTATAAATGTGGTAAAGAGACCATTGCCATGAGAGGTCATGTATTTCTCAGCTAGATGGTTTAAGAGAATGCAATGATCTGTCATTGATCTGCCCTTTCTAAAGCCTGCCTGTTCATTGCCCAGAATATTTTGATCCTCTATCCAAGAGGCTAGTTTTTGATTTAAATAACTAGTGCACAACTTTCCCACTACTGACAGTAGACTTATGGGCCTATAGTTTGATGGATCCCCTCTATCTCCTTTCTTAAAAACAGGTATTACTATAGCCTCTGACCAGGCAACAGGGAATTTACCTGACTTATGTGTGTAAACAGGTTAGCCAGCAAAGGTGTGCACCAGCCTATGTTAGCCTTTAATATTTCTGGGAGAATGGTATCTATTCCCGGAGACTTTCCTGATTTGGTCCAACTGATGAGGGTCTTTATTTCAGTCTCTGTGACTGGATTCCATAGAGGGGTGTCATTTAGGTCTATAGTGGGAGAGCTATCTGTTGAGGACTCTTCAATATCTTCAAACAGAGAAAAATGCTGTTCCCAGATGTCTGCTGGGATATTACAGCACCGTGAGTTTGAAGAGGGACCCAAGGCGTTACTCACAAGAGCCCAGAAGAGTTTGGAATTTTTATTTAGCAAAGATTCTATCAGTGCATTCCATCTCTCCTGGACTGCTTGCTTCTTTTTAAAGGCTATTATCAAATAGATTGTGACTGCCACATTTCATAGCTCAACAGGTGTCATAGTATAAGCTTATTATAACATTGAGGCTAATTATAACAGAATCTTTTCTTTGAGGTTTAGTGACTTCTTTTTACTCCTCTGACACTTTAAAACAAATAAAAAACTCAAAGTGAATTAAAACAATCAATGAAAAAAGAAACAAGTACCCTTAAATTTGCAGGAGACTGAGGGTGTGGCTACACTATTAAAATGAATCAGGAGCTGGGTCACAATTTTTTAAGTCTGTTTAAATTCACATGATTTTTTTGTCAATGTGTGGAACAACTTTTATTCCAGTTGTACACTCTGTTGTACATTAATCAAGGGGGCTATACAGGCTTTAAGACCATTGTATTTTAAAGCAAATTGACACCTTGGCAGTCCAGCTTCTGATTTTTTCAGGTACTTTGTCATGCCAAAAAGCCACTTTCTTCTGCTGTTGTGTTCTTGTCCTTTTGCAGAGAATTGTTTGCCACTGTTCTAAATCATCTTTTTGTTAATTTTACTTATTTTTAATATTGTTTTTTAAAACAAATGTATTTCAAAGTGGCATAGCACTAGTACAATGTCACAGACAGAAAAATAGATATAACAGTTCAGGCATCCAATACAGATCCTGGCATCCAATATTTGACAAACCCCACAGACACAATTCACTCTGACACAGAAAGCACACATGCCAACACTATTTTTTAAAAATCAATTCAAGTAAACAACCCCCTTGTGGATGTTTATAAAAGCTTTGCTGTTTGACCAAAAAAAGCACACTTAGCTATATATTGTGCAGATAGATATTTTTAAATTCATTTCAAGCATGCTAAACCTGACACAAATGCAGGCGTATTATGATGTGTAGCTGAGCCCTGAGTTAGAATCTAAACCACTCAGTCAGTGTGAAGCTAATCTCATTGACAAATTCTGCTGCTTCTGCTTTAAGTACTGTTGAATAGGAAGAGACACGAGCTGGATCTCAGCAAAGTTCCAGACCAGGATAGGAAGACAGCAGATGCATGGAAAGCTAACTTAGTGCAGGTGGACACTGGGGGCCAAGTGTGACTTTTTACTGTTCTACATCATAGTTTGGAAAAGTTTTTTTCTGGGAATTATACCTTCTATAAGCTTTGCTTTATGAGTATTAGGGTTGCTGCGTACTGGACCTTACCAATGGGGGGAAAAAATTCAAGTGAACCTTCTTTCAGATGATACTGAAATAAACTACTCTGCTCTCTTAGCACAATCTATGAACTGATCTGAAATGCAAGGTCAGTTCTCAAACTTGGAAAAGTTACCTTTTTTGAACTAGATGTCCCAGATACCTCTAGTCAACACAGCTGCCACAGAAGTTGGATCAATCACTGAGGCCACTGTACAGCTTATTAGTTAACAAAGGCTATGGTAGTAATTGTGTGTTTTTTTTAATTCCCTGAATAATGGTATGAGTTTGAGAGATGGCCATTTTCAGTTCAGCAATTAAACTGTTTGCTTTCATGAGATATTGTACAATTCAACCTTTATGTAAAGCATGCTACATTAGCATTGGTACATCAGCTTAATGAGCAATAGAGTAATAAAATGAATCAAACAAACAACTGGAGGGCATTAGGATGTATTCTGGAATTTGCCACAGTACATTTATAACATGATTGACTGTGCATTTTTTAAAAAAAAACTTATGAATGTCCTAACAATATATATATATACTGCATATATTTAACCATCATAAGAGTGAGAAGTAACTTGGTAACATAATAAGTATTCCTATGCTGATATTATAATACATGCAGATAAAGGGAATGAAACCACACCACTTATTTTTATATTATAGATGATCACATCCTTTGTGAAGTGACTTACACTGTATAGTCACTGGCCTGGAAACTGTTCCCCCATGTTGGGGTTGGGCAGTGATCTTAATTTCTACAACTGCAAATGCTCCTATTTGATTTTTCCACATCCTCCTCATCTTTTTTGTGCAAAACCAGGAACATACAAAAAGGCCAATCAAATTAAGGCTTCCGAGGAAGCAGAATGGCCAGGGAGAAGGGAGAGATGGCAGAATGAGTCCCCAGAATGAGCAAAGGCAGGGCAGCTTATGAGTAATAATATGCGGAGTGGGGAATATATAGTGTATCTGGTTTGTTTACACAGGATATAGTTTAGATTATGTGTTACATGCCATCAAATCAGATCCTACTTACAACAACCCTGACAGGGCTTTCCAGGTGAGATATTTTAAGGTATTACCAGTGCCACCCCCATTGCTCATAACTTTCTGTGGCTGGACGGGGATTTGAACCCAGGTCTCCTGAGTTTTAGTCTGTCGCTATCCATAACACCGCACTGGTATACTTTGTTTAAGGCTCATATTTATTATGTACTTTTATTTATTTATTTATTTATTTATTTATTTATTTATTTATTTATTTATTTATTGTTAATGTAGTTAAAATATTTTTATCCTGCCTTTCTCCTTAAAAGAACCCAAGATGGCTTACGTAATTAAAAAGATGATAATTAAAAGCTAAAAGGAGCAAGTATACAAATATTTAAAAAGAATTAAACAAATATTATATGAAAAACTATAATTAAAATTGATACAAAGAACACATTTAAAAGCAACAGAGCACAACAATCCATACAAACCCCCCTCTTAGATCACCAGTCACTAAGGAAAAGCCTGCCTAGAGAGAAAGGTGTTTGCCTGTTTGCGGAAGGACAGCAAAGATGGGGCCAGCCTGGCTTCCCATAGGACAGAGTTCGAAACTCTGGGAGCAGCGACAGAGAAGGCCCTCTCCCATGTCCCCACCAAGCTCACCTGTGAGGGTGGTGAGACTGAAAGAAAGGCCTGCCCTGATTATCTTAATGCCCAGGCAGGCTCATGGAGGGAGGTGCAGTCTTTCAGATAGCTTGGACCCAAGCCATTTGGGGTTTTATAGGTTAAAACCAGCACTTTGAATTGTGCCAAAAACACTGTATTTTCTTCAGTGAGCCAAAGGGAATGGACAAAGCTAGCCTTCTCCCTGCTCACAAAAACCCTCTGACGTATGGGTTAGAAAAGGAGACTGGCCCAAGGTCACCCTGTAAGTTCCATGACCCAGGCAGAACTTGAAACTTGACCTTCCAAATACCTTCCAGCATGCTATCCACACACCAGGTCTCAACATTCACATTTCAAATGTGCACACAAAGATGGGGAAGTTATTTCGAAAAAATGATTACTTACAAGGCCTCCAAGTTCCAGATAGTTACTGTTATAAATATATTAAGAATTAACAGTTTACTGACTCATTATTCTAAAATATTTAAAATGCTAGCTTTAAGTATCTCCATCACTTAAAAAAGACAAGCAATAGAAAGTTAAAAACTTTTGGTCTATGGTACAAAACAGGTTATAATTATAACAGAGGCCAAAATCCTGTTGCTTAGCACAGTAAATAGTACTAGATTAGGCCCACTGAATCAATAGGGATTTGGTGAGTCAGCTCTTCTGTAAGTTCTATTGATTGAAATGAGTCTACTCTAACTGCAACTTACTTTGGCATCATAAGTCTTCCTATTTTAATGCAATTTATTATGCTAAGCAACAGGATTTTGGCCAATAAATAAGTATGTGCTTTCAAGCCAATTCTGATTTATGGTGATCCTTTCCAGGGTTTTCTAGGTATAGAGTACGCAGAAGTGGCTCACCATTCCCTTCTTCTGGGGTTGCCTTGGGACTGTGCAGCTTGGCCAAGGTTCTACAGGCTGACCTCTCTCCTGAAAAGCACAGTGGAGAATCAAATTCCCAATCTCTGACTCTGCAACTAGATACCTAATTCACTGAGCTATCCAATCTACCTGAAGTTCTATGCCCCATGTAATTATAAAAAATGTTCCAACACATTACAGTTACAGTGAAAAAAAGAGTGAAGTTATTCCACTTGCATTACAATCATAATGTAACTTAAGCCTAATCTAAAATTGATGAGTTAGGAAACTTTGTGCAAAAGAAGCATTATATTTTGTTATGTTACATGCCATCAAGTCAGAATGAAATTACAGTGATCCTAAAAGGGCTTACAAGATATGTGAGATATTTAAGAAGTGATTTTACCAGTGCCACTCCCGCAGGTCTCCTGAGTCACTCTCTCTACTTCATTGCTCTCTCCACCATGAGTACTGTATTATTTTTCATGTATAAGATGCCCCATGTATAAGACGCCCCCACTTTTCTAACCCAAAATTAAGAAATCAATATTTTAAACATAAAACAGAACACATTTTTATTTGGTAATTAGAAGCCTCTGTGCTGCAAGGTCAGAAGACCAGCAGTCATAAGATCGAATCCATGTGACGGAGTGAGCTCCCATCACTTGTCCCAGCTCCTACCAACCTAGCAGTTCGAAAGCATGCAAATACGAGTAGATAAATAGGTACCACCACGGTGGGAAGGTAACAGTGTTCCGTGTCTAGTCGCACTGGCCACGTGACCACAGAAACTGTCTACGGACAAACGCTGGCTCTACGGCTTGGAAACGGGGATGAGCACTGCCCCCGAGAGTCGGACACGACCGGACTAAATGTCAAGGGGAACCTTAACCTTTACCTTTACCTTTACTGTCATATTATCATCATCATCGTAGAACTGCAGAGCTGGAAGGGACCCTATGGATCATCAAGTCCAGCTCCTGCATCACACTTTAACTTTATTCAGCCTGGGATCAGAACGCTCAGACATTAGGAGTCCCTGTTGCATCTGAGCACTGTTGCAATTGGTTTGTTCAGCATCAGCTGACATCAGTTACATAAGGCTCATGATTGGAGGAAGCTAAGCCTCCTGATTGAAGAAAGCCTGTTTGCAGAGGCAAGGTATGGGTTGTTTTGTTCTCTCCTCAGCTTACTTCCGTGTATAAGACGACCCTCAATTTTTAGTCTAACAATTTTAGGAAAAAGTAGTGTCTTATACATGAAAAAATACGGTACCTCTGTGGTTGTGGGGGGGTGGTTGGTTGTTGTTTTTTGGTAGCTTTCCATTGTTTGTCTTTTTTGTTTTTAAGAATTGAGATACTTAAAAGTAACTTTTTAATTACTTTAAAATAATGAGAAAGGAAGCAAATGATATGCAGCACAGAGGCAGATTTACTTTAGAAATGTGGAATATTCAAGAAAGATAGGATTTATGGCTTTCTGAGCAAGGGAGCCTTCAGATTTAGCTGGGATATCATTCACTTCCCTTATTGTTTTTTGGAAACATGAAAATTGCATGTTTCATAGAGGTGACAGCAGACAAGAAGCTTGCAAACTTTCATAAGGTTAGTTTCAGGAACCAAGAAGTTATGATACATTAAATACTGTTTGTAACAGTCTCAAAATATTGTGACTTTTGGTAATTCCTCATAGAGATGTTAGCCTACTTGTCATAAGAGAGGTTTTAGATTGTCTTCACAGCACCCTTGATATTGTGACAAGATCAGACAAGCTGATCTTTCTTGGTGAAAGTTGTCTCCAATTATCAAATGTGGAATGGAGTCACTGGAGAGCATGGCCTTGGAAACTGTAATAACAATGGTTTGCATCTTCTGAGGATTTGCAGCGAATAAGATCTGCTCATCCCAAATACATTATTTTGACTCTGAAACAAAAACAAAGCAACCCAGATGCATCCATGGTCCCAACATTGGCATCTTTTAGAATATGTCATTATTCAGACATAGAGATAGACAAGATGCACACATCATGAAAGCCATGTGTAGAGCAGAATCTTGGATGGACCATCAGCTGCTCATTTCAAAAATGAACATAAATAAAATTGTCACGATGCCCACAAGGAACAGAAGCGTCAAAGAAGCTAATTGTCTCCAAGCTCAACCATAAGGGATCCTGCTTGATTCCTGAGTAGAAATGGGCACAAATTTAAAATGAATTGCAAAATTCATCGATTTGTATTCATCAGAAGCTATGCCCCCAACGAATACAAATCAATTAATTTTTTTTGCAATTTTTGATTCATCAATTCATTGGGCTGTAAAACAGGGGGGCCCCAGGAACCAAGACACCAAAATCACAGAGAAGCTTCCCCTGACTCTCCTCTACAAGCCATGAAAGTTTGGTGAAGTTTGGGTTTTGGACGTCCCCCAAACCAACTGCTAAAGGGCACTTTCCTGGGTGGACCCACTTTGTGGGTGTATAACTCGTATGTCCAAAACCCAATAATCATCAAACTTGGAGGGATTATAGAGGAGAGTGGGGGAGAAGCTTCTCTTTTATTTTGGTGTCTCTAGGTGCCTGGGGGGTACTTTGCTGGGGGAGGACCCACTTTGTGGGTTTATAACTCGGACGTCCAAAACCAAGACTTCACCAAACTTGCAGGGCTTGTAGATTTGTGATTTGCTGACCTTGACAAATTATAAAGTGTGATGAATTGCCATTTTTTCGATTTGTGCCCATCTCTATACCTGAGACAAAATTAAATGCAAACATATATCAAATTCCATCCGGAAGCAGGATCATTTATGATCAGGATCTCCATCAGCACTGGTTTGATGAGAATGATAATTGTAAAACTTCTGGAATTAAAACATAAACTACATAAAGCTTA
Source organism: Intellagama lesueurii (assembly GCA_037013535.1). Classification (NCBI taxonomy): domain Eukaryota; kingdom Metazoa; phylum Chordata; class Lepidosauria; order Squamata; family Agamidae; genus Intellagama; species Intellagama lesueurii. The sequence goes on along the minus strand of JBAJHW010000001.1, from coordinate 78,766,846 downwards.
TCAGTTCAAAACATCACTTGCCAATAAAACTGCTTTCAACAAACTTGGTTGTGAGCTGCAGTTTAAACTGCAAGAGAGGCAGAACTCATGGCTTAGTAGGAAGGCCAAGGAGATTCAGAACTTTGGTGATAATGGAGAAACAAAGGAATGTTTGGAAGCAATGAGATCCATCTATGGCCCGCAACCTGTGGGCACGTCCTCTTCCCTCAGCTCTGACAGCTCAGTACTAATCATGGAGAAATCACAGATTTTGCAGAGATAGGCTGAAAATTTTAAAAACGTGTTGACCATCTGAAATTAGTAAGGAGGCAATTAGCAGACTGTCACAAGTGCCAATTGACAATTCTATGGATTTTCCTCCATCTCTGGAAGAAAGACAAAAGGCCAATAATCAACAATCCTGGGGAATTCCTGCATAACACTGGATTTTGGAGTCCAAAAAACCCCAAAAATGAATGGCACACCCCTAGTCCCTATAAGTAAACCCCACACCACCAAGGAGAGATAAAAAAATGCAGGCCCCTGGATCAGTCCACCTGAACAAATGAAGAACAGGTTTTATGTAAAGTTAATGGCTCTCAATTGCCCATTCAAAGCCAAAACCCCTTCAGATACTTCACATTGCAGAAGGAACAGATTTAAACAATTCATTCTTCTTGGCAGGATCCATTTCTCTTCTAGGAAGAAGGGCCAGGAGAGCTGGAATGTAAGAGGGAAGAAAGAGTGTAACGGAAGAAAAAGGGTGTGTTTAGGCAGTTGGGCTGTAACTGAAGAAAAGCCGGCATTGAAATCTGTTTCCCTAGAGGTTATTACTTTGTAATAAAGAGAATATCATTTTTCATTCTTTAACCGCTTGGTCTAGTATGGTTAATGGCTGTAGTTAAGCCCTTTAAAGTAAGGTTATTTTAAAAGTGACAAGCCTGGGTAGGGGCCAGTCACAGTGTCATACATACTTAAGCCCTAGGCTGATAAACGTTTCTATTTTATACATTTAGGAGTGCACTTTGAAAATCTTCACTGGACTCTGATAGAATATAATATGTGATGATGAACACACAGTAGCTATACTTAGATGGATTTCAGGCACACAACAATTTGGAAAAGATACCTTGTCAATTCCATAACTGAATAACTCTAGAGACAAGCTCTCTTTATTGATACCTTACTTCTATTTCTCCACACTCAGAGAATCACATTTATCAGAGGATAAGATGGCTGTCTGTAAATGTATGCCTTCTGACAGAGCAGCCCAGGGAGAATCACACATTTGTCTATCTGCCTGTTTGTTTTACAGTAATTATTAACAGAAGAACACAAGTCACCACTAAGAGAAAGAAATAGTTCGTTTAGGTATCCTACAGATTTGGAAAGTTGAATTTGGCTACTGTTTGCATTATTAAACTCACGTTTGCTCCCTTGTTTTGTCTGATGTGTCCCTACCATTTTACTGCTCCCCTTATCTTTATTGATCACTTAATTTATCTATTCTTAACTTCCCCTCAAACCGTCTGGTGTCCTGTGTCTACGGTATTGAAGCTAAACACCCGTCTGTCCATATTGCCATGACTGGTTTGCCTGTGAAATAATAGGGGGAGCAGGTGGTGTGACTAAGTAGCCCCCTCAACAGAATAGGGACACCACTGCTGTAGCCTGTCCCAACCTGCCACTGATTTCCCCACCCTCCCAACTGTTCTGCATTAACGCAGTCAACTGTGGCTTTTACAGTTCAAGTTTTACACAACTGTTTTACAGACCAGGAAGAATTTCTTTTGTGGAAGAGCTTTTGTTAAGCAGGAGTGAAGAGCTGGGAGATGGGGTGGGCAAAGGCAGGCGGGGAGGGAGGGAGGCAGAAGGCAAACGCGGGCCTCAAGACAGAGTGAACTGAATAGATGGGTAGATAGACACCATGTAAAGAGAGCAGATAGCTATTTACTTCATAACCTTGCTTTAATGATGCTGAAAGAAAGAAAGAAAGAAAGAAAGAAAGAAAGAAAGAAAGAAAGAAAGAAAGAAAGAAAGAAAGAAAGAAAGAAAGAAAGAAAGAAAGAAAGAAAGAAATGCAGTAACAGAACAAAACAAAATCTATGTGCACCATTTACTGCAGCCTTCCTTACAGGATTCTCAAGATGATTTTTTTTTTCAGCAAGAAAAGATGTTATATTTAACACTACACAGTTAGATCTATGGGTAGTATCAGCCTGACTGTAAAGGGATTGCTTTTTTATTTTGTTGTGTTCTGTTTTTTTCCAGCACTGGCAAGAGGAAGAAAAGAAGGAAGGGAAATATATAAAATAGTCAAGATCTCATGCGGGGAACAAGAGAAATTTGCTCATTTTCTCCAGATGTATTTTTCCAACTTGTTAAAAGGCAAAATTAATAAGCCACTACACAATGGACACTGACCAATTTCTAAATATAAATTCTAAAAATGAATATATTCTTTTAAAAGAAAGACTACAAAATGTCATATATGTGGAAGAAGATTATATAACATATCAATAATGTTGGGGGGCAATGGGAAATAATTTGGAAGACAGAGACTTTAAAAAAAATTAATTAGATATTCTACGGCATAATTTTGAATAATTGGAGTTGCTATATGGCCTAGTTGGGTGGGTTTTACTTGGATTCTAGCCTCCCTAGCTGGTGCCTGTTGGTACCTTTAGCAGGCCCTGATTCCCATCTTTTAAACCAAGGATGTAACTAGGCAGGCATTTGTCCCATGATTTGGTCTGGATTGAGGACAGACTGGTTTGCTCCTTTTCCCAGCAACCATATGACATTTCCCAGCCTACCCCTGATCAATGACTAACTGCACCTCTTTTGGTCCCTGTCAGGGGCTACTGTATTTTTTTTGGGGGGGGGGGAGATTGCTCTATTTTGGTTCATTTCCAGCACATGCAATCACTGGGATTGAACCAAAGCAGCTGGCTGGCTGTCTCCTTGCTTTAGCCACCTTGAGAAATGGAAAGCTCCCTTGACTCTTCCCTGCAGAGGAGAAGGGGGAAGAAGTTTTCCGTTTCCTTTTAACTGTTGCTAAAACATTAGCAATGCCCTTTCAAAGCATCAATGATACGCTGTGTCAAGCCCTCCAGTTGGTTTTAAGACTACAATCCTATTAACCCTAGCCAGCACTGCCACTGGCAAGGGATCCTGGGAACTGCAGTCTAAAAACTTTGGACCCATCATTGATGTATAGGTTGCACTGAGTAAGGAAGCTTGAGCTCACCTGTAGAGTCTGTTCTTTCTCTCCTTATGCATGGGAATTCTCTACTGTATTCCTCTCTGTTTGTGATTTCTTTATTGGTCTTAACTTTTTAAGAGACATTTTCACCTGATACTGATATCATGGTAAGGAAACAATTCAGTTATTAAACACATGGAAACTTGTTCTCAGGCATGGTGGTTTAGAGCAGTAGAGGAGAATGTACACTTCTCCCTTCAACAACGCTAGAGTTAGGGGCACCAGACTCCTGTGTAGTTCAGAATCCATATATAATCTCCATTAAGAACAATCTCACTCACATGCACACATTCAGATTCTTACGCATACATACTTTTCTGCCCAGTTGCGCTTGCCTCCAACTTCAGTGGCAGCGGCGGTAGCATCAAGTGGGAGAAAGCAATTGTGCCTTCTGTTGCAATGAATGCAAAACAAACAAAACAAACAAAACTGCACACACCAGACACACACAAGCAGTGGGGATGGGGTACTTTGTGGGTGTGTGCATTTTGCATTGATTTTTCTTCTTCCTCCTCCTCCTCCCCCCCCCTTGCTTTGAATCAGCTCCACTTGCCCCCTCCCATAGCAAGAGGTGATCACCGGCTGCCACATGGAACCACCATGCCAGGAGAGGGGGCGAAAAAAATCCACATATAACCAAAACTGCGCTGCTTGGAGCTGTGCAATTCAAAGGAGAAATGTAGTATCTAAGATTAAGAGGGAGAGGCTGAGGATTAGGCTCATGAAGAAAAGGATAGGGAGAAGAGGCAGGAAGTGTGGGACTGGCTACCATGTAGACTTATCTCAGACACCTGAAAGAGCGGACCAGTCTGGAGGCTCACAGAGGCTCATCTCTCACCTAACTTTGCAAAACATGCAGCATAGACTCCATAAAGAAACATTATTTTTTTAAAAAAACATCAATTGAAGATCCTTACCAAAATTGGAGACTACATATTTAAAGTACAGCTGTGTGGAAATGGCCTCCAAATTCTCCACTGTATCTGTAGGTGAGATACTTTCTCCAGAGTATGTAGATATTCTCCAATAGTTTCTCAGAAGGGGACTTCTCATTAGCAGTAGCTGTGACAGAGATTATTTGTTTTTTGATATAAGGGTTTTGGGGTTTTGCACCAGCACTGCAACTGGCAATAACAGCAATTAGGTGAGCAGCCTGGCACATGCACTGTTCTGGAGTAGTGCTTCCCAGCCTTGGGTCCTCAGATGTTCTTGGACTACAACTCCCAGAAATCCTGGCAGCACAACTAGTGGTGAAGGCTTCTGGGAGTTTTAGTCCAAAAACATTTGGGGACTAGACTTACGCACTTCATATTCGTTTCTCTGGAGAAATGAACACTAACTGAGCTGAACTTGACAGAGCCGAACATTGCATGGAGCCTGGTGGCCCAATCCCACCCACCCCACCCCCCCCCCCAGAAGCAGCCAGGCCACTAACTGGGTCCCACGTGGTGCTCTCTCTGGTGGGAGAAGGAGTATCTTAGACCTTGGATCAGAAGAATGTCTTCTGAAAAATTTGGCCTCAGGCCTAGACATCACACAAGGGTTCAGCACCTTCCTTGAGTTGATCATTCATAAGAATGATTCACTTTTGCCCAGGTGGGACATTTATTTTTAAAGAACAAAGATCAGATATATGATCAGTTCATGCATCCTGATAAACCAGGTAAATGGTTTCTCAACATTTTTAAAATTCGTTTCCATTTGATAAAAAGCTAACGCCCCTCATCTGATTCAACAGGTGTGGTCGTGAGAAAAGGGGTGAACCAACCTATCCCCAAACCAAACCAAACTGTGGGACAAATGCCCGTCTGAGTGCACGCTCAGGTTATGCCTTGGGAAATTAGGCTTTCTACTAGGAATATGAAGAACAGCTCACTCTTCCCAAAGATTTACACAAATCTCAACAGGACTCTATTCTAAGCACTTGGAGCCCTCTTGAGAAACCTCAGCTCTGGCACATGACCAAGATGGTACATAATTTTAATTTTCATTGTGATTTTTTCCAGGTTACGCAAAGTATAATGTGCATAAAACTTCTGCTTATGTGCAGGATAGTGTGTTTTCCCTTTGTGAAGCTAGGTATCCCTTTTTGTCTGACTGAGATAGAAGCATATCCAAACAAAACACGATTCTTTTCAAATCTGTTCTCCACCACCACGAGAAGGGTCTTTCTGCAGTCTAATCAACAATCACAAAGACACGAACAGACCAACCAGTGCTACAACAACAAGAAGAAGACAGTTCTATGCTTTCCAACACAGGGCATTTTATGAAATGAATAAAAACCACTTGCAGAATTCACAAATTTTCTCTGAAACCAACCAACCAACCAAAAAAACCACCTCTCTGTCTCATGGTAGCTTGAGATAAAGAGAATATTTCTGAAGTATGAGAACCTATCAAGGGCTCATCCAAACAAGAACACTTGTTCTCTTGTAAATATCCAACTATGCATTGATTCTATTGGTATTTTTCTTACCATCCAGACAATGCAAGGGTTTGTACCCACAGTGACAAACAGTGGTAAAAACGGCATCTTTAGGCCCATTCACACTGAGCAGTAATTCCTTGCACCGTTGATATCAGTACTGCATTCTGATGAAACAATAACTTTGCTTTCTGTCTTATCATTCAGCTTCACTCCGCTTTGCTCCAGTGCACAATCTGCTCATGTGGACTCCAGTACTGCCATAATGTTTGCTGATTCGTGTATTTTTTTTGTGGGTGTCATTTGATGATGTTTCCTTATGGGCATGCTTCTGCAGATCAGTCACCACCTCTTCATGCCTTACTGCCATTCCTGTTTAGTTTTCTTGGGATATCAGCTGATCCTATGTTCTCCTCCCCCCCCCCCCGTCCCATGTTACCAGTTTAGCACCATAACAATGTGTTGCAATCTGTTGATGCGTGTGAATAGGTGATACCAGGATGGTCTAGCACAGTGATGGTGAACCTTTTTGAGTCCGAGTGCCCAAACAGGGGAGAGAGAAAAACCCAGCAGATAGCCGGGGGGGGGGGGGGCGGCAGCAGAAGCAGAAGTGGTGGTGGCGGAAGTGGCGGCGGAAGGGGGAATCCCGGGCACGGAGGAGCCTCCAGACCCCACTCCAGATTCGTCTCCAGTTGTGCCCAACCCCACCACTGCCTATAGCTCGGCTGGCCCACGCCGCCAGTGCCAGCTGCTCCGGATCCTGGCCGGTTGGGGCGCTAGCACTGCCGCTGCAGCTGCCTCCTCAGGTTTGGCTGCTGGGGATAGCGATCCAGCGACTTATGGCTCGTGTGCCCACAGAGAGGGCTCTGCATGCCAGCTGTGGCACACATGCCATAGGTTCACCATCGCTGGTCTAGAACATCCGAGAACATGTGGCAACAAACACCTCCCTATATGTAGACACCAATACTGGGATGATCTATTCAAATCTGCAACACGAAATGCCAGAGCAACCACAGGACAATACAGGAGAGACAATACCCATGGACAAGCCCTTTCTGGACTCTTTAACACTACATACTCTAGGTGGTTTGCTTTTTTTCCCATGGAGTTCAGGCAGTATGTGCATTGTGGATCAGAAGATTTCAGTTTTAGTGCTAATCCAATAAAACAAACAAGAAAAACCAACAAAGAAGATCATTCTAAAAGGGCTTTTTCAACAATTTTGAATGAGCTGTTTTGAAAGATGTGTGTTTTCCAGTACAGATCAACTGTAAGCCAGCTTTAATACAAAATTTATATTTATTTTATTATTTATTTATTAGATTTTTATCCCGCCCATCTAGACCAAGGGTCTACTCTGGGCGGTTTACAAATTTAAAAACAATAAAACCAAAAACCAAAAAGTCCAAGATGGCGAAGTTTAAATAATTAAGATATGGCGGTTAAGATATGGCAGGAGGGAAAGCCTGCCCAAATAGCCAGGTTTTAAGTTTATTCCTGAAGACACCCAGAGAGGGAGCCAGGCGGATCTCCACTGGCAAGTTGTTCCAAAGGCGAGGGGCCACTGCCGAGAAGGCCCTACTCCTTGTTCTTTCCTTCTGGACCTCCCTCGGCGTTAGGCCCCTCAGCCGCCCGGCCTGGCTAGAACGAGTGACTCTGGCAGAACTGGGTGGGAGAAGGCGCTCTGCCAGATATCGAGGTCCAAAAGGCTAATATCAGAAACTCTAAGTGTTAATGTTAATCTACAACCAGGAGGGAGGGAGGCTACCACATTATCTTCCCTCACATATTAATACAACACACTTTAAAACAGATTAGGGATGCACACAGATAGAGTTTGGTCCAGATATCAATGCTCAAGGCTGCTAGCTGTGGTACAAGTCAGAAAAAGGTATGGCTCTATTTAACAGGCCTGGGCTTAGCCTCTTGCATTTATACCAGACCTGGTTAAGCCAGACATGTCAGAATATTTGCTAATATGAAAGGCCTTTTCACTTCCCTTTCTCTATACCTGAAACTAATTATGTGGCTTTAATATGTAGTGCCAACATCCAGCAAACATGGAGCCTACTCTCACGTCTCATCATAAGGGTCCCAGTTCAAGTCCTAGAATTTCTGATAGCAGAAACTCAACAAAAAAGCATTCTGAAGATTTTTTTTCTCTTTTTCTACATTTAATGTTTTGAGAGAGGTGAAAAAACAGGAGACAGCTGAGGAGCAGAATGTTACAGACTTTTGAATTTCTGGTAAAATTCTCTTTTTGCTACACAGTAGAAGTACAGAGATTCACAGAGGAAAATAGCTATAAGTTCTCCAGTGTCCAGCCCTTTCTCACTAACTGGCACTTAAAGTCTCAGTCACTCACTCTGAGACATTTGTAGGAGAAAGAATAAAAAAAAGTCTATCTACTTATTACAGACGTATTTATACTTTAGTTGCTTGAAATTACAGACTTCTGTATACTGCTTTCTTTACTGCACACACACTAGCAACCTTTAGATTAGATTAGGCATCCTTCAGTCTCGAGAGACTATGGTATCGTGCTCTGAATGGAGGACTTGGAACAGCATCTAGTGTGGCTGAGAAGCCCAATTCAAGAGTGACAATCCCTTCCACACTGAAGACAAATACAATCTGTACCCCGTCCAGCTCCTTGATTTTGCTGCTTTCGTGACTGCCTCTTTGCCTCGGCCTGCTGGACAAGGGTCTCTTCAAATTGGGAGAGGCCGTGATGCAACGCCTGCCTCCAGGCTGAATGCTCAGATGTCAGGGTATCCCATCTGTTGAGATCCATTTCCAAGGCCTTCAGGTCCCGCTTGCAGATATCCTTGTATCGCAGCTGTGGTCTCCCTCTGGGGCGATTTCCCTGCACTAATTCTCCATACAGGAGATGTTTTGGAATCCGACCATCAGCCATTCTTACAACATGCCCAAGCCAACGTAGACGTCGCTGTTTCAGTAATGTATACATGCTAAAAATTCCAGCTCATTCTAGGACTACTCTATTTGGAACTTTGTCCTGCCAGGTGATACCAAAAATCCGTCGGAGACAACGCATATGGAACGTGTTCAGCTTCCTCTCCTGCCGTGCACAAAGGGTCCAGGACTCACTGCAGTACAGGAGTGTGCTCCGGACACAGGCTCTATAGACCTGGATCTTGGTGTATGCTGTCAGCTTCTTATTGAGTCATACTCTCTTTGTGAGTCTTGAGAACATGGTAGCTGCTTTGCCAATGCGTTTATCCAGCTCGACATCTAGGGAGAGAGTGTCAGAGATCGTTGAGCCAAGGTACACAAATTCATGAACAACCTCCAATTCTTGCGTGGAGATGGTAATAGAGGGTGGTGAGTCCACGCCCTGGCCCATGACTTGTGTTTTCTTCAGGCTGATTGTTAGTCCAAAGTCTTGGCAGGCCTTGCTAAAACAATTCATGAGTAGTTGGAGGTCTTCAGCAGAGTGGGCAACAATGGCTGCATCATTGGCGAAGAGGAAGTCCCGCACGCATTTCAGTTGGACTTTGCTCTCAATCTAGAGAGATTAAAGAGCTTTCCATCTGATCTAGTCTGGAGATAGACACCTTCTGTTGGAGTTCCAAAGGCGTGCTTTAGCATGACAGCACAAAAGATCCCAAACAGGGTCGGCGCGAGGACACAGCCCTGTTTCACTCCGCTTCGGATGTCAAAGGGATCTGATGTTGAGCCATCAAAAACTACAGTGCCCTTCATTCCCTCATGAAAGGACCTGATGATGCTAAGGAGTCGAGGTGGACATCCAATCTTGGGAAATATTTTAAAAAGGCCATCCCTGCTAACCAAGTCAAAGGCCTTTGTGAGATCTATGTGTATACTGCTTTCTTTACTGCACACACACTAGCAACCAACCAAATAGATAAACAGCAACAAATAACTACCACCAACAAACAAAAGACAGGGATAGAACACTCAGCAGAGAGGTGGGACTCTCTTTGAATGCAAAAGCTGGAAAGAATGGTTGGTTAGTGCTGGATATCGACAGTCACTCCAGCCCAGAAAAGGCCCTCTCAGTCACTAAAACTTCAGACAGCATGCAAGGTTGTAAATAAAACTCCAACACAGAAATCAAAGAGAAAAAGAAGAGGAATTGCATATAGTATTGTTTCCCAACATTGAAGCAGCAATCAGGACCCTTGAACATTATAGACTTCAATAAAAGACTGCATGAAAGTGAACAAGATGAAGATAGATCCTTACTGGATGGAGGTTCTGCTAGTCAGACTGCCCCCCCCCCCCTGCGGAGAACAATTGCCCTTGTTGTCTCTGGCATCAGGGCCAATGTTGATGACAATGTTGAGACGAAGGGTGTGGGAGAACTGTGGGACTGCACCTTCAAGAACCCCTTTCTAGTTCAAGAGAAAAACCCATTTATTACCCCATTGTGTTCAGCAGAGTTGTCAAATGTTAAAGTTGACTTAAATAATTTCCTGGACGTTCCCGAAATAAATGTTGTATGTTTGAAAGCAGAACAAGTCTCCTGTGTCTGAACTGCCATTGACACAAGGTACAGATCACTCCATTTTAAAAGATGAACCCTCACACAGCCAGAAAGAGAAAAGGGATCTTATATATTGTAAAAAAAATAAAAAATAAAAATAGTTTCCCTGTTAAGAGGTATGTTTAAAGCTAAGTCTGAAAAAGATGAAGACTCCTTTTGAATTTTGAGTTTACTTGTTCAAAGCCATGTAGGTGGGGGGTGGGGGAGAGGAGGTATTGGCAAAAGTCAGGATAAAAATATTAAAATAGGCAATAAATGTTGGACACATTTTAATATACATTTGGGATTATCTCTGCAAATCTAAAATGTACATAAATTATTCTCCAAATAATTCAATACACTCTTTAACAACCCACAAATTATCACTTGACAACACAAAACAACAGGGCTTTTTGTTAAAATCAGAAAGCATGTGGAGATCAAAAGGTTAAACAGGTCTTTCATCATGATAAATCACTGGTTAATGAAGCCACTATTGGGGAGTATTATCCTTGCTCACTTTAACGTCATTACCTTCTGCTTGTAAAGCTGACACTACTAATGATCTTCATTCTTTGAACTTTTCCACAATATTGACTGGTTGCCCTGAGCAGATGTTGCTTGGATTTGACCACAGAAGGGCAATTCTTACAGTGGATGGAAGCTGTTTTCAAAGGAATCGTATTTTGCTCAGATATGTTTTTATCTCAAACAAAAAAAATTTCATGTTACACAGCGAAGAGCTGGAATCATTACCTAGAAGTACATAAGGAGGAGAAAGTCTGCTGTCCTGTCTTATTTTAGACAGGAAGATTACATAAAACCATAATTTTTCAGATGCAGGAGTTCTAATGCATATGCAGATCTTCCTCATCTTTTAGGGCTGCTGAGCTCCTTTTAATGGAGAGCACTATATTCGTTTGACCGTCTGAATTTCTTGTTTTCATTTTGTTAAAATGTTGCCTCCACTACAGAGTGTCTGTGGAGCTCTGGACTGGTGTGTAAGATTTAGATGCCATCAAATACACCAACAGCTATGTTTTCTCACTGTCCTGTATGTTTGAACCTTTCCCTATACAGTGGTGCCTCGACTTATGAACGTCCCGACATATGACCATTTCGAGTTACGACCAGCTCCGGCCACAAAATTTTGCTTCGACTTGCGGCCGGAGCTTCCAGTTACGAACAGAAAAAGGCAGGGGGAAAAGGCGGGAAATTCAAATTGCTAACTGTAGGTGGCGACGAGGCTGCTTCTTTGTAACTCTTTCGCCCCAGCAGTTAGAGAGTGTGCGATCAGAGGAGGCTGCCTGGTAAGGTAAGGTGCTGCTTTATGCTTTAAAAAAACTGTTCTGGGTGTTTTTGCAGCGTGGTTTTGGGCTGGGGGGTTTATGTTTCTGTGCTGTGATGGGTCTTGGGGAGTTTGTTTTTTTGTTTCCCCCCTCCCATTTCCAATGGGTCTTGGGGGGTTTGGTTGCTTTTTGGAGTGTTTTTTCCCATTTCCAATGGGTCTTGGGGGTTTGTTTGTTTTTTGGTTTTTCCCCCCATTTCCTACGGGTCTTGGGGGGTTTGGTTGCTTTTTGGACTGTTTTTCCCCATTTCGGATGGGTCTTGGGGGGTTTGTTGGTTTTTTTGGTTTTTTCCCCCATTTCCGATGGGTCTTGGGGGGTTTGGTTGCTTGTTGGGGTTTTTTCCCCATTTCCGATGGGTCTTGCATGCTTCCCTTGCTTTTTGCTTTGTTTTCTGTGCATTTCCGACGTGCTCCGTTTGTTTTCTTTGCATTTCCGACGTGCTCCCTTTGTTTTCTGTGCATTTCCAACGTGCTTCCTTTGTTTTCTGCGCATTTCCGATCTGCTCCGTTTGTTTTCTGTGCATTTCCAATGGGTCTTGCATGCTTGATTGCTTTTCTCCCCCCCCCCCTTCGGCCAGAAGGGATTAATCGCGTTTCCAATGAGTCTTGCAGTGATTTTTTGGGGGGGTGTGTGATTTTTTTTCTTCAGCTGGAACAGATTAATTGCATTTCAATGCATTTCAATGGGAAATGGTGCTTCGACTTACGACCATTTCAAGTTACGAACGTCTTCCAGAACCAATTAAGTTCGTAAGTCGAGGCACCACTGTAGCTGTTACACAGTATCTGTCTTTGATTGGGATTTGAATCAAAGTAATCAAAATCAAAAGTAAATAAAGTAATCAACCCTTATTCCTGATAGCATTATGGTGGGAAGATCTATGATATCTTTCGACATCTGTAACCAAATGTAATTTTGATCCTTATTCAGGCATTCCAAAAGGTTACTCTGAACATACAAGCAGAGAGAGAGGACTAGCCACTCCTCTTTTGTTGTCATTATTCACATGTGGAGTGCAACAATCGGAAGAAGAAATAGTGGCCAAAATCTTCTTATGTAGCTACACAAATGGTGCACCTTTTGGAGGCAAGTTGCCAAAGAAAAGAAATCACCATAGACATCCCATATCTATCTATCTATCTATCTATCTATCTATCTATCTATCTATCTATCTATCTATCTATCTATCTATCTATCTATCTATCTATCTATCTATCTATCTATCTATCTATCTATCTATCTATCTATCTATCTATCTGATTATAATATCTATAGACGGTATATTCTATAGCTTCCTTGATGCATTTAAACCCCTTCACCAGGTCAAGGTGAGCATTAGTCTGTGTTACATCAAAGATCAATGCATTAAGGGTTGAAGACTTAGATAGAGATTGATGAGCATTGCTAGCTTTCAAAGAGATCTGATTTTGTGATGCTCTAAGTGATTGTTCACGAAGCAGCCGCCACTGTCTCCTTTGCCCATTATTTTGTTCCCTCAGGTCCAGTCCAGCATACACTTGAAAAACAGCCCTGACAATTGCTTTGTGTTTGGGTGAGAAATGGTTAACTGATTTTTTAAAAAAGGAGTCAGCTTCTGGAATTTTCCCTTGCTTGATGTCTTTTTGTGAATGGTAGTGAGCAGAAGAGGGTATCCTGTAGAACAGGGGTCCCCAACCCCCAGTCCGCGGCCTGGTACCGGGCCGTAGTCTTGGCAGGACCGGGCAGCGGAGACAGATCTCCCGCCCCCCCCACATGCACACACCCCTGCACGCACGGCCTGCCCATCCGTGCGCGCACCCTGCCCACCCGCGAGTACACCCTGCCCATCCATGCATGCGCGTGAGTGCCCCCGCCCACCCGTTCGTGGGGGATGGCCTGCTCCCTGCACACAGACCCCACCCCCCAACCAGTCCGCAGTTTAGAAAAGGCTGGGGACCACTGCTGTAGAATATCTTGACTGCTGCCATTGGCAGTGTGGACATGATATTGTGCAGCAATACTACGCCATTTCCTGACTTTTAGAATTGTGGGTACAGAAGCACAATATCTCACATTCATAAACCAGAGGGTTTTTTAAAGAATTGATTTTAATTTCTCCCAGCATTTTAATGTGCTTTTGCTGCTGTGCATTGTGGGAAATTTAATTAACAGCTTCCAGCCAGCTCAGAGCAGGATCTCGGGATCACTGTCAGTGCAACAGAGCTTGGAAATGTGTTGTTACCTTGAATAATGAGGGGCAAGAGTTATAATGTCATTACTTTCTAACAATTTAATGAGAAAGCTGCAAGCATTAAATGCTTTTCATAACAAATAGCATTAATTCATAATTGCAGTCACTTTTCCTGGAATACATGGGGTTGAGCACGGGGGGCATTTTTGTGGTAGTCTTATTTTTTGTTGTGGTTATGACCCTGCTTTTCTTCATAAGAACTCAGGGAGGCTAACAATTTTGACTAAAATAAATGCCACCAACTGTAGTCCTGTTATGCATTAAGTCCTTGTAATTCATAAGTGGAGAGTAAAACATTACTTATAAAATTTACTGTGATGCGAGTATATCTGTGATGGGAGTAATGTTTTACTTTTCTTGGTAGCTTATAAAGTGGGCAGTGCAATAGGAGGCCCTGCGTGGGTCTTCCTGTGCTCTAGGACTTGAGCGGGGAAGTTGAATTCTGTTACTAGGCCTGTTACAAAGAACAATGAAGGCCAAACTGACTGACACTTCAGTTTTAGAGTGAAGTATTTAGGATTAGGCATATCATCCATTTAAAGAAGGTGTAATTTTAGAATTTTGTATTGTATGCCCCTGTGAGTCTTGTAGAGCACTGCACTAAAGATAAAGAAATGTGTGGTAAGACAAACAATAAATTGTTTCTTACTTACAGAGTGCTACTCCTGTCCTCTGAAGATGCCGGCCACAGAGACTGGCGAAACGTTAGGAAGAACAACCTTCAGAACACGGCCAAAGAGCCCAAAAAACCCACAACAACCATGTTTCTTACTTGTTCACCTGGAAACTGTACTTGTTTGCAAAGAAGCAAATTACAGATACTATACTATGACTTTAACATGTTTTTTTTCCAAAAGCTACATATTTTTATATTTAATAGCACTTATTTTCTGTTTTGCTTTCTTTGACTTTACTGTTCGTATACAACGTGTCCTGGCATACAGATGCTAAAGACTTCTTAGGAGGATTTTGCATATTTGTGTATTTCATATATTTGTACATTGTGCCACAGCCCTGTGAGTTAAAGCCTAGATCTTCTCCATTCCAGTTAAGATAAAAGCCTGAGTTGAGAAGGAGTCTCAAAATTATGGGCAGAATCCAATAAAAAACGAATTCAATCCCACCCATACCAGAATCAGTATCTTAAAACA